>CAWUDS030000694.1:0-700299 GCA_963859935.3 Lathyrus sativus | reverse complement strand
TTGTCAATACTGGATTCGGGTTCAACGATCAGGGATTCGATAACACTGGGAAGTATGGCTTTAATGCTCAAGGCTTTGGGCAGGATGGCTATGGTGCGACAAATCAGGGTTACGGAGGTTTCGGGAATGGAAACGGCGCAAGGTTTATGGCTTTTGGTCCTGCTGGAGGTGTTCAAGGGTGCGGCAACAGAGGCCGAGGTCCGTGGATGAATCAGATCAGAGCTGGACGTAATAATGGATATGATGGGTATGGGGCTGGAAATGGTATGTGGCAAGAAGATCAGCAGGAGGACGCTTTCTCCGGAGGAGGTTTCGAAGGGCCGATGGATGACTCCCAGAAGATCAGAATGCTGGAAGAGCAGATGAGGGGAGTTCTAAACCAAAGTGTTGTGGGTTTGGACATGGCAACAATGGGCTTGGTACCTGGCCTGAGGGTGCCAATTAAATTCAAAGCTCCTGCGTTTGACAAGTACAAAGGAGACACATGTCCAAAGGTGCATGTACGAGCTTATTACAGAAAGATGTCTGCATACTCAACTGATGAAAGAATGCTAATGCATTTCTTTCAAGATAGTCTGTCGGGTCCTTCCCTAGAATGGTACATGGGGTTGGAGCCAACTGATATCAAGACATGGAAGCAATTAGCCGAGGCATTTGTAGCTCACTACAAGTATAACAGCGACTTGGCACCCAATCGGGTCCAGTTGGCGGGACTGTCGCAGAAGAAGGGGGAGAGCTTTAAAGAGTACGCGCAAAGGTGGCGCGATATGGCTGCCAGGGTCCGTCCTCCTGTAGAAGATAAGGAAATGAATGACATGTTTGTCGGCACATTCACCGGTCTGTTTCATGATATGCTGTTTCACACATCTTTGGCTAGTTTTTCAGACCTGATTCTGATGGGAGAAAAGATTGAGCATAACATTAAGCAAGGAAAGTTCCAGGTTGAGGAATCGACTGCATCTGGCAGTAATAGGAAAGCTTTTGGTGGGCGCCGTCAGGGCGAGGCAAGCGCAGTATTTGGAGGCCGAGGCAGGGGGCGAGGTCAATATCGTCAGCCGCAGCAGGTGGCGAGTGTTACTATCCCGTACCAACAGCAACCACTCCAGCAACAACAACCAGTTCAGCAACAGCCAATGCAACAGCAGCAGCAGCCTCAGCAGGGGGCACAGCAGGCTCAGCGAAGATTCCAGGGTGGTAAACCAAGAAGAGTGTTTGAGAAGCCTCCCACGACATATGCAGATTTGTTGCAGACATTGTTGGGATTAAACCTGGTAGAGAAAAGAACTCTGGCACCGATAACGGGAGCTCCCCCGTTTGGTTACGATGCAAGCAGGCACTGTGAGTTTCATTCTGGGGCCCCGGGTCACGATATAGAGGGTTGCCATGCTTTTAAGCATGTTGTGCAGGACCTTCTGGACAATAAGACTATTAATTTCGGAACGGCAGGTCCGAATATAGTGCAGAAACCCATGCCTAATCATGGGGCAAACGCCATTCTGACTGAGGAAGGGTTGAATCTGATTATGAACGTCGAAGATTTAAAGACGCCGCTGAGCGAGATCAAGAGCCGACTGTTGCAAGGGGGTGTTTACCCAGGATGTAACGAGTATTGCTTAGAATGTTGGGCCCTAGCTGGGGGGTGTGATGATTTGAAGAAATGCATTCAGGCCTTAATTAATGAAGGCATATTGCAGTTTGACCAAGCAGCAACTGAAGAGCCCGCGGGGGCAGTAGCATGTGATCAGACCGATGTGGCCACGGTAACAATTCCTCGGAAGACAATCACTATCGCAACACCAGCTCAACGGCCACCGATCACCATAACTAAGGTCGGGCCGATCCCGTACGAGAACACGAAAGCAGTCCCTGGTCATATGGGTTAGAGGTGTATTGTGACGGGATAAAGATTGATGTTAATAAACAGCCAGCCGAGACTGTGGATAATGTTGTTGGCTCAGGAGGTATGACGAGGAGTGGTAGGATCTTTATATCACCTGAAGTGGAGGCCGAAAGACTCGCTAAAGGAAAAGGGAAAGCGGTTGAGAATGGCCCAGTGCAAGCAAGTGACAAAGAATCGGCATCGAAAGACGTAGAAGAGTTCATGCGCTTGATTCGGAAAAGTGATTACAAGATTGTGGAGCATCTACAGCAGACACCGTCCAAAATATCTATCCTGTCATTGCTGTTGTGTTCGGAAGCCCACAGAAATGCGTTGCTGAAATTCCTGGATACTTCTTTTGTACCCCAAGACGTCTCCGTGAATCAGCTGGAAGGAGTGTTGGCGCATGTGAATGCAGGCCACAACTTGGGCTTTACTGATTTTGACTTGACCCCGAAAGGAAGAGATCATAATATGGCGCTGCACGTATCTGTCGAGTGTAGAGGATCAGTAATGTCACACGTATTGGTTGACACCGGATCGTCTTTGAATGTGCTACCCAAGAAGGCGATGATGAAGCTGGATGTTAAAGGAATTTTGTGTACGCCCAGTGATTTGGTAGTCAGAGCGTTTGACGGCACGCGGAGAACAGTCTTTGGATCGATCACATTGCCTCTACAGGTGGGGCCGGAAGTGTTTGCAACTGAGTTTTATATCATGGATATACAGCCTGTGTACAGCTGCTTGCTTGGAAGACCCTGGATTCATGGGGCGGGGGCAGTCACATCCACCCTGCATCAGAAGTTAAAGTATATGGTCGGAGACAGCGTAGTCACCGTGTGCAGAGAAGAGGACATCCTGGTCAGCCATCTATCGTCGTTTAAATATGTGGAAGTCGACGGAGAAATCCACGAAACGCCCTGCCAGGCATTTGAAGGTTTGCGCATTAAGGACAAAGGTCCCGAGCCGAGCAAAGTGCCAGAGATAGCCGTCTCATCGTATAAAGAAGCTCAAGCTCTAGTAGAAGCAGGAGAAGCAAAGGGCTGGGGCAAAGTGCTGGACATTCCTGTGAAGATGGACCGGTTCGGGCTGGGATACCAACCGTCGTCATCAACTCCTTCCGTAGGGGCACCCCGTTTCAGAGGGCCAATCACCATCTCTGCCAGTGGAGTGTGTCATGAAACCGTCAATGCTGCTTCGGAGTCTGATGAAGGAGACAGCGACTGTGATATGGATGCCTGGATTCAGCCAAGCCCGCCAGGACAAGGACTGTGCAACTGGTCTATTCAGGAGCTTGTTCCTGTGACTTTTAAACAGTAATGCTTTGCTTTATTAATTGTTGAATAATCTGATGTCTTGCCCGGGGCATCAGGATTTGCTTAGGGCTGTGTTGTTATGAACATCGCGTGTCAATCATTAAATAAATGGCGTTTTTTCATGTGCAAATATTGTAATCCCTGTCTTTCTTGTTTTGTATTTTTCAATAAAATGGCAACGTGGTTATCCGCTTTATACGCATTTTGAAGCACTTAACCATTCCTTTTGCAGGATAACATTTTCAGATGACATCCTTGAACCACCTATGACTCGTCCCGACTTTGAGCACCCGGTATTTCAGGCCGAAGAAGAGGTTGTCGAAGATAGTGACGTTCCTAAAGAACTGTCTTGGTTGGTGAAGCAAGAGGAAAGAGCCATTCTGCCTCATGATGAGGTCATCGAAATTATCAACTTGGGATCGGAAGGGGTTGAGAAGAATATTCGTATCGGAGCCGCACTGCAGAGTGATATCAAGCGAAGACTGGTTGAAATGCTCCGAGAGTATAGTGATGTATTCGCTTGGTCGTATGAAGATATGCCAGGGCTCGATACAGACATGGTTGTGCATCGCCTGCCACTGAAAGAAGATTGCCCGCCGGTCAAACAAAAGCTTCACAGAACTCGACCAGATATGGCAATGAAGATCAAAGAGGAAGTCCAAAAACAGTGGGACGCTGGTTTCCTGGCTGTGACGAAGTATCCTTCATGGGTTGCCAACATCGTACCAGTGCCAAAGAAAGATGGCAAGGTTCGAATGTGCGTGGACTATAGAGATTTGAATAAAGCAAGCCCAAATGACGATTTTCCACTTCCTCACATTGACGTGTTAGTTGATAATACTGCTCAATACTCCGTATTCTCCTTTATGGATGGCTTTTCAGGCTATAATCAGATTAAAATGGCGCTGGAGGATATGGAGAAGACCACTTTCATAACGCCTTGGGGAACATTTTGCTACAAAGTGATGCCCTTTGGTTTGAAAAATGCTGGGGCAACATATCAGCGTGCGATGACGACTCTTTTTCATGACATGATGCATAAAGAGATCGAAGTTTATGTTGACGATATGATTGCCAAATCCCAGACGGAGGAAGAGCATCTGGTGAATCTGCTGAAGTTGTTTAAAAGGCTTAGGAAGTTCAGGCTGAGGCTGAACCCTAATAAATGCACCTTCGGGGTGAGATCGGGTAAGCTGCTGGGGTTTATCGTAAGCGAAAAAGGAATAGAGGTCGATCCTGCTAAAATAAAAGCAATCCAAGAAATGCCGACGCCTAAAACCGAGAAAGAGGTGCGCGGGTTTTTAGGGAGGTTGAACTACATCGCCCGGTTCATATCTCACCTAACGGCCACGTGCGAACCATTATTCAAGCTGTTGAAGAAAGATCAAGCTGTAACATGGAACGAAAATTGTCAAAAGGCATTTGATAAGATAAAGCAGTATTTGCAGGAGCCTCCTATTTTGATACCCCTAGTGGCAGGGAGACCCTTGATAATGTATTTGACGGTTCTTGAGGGAAGCATGGGTTGTGTTCTCGGTCAACACGACGAGACGGGGAGAAAAGAGCATGCGATCTATTACCTGAGTAAGAAATTTACAGACTGTGAATCTCGATACTCAATGCTTGAGAAAACTTGCTGCGCGCTAGCCTGGGCCGCCAAGCGTTTGAGGCAGTACATGCTGAATCATACAACCATGCTCATCTCGAAGATGGATCCTATCAAATATGTATTTGAAAAGCAGGCGTTGTCAGGCAGAATTGCCCGTTGGCAGATGGTCTTGACTGAATATGATATTCAATACGTCTCGCAAAAGGCTATAAAGGGGAGTGTGCTGTCTGAGTATCTGGCGGAGCAGCCTATTGAAGAGTACCAATCGATGAGATTTGATTTTCCTGACGAGGATATCATGTATCTAAATATGAAAGATTGTGAAGAGCCGTTGCCAGACGAAGGACCGGAGTTGGGTTCCAAATGGGAAATGATATTTGACGGAGCCGTGAATGCTTACGGTAGCGGAATAGGGGCAATCATCACCACGCCACACGGGTCGCACATCCCGTTTACTGCCCGACTGACCTTTGCCGTTACCAATAATGAGGCCGAATACGAAGCTTGTATAATGGGGCTTGAAGAAGCCATTGATTTGCGAATCAAAAATCTGGATGTATACGGAGACTCAGCTCTGGTGGTGAATCAGATCAAAGGGGAATGGGAGACACGGCAGCCCAATTTGATACATTACATGAATTATGCAAGGAGATTGTTGCCTTTCTTCGACAAGGTTGAATTGCATCACGTACCGCGGGCAGAGAATCAAATGGCTGACGCCCTGGCCACTTTGTCTTCCATGTACAAGGTCAACTTCTGGAATGAAGCTCCCCAAATCACTATCTCTCGGTTGGACAGGCCAGCTTATGTATTTGCTATTGACGAAGCATCTGATGGCAAACCATGGTATTTCGATATCCTTAACTTCCTGAAGAATAAAGAGTATCCGGCTGGGGCATCCAGTCAAGATCAGAAGACTCTCAGGAGGTTAGCAGGCAATTTCTATTTGAACCCGGATGGCGTATTATACAGAAGAAACCACGATTTGGTGTTGTTGCGTTGTGTAGACGAAAGAGAGGCAAAGTTGCTCATGGAGGAAATACACGAAGGTACCTTTGGTACGCATGCTGGCGGGCATGCTATGACGAGAAAACTGCTGAGGGCAGGCTACTTTTGGCTGACTATGGAAACTGATTGCTTCAAGTTTGCGAGGAAATGCCACAAGTGCCAGATCTATGCCGATAAGATCCATGTGCCTCTGAGTCCTCTAAATGTGATGTCATCGCCATGGCCATTCTCGATGTGGGGAATCAATATGATTGGAAAGATCGAGCCTACAGCTTCTAATGGGCATCGGTTCATCCTAGTAGCAATCGATTATTTCACCAAGTGGGTAGAAGCGGCGTCATATGCAAATGTAACAAAGCAAGTGGTGGCCAGATTCATCAAAAGAGATATCATTTGCCGATATGGAATCCCCGAGCGGATAATCACAGATAATGGTTCAAATCTGAACAACAAAATGATGAAGGAGCTCTGTCAGAATTTCAAGATCGAACATCACAACTCCTCCCCTTACCGACCCAAGATGAATGGCGCTGTTGAGGCGGCCAATAAGAATATCAAGAAAATCGTTCAGAAAATGGTGGTGACCTATAAGGATTGGCATGAGATGCTACCTTTTGCTCTGCACGGTTATCGTACGACGGTACGCACATCAACCGGGGCAACCCCGTTCTCGTTAGTGTACGGAATGGAAGCGGTATTACCATTGGAAGTCGAGATCCCTTCTCTGAGAGTATTGCGAGACGTTCAGCTGGACGAGGCAGAATGGGTGAAAGACAGGTTGAATCAACTGAGTTTGATGGATGAGAAGAGGCTAGCTTCTCTAGCATACGGTCGTTTGTACCAGAGCCGAATGAAGAAAGCGTACGACAAGAAGATACATCCGCGAAGCTTTCAGACGGGCGACCTTGTGCTGAAAAGGATTCTCCCGCCGCAAGCAGATCACAGGGGCAAGTGGACCCCCAACTACGAAGGGCCATACGTTGTCAGGAAAGTATTTTCAGGAGGAGCTTTGTTACTATCAACTATGGACGGTGAAGACTTCACGTCGCCTGTGAATTCGGACGCAGTTAAAAAATACTTTGCTTAAAATTGACCCGCTGGACAGAAAAAGAGAGTCCAGGCAAAAATGGGGCATCCTGGCGAACCAAAAACAGAATGAAAGGTTCGGGCAAAAATTAGGGATAAAATTGAAAAAAATGTACACCCGCGAAGTTGAAAACCTACACTGGGCGACTTCGGCAAAAAGGGGTATCCCGGTGAACTGAAAACCCGTAAAGGGCGGTTCACGCAAAAGTTAGGGATTTGAAAAGCAAATGACTGCGGTCCGAATTTGACATTGCACCGAGCATCAATGCGGGAGAATATACTTGAGGGGTCGACTATCGGATACAGTCTCTTCGGAAGTATGGATACCGGGAAAGCATTAGAGTCGGACGAGTCATGGGAGGATCAGTTCGTGGTGTTCATCTGCATCCCGTTGCCAACATGTGTACAAATTTAAGTCGTCAATATTTATGCTTCTTGTGCATACTTGTATACTTGTGTATTTGCTTTGTGTAGCTTCCTCATTTCAGGTGTTACATCCCGTGTACAAAACTCCGCCCATTCAGGGGCCCAATCAATAAAATACGTTATTCAGTACTTGACACTGTTCTTTACTGTTTTGTGCATGATTAACGCCTAAGTTTGATGAAACTAGCGTGTGTATAACGTCACTGGCCCTTGCCACCAGTTGCTAAAGCTTTGAATTAACTGAAAATAACGTCACTAACCTGAATTGACTTGGTTGCATAGGCTTTTCTTGTCTTGCTTGTGTTGTTGCAGGTTTCATAACCGTACGAGGAAGATGATCAAAAGATTGCAATAACGAGAGACCCAGCCCTCACGCAAGTCCTGCAGGTTCTTCCTGAAGAAGGATCGAACTCTCCAGCTAGTCGTAGCTTGTGCAAAAAGGATTATCCAGCAAAGTCGTTCATCCTCAACAGAATTGACGATTCCAAGATCGTAAGGCTGTATCCAGACAGTGTATCTCAAGCAGAGTGGTTTAGCCGCAAAGGATTAATAGTTGTGAGCTGTATCCAGACAAGTTCGTCTTTCCTCGCAGGGTCATTTACCCTCTCCCGGCGGAGTCAGTTGGTTTTTTTCCAAGAGAATCATCCCATCCCCGGTAGAGTCCTCTCCTTTCAGCAAATGTCCTTTCCTCCCAGTGGAACTCGAAGATCAAGACTCTCCCCAGCAGAGTTGGTGGGGGATCTTGTCATTTATTTTGTCAGGGATACTGTGTAATATCAGTTCACTCTCCAGCAGAAAGTCCGATCGTACTGCGCACATCTGCTATTCCCCGGCAGAGTTATATCCCCCAGCAGGGTGCTACTTTATCAAGGCGTTTGGTTTAAGTTCCTAATTTCCCAGCTGAGTCGATTTCACTCTTCCGGCATTTATTTTACTAGAATAATTCTGTAGCATCTGGCTATCCCCGGCGGAGTCGGCATTATCTTCAGCATTTATTTTGCTGAAGCAGTTTTGTACTCTAGCAGTTCAGGTGGATAGAACTCTTGCTCAGATGAACTACCAAACATTCAAGATCTCGGCATGGGACATCCAATGATAGTGTCAGTTTCGGCCGTATTCCCCACAGAGCTATCAGGATAAGTTTCTCTTTATTCCCAGGCAGAGTTAGTTGTCATCAGGGGTTTCATGAATCAGAATTCCAGAAATTGACTCCGGTCATCAGAACAGGCATCCGGTAGTTTGGTTCCCAGATATCCCCAGTAGAGTCCGCCTCAAAGTCGCTGTTACGTCAGTGCTAAAGAAGTTTGTGGGTTGGGATCAATGGAGAACTAAGTCCTGACGTGGACAATTTATTCCTATATTGACGGGATTTCTTCAGAAGTGGGCGTCCTAACGTAGACAGATTTATTTCTCGGGGTTGATGAAATGTGTTAGTCCTAACGTGGACAGGTTCGGGTTCTCGGAATCGGTGGAATGTGAAGCCACGACGTTGACAAAGCTGATTACTCTTTGTGTTGGTGTCTTGACGTGGACTATTTACTCTCAGCAGTTATCTTTCTTCGTGTTGGTGAAGCGTGGGTCCTGACGTGGACAGATCGGACGAAGATGTGAGTCCTGACGCGGACAAGTTTTATTTTCTCAGCAGAGGAGACGTGAGTCCTGACGTGGACAAGTTTTATTTCCCCAGCGGGTCGAAGATGCCTGAGTCCTGACGTGGACAAATCAAGACGAAACATGGGTTCTGACGTGGACGAGTTTATTCCTTACGTGGAAAGAGATGCATTCCTGACGTGGAAAAGAAGTTGATTCCTTACGTGGAAAGATGGGAGTCCTTACATGGACAAATCAGAAAAATGGTTCCTTACGGGGAAAGGAGATCGTGTTCCTTACGTGGAAAGATTGAGTCCTTACGCGGACACATAGGAGGAGGATTCCTTACGTGGAAAGAGCGGAGTCCTTACGTGGACAGATTAAGATGGCATTCCTTACGTGGAAAAATGTAGTCATGACGCAGACAAATCGGAAAGAGTTGGTTTCCTTACGTGGAGAGATGGGGGCCCTTACGTGGACGGATTCAAGAAAAGTTGATTCCTGACGTGGAAGAATGATGTACTCCTTACGTGGAAAGGTGAGTCCTAACGTGGACAGGGTCAGAACCAGAGTTGTATTCCTTACGCGGAAAGATTGGAGTCCTGACGCGGACATATCGAGTTGTATTGGAGTCCTTACATGGACAGTTTGATATAGCTCTCCTTATGTGGAAAGAAGATTGCTTCCTGACGTGGAAAGATGGAAAGTTTAGTCCTGACATGGACAGAGGCGGAAGAGATGATTCCTTACGTGGATGGTGTTATTCCTAACGTGGAAGAGTCTATTCCTAACGTGGACGATTTATTGGAATATATACGAACTATCCCCCAGCGGAGTTGCCGAGATTTTTTCTGGGTTAACAGCAAGTGGAGTCCTAACGTGGACAGGTTCTAGTTGAGGTTTCTTCGTATTGATGACAGACAGAGTCTTAACGTGGACAAACAAGTAATCTGTTATGACAAAAATCGTTTTCAGAATGATAAAGATAATTACCAGCATGGTCGTTACGAGATCAGTGGGTTGTCGTAGCAGTCAGATTCAGCTGATGAATGTCGTTCCCCAAGCAGTGGCGCAGTTTATTTCTGCAGTTGGCAAATTTCCGGGTTTCTTAGTATTCAACCGGCTCGTACCTCGAATGTTTGAAGGCCGTTCGCTCTTCACCCAATCGGGTCCAAGTCGCTTGAATAGGGGCAGCTGTTGCACCCTAGAATTTGCCCAACCTTATTCACTTAGTTTATGTTTCAATATCATTAGCATTTGCATATAGAGTCATGTACATAGACTAATCATCTGCATAGCATAAGCATAGCAAGTCATCCAACAGGGGATCAAGCATTATTCTCATCTCTAGAGGCCTATCCAGAGATTATTACCCTAATTCAATCTCATTCAAGTCATCAGAGAAGAATTTGAAAGCAGGGAGTTCAGTAGATTAAGCCTTGAGTCTATCTCCTATCTGAGGGTATCTGAGGGTCAACAAGGGGGTTGTGAGCTGTGAATGGAGAGCATGGGGAGTATCTAGACATCATGAGAGGCTTAGAAAGTCATTTGGAGAAGAAAACAGGTGGTTGATGTGATCACAAGAATTGCAGTTGAAGACAGTCAACTAGGGTTTCATCTGGGTCAACCATAGGCCAACCCTAGGTCAATTGACTGATTGAAGGGCATAAAGGGCTATTGGAGAGATGTGGGGTTCATCATTTGACATGAAGAATAAGGATATGTTGTTGTGCTAAGCAGGAATCAAGAGAAATCAAGGAGAAGAGGAGTTTCTAAATTAGGGTTTCTATGTAAAATCCCCTAGTTTAGGTCAAATTTCCAAGCAAGATAAGTCAAAATGAAAGCTTCAAATGGCTTCTTGGCCAACATGAAACTTTTAGAGGATCTCAAGACCTTTAATTTGAGTGGTGGAAGACATCAAGGAGATTTATAGAACTCAAGTTATGGTCCTTGCAAGTTACAGGTCATCTGAGGTATCTGAAATTTTGTCTGTGAAAGTGACTTGACTTCCAAGCAATTTTTACCCCTCAAGGAGATTTCAAATGAATTCTTGGTCAACATAAGAATTGTTCCTCATTGTCTTATCTTTCTAGAATGGTATAGTATGCCTTCATATGATGTGTGGAACTCAACTTATGGTCTTGGCAAGCAAAGGGTATTTTGGTCATTTGTGAATTACAGGTCATTTTAACCTATGTCCAAAACTCATACAAGGAGGCCTCAAATGGAAGAACTTACAACATCAAACTTGCTCCAAATGACATTTTGAGTCTAGAAAAGTGACCATGAGAGATTGGAAAGATTCATATCACAAGGTTTCAAAATGGTTGAATTTAATGAAGAAAAATGACTTAAAAAAATGATATTTTTCATATCTTGGCCAAATGATGCAAAATTATAGGTCATTTTGAATGGAAAAGGCATTTTAAAAACATTGGCTAAAGTGGAATTTTGAGCTTAGGTCATAATTTGTGAGTTATCCATGGTTGCTTGAATTGAAAGTAACATAATCCAAATTGAAAAGGAAAAATGCAAGGGAAATTTCTCCAATGTTCTAGGAGGTTCCAACATCATCTATATATTCATACAAGCTGATTCATGCAAGGGTTGGTGCTCCCATTTGTTCAAAGCTTCAATTTTCATCCATTTTCTCATTCTTGCATAAACTACTCAAACTCCCTCAAATCTTGATCATTTTGCAAAGTTCTTGATCCCATCATTCTCTACAATCATCATATAACCAGTTTCAAGCAAGATCCAGTGGAAATAGTTCCAAATTCGTGTGTTGTAAGTTCATTCTCAAAAGTGCAAGAAGAATCCATTACAAGAATTCAGAGTGTTTGGGCAAGAGTAGATGCATACAGAATCAAGATCCAAGCACATTGATCAAGTTTAAGCCATTGCTGAGCTCGAAGTGAAGGATTCACCATTCTGTTTTTCAAATTATACCAGGTATGTTCTCCATTCAAATTGGCTTGATGTAGTTAGCATGACATAGGTTTGTTAGGATAATAGTGACCTAGGTGGTTAAAGGAGTAATCCTGAAGCTTTTAGTGTGAATTGGTGAAGATTCTTGCATGAGCCATAAAACTGTTTTGATCCATAACTAGGAGATTAGTGACTGGTGGCTCATTTGGATTAGCGTAGCATGAACAGTGATGCTTGATTAATGTTATGTTAGCAAGAGATTAGGGTTTAGTGAAGGTCAGAATTGAGGCAGCCATGGAAGGGAAGCTATCGTGTTTAGTGATTGGGTGAAGTTTAACAAGAACTGATGACGTAGTTGCATTCTGCGTGGAAAATGAAGCAAGTTTGGTGTTTGTAGTTTTGATTTTCATGAGGAGATGAGGGAGAACCGAATGCTTGAAGATGGAATCATGCATGGAGGGTATCTGAAACCCTAGGGAGTCCAAGGTTGATGATGACTCCAAAGCCGTAGGATGCACGTTTGACCTTGGACTGGAGGGTGGCATCGGACGGTCCACGCGTAGCCTGAGTTTGGTGGGAAAATTTAAAATCTAAAACGCACCGTTTCACTAATTGGGGGGATTGGGCTCAGACAGCTATTCGCACCCCCAATTTAGTAAGCCCAACGCGCTGAACTAGGGTATCCTGCTATTCTCACCCCCTCTGGCTATTTCTTTATATTTTCTTTATTATTTTCTTTTCATTTTTCATTCATTTTAAAAAATTCATAATAAATAGAAAAAATCATCATTTTTAATTCATTCTTTTTGCATATTTTTCTTTAGGATGTCAAGAAAATTATAGAAAATAAAAATGGCATTTTATTTTTTATTTGATATTTTTTCCATATTTTCTAAATAAATAACATTTTATATAATTTCATTTCATACATGATCTTGTTATTTTTTGTTCTATTAATTGCTTCAATATTTTTCATCCATTCTTTTTAGGTTGTTTAGTTTAGACATTGAACTTGTAGATTCAATTTAGTTCCCATTTTTAGAAGTTAATTTTAGGTGTTTAGTGTAGGTGAGAATAACATGGACAAAACTAGGGTTTCAGGTGATGACTTAGGAGAATCAATTCATTTCCCTTAGGGCTTAGGGTTTGACTAGTTTAGTTATGGGACTATAGGGGCTATGGGTAGTTATTAGATCCCTTAGAAAAAGTCAGGATTCCCCTACTGCTATTAATCTACTGTATATCTGATTGACTGGTGTGGTGTGCCCTCTGGGGATTATTGCTTGCTTGTGTGGGTGTTGGGATTGTCTGGGACTTGGGAGAGCTGAGGACTTGAGGAGATGAAGACCATTGGAGATCCAGAGATTGAAGAACAACTGCCAGAGTTGGAGAGGAGGTTCTTGCTAGCAGCTGCTGAGGAGACTAGGGTTTAGGAGCTAGGCAGAGCTCTAGATTAGAAAGCTTGCTTCTCAAACATAGATGGCTTTGTTTGCCTCTATCCTTTCTCTATGATTCAAAGTCTCTTTCAAATATCCACCTCCTTCCTTTGGAAGGATCAGTGAATGTATTTGAAAGATAGAACTTTTGAGAGAAAACTTTCTGTTTAATGTTAACAGTTGATGAACCACCCTTGGTAGGTAATTAACTGTCTAACATTCATTCACTTCATCTGGTTGGCTGATGTTCATCCTGGAGCCTGAGACTTGAAGAAAAGCCATTGCAGATAGAAGTCTGATGATCAAAGCCCTTGCCTGAAGGCCATGAAGATGGAGATTGATGCTTGTTGAAGCCTGTAGCTGATTGGAGATGACTTGAAGATAGGTGTTGTTGCAGAGCTGCTGTAGCTGTTTATTTTTGCTGTATTTCATTTCTGATGTATTGATTGGTTTTCCGGACTGTATTGTTTGCTGTTTACCCTGTTGGGTTGAAAGTGAAGTCTGTTCACTTTTGCCTATTGTTTTCTAGGTTCGAGGTTGAGTGGGACTCCCTTGCCTCGCTTGTATTGTTGCATCCATGCATTTTACTGTTCTACTATATATATCTGATATTGTTTTTGTTTCCGTCTGTTCCCGTAGGATCTCTGTTTCTTTCTGTGCAAGAGAGGAGCATGATAGACACTAGGTCTTAACCCATGCATGATAACATTAGGGTAGTTTGATTCCCTTCGCAACCATAGGTTAGAGTTCTGTCTCTTCTTCCTCAAAACAAACAGAAAAACACGTAAAGATTTCAAACTCAATAAAAGACACTTCTTCCGTAAAAGAATGTGAACTCATCAAAACGTCATTTTTGTCTGCCGGGACTGTTAATCAGAAAAACCTTTTTCAGAAGGAGTAAAATCAATCAAGACAGACTTGTGTCGTACGTGGCCCGAACTACGTTTGCTCTGATCTTCCATGTTGTGTGGAAGTACGTAGGCATAGGATGCGATATCCTAGCGAGCAACCTTCCCCTCCTTTCCCGTAGGTAGGCGAACTACGTTGACTCTGATTTCTCGTTCCAGGCGGGAATACGTAGGCATAAAGTGCGATACTTTGCCGAGTCATTTTTATTTTCTTTTTAACCCTTGACCTATAGTTTAGATAGAATAACAATCCATACCCGAAAACAAGCGTGGATCCCGTCGAGTACGACGGACGTGAGGGGTGCTAATACCTTCCCCTTGCGTAACCGACTCCCGAATCCAGGTTTTGGTTGCGACGACCATACCTTTCCCGTGTTGTGCGAGGTTTACTCTGAGCGTTTCCTTTCCCTCCCGTGGGATAAATAACGCACGGTGGCGACTCTTCTGTCAGCCGGCGCCGATTTTCGCAGTAGCGACATATGTGTTTAAAAAAAAAACCTTTTTTTTAATATTTTAATTTTATAATCTTTATAACAAAAAAATAATATAACATTTTCATTTTAATCCTTTTAAAATAAAACCTTTTTTAATATAATCAAAAAAACCCTTTTTTTTTTTTAAAATAAAAATTAAAACTTTTTTTTTTTAAATATAAAATTAAAACTTTTGTAAATATAAAATAATGAAAAACTCTTTTTAAAAATATAAAAATAAAACTTTTTTTAAATTCTTTTGTAAGCTAAATTATTAAATATTAAATAAAACAATAATAGATCTCGAGTTTGTATCTCATTTTCTTCATTGCCTCGTAATTCATCTGATAGCTGGTTGACTTTGCTTACTAACGGGTGTTCATTTTTTTGCAGTTCATATTTGGTGTATTGAATTTTCATTTAAGTTTCATTCATATTTGTATCTGTATCTCAATTGTAATCTCGCGAACCTAATAATCGCGTTTACTTTTCGCATTTAAATGTCTGCTTGATGTATGATTTAAATTTTTGCTGATGTATTGCAATATTTCTGTCACACTACACATCCGAAGGAATTAGGTCTAGCGTTTGACCACCGTGTCAATAGTCCTCAACCTCAAAACCTCAAAACTACACCTTACAAACCCTAATTTTCACAAATGCCTCGCCGCAGGCAAAATTACAATTTTACCCCTAGCATTAGGTCAAAGAGCCGCCACGCTCATTTTAGGGTTTCCCGCCGTGGAATCCCTAATTTAACCCTAATTACAACTTAACAATTCAACGTAGAGATTGGGAGTTTCTACACTCCGCGTAAGCGTGTCCTCAAGACATGTTTATTCCCCTTGAGACCTTGACCACAGTCATGAAGTCTCTAACCTCCCTATTGAGGGGAACTACGATTTCTCTGATTCCACTCCCGTAAGGATACGTAGGCACAAGATGCGATGTCTTGCCGAGTAAACTTAGAATTAACCCCTTAGGTCTCTTTTCTCCCTTTTAATCCTTTGTACATATACCTTAAGCAAATAAATAAAGCAAATAGTAAACATTTGAACAAAAGGTTCCTGTAGAGTACTACAGAAGTTTAGGGTGCTAATACCTTCCCTAAATTTAACCAACCCCCGAACCCTAGATCTTTCCCCGCATTGTGTTTACGATGCAAAATAGGTTTTCCCTCTTTTGACCTTTTCCTTCGGATAAATCAAAGAGCGGTTGTGAATTGAATTGCGATTCAAACTCATTAATAGTTTGTAATCCTATTTCCACCGCAACACTTGGGTATCCAGACTCCAGTTTTTACGTTGAGCGTTCAGGCTCCGTTCAGTTTTGTTGGGTATCCAGACTCCAGTTATTATGTTGATGGTTCAGGCTCCGGTCAGTTTTGTTGGGTATCTAGACTTCGGTTATTACGTTCAGCGTTCAGGCTCCGGTCAGTTTCTTGTGTATCCAGACTCCGGTTATTACGTTGAGCGTTCAGGCTCCGGTCAATTTCTTTGGGTATCCAGACTCCGGTTTTTATGTTGAGCGTTCAGGCTCCGGTCAGTTTTGTTGGGTATCCAGACTTCAGTTATTACGTTGAGCGTTCAGGCTCCGGTCAGTTTCGTTGGGTATCCAGACTCCGGTTATTACGTTGAGCATTCAGGCTCCGGTCAGTTTCGTTGGGTATCCAGACTCAGGTTATTACATTGAGCGTTCAGGCTCCGGTCAGTTTTGTTGGGTATCCAGACTCTGGTTTTTACGTTGAGCGTTCAGGCTCCGGTTAGTTTTGTTGGGTATCCAGATTCCGGTTATTACGTTAGGCGTTCAGCCTCCGGTCAGGTTCGTTGTGTATCCAGACTCCGGTTATTACGTTGAGCGTTCGAGCTCCGGTCAGTTTCGTTGGGTATCCAGACTCCGGTTTTTACGTTGAGCGTTCAGGGTCCGATCAGTTTTGTTGGGTATCCAGACTCCGGTTATTACGTTGAGCATTCAGGTTCATGTCAGTTTCGTTGGGTATCCAGACTCTGGTTTTTTACGTTGAGCGTTCCGGCTCTGGTCAGTTTTGTTGGGTATCCAGACTCCGGTTATTACGTTAAGCGTTCAGGCTCGGGTTAGTTTTGTTGTGTATCCAGACTCCAGTTATTACATTGAGTGTTCAGGCTCCGGTCAGTTTCGTTGGGTATCCAGACTCCGGTTTTTACGTTGAGCGTTCAGGCTCCGATCAGTTTTGTTTGGTATCAAGACTTCAGCTATTACGTTGACCGTCCAGGCTCCGGTCAGTTTTGTTGGGTATCCAGACTCCGGTTTTTACGTTGAGCGTTCAGGCTCCGGTCAGTTTCATTTGGTATCCAGACTTCAGTTAATACGTTGAGCGTTCAGGATCTGATCAGTTTCGTTGAGTATCCAGATTCCGGTTATTACGTTGAGCGTTCAGGCTCCGGTCAATTTCGTTGGGTATCCATACTCCGGTTATTACGTTGAAAATTTAGGCTCCGGTCAGTTTCGTTGGGTATCCAGACTCTGGTTATTACGTTGAGCGTTCAGGCTCCGGTCAGTTTCGTTGGGTATCCAGACTTCAGTTTTTACGTTGAGCGTTCAGGCTCCGTTCAATTTTGTTGGGTATCCAGACTCCGGTTATTATGTTGAGGGTTCAGGCTCCGGTCAGTTTTGTTGGGTATCCAGAGTTCGGTTATTACGTTAAGCATTCAGGCTCTGGTCAGTTTCGTTGTGTATCCAGACTCCGGTTATTACGTTGAGCGTTCAGGCTCCGGTCAGTTTCGTTGGGTATCCAGACTCCGGTTTTTACCTTTAGCGTTTAGGCTCCAGTCAGTTTTGTTAGGTATCTAGACTTCAGTTATTACGTTGAGTGTTCAGGCTCCGGTCAGTTTCGTTGGGTATCCAGACTCCGGTTATTACGTTAAGCGTTCAGGCTCCGGTCAGTTTCGTTGGGTATCCAGACTCAAGTTATTACGTTGAGCGTTCAGGTTCCGGTCAGTTTCGTTTGTTATCCAGACTTCAGTTATTACGTTGAGCGTTCAGGCTCCGGTCAGTTTCGTTGGGTATCCAGACTCTGGTTTTTACGTTGAGCGTTCAGGCTCTGGTCAATTTCGTTGTGTATCCAGACTCCGGTTATTACGTTGAGCGTTCAGGCTCCGGTCAGTTTCGTTGAGCATCCAGACTCTAGTTATTATGTTGTGCGTTTAGGCTCCGGTCAGTTTCGTTGAGTATCCAGACTCCGGTTATTACGTTGAGCGTTCGGGCTCCGTTCAGTTTCGTTGGGTATCCAGACTCCGGTTATTACGTTGAAAGTTTAGGCTCCGGTCAGTTTCGTTGGGTATCCAGACTCTGGTTATTACGTTGAGCGTTCAGGCTCCGGTCAGTTTCGTTGGGTATCCAGACTTCAGTTTTTACGTTGAGCGTTCAGGCTCCGGTCAATTTTGTTGGGTATCCAGACTCCGGTTATTATGTTGAGGGTTCAGGCTCCGGTCAGTTTTGTTGGGTATCCAAAGTGCGGTTATTACGTTAAGCGTTCAGGCTCCAGTCAGTTTCGTTGTGTATCCAGACTCCGGTTATTACGTTGAGCGTTCAGGCTCCAGTCAGTTTCGTTGGGGATCCAGACTCCGGTTTTTACCTTGAGCGTTCAGGCTCCGGTCAGTTTTGTTGGGTATCTAGACTTCAGTTATTACGTTGAGTGTTCAGGCTCCGGTCAGTTTCGTTGGGTATCCAGACTTCAGTTATTACGTTAAGCGTTCAGGCTCCGGTCAGTTTCGTTGGGTATCTAGACTCAGGTTATTACGTTGAGCGTTCAGGCTCCGGTCAGTTTCGTTTGGTATCCAGACTTCAGTTATTACGTTGAGCGTTCAGGCTCTGGTCAGTTTCGTTGGGTATCCAGACTCTGGTTTTTACGTTGAGCGTTCAGGCTCCGGTCAGTTTTGTTGGGTGTCCAGACTTCGGTTATTACAATGAGCGTTCAGGCTCCGGTCATTTTCGTTGAGCATCTAGACTCTAGTTATTATGTTGTGCGTTCAGGCTCCGGTCAGTTTCGTTGAGTATCCAGACTCCAGTTATTACGTTGAGCGTTCAGGCTCCGGTCAGTTTCGTTGGGTATCCAGACTCCGGTTTTTACCTTAAGCGTTCAGGCTCCGGTCAGTTTTGTTGGGTATCTAGACTTCAGTTATTACGTTGAGTGTTCAGGCTCCGGTCAGTTTCGTTGGGTATCCAGACTCCGGTTATTACGTTAAGCGTTCAGGCTCCGGTCAGTTTCGTTGGGTATCTAGACTCAGGTTATTACGTTGAGCGTTCAGGCTCCGGTCAGTTTCGTTTGGTATCCAGACTTCAGTTATTACGTTGAGCGTTCAGGCTCCGGTCAGTTTCGTTGGGTATCCAGACTCTGGTTTTTACGTTGAGCGTTCAGGCTCCGGTCAGTTTTGTTGGGTGTCCAGACTCCGGTTATTACAATGAGCGTTCAGGCTCCGGTCATTTTCGTTGAGCATCCAGACTCTAGTTATTATGTTGTGCGTTCAGGCTCCGGTCAGTTTCGTTGAGTATCCAGACTCCGGTTATTACGTTGACCGTTCAGGCTCCGTTCAGTTTCGTTGGGTATCCAGACTCCGGTTATTACGTTGAACGTTTAGGCTCCGGTCAGTTTCGTTGGGTATCCAGACTCTGGTTATTACGTTGAGTGTTCAGGCTCCAGTCAGTTTCGTTGGGTATCCAGACTCCGGTTATTACGTTAAGCGTTCAGGCTCCGGTCAGTTTCGTTGGGTATCCAGACTCAAGTTATTACGTTGAGCGTTCAGGTTCCGGTCAGTTTCGTTTGTTATCCAGACTTCAGTTATTACGTTGAGCGTTCAGGCTCCGGTCAGTTTCGTTGGGTAACCAGACTCTGGTTTTTACGTTGAGCGTTCAGGCTCTGGTCAATTTCGTTGTGTATCCAGACTCCGGTTATTACGTTGAGCGTTCAGGCTCCGGTCAGTTTCGTTGAGCATCCAGACTCTAGTTATTATGTTGTGCGTTTAGGCTCCGGTCAGTTTCGTTGAGTATCCAGACTCCGGTTATTACGTTGAGCGTTCAGGCTCCGTTCAGTTTCGTTGGGTATCCAGACTCCGGTTATTACGTTGAAAGTTTAGGCTCCGGTAAGTTTCGTTGGTTATCCAGACTCTGGTTATTACGTTGAGCGTTCAGGCTCCGGTCAGTTTCGTTGGGTATCCAGACTTCAGTTTTTACGTTGAGCGTTCAGGCTCCGGTCAATTTTGTTGGGTATCCAGACTCCGGTTATTATGTTGAGGGGTCAGGCTCCGGTCAGTTTTGTTGGGTATCCAAAGTGCGGTTATTACGTTAAGCGTTCAGGCTCCAGTCAGTTTCGTTGTGTATCCAGACTCCGGTTATTACGTTGAGCGTTCAGGCTCCGGTCAGTTTCGTTGGGGATCCAGACTCCGGTTTTTACCTTGAGCGTTCAGGCTCCGGTCAGTTTTGTTGGGTATCTAGACTTCAGTTATTACGTTGAGTGTTCAGGCTCCGGTCAGTTTCGTTGGGTATCCAGACTTCAGTTATTACGTTAAGCGTTCAGGCTCCAGTCAGTTTCGTTGGGTATCCAGACTCAGGTTATTACGTTGAGCGTTCAGGCTCCGGTCAGTTTCGTTTGGTATCCAGACTTCAGTTATTACGTTGAGCGTTCAGGCTCTGGTCAGTATCGTTGGGTATCCAGACTCTGGTTTTTACGTTGAGCGTTCAGGCTCCGGTCAGTTTTGTTGGGTGTCCAGACTCCGGTTATTACAATGAGCGTTCAGGCTCCGGTCATTTTCGTTGAGCATCTAGACTCTAGTTATTATGTTGTGCGTTCAGGCTCCGGTCAGTTTCGTTGAGTATCCAGACTCCAGTTATTACGTTGAGCGTTCAGGCTCCGGTCAGTTTCGTTGGGTATCCAGACTCCGGTTTTTACCTTGAGCGTTCAGGCTCCGGTCAGTTTTGTTGGGTATCTAGACTTCAGTTATTACGTTGAGTGTTCAGGCTCCGGTCAGTTTCGTTGGGTATCCAGACTCCGGTTATTACGTTAAGCGTTCAGGCTCCGGTCAGTTTCGTTGGGTATCTAGACTCAGGTTATTACGTTGAGCGTTCAGGCTCCGGTCAGTTTCGTTTGGTATCCAGACTTCAGTTATTACGTTGAGCGTTCAGGCTCCGGTCAGTTTCGTTGGGTATCCAGACTCTGGTTTTTACGTTGAGCGTTCAGGCTCCGGTCAGTTTTGTTGGGTGTCCAGACTCCGGTTATTACAATGAGCGTTCAGGCTCCGGTCATTTTCGTTGAGCATCCAGACTCTAGTTATTATGTTGTGCGTTCAGGCTCCGGTCAGTTTAGTTGAGTATCCAGACTCCGGTTATTACGTTGACCGTTCAGGCTCCGTTCAGTTTCGTTGGGTATCCAGACTCCGGTTATTACGTTGAACGTTTAGGCTCCGGTCAGTTTCGTTGGGTATCCAGACTCTGGTTATTACGTTGAGTGTTCAGGCTCCAGTCAGTTTCGTTGGGTATCCAGACTCCGGTTATTACGTTAAGCGTTCAGGCTCCGGTCAGTTTCGTTGGGTATCCAGACTCCGGTTATTATGTTGAGGGTTCAGGCTCTGGTCAGTTTTGTTGGGTATCCAGAGTTCGGTTATTACATTAAGCATTCAGGCTCTGGTCAGTTTCGTTGTGTATCCAGACTCCGGTTATTACGTTGAGCGTTCAGGCTCCGGTCAGTTTCGTTGGGTATCCAGACTCCGGTTTTTACGTTGAACGTTCAGGCTCCAGTCAGTTTTGTTGGGTATCCCGACTCCGGTTATTACGTTGAGCGTTCAGGCTCCGGTCAGTTTTGTTGGGTATCTAGACTTCAGTTATTACGTTGAGTGTTCAGGCTCCGGTCAGTTTCGTTGGGTATCCAGACTCCGGTTATTACGTTAAGCGTTCAGGCTCCGGTCAGTTTCGTTGGGTATCCAGACTCAGGTTATTACGTTGAGCGTTCAGGCTCCGGTCAGTTTCGTTTGGTATCCAGACTTCAGTTATTACTGTCGCTTGCGCGAAAATAAGGTGCCGGCATGACAGAAGAGTCGCCACCTTTCGTTATTTATCCCTCAGAACGGGAAAGGAAACGATCGGAAAAGCCTGACGAAAAAGGGTAAGACAAGGTCATCGCAACCATTGTCTGGGTTCGGGAGTCGGTTACGCAAGGGGAAGGTATTAGCACCCCTCACGTCCGTCGTACTCGACGGGATCCTCGCTTGTGTGTTTACTTGGACGGGTTGGTTATAATCTATCTATCTATCAAGGCTGGCTGAAAAAGAAAAGAAAAATGACTCGGCAAAGCATCGCACTTTATGCCTACGTATTCTCATCCGAGAATGAGAAATCAGAGTCAACGTAGTTCGGCTAACTACGGGGAAAGATGGGGAAGGTTGCTCGCTAGGATATCGCATCCTATGCCTACGTACTTTCATCTGGTATGAAAGATCAGAGCAAACGTAGTTCGGCTAACTACGAGGGAAAAATGGCTCAACTAGGAGGGAGACTATCAAGTCCTACTGTTATCATGCCATGGATTCATCCTATGGTTGAGGTTTGAACAGGGAACTCCTAGATATTGTCATGCATAGGTTTCAACCTAAAAGTCTATCATCAAATCCTTATCAGGGGAAATGAGAGTCCTAAGGGATCATGTCAATGATACACCAAAACAGACAAAAACATCAGCTTTAACAGTAAAATGCATGCAATGCAAGTGAGGGAGGAAATGTGTGTGGGGTTTCAGCCTCCACAAGCTCATCTCGACCTCAAGCCAGTCATGAAATAACAGTAATCATACTGAAAATAAACAACATACTATCAAGCAATGAACAGATAAAAGGGATGAAGTGTCAACAGGCAAACAAAACACACATGCTTGAGAAAGAAAGAATCTACTCTCTAATCCTAACCCTAATCACAGAATCTGAATCAAATCTAAGCAAAGCCCTCAAGCAAAACCCTAAACAAGAGAATCAATCCCAGCCTTCAAGCTTCGGAACAAACTTACCAAAGAAAGGGAGCTAAGCAAGCAGACTCATAGTGTCTTCCTCAGGAAAGCACTAGGAGGTGTATACTCAGGAGTCATACCCTATGTGGCTCAACCACTGTGATCAGTTTATATTCCTCATCAGGAGAAACTAAACTCACAAGCAGGCTCCAACATCACTGGATATTTAGGAAATCCTATCTGAACTAGTGAAGCTAAGTGAACAGACTCATAGGACCTCCCTCAGGAAAGTACTAGGAGGCTTTCACTTAGGAGTTGTATCCTATGTGGCTCAACAACTGTGATCAGTTTACATTCCTCCTCAGGAGAAATTAAACTCACAAGTTGGCTCCAACATCATTGGATACTTGAGAAATCCTAGATAAACTAAGGGAACTAAGTGAATAGACTCATAGGACCTTCCTCAGGAAAGTACTAGGAGGCTTCCACTTAGGAATCGTATCCCATGTGGCTCAACAACTGTGATCAGTTCACATTCCTCCTCAGGAGAAATTAAACTCACAAGTTGGCTCCAACATCATTGGATACTTAAGAAATAGGTGAGAAGAAAGAATGAAAGTCATTCATAGTGCCTTCCTCAGGAAAGTACCATGAACTCCCTTCAAACTTCAGGATCTCAAACCTCACAGACAGGGGACAAGCCAAGCTCTGGGTCTCTGAATCTTGATCTACAAACTTCTCTTCATCATGCTCTCCAACAAGGTCTTCAAGACAACACAAGCCCCTCAACAAATTCCCCACAACAAACCCCAGATATGAACAGATAACCACAGGGGAGACAAAATCAATAGGCACCTTCAGAAAATACCTAAAAATACTAAACTAATGGGGAAAAATCTAACAATTATTCACAAGGGTCTACAAAGTCTATTCATAACATCCACATAGGCCTCTACCTAAAAATCAAGACAAAACTTATTCAAAGGAAGTGCATTCTTCACCTAAACACAACCTAAACCCTAATTAGGATACCCTAAATCTACCCTAATTAAACTAATCAAAATCTAATTCTAAAATTCTAGAATAAATCCTATAGGGAACTATGATTCATCATCTAATTGCATAAAAAAGAATGGATCAAAAAACCTAAGGGAAGGTCCTAAAACAATTCTTGCAAAATCATGTATCAACTAAAAGAAAGAAAATATACTATATTAAAGAAAATACCACTAAAAAATCTACATTAAAAATAAAATTCCATTTTTATTTTTATATTTTTCTACACACAATTATCTCATCATAGAAAAAGGAATGGACAAAAAAGAGTTATTTTTCAATTTTTAATGAATTTTCAAAGACAAGAAAAATATTAAACAATATAAAAGAAATTAAATCAATTAAAGGGAGGGGGGGTGTGACAAGTAACACGCGCCAGTTCATAATACTGATGGGCCATGAGGGTGGGGGTGCGCGTAGCATCTTGCTAAGGTCCATATTGATTCAGAAAACAAAACTACAATGAGAACGCATGGGGGGTGAGTTCTAGTAAGGATATCATGTGCTATACGGAATTGGGCCTCCAATACACGGGTGTGAAAAGCAAAAAATGAAGGCCCACTCCCCCCACTTAAATGAAACGCAGAACTTAAGGGGGGAGGGAAAATCTTACCAAATTCGTCTTCAAATCGTGGCCCTTGGATCTTTATTATAGTCAATGGTCAACATGGCAATGGATGGCAGAGATTATATCTCCTACCTCTGTTCACATGAAACCTAGGGTTTGCTCAAAAAAACTCCATGCACACACATACTTCTAGCATGCGGCTCTCACTCTCTACTCAACCAAATCACATGATATAAAAATGAAACTTGCTTAGAATTTCTCCCTCTACACATGTACGCCATTGGTTTACTTTGAAACTCACTCTACCATTAAAACCGCGAGCAACAACATCTTGAAGCCATGGAAATGCTCTGAAACTTTTTCTCATAATTCTCACTAAAACCTATATCAATCTACTCTACATCTAATGGTGATAATCCTGAACCAAATACCTAAGCTTCTAGGGCACTATACTAAGAGTTCTATGCTAATAAAGTTCCAAGCACCTGCAAGAAAGTGTCTCTAAACAGCACCAAAGTTATCTAAGCTAACCTCCTAACATCCTAGATCATGATTATGCTAATGAGACTACACGAATCTACTTAAATTGAGCAAGTTAGAAGGTTTTGCACCTTGAGCAAGTTCTTGTGGATGATGGTGAATCTTGTGAATCCAAGTCTTTGTATGCTTCAATCTTGATCTATCCTTGATGTAAATGATTCTGTATGCAACACTTTGTGGAAATTGGCTTTGATTCTTGATCTTCCAATGAAATTGCACTTTGTATATTCTTGATGGAAGCACACGAATTTGATCAAGATCCACCAGAAACTTGCTTGAATCCTCCTTTATGATGATGATCCAGTATGAAGAAATGGAAATTGATGATAGTTGAAGAAGAAATTGATGAATTGAAATGATTTTGCAATGAGAGAAAAGTGAGAGAATAATGTGAATTCTATGGAGTTTTTGCACAAATGAGGATTCAACCTTGCACCAATCTGATTTTATGAATTTATAGGGCTCAAATGGAAGCTTCTAGATCCATCTTACAACTTCCCTTGCCTTCCAACTTTGATTGATTTTTGAAATGTTTCTTAAAATGCAAGTAACCATGGATATCTTTCTTTTTTCCAACTAAGCTCAAAAAGGTGTGTGAACCATTGTTTCTAAAATGCCTTTTGGACCCAAAATCATATATGGGAAGTCTCCATTTGGACTTATAAATCTCTCAAACCATTTTTCCCTTTGACTTTATTTAAGTTATAAGCCATTTTAGTTCAAATTTGACCAATCATGCAACTTCATGTTATGAGCTTTTCCAACAATTTGTGACCTTCTTTCTAGACTTAAAATCACATTTTGAACAACTTTCATGTTTTGAGTTTTTCCATTTGAGGCTTGGAAATAGGAGTTTTAGGCATTGGCTAAAATGACCTATAACTGACAAATGACCAAAATACCCCTGTCTTGTTCAAACCATAAGTTGAGTTCCACAAATCCAATCAAGGACTTCTACCACTCAAATTAAAGCTAAGAAGATCCTCTTCAACATTCATGTTGACCAAGAAGTCATAGGAAGCCTCCTACTAGGGCAAAAGTTGTCTGCAAGTTGGGTGACTTTCAAGGACCCAGATTCACACACCTCTGCTGACCTGTAATTTGTCAAAACCATAACTTGGGCTCTGTAACTCCTATCAAGGACTTCCACAACTCAAATTAAAGCTTAGAACAAGCTCTACAACATTCATGTTATGGGGAAGGTGAGATATCAATCACATCTTGAGCTAAAACAGCCTGGAAGATAGGGATCAAATTAGGGTTTTTTCACTGACAATCCTTGGGGATCCTGACTTGAAACTTCTCAAACTCCTCACTCATGATGAGTTGGCCTAGGAATCATCTTTATATCATATCTATGCATCATTCCATGATCTCATGGCCCTTGGATTGGGTCTCAACCTCTCCCAAATCTTCAGTTATCCTAGGGTTGACCCAGTCAAAACCTTAATTCTATCATCCATGGCTGAATCTTCTGAACTCTTGCACAATGACTTCTCTGGGCTTCATGAAGGCTATCAAGACATCTCATAGGCTTTCCCAAAACATCAAATTCATTCTCAAAGTCTCAGAACCCTCTGAGGAGCACCCACAACCCTCAAGCTATGAAGCACACAACCCTGGTTTCAAACCACTTCTTCTGAGGATCTCTTGAACTTTCTGATGAAGGTATCCACTTTCAAACACTCAATGAATAAATAATTGTTGGTCAAATTTTGGGGTGCAACAGCTGCCCCTATTCAAACGGCTTGAACCTGACTGGGTGAGGAGCGAACGGCTCTCATCCAATCAAGGTGCGAGACGATTGAATATCGGTAAACCCGAAAATTTGCCAACTGCACGAGCACACAGTACTCTGCGGGGAACAAATCTTTGAATCCTGCAACACTAGCTGCTCAACAACTGGATGGAGAACCAAAGCTGACATCACCGTCGGACGATCGAAGTACTCTGCGTCACCACTGGAGAACTAAATCTGACATCACTGTCGGACGATCGAAATACCATGCGTCACCGCTGGAGAAACATCTTCGACTCCAATCAGAAGACATACCATTCATTTGATCGCAATCAATCATCACCTCAGGATAACTGACTTGGTCTTCAGACTCACACGGATCACCCTGTTGTATCTACAACCTCTGGAACCTTATCTTCAGCCACCCGTTGATTCTTCAACACGGAAATCTGGACTCACAGGAACCTTCTGATATCGCCTTCGGGCGCTTATGAAATCCATCTTCAGATTAGACATCATTGTTGGAGAAACCTCTTCGACTTCAATCAGAAGACGTATCATTCACTTGATCGCACTCAATCATCACCTCAGGATAACTGACTTGGTCTTCAGACTCACGCGAATCACTCTGTTGTATCTACAACCTCTGGAACCTTGTCTTCAGCCACCCGTTGATTCTTCAACACGGAAATCTGGACTCACAGGAACCTTCTGATATCGCCTTCGGGCGCTTACGAAATCCATCTTCAGATTAGACATCATTGTTGGAGCAGACATATCATGCTGCTCAGGGCTTCAAGAATCATCTTGACCAAACAGATCCGTCGGGCATCTTCAAGAATCGTCCTGAACCGATAACCTTTCTGGAGCAAACATTCTGTTGGGTATTCCAGGAATCTTCCTGGGCAACTCTTGCTGGAGACGCCATTGGGGAGCTCAAGTATCATACTAGGCGAACAACCCGGGAAGCTGTACTGGGATCTTAAGAATCGTCTTAAGCAAATGGCCCTGCTGAGGGATTTGAGAATCATCTCGAACTGAAGACTTCGCTGGGGATCTCGAAAATCGTCTCGAGCGAGCGACCGTGGGGATTACACCGGGGTCTTTAAGAATCATCTCGCAAGTGACCTTGCTGGGGAGAACATCAAGAATCGTCCTGAGCAACCGGTCTTTTGGTGGAACACCTGTTCAACAAGGATGATGATGACCTAGATCATGCCTATGATGCATATGCTTCTGCGCCATGCCCCACACAGTGGGAATGATGTGCGTTTATGCTAAATGCCATGCAATCATGCTCAATGCTATGCAATCATGCACAATGATGCGATCCCGTCAGCAAAATAAATGCCGACAAGGGGAAATCCTCCTGTCAAGGAGAAAGAACCACTCAGGTAGAGGAATCATCCTGCTGAGGAGAACTTGAACACGCCAATATCAATCAGGCTCTGTCTGGGGAATTGACCTTCCGCGAATTGCTGCAGGGGAACAACTTCAGCTGACTGCTGCGGAACGAAGCTCTATGAGAACTTGGATCTGCTGATATCAATCGCGAGAATGAACTGCGCGGCCGTCTCGGCTACTCTTCTGGGATGACCACTCTGTGGGGAACCAACTTCAGCTGCTCAACACTCCACTGGGGAAAAACCAATCATGATCTGATCAACTTCCAAGGATTCGGATCTCTTGGCCATCTGCAAACTCGGCTGAGGAAGGAGAAATCATTCTGCTTCGATGGAGAGAGTGCGATTCTGGGGAAACACAGCATTAGCTGCCCCACGTTCTGCTGGGGAACATCGATCATGATCTGATCGACTTCCAAGGATTCTGCTTTTCTGCGGACTCAGCCGGGGAGAGAAATCATTCTACTTCGCTGGAGAGTGCAACTCCGATGAGGAAACTCAATTTCGCCGGGGAAGAAGGAATCATCTGACTTCGGGGGAAGAGTACAACTCTGCAGGGGAATACAACATCGGCTGTTCCAACACTCTACTGGGGAAGAGGGAACCATCCATCTTCAGGAGAGAGCATGACTCTGGTGGAGAATCTCAATTCCACTGGAGACTTCAGTCTGGCACCATCAGTTACTGCATCCTTCAGCATACGAACAACCTCCTGTGAAACCTGCACTTGTGACCCGGTGCGGGGGAGAAAATCCTGCTTTGGTGACTTTACTGGGGAAAACACGAGCTCCAGTACCCAAACATTTCTATGAACTTTGCACTTGTGACCCGGTGCTGGGGAGAGACGACATCATTCTTCTATGCTTGACTCAGCTGATGAGGTGACATTCCTTCAGGATGCGTCTGCTTGGGGAAGAGAATCACCTCTATCCGGGGAAGGCATATCAATGCTCACCATCTTGCGTTCAGATTCTATGGAGGAGAGACCACTGAACTCTGCTGGGGAAGGAGGACTCATCCTGCCTCGGGGATACGCACGACACATCTTCTGGTAAGTGCTACACCTGCAACAACACAAACAAACAGACAGGATACCCTCCTCAAAGGGGCCTATCCAGGTTATTATCTCGTGACAATATTCAGTTAATTAGTTGTTTCAACAATCAATGGGCCTAGGCCCGCAAGTTTATGTATGCGCATTTTATCAAAAACACATCGGCGTTCTCATTCGCAAACAAAACAGATAAATGCTAAGCAGTCAAGTAGAATTGCTGGATAATGTGCATTTTATTGATGATGAACCCCTGAACGGGCAAAAATGTTTTACAACAGAGGCAAGCTCCTGGAATGAGGAAGCCGCGCAAAAAGAAAACATAAATATACATCAGTGTATACAAATGTCGGCAATCGAGGCGTAGACGAACACCATGAGTTGATCCCTCTAAGACCCACTCGACTTCGATACTTCTCCGATGCTTCAGCTTTGGAAGAGATTGATTCAGATAAACGGCCCTCAGGTCTTCCGAACCACTAAACAATGAAAGTCCATACGCGGAACGCAGTCATTTGCTTATTTAAATCCCTAACTTTTGCGTGAACCGCCCTTTCGGGTTTTCAGTTCACCGGGATACCCTTTTTTGCCGAAGCCGCCCAATGTAGGTTTTCGACTTTGCGGGTGTACATTTTTTTCAATATATCCCTAATTTTTGCCCGAACCTTTTATTCTGTTTCTGGTTCGCCGGGATGCCCCTTTTTTGCCTGGACTCTTTCTTTTTTGTCCAGCGGGTCTCTTTCAAGCAAAGTATTTTTTAACTGCGTCCGCGTTCACCGGGGATGCAAAATCTTCACCATCCATCGTGGATAACAACAAAGCTCCTCCCGAGAAGACCTTGCTGACGACATACGGCCCTTCGTAATTCGGAGTCCACTTGCCCCGGTGATCGGAGTGTGGCGGAAGAATCTTCTTCAGGACGAGATCACCCGTCTGAAAGCTTCGAGGACGCACCTTCTTATCATAAGCTTTCTTCATTCGGCTTTGGTATAGGCGACCAAATGCAATCGATGCTAACCTCTTCTCGTCCATCAGGCTGAGCTGGTTCAAGCGATTCGTAACCCATTCTGCCTCATCAAGTTTCACATCAACCAAAACTCGTAAAGAGGGAATCTCCACTTCCAACGGTAGGACAGCCTCCATACCGTACACTAAGGAGAAAGGAGTTGCCCCGGTCGACGTACGCACCGTCGTACGATAACCGTGCAAGGCAAACGGCAGCATCTCGTGCCAATCTTTGTACGTCACAACCATCTTCTGAACAATCTTCTTGATGTTCTTGTTGGCCGCTTCAACAGCGCCATTCATCTTCGGCCGGTAAGGGGATGAGTTGTGGTGTTCAATCTTGAAGCTCTGGCACAGCTCCTTCATCATCTTATTATTCAAATTCGAACCATTATCAGTAATGATCCGCTCGGGAATTCCATAGCGACAGATGATGTCCCTCTTAATGAATTTAGCTACCACCTGCTTGGTCACATTAGCGTACGAGGCTGCCTCCACCCACTTGGTGAAGTAGTCGATAGCTACCAGAATAAAACGATGACCATTGGATGCAGTGGGCTCGATCTTGCCTATCATGTCGATGCCCCACATGGAGAACGGCCAAGGGGAGGACATGACATTCAATGGGCACGGCGGCACATGAACTTTATCAGCATAAATCTGGCATTTGTGACATTTCTTCGCGAATCTGAAGCAATCCGACTCCATAGTCAACCAGTAATATCCTGCTCTCAGGATCTTTCTCGTCATGGCATGCCCGCCGGCGTGCGTACCAAATGTGCCCTCATGGACTTCTTCCATGAGCATACTTGCTTCTTTCTCATCCACACATCTGAGCAGCACGAGATCGTGGTTTCTCTTATACAGCACTCCATCAGGGTTGAGGTAAAAGTTTCCAGATAGCCTCCTCAGAGTCTTCTTATCCTGGGTTGAAGCACCCGCAGGATACTCCTTGGTCATAAGGAAGGTCTGGATATCGTGGAACCATGGCTTGCCGTCAGTGGCATCTTCGATTGCGAACACAAACGCTGGTCTATCAAGCCGCGAAAGCACAATTCTTGGAGCCTCATTCCAATAATTGACTTTATACATTGAAGCCAACGTGGCTAAAGCATCAGCCATTTGATTTTCAGCCCGGGGTACATGATGAAGCTCTACTTGGTCAAAGAACGGAAGCAGCCTCCTGGCATAATTCATGTACGGCACTAGATTCGCTTGACGAGTTTCCCACTCCCCTTTGATCTGATTGATTACAAGCGCTGAGTCACCATATATGTCTAAATTCTTGATTCTCAAATCAATTGCCTCTTCTAGACCCATAATACATGCTTCATACTCGGCTTCGTTGTTGGTAACTGAAAACGTCAGTCTTGCAGTAAACGGGATGTGGGATCCGTGAGGAGTCGTGATGATAGCCCCGATACCACTTCCATAGGAATTAACCGCTCCGTCGAATATCAACTTCCACTGAGACTTCCTGTCTGGCCCCTCATCGGGCAATGGCTCATCGCAATCCTTCGCTTTGAGAAACATAATATCCTCGTCAGGGAATTCGAACTTCATCGGCTGGTAGTCTTCGATTGGCTGTTCGGCAAGGTAATCAGACAATACGCTTCCCTTGATGGCTTTCTGAGAGACGTACTGAATATCATATTCTGTTAACACCATCTGCCACCTGGCAATCCTGCCCGAAAGAGCCTGCTTTTCGAAGACGTACTTGATCGGATCCATCTTCGAAATCAGCATGGTGGTGTGATTGAGCATATACTGTCGTAGACGTTTGGCAGCCCAAGCTAGTGCACAACACGTCTTCTCCAGCATCGAGTATCGAGATTCACACTCAGTGAACTTTTTACTCAAGTAATAAATGGCATGCTCTTTTCTGCCCGTCTCGTCGTGTTGACCGAGAACACACCCCATACTATTCTCCAGAACTGTCAAGTACATGATTAATGGCCGTCCAGCCACTGGGGGTATCAAGATTGGAGGTTCTTGAAGATACTGCTTTATCTTGTCGAATGCCTTCTGGCAATCCTCATTCCAAGTCATCGCCTGATTTTTCTTTAACAACTTGAACATCGGTTCACAAGTGGCCGTGAGCTGAGAGATAAACCTTGCAATGTAGTTTATTCGGCCCAAGAAACCACGAACTTCTTTTTCTGTTTTCGGCGCTGGCATCTCTTGGATAGCTTTTATTTTCGCAGGATCAACTTCAATACCTCGTTCACTAACGATAAACCCCAATAACTTTCCGGACCGCACTCCAAAAGTGCACTTGTTAGGATTCAGCCTCAGCCTGAACTTCCTAAGCCTTTCAAACAGCTTCAGCAAATTGACCAGATGCTCTTCCTCCGTTTGGGACTTTGCAATCATGTCATCAACATAGACCTCGATCTCATGATGAATCATATCATGAAACAAAGTTACCATTGCCCGCTGGTAAGTGGCCCCTGCGTTCTTTAGACCGAAGGGCATTACCTTGTAGCAAAACGTGCCCCAGGGGGTAATAAAACGTCGTTTTCTCCATGTCCTCCGGCGCCATCTTAATCTGATTGTAACCGGAGAAGCCATCCATGAATGAAAACACGGAAAACTGGGCTGTATTGTTGACCAACACATCGATATGAGGCAACGGGAAATCATCCTTAGGGCTCGCCCTATTCAAATCCCGATAATCGACGCACATGCGTACCTTACCGTCCTTCTTCGGTACAGGCACTATGTTGGCGACCCACGGAGGGTAAGTGGTAACGGCCAGAAATCCTGCGTCCAACTGCTTCTGGACCTCTTCTTTGATTTTTACAGCCATGTTTGGTCCCGTCCTCCTGAGCTTCTGCTTGACTGGAGGGCAATCTTCTCGCAACGGCAAGCGATGAACCACGATATCTGTGTCAAGTCCGGGCATATCCTCATATGACCAAGCAAAGACGTCACTATACTCTCGAAGCATCTCGACCAGTCTATGCTTGACATCGTTCTGCAGCGCAGCCCCAACTCTGACATTTCTGATGAGCTCCTCAGAACCCAGATTTACAATCTCAATATCCTCCTCGTGAGGCAGAATAACCTTTTCCTCTTGTCTCAACAGGCGGGCCAACTCTTCCGGAAGGTCTTCGTCTTCATCAATCTCATCCTCTGCTTGATAGATCGGGCAATCAAAGTCGTAGTGAGCCGTAGAGGGTCCAGAGTCGATGTCATCTGTTACGTGGATCCTGCAATAACAAGGGTTAAGTTTAAAGCAGGAATATGCAGGTTAGCACGCACCTCGTTGCCATTTTGCTGTTTTTCGAAACAAACATAAAGCATGAATAATAGAGAACACAACATTTGATTACGAAGAAAACGCCTTTTATTTATTAACAAAATGCATACACATAATCCAACAAGGCCCTGACAGTAAAACCACTATGCCCCGGGCAGGACATAGGGTTGTACAAAGATTGTAAAAAGCAAATCATTACTCTTCACTTGTCAGCTCGATAATCTCCTTGATGGTCCAGTTGTGGAGGTGCTCGCCCGGCTTGCTCGGTTGAATCCAGGCGTCAAGATCGCAATCACTGTCTCCACTGTCCTCTGACGCAGCGTTGATACTCTCAAAAATTACTCCCTCCTTGGTGAATAAGATCGGCCCTTTCCCATGAGACGAACTACCAGAAGAAGATGAAGCTTCAGCTCCAGGAGAATACCCTAATCCAAACTTATCCTGTTTGATTGGTATATCCAAAACATGCCCCCAGCCTGGGGTGGAACCAGCTTCGACAACGGCTCTAGCTTCCTTAAACGAGGAGAGGTTCAACTCTTGCTTCTCTGCAACAACGGGAGCTACCTCCTTCGCCCTGACGGTTTCAAATGCTTGGCAAAGAGTCTCATGGATCTCACCATCCATTTCAACATATTTAAAGGATGACAGGTGGCTTACCATGATGTCCTCTTCTCCACAGACTGTCACTATGCTGCCCCCAACAGCATATTTAAGCTTCTGATGCAGCGTGGACGTTACGGCACCAGCAGAATGGATCCACGGCCGACCTAAGAGGCAACTATAGGCGGGCATGATATCCATAATATAGAAAACCGCGTTGAACGTCTCTGAACCAACTTGAATTGGCAGGGTCAATTCTCCGAAGACGTGGCGCTTGGTTCCGTCAAAGGCCTTCACGACCAGATCACTGGGCGTGCACAGCAGTCCACAGGTATCCAACTTCATCAGTGCCTTCTTCGGAAGCACGTTAAGCGAGGAACCCGTATCCACTAGGACATGTGACATAATCGTGCCTCTGCACTCTATTGAGACGTGCAAGGCGCTGTTGTGATCTCTTCCCTTAGGAGTCAGCTCCAGATCTGTAAATCCCAGCCCATTACCAGCATTGACATGGGCTACTACTTCCTCGAGTTGATTCACTGATATCTCCTGCGGCACGTATGCAGCATTCAATACTTTCAGCAATGCATTGCGGTGCGCCTCAGAGCACAGCAACAAGTTAAGAATCGAGATCTTTGACGGAGTCTGATGAAGATGATCTACAATCTTGTAGTCACTCTTCTTGATTAGTCGCATGAACTCTTCAGCATCTTTAACCAACAAGTCTTTCTCTACCCCTGCAGGGACCTCTTCAACAGCTTTACCTTTACCCTTATCCACAGCGTCAGCCCGGACCACTTTCTCTGCTGCATTCTCTGCTGGCGCGAACACTCTTCCGCTTCTAGTGATACCACTGACTTCGGTAAGATTCTGCGCAGTCGATCCGGATGGCTCGAGCTCTATCTTCTGACCATTACAATAAACTTCGGCGCCATAATGCCATGGAACGGCATTGGTACTCTCGAATGGGATTGGTCCGGCCCTGGTGATGGTGATAGAGGGCGGACGGGGCGCGGAAATAGTAATAGGGTGACGAGGAATGGTAATGGTAGCAACTTCGTCTGCCTGCTTCAGCACGACTTCCCCTGACGCATTCTCAACGCTCCGGCTGAATTGCAAAATACCCTCGGACATCAGACTCTGGATACCTTCGATCAGCTGCTCACACCCATCAGGAAGTGTAGCACAAGCCATACATAGCTCTCCACATCCGGGAAAGAAACCCTTCTTCAGCAACTTAGCCTTAACAAAACTCAACGGCGTCTTCAAATCTTTGACATCAGTCAGCAAGTCTGAATTCTCTTCAGTGATAACAGCATTTACTCCGCCCCCCTTATGATGAGGCATTGGATTTTTGGTGACATTGGGCACGCTGTCAGAAAAGTTGATAACCTTGGCGTCGACCAAGTCCTGGACTTTGTGCTTAAAAGCTTTACAATTCTCAACCGTATGGCCAGGTGCCCCAGAATGAAATTCACAAGTAGCATTAGCATCATACTCCGGTGGTGGTGCCCCTGTTAAGGGAGCCATCGTCCTCTTGTGAACCAATTGGAGCTGAAGCAACGTTTGCAGAAGCTGTGCATATGGCATAGGTGGTGTTTCAAGATGACGGTTTGCCAGGGGACCCCGATTCTGATATCTCTTATATCCCTGATTATTCTGTTGCTGAGGCTGCTGCTGCGGCTGCGGCTGCGGTGGAGCAGCTGGGATGTTTATGCTAGCAATCTGCTGTTGAGGGCCCTTGCCCCTTCTCCTAGCATTAGTGACAGCACTGGCATCTCCCTCTCGACGCTTGCCAGTATAGGGTTTCTTGCTAGTTCCTCCAGCTGAGGATGATTCGCCCTGAATTTTTCCGATCTTTATACCGTTTTCAACATGCTCGCCCAAAGTGATAAGAGCCAAGAATGTTCCAGACATGCCACTAACCAGCTTTTCATAATAGACTCCAGGAAGGGTAGCCACGAACATTTGTACCAACTCACGCTCAACCATGGGCGGTTGAACCCGAGCAGCCAATTCACGCCACCGCTGGGCGTACTCTTTGAAGCTTTCATTGTTCCGCTGTGAGAGGTTCTGAAGTTGAACCGGTTGGGAGCCAAGTCGCTATTATATTGATAGTGGAGAACAAACGCTTCTGCAAGATCTTTCCAGGTGCGCACGGCAGCGGGTTTCAAACCCATATACCATTCGAGCGATGGACCCGAAAGAGTATCCTGAAAGAAGTGCATCAACAGCTTCTCATCGTCAGAATAAGCGGACATCTTTCTATAATAAGATCGGAGGTGAACACGGGGACAAGTAGTGCCCCTATACTTCTCAAAGATAGGCACCTTGAACTTGTGAGGTACTTTAAAGTCAGCAATCAACCCAAGCTTGGCCATGTCAACGCCCAATGTGTTCTGATTTTCTATATCTCTCATTTTATCTTCCAGCGCCTTGAACCTGAGTCGAGCCTCAGCAGTCAATTCATCCTCTGCACCTCTCTGAGAGAATATGTCATCCTGATGGTCCTCCAGCCACGGTTGAGGCACCACCACATTTCCTGCACCAACATTGCCGTTGACCGGCCCTATGTTAACATTGGCTCCCAAACTACCATTGCCGGCGCCTGCCGCATTAAGTCTGAGATTAGTCATCAAATTGCCGTTAGCACTGCCGTTGCCCCCGGCAGCAGGAACAACGTTCTGTGGAGTATCCCCTTGAGGAGGAGTAGGCACGGCCCCGCCATGAAGTATTCCATTACTGTCAACCCTGGAGATGAGAGGTTGAACCAAAGTACGAAGCTGGTCTTGCCCATTCGCAACTACTTGCATCAGCTCCATAAATCGATCCATCCGTTCACGAAGCTCTTGAACATCTGACTGTACCTGGTCCATGATTCTCGTTTGATTGGCGCGAGTCGAGTAGCGGTGGATGAGTCTTTGATCAATCCTGGAGATCGAAAGCAGCTCGGAACCTGAGTACCTGAAAAACCTGTCAACATCAAAGGTTAGGAAAAGCAGCAGAATGTATGTCATGCAAAAATGCTTTATGCAGATGCATGCGTGAGTCTGTGTGCTTGAGAGATTATCCCCCGATCCTGGCACCTGCTGGCAATAATAAGGAGAGGAATCTGGGCCCAATCATGGAAATAGTAACCTCGCATAGCAATAGTCAGATTCGACACCTCAAGGACCGAGAACTCGTACGCAACAGTCTTTCTGAGAGAGGCTGCAGTAACACAATAAGAGGCGAGAGACCTGGATCGGGGAAACGGTACCTGTCACAGACACACGCTAATGGAATGATTATGCAAGCTAATGCAAAATGCAGGTATGCAACAATATATCCCGGTGGCTGCTGTGGAGATTCGGTGTCAACAGTCACTGATGAGAAGGAAACCCCGGTGTAAAACCACTGATCTGATCTGCTGTGAATAACCATCTGATAGGATCGAGATCAAACTTCTGCCCTGACAAGAATAAAGGCCTGATAATAAAGACCCTAGATGCAAGATCAAGGAATATCTGTTGATGAAGTCTTCGGACCCCAAATCAAAAATCTGCCCTCTCAAGAACAAACACACAGCTGCTGATGAGATCTTCAAACCCCACTCAAAATCTGCCCTATCGAGAACAAATAACTGCCGATGAGGTCTCCAGACCTCACTTAGAATCTGCTCCATCCAGAACAAACCACTGACGATAATACACTGATCAAAGCCTGCTCTATCGAGAACAGACAAACACCCAATGATAAAATCCTCTGATCAAACCCTCGCTCTGTCAAGAACATATCTGCAACTGAGAACCCTGACATCAACATAACTGATTCACTGTCAAGAAAACCGGGTAGTCTAGAGGTCAAAGTTTCCTGCAATATCCCAACCCCACTCACAGGTATGATGGACCTAATCCACGGACAAAGGTACGGCATCCTATGCGGTCATCAGCGTCACAGACTTTCATGAGTGACAATACGATTCCCAGAAGGAGTGGCATCGTCAAGTCATGAAGAGGCCTCTCTTAGCTGACTTCCAAATGATCGGTCCCCAGAGTCGACAATCCTCACGTCTGGACTCCCCTCAGATCCTCAGGACCGGAAAGGAGCACCTCTGCAAGAATCTCGTCTGAGCGCAGATTTTCGTAGGGAACTGTGCCTGCTCAGCAGACAGGTTCGTCTACTACTTCTCCGCAACTATATCTAGGTGTGTACTCAAGCCCAGGTCCGGCTTCTCACTCACAGTAACATCCCTCTCCCACAGCAGCATAGATAATCATATCGAACTGGAAATAAAATGCGGGAAATAAAGTGCGAGAAGTAACAATGCGATAAATAAACGCAACCCAACAAGCAAACACACAAACGATAGGATAGACTCGCGTAGGGGATGGGAAACGGTCCCAGCATAAGGGATGGGAAAAGTCCCTAGATGCTATGGTCCCCAGCAGAGTCGCCAGCTGTCGCTTGCGCGAAAATAAGGTGCCGGCATGACAGAAGAGTCGCCACCTTTCGTTATTTATCCCTCAGAACGGGAAAGGAAACGATCGGAAAAACCTGACGAAAAAGGGTAAGACAAGGTCATCGCAACCATTGTCTGGGTTCGGGAGTCGGTTACGCAAGGGGAAGGTATTAGCACCCCTCACGTCCGTCGTACTCGACGGGATCCTCGCTTGTGTGTTTACTTGGACGGGTTGGTTATAATCTATCTATCTATCAAGGCTGGCTGAAAAAGAAAAGAAAAATGACTCGGCAAAGCATCGCACTTTATGCCTACGTATTCTCATCCGAGAATGAGAAATCAGAGTCAACGTAGTTCGGCTAACTACGGGGAAAGATGGGGAAGGTTGCTCGCTAGGATATCGCATCCTATGCCTACGTACTTTCATCTGGTATGAAAGATCAGAGCAAACGTAGTTCGGCTAACTACGAGGGAAAAATGGCTCAACTAGGAGGGAGACTATCAAGTCCTACTGTTATCATGCCATGGATTCATCCTATGGTTGAGGTTTGAACAGGGAACTCCTAGATATTGTCATGCATAGGTTTCAACCTAAAAGTCTATCATCAAATCCTTATCAGGGGAAATGAGAGTCCTAAGGGATCATGTCAATGATACACCAAAACAGACAAAAACATCAGCTTTAACAGTAAAATGCATGCAATGCAAGTGAGGGAGGAAATGTGTGTGGGGTTTCAGCCTCCACAAGCTCATCTCGACCTCAAGCCAGTCATGAAATAACAGTAATCATACTGAAAATAAACAACATACTATCAAGCAATGAACAGATAAAAGGGATGAAGTGTCAACAGGCAAACAAAACACACATGCTTGAGAAAGAAAGAATCTACTCTCTAATCCTAACCCTAATCACAGAATCTGAATCAAATCTAAGCAAAGCCCTCAAGCAAAACCCTAAACAAGAGAATCAATCCCAGCCTTCAAGCTTCGGAACAAACTTACCAAAGAAAGGGAGCTAAGCAAGCAGACTCATAGTGTCTTCCTCAGGAAAGCACTAGGAGGTGTATACTCAGGAGTCATACCCTATGTGGCTCAACCACTGTGATCAGTTTATATTCCTCATCAGGAGAAACTAAACTCACAAGCAGGCTCCAACATCACTGGATATTTAGGAAATCCTATCTGAACTAGTGGAGCTAAGTGAACAGACTCATAGGACCTCCCTCAGGAAAGTACTAGGAGGCTTTCACTTAGGAGTTGTATCCTATGTGGCTCAACAACTGTGATCAGTTTACATTCCTCCTCAGGAGAAATTAAACTCACAAGTTGGCTCCAACATCATTGGATACTTGAGAAATCCTAGATAAACTAAGGGAACTAAGTGAATAGACTCATAGGACCTTCCTCAGGAAAGTACTAGGAGGCTTCCACTTAGGAATCGTATCCCATGTGGCTCAACAACTGTGATCAGTTCACATTCCTCCTCAGGAGAAATTAAACTCACAAGTTGGCTCCAACATCATTGGATACTTAAGAAAGAGGTGAGAAGAAAGAATGAAAGTCATTCATAGTGCCTTCCTCAGGAAAGTACCATGAACTCCCTTCAAACTTCAGGATCTCAAACCTCACAGACAGGGGACAAGCCAAGCTCTGGGTCTCTGAATCTTGATCTACAAACTTCTCTTCATCATGCGCTCCAACAAGGTCTTCAAGACAACACAAGCCCCTCAACAAATTCCCCACAACAAACCCCAGATATGAACAGATAACCACAGGGGAGACAAAATCAATAGGCACCTTCAGAAAATACCTAAAAATACTAAACTAATGGGGAAAAATCTAACAATTATTCACAAGGGTCTACAAAGTCTATTCATAACATCCACATAGGCCTCTACCTAAAAATCAAGACAAAACTTATTCAAAGGAAGTGCATTCTTCACCTAAACACAACCTAAACCCTAATTAGGATACCCTAAATCTACCCTAATTAAACTAATCAAAATCTAATTCTAAAATTCTAGAATAAATCCTATAGGGAACTATGATTCATCATCTAATTGCATAAAAAAGAATGGATCAAAAAACCTAAGGGAAGGTCCTAAAACAATTCTTGCAAAATCATGTATCAACTAAAAGAAAGAAAATATACTATATTAAAGAAAATACCACTAAAAAATCTACATTAAAAATAAAATTCCATTTTTATTTTTATATTTTTCTACACACAATTATCTCATCATAGAAAAAGGAATGGACAAAAAAGAGTTATTTTTCAATTTTTAATCAATTTTCAAAGACAAGAAAAATATTAAACAATATAAAAGAAATTAAATCAATTAAAGGGAGGGGGGGTGTGACAAGTAACACGCGCCAGTTCATAATACTGATGGGCCATGAGGGTGGGGGTGCGCGTAGCATCTTGCTAAGGTCCATATTGATTCAGAAAACAAAACTACAATGAGAACGCATGGGGGGTGAGTTCTAGTAAGGATATCATGTGCTATACGGAATTGGGCCTCCAATACACGGGTGTGAAAAGCAAAAAATGAAGGCCCACTCCCCCCACTTAAATGAAACGCAGCACTTAAGGGGGGAGGGAAAATCTTACCAAATTCGTCTTCAAATCGTGGCCCTTGGATCTTTATTATAGTCAATGGTCAACATGGCAATGGATGGCAGAGATTATATCTCCTACCTCTGTTCACATGAAACCTAGGGTTTGCTCAAAAAAACTCCATGCACACACATACTTCTAGCATGCGGCTCTCACTCTCTACTCAACCAAATCACATGATATAAAAATGAAACTTGCTTAGAATTTCTCCCTCTACACATGTACGCCATTGGTTTACTTTGAAACTCACTCTACCATTAAAACCGCGAGCAACAACATCTTGAAGCCATGGAAATGCTCTGAAACTTTTTCTCATAATTCTCACTAAAACCTATATCAATCTACTCTACATCTAATGGTGATAATCCTGAACCAAATACCTAAGCTTCTAGGGCACTATACTAAGAGTTCTATGCTAATAAAGTTCCAAGCACCTGCAAGAAAGTGTCTCTAAACAACACCAAAGTTATCTAAGCTAACCTCCTAACATCCTAGATCATGATTATGCTAATGAGACTACACGAATCTACTTAAATTGAGCAAGTTAGAAGGTTTTGCACCTTGAGCAAGTTCTTGTGGATGATGGTGAATCTTGTGAATCCAAGTCTTTGTATGCTTCAATCTTGATCTATCCTTGATGTAAATGATTCTGTATGCAACACTTTGTGGAAATTGGCTTTGATTCTTGATCTTCCAATGAAATTGCACTTTGTATATTCTTGATGGAAGCACACGAATTTGATCAAGATCCACCAGAAACTTGCTTGAATCCTCCTTTATGATGATGATCCAGTATGAAGAAATGGAAATTGATGATAGTTGAAGAAGAAATTGATGAATTGAAATGATTTTGCAATGAGAGAAAAGTGAGAGAATAATGTGAATTCTATGGAGTTTTTGCACAAATGAGGATTCAACCTTGCACCAATCTGATTTTATGAATTTATAGGGCTCAAATGGAAGCTTCTAGATCCATCTTACAACTTCCCTTGCCTTCCAACTTTGATTGATTTTTGAAATGTTTCTTAAAATGCAAGTAACCATGGATATCTTTCTTTTTTCCAACTAAGCTCAAAAAGGTGTGTGAACCATTGTTTCTAAAATGTCTTTTGGACCCAAAATCATATATGGGAAGTCTCCATTTGGACTTATAAATCTCTCAAACCATTTTTCCCTTTGACTTTATTTAAGTTATAAGCCATTTTAGTTCAAATTTGACCAATCATGCAACTTCATGTTATGAGCTTTTCCAACAATTTGTGACCTTCTTTCTAGACTTAAAATCACATTTTGAACAACTTTCATGTTTTGAGTTTTTCCATTTGAGGCTTGGAAATAGGAGTTTTAGGCATTGGCTAAAATGACCTATAACTGACAAATGACCAAAATACCCCTGTCTTGTTCAAACCATAAGTTGAGTTCCACAAATCCAATCAAGGACTTCTACCACTCAAATTAAAGCTAAGAAGATCCTCTTCAACATTCATGTTGACCAAGAAGTCATAGGAATCCTCCTACTAGGGCAAAAGTTGTCTGCAAGTTGGGTGACTTTCAAGGACCCAGATTCACACACCTCTGCTGACCTGTAATTTGTCAAAACCATAACTTGGGCTCTGTAACTCCTATCAAGGACTTCCACCACTCAAATTAAAGCTTAGAACAAGCTCTACAACATTCATGTTATGGGGAAGGTGAGATATAAATCACATCTTGAGCTAAAACTGCCTGGAAGATAGGGATCAAATTAGGGTTTTTTCACTGACAATCCTTGGGGATCCTGACTTGAAACTTCTCAAACTCCTCACTCATGATGAGTTGGCCTAGGAATCATCTTTATATCATCTCTATGCATCATTCCATGATCTCATGGCCCTTGGATTGGGTCTCAACCTCTCCCAAATCTTCAGTTATCCTAGGGTTGACCCAGTCAAAACCCTAATTCTATCATCCATGGCTGAATCTTCTGAACTCTTGCACAATGACTTCTCTGGGCTTCATGAAGGCTATCAAGACATCTCATAGGCTTTCCCAAAACATCAAATTCATTCTCAAAGTCTCAGAACCCTCTGAGGAGCACCCACAACCCTCAAGCTATGAAGCACACAACCCTGGTTTCAAACCACTTCTTCAGAGGATCTCTTGAACTTTCTGATGAAGGTATCCACTTTCAAACACTCAATGAATAAATAATTGTTGGTCAAATTTTGGGGTGCAACAATTACGTTGAGCGTTCAGGCTCTGGTCAGTTTCGTTGGGTATCCAGACTCTGGTTTTTACATTGAGCGTTCAGGCTCCGGTCAGTTTTGTTGGGTGTCCAGACTCCGGTTATTACAATGAGCGTTCAGGCTCCGGTCATTTTCGTTGAGCATCTAGACTCTAGTTATTATGTTGTGCGTTCAGGCTCCGGTCAGTTTCGTTGAGTATCCAGACTCCGGTTATTACGTTGAGCGTTCAGGCTCCGGTCAGTTTCGTCGGGTATCTAGACTCCGGTTTTTACCTTGAGCGTTCAGGCTCCGTCAGTTTTGTTGGGTATCTAGACTTCAGTTATTACGTTGAGTGTTCAGGCTCCGGTCAGTTTCGTTGGGTATCCAGACTCCGGTTATTACGTTAAGCGTTCAGGCTCCGGTCAGTTTTGTTGGGTATCCAGACTCAGGTTATTACGTTGAGCGTTCAGGCTCCGGTCAGTTTCGTTTGGTATCCAGACTTCGGTTATTACGTTGAGCGTTCAGGCTCCGGTCAGTTTCGTTGGGTATCCAGACTCTGGTTTTTACGTTAAGCGTTCAGGCTCCGGTCAATTTTGTTGGGTGTCCAGACTCCGGTTATTACAATGAGCGTTCAGGCTCCGGTCATTTTCGTTGAGCATCCAGACTCTAGTTATTATGTTTTGCGTTCAGGCTGCGGTCATTTTCGTTGAGTATCCAGACTCCGGTTATTACGTTGAGCGTTCAGGCTCCGTTCAGTTTCGTTGGGTATCCAGACTCCGGTTATTACGTTGAACGTTTAGGCTCCAGTCAGTTTCGTTGGGTATCCAGACTCTGATTATTACGTTAAGCGTTCAGGCTCCGGTCAGTTTCGTTGGGTATCCAGACTTCAGTTTTTACGTTGAGCGTTCAGGCTCCGGTCAATTTTGTTGGGTATCCAGACTCCGGTTATTATGTTGAGGGTTCAGGCTCTGGTCAGTTTTGTTGGGTATCCAGAGTTCGGTTATTACGTTAAGCGTTCAGGCTCTGGTCAGTTTCGTTGTGTATCCAGACTCCGGTTATTACGTTGAGCGTTCAGGCTCCGGTCAATTTCGTTGGGTATCCAGACTCCGGTTTTTACGTTGAACGTTCAGGCTCCGGTCAGTTTTGTTGGGTATCCAGACTCCGGTTATTACGTTGAGCGCTCAGGCTCCGGTCAGTTTCGTTTGGTATCCAGACTCTGGTTATTACGTTGAGCGTTCAGGCTCCGGTCAATTTCGATGGGTATCCAGACTCAGGTTATTACATTGAGCGTTCAGGCTCCGGTAAATTTCGTTTGGTATCCAGACTTTAGTTATTACATTGAGCGTTCAGGCTCCGGTCAGTTTCGTTTGGTATCCAGACTTCAGTTATTACGTTGAGCGTTTAGGCTCCGGTCAGTTTCGTTGGGTATCCAGACTCTGTTTTTTACGTTGAGCGTTCAAGCTCCGGTCAGTTTCGTTGGGTATCCAGACTCCGGTTATTACGTTGAGCGTTCAGGCTCCGGTCAGTTTCGTTGGGTATCCAGACTCCGGTTATTACGTTAAGCGTTTAGGCTCCGGTCAGTTTCGTTGGGTATCTAGACTCCGGTTATTACATTGAGCGTTCAGGCTCCAGTCAGTTTTGTTTGGTATCCAGACTTCAGTTATTACGTTGAGCGTCCAGGCTCCGGTCAGTTTCGTTGGGTATCCAGACTCTGGTTATTACGTTGAGCGTTAAGGCTCCGGTCAGTTTCATTGGGTATCCAGACTCCAGTTTTTACGTTGAGCGTTCAGGCTCTGGTCAGTTTTGTTGGGTATCCAGACTATGGTTATTACGTTGAGCGTTCAGGCTCTGATCAGTTTCGTTGGGTATCCAGACTCCGGTTATTATATTGAGCGTTCAAACTCCGGTCAGTTTCGTTGGGTATCCAGACTCCGGTTATTAAGTTGAGTGTTCAGGCTCCGGTCAGTTTCGTTGAGAATCCAGATTCCGGTTAGAACGTTGAACGTTCAGGCTCCGCTTAGTTTCGTTGGGTATCTAGACTCTGGTTTTTACGTTGAGCGTTCAGGCTCCGGTCAGTTTCGTTGGGTATCCAGACTCCGGTTATAACGTTGAGCGTTCAGGCTCCGGTCAGTTTCGTTGGGTATCCAGACTCCGGTTATTACGTTAAGCATTGAGGCTCCGGTCAGTTTCGTTGGGTATCCAGACTCTAGTTATTACATTGAGCGTTCAGGCTCCGGTCAGTTTCGTTTGGTATCCATACTTCAGTTATTACGTTGAGCGTCTAGGCTTCGGTCAGTTTCGTTGGGTATCCAGACTCTGGTTATTACGTTGAGCGTTAAGGCTTCGGTCAGTTTCGTTGGGTATCCAGACTCCAGTTTTTACGTTGAGCGTTTAGGCTCCGGTCAGTTTTGTTGGGTATCCAGACTTCGGTTATTACGTTGAGCGTTCATGCTCTGGTCAGTTTCGTTGGGTATCCAGACTCCGGTTATCATGTTGAGCGTTCAAACTCCGGTCAGATTCGTTGGGTATCCAGACTCCGGTTATTACGTTGAGCCTTCAGGCTCTCGTCAAATTCGTTTGGTGTCCAGACTTCAGTTATTACGTTGAGCGTTCAGGCTCTGGTCAGTTTTGTTGAGTATCCAGATTCCGGTTATTGCATTGAGCGTTTAGGCTCCGGTCAATTTCCTTGGGTTCCAGACTCCGGTTATTACGTTGAGCGTTCAGGCTCCGGTGAATTTCGTTGGGTATCCAGACTCCAGTTTTTACGTTGAGCGTTCAGGCTCCATTCAGTTTTGTTGGGTATCCAGACTCCGGTTTTTATGTTGAGGGTTCAGGCTACGGTCAGTTTTTTTGGGTATCCAGACTTCGGTTATTACGTTCAACGTTCAGGCTCTGGTCAGTTTTGTTGGGTATCCAGACTCCGGTTATTATGTTGAGGGTTCAGGCTCTGGTCAGTTTTGTTGGGTATCCAGAGTTCGGTTATTACGTTAAGCGTTCAGGCTCTGGTCAGTTTCGTTGTGTATCCAGACTCCGGTTATTACGTTGAGCGTTCAGGCTCCGGTCAGTTTCGTTGGGTATCCAGACTCCGGTTTTTACGTTGAACGTTCAGGCTCCGGTCAGTTTTGTTGGGTATCCAGACTCCGGTTATTACGTTGAGCGCCAGGCTCCGGTCAGTTTCGTTTGGTATCCAGACTCTGGTTATTACGTTGAGCGTTCAGGCTCCGGTCAATTTCGATGGGTATCCAGACTCAGGTTATTACATTGAGCGTTCAGGCTCCGGTAAGTTTCGTTTGGTATCCAGACTTCAGTTATTACATTGAGCGTTCAGGCTCCGGTCAGTTTCGTTGGGTATCCAGACTCCGGTTATTACGTTGAGCGTTCAGGCTCCGGCCAGTTTCGTTGGGTATCCAGACTCTGGTTTTTATGTTGAGCGTTCAAGCTCCGGTCAGTTTCGTTGGGTATCCAGACTCCGGTTATTACGTTGAGCGTTCAGGCTCCGGTCAGTTTCGTTGGGTATCCAGACTCCGGTTATTACGTTAAGCGTTCAGGCTCCGGTCAGTTTCGTTGGGTATCCAGACTCCGGTTATTACATTGAGCATTCAGGCTCTGGTCAGTTTCGTTTGGTATCCAGACTTCAGTTATTACGTTGAGCGTCCAGGCTCCGGTCAGTTTCGTTGGGTATCCAGCCTCCGGTTATTACGTTGAGCGTTAAGGCTCCGGTCAGTTTCGTTGGGTATCCAGACTCCAGTTTTTACATTGAGCGTTCAGGCTCTGGTCAGTTTTGTTGGGTATCCGGACTCCGGTTATTTTGTTGAGGGTTTAGGCTCTGGTCAGTTTCGTTGGGTATCCAGACTATGGTTATTACGTTGAGCGTTCAGGCTCTGGTCAGTTTCGTATGGTATCCAGACTCCGGTTATTATATTGAGCGTTCAAACTCCGGTCAGTTTCGTTGGGTATCCAGACTCCGGTTATTACGTTGAGCGTTCAGGCTCCGGTCAGTTTCGTTGAGTATCCAGATTCCGGTTATTACGTTGAGCGTTCAGGCTCCGGTCAATTTCGTTGGGTATGTAGACTCCGGTTAATACGTTGAACGTTCAGGCTCCGGTTAGTTTCATTGGGTGTCCAGACTCCGGTTTTTATGTTGAGCGTTTAGGCTCCGGTCAGTTTCGTTGGGTATCTAGACTCCGGTTATAACGTTGAGTGTTCAGGCTCCGGTCAGTTTCGTTGGGTGTCCAGACTCCGGTTATTACGTTAAGCATTCAGGCTCCGGTCAGTTTCGTTGGGTATCCAGACTCCAGTTATTACATTGAGCGTTCAGGCTCCGGTCAGTTTCGTTTGGTATCCATACTTCAGTTATTACGTTGAGTGTCCAGGCTTCGGTCAGTTTCGTTGGGTATCCAGACTCTGGTTATTACGTTGAGCGTTAAGGCTTCGGTCAGTTTCGTTGGGTATCCAACCTCCGGTTATTACGTTGAGCGTTAAGGCTCCGGTTAGTTTCGTTGGGTATCCAGACTCCAGTTTTTACGTTGAGCGTTCAGGCTCTGGTCAGTTTTGTTGGGTATCCGGACTCCGGTTATTTTGTTAAGGGTTTAGGCTCCGGTCAGTTTCGTTGGGTATCCAGACTATGGTTATTAAGTTGAGCGTTCAGGCTCTGGTCAGTTTCGTTGGGTATCCAGACTCCGGTTATTACGTTGAGCGTTCAGGCTCCGGTCAGTTTCGTTGAGTATCCAGACTCCGGTTATTATATTGAGCGTTCAAACTCCGGTCAGTTTCGTTGGGTATCTAGACTCCGGTTATTACGTTGAGCGTTCAGGCTCCGGTCAGTTTCGTTGAGTATCCAGATTCCGGTTATTACGTTGAGCGTTCAGGCTCCGGTCAATTTCGTTGGGTATGTAGACTCCGGTTAATACGTTGAACGTTCAGGCTCCGGTTAGTTTCCTTGGGTGTCCAGACTCCGGTTTTTATGTTGAGCGTTCAGGCTCCGGTCAGTTTCGTTGGGTATCCAGACTCCGGTTATAACGTTGAGCGTTCAGGCTCCGGTCAGTTTCGTTGGGTGTCCAGACTCCGGTTATTACGTTAAGCATTCAGGCTCCGGTCAGTTTCGTTGGGTATCCAGACTCCAGTTATTACATTGAGCGTTCAGGCTCCGGTCAGTTTCGTTTGGTATCCATACTTCAGTTATTACGTTGAGTGTCCAGGCTTCGGTCAGTTTCGTTGGGTATCCAGACTCTGGTTATTACGTTGAGCGTTAAGGCTTCGGTCAGTTTCGTTGGGTATCCAGACTCCGGTTATTATGTTGAGGGTTTAGGCTCCGGTCAGTTTCGTTGGGTATCCAGACTCCGGTTATTATGTTGAGCGTTCAGGCTCTAGTCAGTTTCGTTGGGTATCCAGACTCCGGTTATCATGTTGAGCGTTCAAACTCCGGTCAGATTCGTTAGGTATCCAGACTCCGGTTATTACGTTGAGCGTTCAGGCTCTCGTCAAATTCGTTTGGTGTCCAGACTTCAGTTATTACGTTGAGCGTTCAGGCTCTGGTCAGTTTTGTTGAGTATCCAGATTCCGGTTATTGCATTGAGCGTTCAGGCTCCGGTCAATTTCGTTGGGTTCCAGACTCCGGTTATTACGTTGAGCGTTCAGGCTCCGGTCAATTTCGTTGGGTATCCAGACTCCAGTTTTTACGTTGAGCGTTCAGGCTCCGTTCAGTTTTGTTGGGTATCCGGAATCCGGTTATTATGTTGAGGGTTCAGGCTCCGGTCAGTTTTGTTGGGTATCCAGACTTCGGTTATTACGTTCAGCGTTCAGGCTCCGGTCAGTTTCGTTGTGTATCCAGACTCCGGTTATTACGTTGAGCGTTCAGGCTCCGGTCAGTTTCTTTGGGTATCCAGACTCCAGTTTTTACGTTGAGCGTTCAGGCTCCGATCAGTTTTGTTGGGAATCCAGACTCCAGTTATTACGTTGAGCGTTCAGGCTCCGGTCAGTTTCGTTGGGTATCCAGACTCCGGTTATTACGTTGAGCGTTCAGGCTCCGGTCAGTTTCGTTGGGTATCTAGACTCAGGTTATTATATTGAGCGTTCAGGCTCCGGTCAGTTTCGTTTGGTATTCAGACTTCAGTTATTACGTTGAGCGTTCAGGCTCCGGTCGATTTCGTAGGGTATCCAGACTCCGGTTTTTACCTTGATCGTTCAGGCTCCGGCCAGTTTTGTTGGGTATCCAGACTCTGGTTTTTACGTTGAGCGTTCAGGCTCCGGTCAGTTTTGTTGGGTATCCAGACTCCAGTTATTACGTTAAGCGTTCAGGCTTCGGTCAGTTTCGTTGTGTATCCAGACTCCGGTTATTACGTTGAGCGTTCAGGCTCCGGTCAGTTTCGTTAGGTATCCAGACTCCGGTTTTTACGTTGAGCGTTCAGGGTCGGGTCAGTTTCGTTGGGTATCCAGACTCCAGTTATTACGTTGATCGTTCAGGCTTTGGTCATTTTCGTTGGGTATCCAGACTCCGGTTTTTACGTTGAACGTTCAGGCTCTGGTCAGTTTCGTTGGGTATCTAGACTCAGGTTATTATATTGAGCGTTCAGGCTCCGGTCAGTTTCGTTTGGTATCCAGACTTCAGTTATTACGTTGAGCGTTCAGGCTCCGGTCGATTTCGTTGGGTATCCAGACTCCGGTTTTTACGTTGATCGTTCAGGCTCCGGCCAGTTTTGTTGGGTATCCAGACTCTGGTTTTTACGTTGAGCGTTCAGGCTCCGGTCAGTTTTGTTGGGTATCCAGACTCCAGTTATTACGTTAAGCGTTCAGGCTTCGGTCAGTTTCGTTGTGTATCCAGACTCCGGTTATTACGTTGAGCGTTCAGGCTCCGGTCAGTTTCGTTAGGTATCCAGACTCCGGTTTTTACGTTGAGCGTTCAGGGTCGGGTCAGTTTCGTTGGGTATCCAGACTCCGGTTATTACGTTGATCGTTCAGGCTCTGGTCAGTTTCGTTGGGTATCCAGACTCCGGTTTTTACGTTGAACGTTCAGGCTCTGGTCAGTTTCTTTGGGTATCCAGACTCCGGTTATTACGTTGAGCGTTTAGGCTCTGGTCAGTTTTGTTGGGTATCCAGACTCCGGTTTTTACGTTGAGCGTTCAGGCTCCGGTCAGTTTCGTTTGGTATCCAGACTTTAGTTATTACGTTGTGCGTTCAGGCTCTGGTAAGTTTCGTTTAGTATCCAGATTCCGGTTATTACGTTGAGCATTCACGCTCCGGTCAATTTCGTTGGGTATCCATACTCCGGTTATTACGTTGAACGTTTAGGCTCCGGTTAGTTTCGTTGGGTATCAAGACTCCGGTTATTACGTTGAGCGTTCAGGCTCCGGTCAGTTTCGTTTGGTATCCAGACTCCAGTTTTTACGTTGAGCGTTCAGACTCCGGTCAATTTTGTTGGGCATCCAGACTCCGGTTATTATATTGAGGGTTCAGGCTCCGTTCAGTTTTGTTGGGTATCCAGACTTCGGTTATTACGTTAAGCGTTCAGACTCCGGTCAGTTTCATTGTGTATCCAGACTCCGGTTATTACGTTGAGCGTTCAGGCTCCGGTCAGTTTCGTTGGGTATCCAGACTCCGGTTTTTACGTTGAGCGTTTAGGCTCCGGTCAGTTTTGTTGGGTATCCAGACATCAGTTATTACGTTGAGCGTTCAGGCTCCGGTCAGTTTCGTTGGGTATCCAGACTCCGGTTATTACCTTGAGCGTTCAGGCTTTGGTCATTTTCGTTTGGGTATCCAGACTAAGGTTATTACGTTGAGCGTTCAGGCTCCGGTCAGTTTCGTTTGGTATCCAGACTTCAGTTATTACGTTGATCGTTCAGGCTCCGGTCAGTTTCGTTGGGTATCCAGACTTTGGTTTTTACGTTGAGCATTCAGGCTCCGGTCAGTTTTGTTGGGTGTCCAGACTCCGGTTATTACAATGAGCGTTCAGGCTCCGGTCATTTTCGTTGAGCATCCAGATTTCGGTTATTACGTTGAGCGTTCAGGCTACGGTCAGTTTCGTTGAGTATCCAGACTCCGGTTATTACGTTGAGCGTTCAGGCTCCGTTCAGTTTCGTTGGGTATCCAGACTCCGGTTATTACGTTAAGCGTTCAGGCTCCGGTCAGTTTCGTTGTGTATCCAGACTCCGGTTATTACATTGAGCATTCAGGCTCCGGTCAGTTTCGTTGGGTATCCAGACTCCGGTTTTTACGTTGAGCGTACAGGCTCCGGTCAGTTTTGTTGGGTATCCACACTCCGGTTATTACGTTGAGCGCTCAGGCTCCGGTCAGTTTCGTTGGGTATCCAGACTCTGGTTATTACGTTGAGCGTTCAGGCTCCGGTCAGTTTCGTTGGGTATCCAGACTCAGGTTATTACTTTGAGCGTTCAGGCTCAAGTAAGTTTCGTTTGGTATCCAGACTTCAGTTATTACGTTGAGCGTTCAGGCTCCGGTCAGTTTCTTTGGGTATCCAGACTCCGGTTTTTACGTTGAGCGTTCAGGCTCCGGTCAGTTCTGGTGGGTATCCAGACTCTGGTTTTAACGTTGAGCGTTCAGGCTCCGGTCAGTTTTGTTGGGTATCCAGACTCCGGTTATTACGTTAAGCGTTCAGGCTCCGGTCAGTTTCATTGGGTATCCAGACTCCGGTTATTACGTTGAGCGTTCAGGCTCCGGTCAGTTTCGTTGGGTATCTAGACTCAGGTTATTACATTGAGCGTTCAGGCTCCGGTCAGTTTCGTTTGGTATCCAGACTTCAGTTATTACGTTGAGCGTTCAGGCTCCGGTCAGTTTTGTTGGGTATCCAGACTCCGGTTTTTACGTTGATCGTTCAGGCTCCGGTCAGTTTTGTTGGGTATCCAGACTCCAGTTATTACGTTAAGCGTTCAGGCTCCGGTCAGTTTCGTTGTGTATCCAGACTCCGGTTATTACGTTGAACGTTTAGGCTCCGGTCAGTTTCGTTGGGTATCCAGACTCCGGTTATTACGTTGAGCGTTCAGGCTCCGTTCAGTTTCGTTGGGTATCCAGACTCCGGTTATTACGTTGAGCGTACAGGCTCCGGTCAGTTTTGTTCGGTATCCACACTCCGGTTATTACGTTGAGCGTTCAGGCTCTGGTCATTTTCGTTTGGGTATCCAGACTCAGGTTATTACGTTGAGCGTTCAGGCTCCGGTCAGTTTCGTTTGGTATCCAGACTTCAGTTATTACGTTGATCGTTCAGGCTCCGGTCAGTTTCGTTGGGTATCCAGACTTTGGTTTTTACGTTGAGCGTTCAGGCTCCGGTCAGTTTTGTTGGGTGTCCAGACTCTGGTTATTACAATGAGCGTTTAGGCTCCGGTCATTTTCGTTGAGCATCCAGATTCCGGTTATTACGTTGAGCGTTCAGGCTCCGGTCAGTTTCGTTGAGTATCCAGACTCCGGTTATTACGTTGAGCGTTCAGGCTCCGTTCAGTTTCGTTGGGTATCCAGACTCCGGTTATTACGTTAAGCGTTCAGGCTCCGGTCAGTTTCGTTGTGTATCCAGACTCCGGTTATTACATTGAGCGTTCAGGCTCCGGTCAGTTTCGTTGGGTATCCAGACTCAGGTTATTACATTGAGCGTTCAGGCTCAAGTAAGTTTCGTTTGGTATCCAGACTTCAGTTATTACGTTGAGCGTTCAGGCTCCGGTCAGTTTCGTTGGGTATCCAGACTCCGGTTTTTACGTTGAGCGTTCAGGCTCCGGTCAATTTTGTTGGGTATCCAGACTCTGGTTTTTACGTTGATCGTTCAGGCTCCGGTCAGTTTTGTTGGGTATCCAGACTCCGGTTATTACGTTAAGCATTCAGGCTCCGGTCAGTTTCGTTGGGTATCCAGACTCCGGTTATTACGTTGAGCGTTCAGGCTCCGGTCAGTTTCGTTGGGTATCTAGACTCAGGTTATTACATTGAGCGTTCAGACTCCGGTCAGTTTCGTTTGGTATCCAGACTTCAGTTATTACGTTGAGCGTTCAGGCTCCGGTCAGTTTCGTTGGGTATCCAGACTCCGGTTTTTACGTTGATCGTTCAGGCTCCGGTCAGTTTTGTTGGGTATCCAGACTCTGGTTTTTACGTTGAGCGTTCAGGCTCCGGTCAGTTTTGTTGGGTATCCAGACTCCAGTTATTAGGTTAAGCGTTCAGGCTCCGGTCAGTTTCGTTGTGTATCCAGACTCCGGTTATTACGTTGAGCGTTCAGGCTCCGGTCAGTTTCGTTAGGTATCCAGACTCCGGTTTTTACGTTGAGCGTTCAGGGTCGGGTCAGTTTCGTTGGGTATCCAGACTCCGGTTATTACGTTGATCGTTCAGGCTCCGGTCAGTTTCGTTGAGTATCCAGATTCCGGTTATTACGTTGAGCGTTCGGGCTCCGGTCAATTTCGTTGGGTATCTATACTCCGGTTATTACGTTGAACGTTTAGGCTCCGGTCAGTTTCATTGGGTATCCAGACTCCGGTTATTATATTGAGCGTTCAGGCTCCGGTCAGTTTCGTTTGGTATCCAGACTCCAGTTTTTACGTTGAGCGTTCAGACTCCGGTCAATTTTGTTGGGTATCCAGACTCCGGTTATTATATTGAGGGTTCAGGCTCCGTTCAGTTTTGTTGGGTATCCAGACTTCGGTTATTACGTTAAGCGTTCAGACTCCGGTCAGTTTCGTTGTGTGTCCAGACTCCGGTTATTACGTTGAGCGTTCAGGCTCCGGTCATTTTCGTTGGGTATCCAGACTCTGGTTTTTACGTTGAGCGTTCAGGCTCCGGTCAGTTTAGTTGGGTATCCAGACTTCAGTTATTACGTTGAGCGTTCAGGCTCCGGTCAGTTTCGTTGGGTATCCAGACTCCGGTTATTACGTTGAGCGTTCAGGCTCCGTTCAGTTTCGTTGGGTATCCAGACTCCGGTTATTACGTTGAGCGTACAGGCTCCGGTCAGTTTTGTTCGGTATCCACACTCCGGTTATTACGTTGAGCGTTCAGGCTCTGGTCATTTTCGTTTGGGTATCCAGACTCAGGTTATTACGTTGAGCGTTCAGGCTCCGGTCAGTTTCGTTTGGTATCCAGACTTCAGTTATTACGTTGATCGTTCAGGCTCCGGTCAGTTTCGTTGGGTATCCAGACTTTGGTTTTTACGTTGAGCGTTCAGGCTCCGGTCAGTTTTGTTGGGTGTCCAGACTCTGGTTATTACAATGAGCGTTTAGGCTCCGGTCATTTTCGTTGAGCATCCAGATTCCGGTTATTACGTTGAGCGTTCAGGCTCCGGTCAGTTTCGTTGAGTATCCAGACTCCGGTTATTACGTTGAGCGTTCACGCTCCGTTCAGTTTCGTTGGGTATCCAGACTCCGGTTATTACGTTAAGCGTTCAGGCTCCGGTCAGTTTCGTTGTGTATCCAGACTCCGGTTATTACATTGAGCGTTCAGGCTCCGGTCAGTTTCGTTGGGTATCCAGACTCAGGTTATTACATTGAGCGTTCAGGCTCAAGTAAGTTTCGTTTGGTATCCAGACTTCAGTTATTACGTTGAGCGTTCAGGCTCCGGTCAGTTTCGTTGGGTATCCAGACTCCGGTTTTTACGTTGAGCGTTCAGGCTCCGGTCAATTTTGTTGGGTATCCAGACTCTGGTTTTTACGTTGATCGTTCAGGCTCCGGTCAGTTTTGTTGGGTATCCAGACTCCGGTTATTACGTTAAGCGTTCAGGCTCCGGTCAGTTTCGTTGGGTATCCAGACTCCGGTTATTACGTTGAGCGTTCAGGCTCCGGTCAGTTTCGTTGGGTATCTAGACTCAGGTTATTACATTGAGCGTTCAGACTCCGGTCAGTTTCGTTTGGTATCCAGACTTCAGTTATTACGTTGAGCGTTCAGGCTCCGGTCAGTTTCGTTGGGTATCCAGACTCCGGTTTTTACGTTGATCGTTCAGGCTCCGGTCAGTTTTGTTGGGTATCCAGACTCTGGTTTTTACGTTGAGCGTTCAGGCTCCGGTCAGTTTTGTTGGGTATCCAGACTCCAGTTATTAGGTTAAGCGTTCAGGCTCCGGTCAGTTTCGTTGTGTATCCAGACTCCGGTTATTACGTTGAGCGTTCAGGCTCCGGTCAGTTTCGTTAGGTATCCAGACTCCGGTTTTTACGTTGAGCGTTCAGGGTCGGGTCAGTTTCGTTGGGTATCCAGACTCCGGTTATTACGTTGATCGTTCAGGCTCCGGTCAGTTTCGTTGAGTATCCAGATTCCGGTTATTACGTTGAGCGTTCGGGCTCCGGTCAATTTCGTTGGGTATCTATACTCCGGTTATTACGTTGAACGTTTAGGCTCCGGTCAGTTTCATTGGGTATCCAGACTCCGGTTATTATATTGAGCGTTCAGGCTCCGGTCAGTTTCGTTTGGTATCCAGACTCCAGTTTTTACGTTGAGCGTTCAGACTCCGGTCAATTTTGTTGGGTATCCAGACTCCGGTTATTATATTGAGGGTTCAGGCTCCGTTCAGTTTTGTTGGGTATCCAGACTTCGGTTATTACGTTAAGCGTTCAGACTCCGGTCAGTTTCGTTGTGTGTCCAGACTCCGGTTATTACGTTGAGCGTTCAGGCTCCGGTCATTTTCGTTGGGTATCCAGACTCTGGTTTTTACGTTGAGCGTTCAGGCTCCGGTCAGTTTAGTTGGGTATCCAGACTTCAGTTATTACGTTGAGCGTTCAGGCTCCGGTCAGTTTCTTTGGGTATCCAGACTCCGGTTATTATGTTGAGTGTTCAGGCTCTGGTCATTTTCGTTTGGGTATCCAGACTCAGGTTATTACGTTGAGCGTTCAGGCTCCGGTCAGTTTCGTTTGGTATCCAGACTTCAGTTATTACGTTGATTGTTCAGGCTCCGGTCAGTTTCGTTGGGTATCCAGACTTTGGTTTTTACGTTGAGCGTTCAGGCTCCGGTCAGTTTTGTTGGTTGTCCAGACTCCGGTTATTACAATGAGCGTTCAGGCTCCGGTCATTTTCGTTGAGCATCCAGATTCCGGTTATTACGTTGAGCGTTCAGGCTCCGGTCAGTTGCGTTGAGTATCCAGACTCCGGTTATTATGTTGAGCGTTCAGTTTCGTTGGGTATCCAGACTCCGATTATTACGTTAAGCGTTCAGGCTCCGGTCAGTTTCGTTGTGTATCCAGACTCCGGTTATTACATTGAGCGTTCAGGCTCCGGTCAGTTTCGTTGGGTATCCAGACTCCGGTTTTTACGTTGAGCGTTCAGGCTCCGGTCAGTTTTGTTGGGTATCCACACTCCGATTATTACGTTGAGCGCTCAGGCTCCGGTCAGTTTCATTGGGTATCCAGACTCTGGTTATTACGTTGAGCGTTCAGGCTCCGGTCAGTTTCGTTGGGTATCCAGACTAAGGTTATTACATTGAGCGTTCAGGCTCAAGTAAGTTTCGTTTGGTATCCAGACTTCAGTTATTACGTTGAGCGTTCAGGCTCCGCTCAGTTTCGTTGGGTATCCAGACTCCGGTTTTTACGTTGAGCGTTCAGGCTCCGGTCAGTTTTGGTGGGTATCTGTCGCTTGCGCGAAAATAAGGTGTCGGCATGACAGAAGAGTCGCCACCTTTCGTTATTTATCCCTCAGAGCGGGAAAGGAAACGATCGGAAAAAACCTGACGAATAAGGGTAAGACAAGGTCGTCGCAACCATTGTCTGGGTTCGGGAGTCGGTTACGCAAGGGGAAGGTATTAGCACCCCTCACGTCCGTCGTACTCGACGGGATCCTCGCTTGTTTGTTTACTTGGACGGGTTGGTTATAATCTATCTACCTATCAAGGCTGGCTGAAAAAGAAAAGAAAAATGACTCGGCAAAGCGTCGCACTTTATGCCTACGTATTCTCATCAGAGAATGAGAAATCAGAGTCAACGTAGTTCGGCATACGAAGGGTTACGAAGGAAAGGTTGCTCGCTAGGACGTCGCATCCTATGCCTACGTACTTCCACACTGTATGGAAGATCAGAGCGAACGTAGTTCGGGAAACTACGAGTTATCTCCTAAAAGAAGTGTTTTTTATTGTGTTTGCGATCTCAACCGCACTAGAGACTATGACCTGAGAGGGAATGCGTCCTTTCTCAGATAGCTTAAGGCTCGTAACGTACGAAAGAAATCATTCATGATTACTGTATTTTAAACTGCTTCGAGATGAGAAGAGAACAGGCCCAACTAGGAGGGAGACTATCAAGTCCTACTGTTATCATGCCATGGATTCATCCTATGGTTGAGGTTTGAACAGGGAACTCCTAGATGTTGTCATGCATAGGTTTCAACCTAAAAGTCTATCATCAAATCCTCATCAGAGGAAATGAGAGTCCTAAGGGATCATATCAATGATACACCAAAACAGACAAAAGCATCAGCTTTAACAGTAGAATGCATGCAATGCAAGTGAGGGAGGAAATGTGTGTGGGGCTTCAGGCTCCACAAGCTCGTCTCGACCTCAAGCCAGTCATGAAATAACAGTAATCATACTGAAATAAACAACATGCTATCAAGCAATGAACAGATAAAAGAAATGAAGTGCTATCTGGCAAACAAAACACAAGCTTGAGAAAGAATCATCTACTCTCTAATCCTAACCCTAACACAGAATCTGAATCAACTCTAAGCAAAGCCCTAAAGCAAAACCTAACCAAAAGAAATCAATCCCAGTCTTCAAGCTTCAGAACAAGCTTACCAAAGAAAGGGAGCTAAGTAGGCAGACTCATAGTGTCTTCCTCAGGAAAGCACTAGGAGGTGTATACTCAGGAGTCATATCCTATGTGGCTCCACCACTGTGATCAGTTTACATTCCTCCTCAGGAGAAACTAAACTCACAAGCAGGCTCCAACATCACTGGATACTTAGGAAATCCTATCTGAACTAGTGGAACTAAGTGAATAGACCCATAGGACCTTCCTCAGGAAAGTACTAGGAGGCTTCCACTTAAGAGTTGTATCCCATGTGGCTCAACAACATGTGATCAGTTTACATTCCTCCTCAGGAGAAATTAGACTCACAAGTTGGCTCCAACATCATTGGATACTTAAGAAATCCTAGATAAGCTAAGGGAACTAAGTGAATAGACCCATAGGACCTTCCTCAGGAAAGTACTAGGAGGCTTCCACTTAGGAGTTGTATCCCATGTGGCTCAACAACATGTGATCAGTTTACATTCCTCCTCAGGAGAAATTAAACTCACAAGTTGGCTCCAACATCATTGGATACTTAAGAAATCCTAGATAAGCTAAGGGAACTAAGTGAATAGACCCATAGGACCTTCCTCAGGAAAGTACTAGGAGGTTTCCACTTAAGAGTTGTATCCCATGTGGCTCAACAACATGTGATCAGTTTACATTCCTCCTCAGGAGAAATTAAACTCACAAGTTGGCTCCAACATCATTGGATACTTAAGAAAGAGGTGAGAAGAAAGAATGAAAGTCATTCATAGTGCCTTCCTCAGGAAAGTACCATGAACTTCCTTCAAACCTCAGGGTCTCAAACCTCACAGACAGGGAATAATCCAAGCTCTGGGTCTCTGAGTCTTGATCTACAATCTTCTCTCCATCATGCTCTCCAACAAGCTCTTCAAGACAACACAAGCCCCACAACAAATTCCCCAAGACAAACCCCAGAGATGAACAGATAACCCCAGAACAGACAAAATCATCAGCTAACTTTAGAAAATACCTAAAAATGCTAAACCAATGGGGAAAAATCTATCAATTAATCACAAGGGTCTACAACATCTACCCTTAATATCCACATATGCCCCTACCCAAAAATCAAGACAAAACTATCTAAAAAAATGAATTTCCTCACTTATGCACAACCTAAACCCTAATTAGGATACCCTAATGCTAACCTAATTAATCTAATCAAATTTTAATCTAAAAATCAAGAATTAAATCCTATGGGGAACTATGGCTCAATATCTAATTACACAAAAAGGAATGAATTAAAAATCCTAAGGGAAAACCCTAAAAGAAATTCTACAAAATTATGTACAAAATTAAACATATTAAAAAGCTATTTAAAAGAAAAATCTATTAAAAATATGAAAAGAAAATAAAATGGACATTTTATTTATTTATAATTTTCTAGACAAATTTATGAACACATGAAAAAAACAAGAATTAAAAAATATTAAATTTTCTATTTCTTATGAATTTTATAAAAGACAAACAATAAAAGAAAATAAAAAAAGAATTAAAGGGGATGGGGGGTGAAAATAGTAAGGCGCCTCAGTTTATTTTCTGGATGGGCTGAATATGGTGGGGTGCCAATAGCATTCTGGATAAGCCCATACGCGCCTCATTAAACCAAACGGCAGCGTTTTGGGCATTTGAATTTCCCTCCGTTTCTTTAATTAATCTGGACCGTTAGATGAGGGGATTAAGTCAACTATTCAGGCTGATCCAAGGGCTCTTGGTTGTCTTCTTCCTTGGACACTGTTGCACCCTAAAATTTGCCCAACCTTATTCACTGGGTTTGTGTGTCAATATCATTAGCATTTGCATATAGAGTCATGTACATAGACTAACCATCTGCATAGCATAAGCATAGCAAGTCATTCAACAGGGGACCAATCATTATTCTCATCTCTAGAGGCCTATCAAGAGGTTATTATCCCAATTCAATCTCATTCAAGTCATCAGGAAAGAATTTGAAAGCAAAGAGTTCAGCAGATCAAGCCTTGAGTCCATCTCCTAGCTGAGGGTATCTGAGGATCAACAAGAGGGTTGTGAGCTGTGAGTTGAGAGCATGGGGAGTATCTAGACATTATGAGAGACTTAGAAAGTCATTTAAAGAAGGAGACAAGTCATTGATGAGAGCACAAGAGCTATAGCTGAAGACAGTCAACTAGGGTTTCATCTGGGTCAACCCTAGGTCAACCCTAGGACAATTGACTGATTTAAGGGGCATTCAAGTCTAGTGGAGAGATGTGGGGTTCATCATTGGACATATAAGGAAGGATATGGAGATATGCCAAGAAGAATTCAAGAGAAATCAAGGAGAAGAGGAGTTTCTAAATTAGGGTTTCTGTGTAAAATCCCCTAATTTAGGTCAAATTTCCAAGCAAGATAAGTCAAAATGCAAGCTTCAAATGGATTCTTGGCCAACATGAAACTTGTAGAGGATCTCAAGACCTTTAATTTGAGTGGTGGAAGACATCAAGGAGATTTATAGAACTCATGTTATGGTCCTTGCAAGTTACAGGTCATCTGAGGTGTCTGAACTTTTGTCTGTGAAAGTGACTTGACTTCCAAGCTAGTTTTACCCCTCAAGGAGATTTCAAATGAATTCTTGGTCAACATAAGAATTGTTCCTCATTGTCTTAGCTTTCTAGAATGGTATAGCATGCCCTCATATGATGTGTGGAACTCAACTTATGGTCTTGGCAAGCAAAGGGTATTTTGGGCATTTGTGAATTACAGGTCATTTTAACCTATGTCCAAAACTCATACAAGGAGGCCTCAAATGGAAAAACTTACAACATCAAACTTGCTCCAAATGGGATTTTAAGTCTATAAAGAAGGTCACAAATTGTTGGAAAAGCTCATAACATGGAGTTGCATGATTGGTCAAAATTTGAACTAAAATGGCTTATAATTTGAATAAAGTCAAGATGAAAAATGGTTTGGGAGATTTCTAAGTCCAAATGGAGACTTCCAATATATGATTTTGAGTGGAAAAGACATTCTAAAGACAATGGTTCAAACACTTTTTTGAGTTTAGTGGAAGATTTCAAAGTTATCCTTGGTTACTTGCATTTTAAGAAACATAGCCAAAATGGATCAAAGTTGGAAGGCAAGGGAATGTGTAAGATGGATCTAGAATGTTCATGTGAACCCTATATATTCATGAAATGAAGATTGATCAAGGGTTGGCTTCATTTTTCACCAAGAATTTCACAAACCCTCTCATTCTTTCTCTTTGCAATTTCACTTCAATCTCTCAAATTCTTCACCAATTATCATCAAAATCAACTTCATTCTACTGATTCATCATCATAGACCAGAATTCAATCAAGAACCAAGTGTGATCACTCCATTTTCGAGCACTTCCATCATCAACATCAAAATTGAAGTTTCAAGTTGACAGCACAATTCAAGCCAAGTTTCATTCAAGTGTTGCAAACAGAATCGAGCATTGAGTTTGTAGATCAAGATCCAATCCTCACAAGCCTCAGATCCATAAGATTCAGCATCATCCACAAGCTTTCACATCAGGTGCATTTACTCTGCCACAGCTTGATTCAATTAGGTTAGCATGATTTTATTAGTTTAGATATAATGTAGGAGGTTAGTAGAGCAATTAGGATGAATTTGGAGTAGTTTGGTGACAATTGTTAGCAGGTTGTAAAAACTGTTTGGATCAAGAACTCTTAGGTTAATGCATTATAATGTTAGGTTGTTAGTGCAGGATGATCACCATTATGCATAGAGTAGTTTAGTCTAGGTTTGATGGAGAATTGTGTTGGTGAGTTGCAGAGTATGTTCATGGTGACCAGGACTTGTTGTTATCGGGTTGAGTGATCTAGTGAATTTCAGATTGATCTAAGACCATAGGCTTATAGAGGGAGAGATTTAGAATGTTTTTCATGTTTATAGCGTGTTGATTCATGGCCTGTAGGGTGAGAACAGATGAGTTGAAATTGGCTCGTGCATGGCTGCCATGGAGATGAAACCCTAGCTCTTATTTGAACTGATGAGGAAGACGAAATCTGGACGGTTCATTTCATGTTGGACCATTGACCTCCAAGCCATCGTGTGGCTCTCATTTGAAGCAGATTTTGGAGGGAGATGAGTTGGTGCCAAACGCACCGTTTCATTAATTGAAACGGGCGGGCCTGAGTGATTTGTGATATTCCCACCCCCCATTAGTGAGCCCAACTCATTTTGAACGTGCTAACCCTTCTATTCTCACCCCCCTGCGCCTTTTTATTTTTCATTGTTTCTGACTTGATTTGGGCTCAAGCTAAATGTGCTACGCGCACCCCCTGTCTGCCTGGCCCAATGGATTAATAGCTGAGCGCGTTGCTTATTGAACCCCCCTGGCTATTTCTCTATTCTTTTTTTATTATTTTCTTTTCATGTTTTTCATTCATTTTAAAAATTCATAATAAATACATAAAAAATTATTTTTAATCCATTCTTTTTACATCATTTTCATTAGAATGTCTAGAAAATTATAGAAAAATAAAATTGCATTTTTATTTTTATTTCATATTTTTTCCATATTTTCTAAATAAATGTCATTTTAAATAGCTTCATTTCATGCATGATTTTACTAATTTTTGTTCTATTACATGCTTTCATATTTTTTGTTCATTCTTTTTGGGGTGTTTAGATTAGATATTGAGCTTGTAGATTCAATTTAGTTCCCATTTTTAGGAATTAATTTTAGGTGCTTAATGTAGGCTTGAACAACATAAACAAATTAGGGTTTTTTAGGTGATGACTTAGGAAGTTTGATTTCATTTCCCTTAGGACTTAGGGTTTGAATAGATTAGTTATGGGACTATAGGGGCTATGGGTAGTTATTAGATCCCCTTAGAAAAAGTCAGGATTCCCCTACTGCTATTGATGCTCTGTATATATATTTGACTGGTGTGGTGTGCCCTCTGGGGATTATTGCTTGCTTGCTTGGGTATTGGGATTGTCTGGGGACCTGGGAGAGATGAAGACTTGAGGAGATGAAGACCATTGGAGATCCAAAGATTGAAGATCAACTGCCAGAGTTGAGGAGTAGGTTCTTGCTAGCAGCTGCTGAGGAGACTAGGGTTTAGGAGCTAGGCAGAGCTCTAGATTAGAGAGTTTGATTCTCAAACATGGATTGCCTTGTCTGCATCCATTCTTCTCTGTGATTCAGAGTCTCTCTAAGACACTCACCCCCTTTCTTTGGAAGGCTTGGTGATAGTGTCTAGGAGATAGAACTCTTGAGAGAAAATGTCTCTTGTGTTAGAAGCAGTCTGTTCACCACCCTTGGTAGTCAGCTGATTGCTTAACACCCAATTCACTCTTGTGACTGATTCCTCATCCTGGAGGTTTGAACTGGAAGAAAAGCCATTGCAGATGGAAGAATGATGATCAAGGCCCTTGCCTGAAGGCCATGAAGATGGAGACTGATGCTTGTTGAAGCCTGTAGCTGATTGGAGATTACTTGAATCCAGATGTTGGTTCAGAGCTGCTGATGCTGTTTCTTCTGCTGTTGTATTTCATTTGCTGATGTATTGATTGGTTTTCCTGGCTGTATTGTTTGCTGTTTACCCTGCTGGGTTGAAAGTGAAGTCTGTTCACTTTTGCCTATTGTTTTCCAGGTTCAAGGTTGAGTGAGACTCCCTTGCCTCGCTTGTACTGTTGCATCCATGCATTTTACTGCTTTACTGTATATATCTGGTATTGTTCCTGTTTCTGCCTATCCCGTAGGATCTCTGTTTCTCTCTGTGCAAGAGAGGAGCATGATAGACACTAGGTCTTAACCCATGCATGATAACATTAGGTTAGTTTGTTTCCCTTCGCAACCGTAGGTTAGAGTTCTGTCTCTTTCTTTCTCAAAACAAACAGAAAAACACATAAAGATTTCAAACACAATAAAAGACACTTCTTCCGTAAAAGAATGTGAACTCATCAAAACGTCATTTTTGTCCGCTTGGACTGTTAGTCAGAAAAACCTTTTTCAGAAGGAATAAAATCAATCAAGGACAAGCTTGTGTCGTACGTGGCCCGAACTACGTTTGCTCTGATCTTTCATGCTGTATGAAAGTACGTAGGCATAGGATGCGATATCCTAGCGAGCAACCTTCCCCTCCTTTCCCGTAGGTAGGCGAACTACGTTGACTCTGATTTCTCGTTCCAGACGGGAATACGTAGGCATGAAGTGCGATACTTTGCCGAGTCATTTTGTTTTCATTTTCTTTCCTTTTAACCCTTGACCTATAGTTTAGATAGAATAACAATCCATACCCGAAAACAAGCGTGGATCCCGTCGAGTACGACGGACGTGAGGGGTGCTAATACCTTCCCCTTGCGTAACCGACTCCCGAACCCAGGTTTTGGTTGCGATGACCATACCTTTCCCTTGTTGTGCGAGGTTTACTCTGAGCGTTTCCTTTCCCTCCCGTGGGATAAATAACGCACGGTGGCGACTCTTCTGTTCAGCCGGCGCAGATTTTCGCAGTAGCGACAGCTGGCGACTCTGCTGGGGATCCAACGTCCCCTGGCTGCTAAGGACTGCAATGGTTCTTATGCATTTGGGATCCAACGTCCCTTAAGAGAGTCAATCCTAGCGCTTGTTTTCCCGTCGAGGATTTTGTATGGAGTTATTTTTATATTTCTAACCTTGTATTTTCAGCTTTATGTATTGTTTATTATTGCTGTATCGGGGTGTGACGGGTGTTCTGATATTGAGAGATAAGCCGGACCTGGGCTTGAGTGCACCTAGAATTAGAGTAGAAATTAGTGGGCGCCCGCTTGCTTTGCTTGCTTTGGTGTCCCATGAAATCTACACTCAGACGAGGTTCCTCTGGTTGGCCTCCTGCCCCTTCCTTTGGTTGGCGTGGGTTGCTGGTTAGTTGGATTGTCGACTCTGGGGACCGATCATTTGGAAGTTGGCTAAGTGAGGCCTCTTCAGGAATTGATGATGCCACTCCTTCTGGGAATCGTATCATCAACCCTGAAAGTCTGTGACGCCGACGACCGCATAGGATGCCGTACCTTGTGCCAGTTATAGGGCCACCCACCCGTGAGGGGATTTGGGGTTATGCAGGTAACCAGACCTTCAGACTACCGGTTTGTTCTCGATCAGAGATCCTGGTTATTTATGGAGAGTTAGGAGGTCTGTCAGAGACCATTTGGAGATATGTTCTGAGGTCTGTCAGAGACCAGTTGGAGAGTTCGGAGGTCTGTCAGAGACCAATTAGAGATGTGATTTGAGGTCTATCAGAGACCAGTTGGAGTTATGGTTTGAGGTCTGTCAGAGACCAGTGTTGGAGTGTTATTTTAGGTCTATCTGAGACCAGGGTTGATGACTTCTGGATGGTCTATCTGAGACCTTTCTTGATTGGGTTCAGGCTTTCAGCTACAACTTTGGTCCCTGTTGCATGTTACTTGCATTGCATTGCCTGCATATCCATTACCATTTGCATTTCACTAACGTGTGTCTGTGCTGCAGGTGCATTTGCATTTCCCTAGTTCTAGTGCCCAGACTTCTGAGTTTTGATCATGACTAGCTTAAGGAGAACGGTTGCTTACAAATTGCCTACGCCTGATATTGTTCCTTTACTTGGGTTGGTCTCTCTTGCTGATGAGGGTGTTCGTAGGAGTTTCCGGATGAGCTATGGTAGACTACTGAGATTGGTGTGCAAACCTACAGAGGTAGAGTTAGATGGGCTGTATGCTTTGATGCAATTCTACGACCCTGCTTTGAGATGCTTTACGTTCTCTGACTTTATTATGGGACCAACCCTGGAGGAATACGCTGAGTATGTTGAGCTGCCCGTGCAGAACCAGGTTCCATTCATTCATTATGACGCCAAGCCCAAGCCGGAGGATTTGGCAAAAGCCTTGCATATTGATGCTTCTGAACTTGTGACTACTGTTTCCCGTGGAATTCCAGGCTTCTCACTTCAGTTCTTAGTTGGTAAAGCCCAAGAGTATGCCAAGAGCGGGTGCTGGGTTGCTTTCAATGCTGTGTTGGCCTTGTGCATTTATGGCATAGTACTGTTCCCCAATATACCGGATTTTGTGGACTTTGATGCTTTCTACTTGTTTGCCGCTGGTAATCCTGTACCTACCTTACTCGGAGATCTCTACCACTCACTGCATTATAAGAATGAGAAGGGAAGAGGGAAGAACGTTCACCTGTGTGTGCCCTTGTTGAGCATGTGGTTTGAGAGTCACCTTCCTAAGAGAAGATCTGGTGCAGAGACTACAGTCCCAGCTGGTTGGCCAGAGCGCCTGATGAGGCTATCGTCGGAAGATATGGAGTGGTTTGATAGAGACCTGCTAGGATCTGAGCTCATATTCAGCTGTTCTGGGTACCCTAATGTGTCGTTGATCGGAAGAAAAGGGTGTATCAATTACAACCCTTCTCTATTCATTCGCCAGTTCGGATATGCACTGAAGAATCCACCTCAGGAGGAAGAAGTACAGGAATCTCTGTACTTCACAGGTGATTTGAAGGGAGAATTGTTAGCCAAGTTGCAACATGCCTGGACGCGTATTAACCGCAGAGGGAAGCCGTTGTTAGGAAAGAACGACTGTCAGGCCTATGCACCTTATAGAGTTTGGATTCATGAGAGGGCTAGTCAGTTATTAATGCCATTTCCAGCTGCACCCGTCATTGTTCCCGTCCCGGCAGAAGAGCCAACTACTGTTTCTAGGGAAGTCCATGAGCAAGTTGTGAGAGAAAAAGAAGCCTTGATGAAGATTAATGAAGGGTTAGAGCAAGAGTTAGCCCAAGTACGCAGCGAGAAAAACAAGGCCGTATATGCTTTCCAGCAACAGATCGAGCTGGTAAACAGGTTAGGGGCTGAGTTGGCTGAGGAGAAGAAAAAGCGCGAACGTCTGGGGCAAGAGTTTAGAAGCTCCCATGACATGCTGGAAGCCAAAAAGAAAGCGCTTGACGCGGCACATCGAGAAATCTCCTCCTGCAACAAGACTTGGAATGCTACGCTCACCAACAACAAGAAGAGGGAAGATAAGCTGAAGCAGCAAATTTTCGACCTCGAAGAGAAGTTGAAGTCTAGCATCAAGAAGTTTGAGGAGGAAGTGATGACCCGGTATAGTGTCCAGCATGCACTGAACAAGGCAATCAAATCCAGAGATGAAGCAGTGTCTCAGAAACGAAAGTTAGAAGATTGCTTCGGAGAAGCAACATGGGAAGAAACTGCTGAAGACGTACGCCGTGTCCTTAAGAAGAAAAACCAGCTTGTTGAAGGGCTGCTTGATCGACCAGGCCATCCGGAGACCAAGAAGCTGATAGAGGAGTACCAGACTTTTGGGAGGATTTGATCATTTCATATAGTGACTTGTATGCTTTATTTGCATAGTGCTGACCATCACCAGGATTGTTGGTTGAGGTCATGCCTTCTTTGTACTCTCAGTGATATTGTACCCCGGGCTTATTGATTCTCTCTGCAATATATGAGGCTTTCTATGATTCAGCTCCGATATTCCTATTGTCAACACTGTCACTGCACCGGCACCTTCGCACTAGAACTGGGGGAAGGAACTTCCCTAATGCACAGACACATTGCATTGCATTGCATTTATATTCATATTACATTACAGGTAATCTTTGAATGGTGTCTTATCTCCTGCTCTGTATCAGGTACCTTTCAGGATTGCAGATCAGCATCCGCACCGCTATTCTACACGCTCCAACTGCCGGAAAGTCATGGACCAAATACAGAACGAGATGCAAGATGTGCGCGAGAAGCTCGCCCTCTTCATGCAGACTATGGAAGCTATAGCAAAAGGGCAGGAGAATTTGCAGGCCATGGTCCAGCCTCTATTGGCTCGCAACGCTGGTCATGGTAATGAAGATCATCAGTCTGTCCGGGTTGATACTGCTCATGGAGACGGCACTCCCACGCCAGTGGCTCCGCCCGTAGTCAATATACCTGCTGCTAATGTCAACAACGCTACCGCTGCTGTGAACGGTAACGTCGGAGTTGGGAATGAAACTGCTGTCCATAATGCTGGGCTGGGCGATGTCAATTTGGGAGATAATCTAGGAGGCAATGGCTTTGGCAATACTGGGTTCGGATTCAACGATCAGGGATTCGATAACACTGGCAAGTATGGCTTTAATGCTCAAGGCTTTGGGCAAGATGGTTATGGTATGGTCAATCAGGGTTACGGAGGCTTTGGAAACGGAAACGGGGCTGGATTTATGGGTTTTGGTCCTGCTGGAGGTGTTCAAGGGTACGGCAACAGAGGCCGAGGTCCGGGAATGAATCAGATCAGAGCTGGACGTAATAATGCATATGATGGGTACGGGGCTGGAAACGGTATGTGGCAAGAGGATCAACAGGAAGACGCCTTCTCCGGAGGAGGTTTTGAAGGGCCGATGGATGATTCCCAAAAGATTAGAATGCTGGAAGAGCAGATGAAGGGAGTCCTAAACCAGAGTGCTGTGGGATTGGACATGGCAACAATGGGCTTGGTACCTGGTCTGAGGGTGCCAATTAAATTCAAAGCTCCTGCGTTCGATAAGTACAAAGGAGACACATGTCCGAAAGTGCATGTACGAGCTTATTACAGAAAGATGTCTGCATACTCAACTGACGAAAGAATGCTAATGCATTTCTTTCAGGATAGTCTGTCGGGCCCTTCCCTAGAGTGGTACATGGGGTTGGAGCCAACTGATATCAAGACATGGAAGCAATTGGCGGAGGCATTTGTAGCCCATTACAAGTATAACAGCGACTTGGCGCCCAATCGGGTCCAGTTGGCCGGGCTTTTGCAGAAGAAGGGGGAGAGTTTTAAAGAGTACGCGCAAAGGTGGCGCGATATGGCTGCCAGGGTCCGTCCTCCTGTAGACGATAAGGAAATGAATGATATGTTTGTCGGCACATTCACAGGGCTGTTTCATGATATGCTGTTTCATACGTCTCTGGCCAGTTTTTCAGACCTGATTCTGATGGGGGAAAAGATTGAACGTAACATTAAGCAAGGAAAGTTCCAAGTCGAGGAATCAATTGCATCTGGCAGTAATAGGAAAGCTTATGGTGGGCGCCGTCAGGGCGAGGCAAGCGCAGTATTTGGAGGCCGAGGCCGAGGCCGAGGCAGGGGACGAGGTCAATATCTTCAACCGCAGCAGGTGTCGAGTGTTACTATCCCATATCAACAACAACCAATCCAGCAACAACAACTGGTTCAGCAGCAACCAATGCCACAGCAGCAGCAGCCTCAGCAGGGGGCGCAACAGGCTCAACGAAGATTCCAGGGTGGTAAACCGAGAAGGGTGTTTGAGAAGCCTCCCTCTACCTATGCTGATTTATTGCAGACATTGTTGGGATTGAATCTGGTAGAGAAAAGAACCCTGGCGCCGATAACGGGAGCTCCCCCGTTCGGCTACGATGCAAGCAGGCACTGTGAGTTTCATTCTGGAGCCCCGGGTCACGATATAGAAGGTTGCCATGCTTTTAAGCACGTTGTGCAGGATCTTTTAGACAACAAGACTATCAATTTCGGAACGGCAGGTCCGAATATAGTCCAGAAACCCATGCCTAATCATGGGGCGAACGCCGTGCTGACTGAGGAAGGTCTGAATCTTATTATGAATGTTGAAGATTTAAAGACGCCGCTGAGCGAGATAAAGAGCCGACTGTTACAAGGAGGTGTTTACCCAGGATGTAATGAGTACTGCTTAGACTGTTGGACCCTAGCTGGGGGGTGTGAAGATTTGAAGAAAGGCATTCAGGCCTTAATTGATGAAGGTATATTGCGGTTTGATCGAGCGGCAACTGACGAGCCTGCAGGGGCAGTAGTGGATAATCGGAGTGATGTGGCCACGGTAACGATTCCGCGGAAGACGATCACTATTGCAGCACCAGCTCAGCGACCACCGATTACCATAACTAAGGCCGGGCCGATCCCATACGAGAACACGAGAGCAGTCCCATGGTCATATGGGTTAGAGGTGTATTGTGATGGGATAAAGATCGATGTTAACAAACAGCCAGTGGAGATTGTGGATAACGTTGTTGGCTCAGGAGGCATGACAAGGAGTGGCAGGATCTTTATATCTCCTGAAGTGGAGGCTGAAAGGCTAGCGAAAGGAAAAGGGAAAGCGGTGGAAAATGTTCCGGTACAAGCAAATGAAAAAGAAGCAGCATCGAAAGATGTAGAAGAATTCATGCGCTTAATTCGAAAAAGTGATTATAAGATTGTGGAGCATCTGCAGCAGACACCGTCCAAAATATCTATCCTGTCATTGCTGTTGTGTTCGGAAGCTCACAGGAATGCTTTGCTGAAAGTCCTGGACACTTCTTTTGTACCCCAGGATGTCTCCGTAAATCAGCTAGAAGGAGTATTGGCACATGTGAATGCAGGCCACAGCTTGGGCTTTACCGATTTTGACTTGACTCCGAAAGGGAGGGACCATAATATGGCATTACACGTATCTGTTGAGTGTAGAGGATCAGTAATGTCGCACGTATTGGTTGACACCGGATCATCTTTGAATGTGCTGCCCAAGAAGGCGATGATGAAGCTGGATGTTCGAGGAATTTTGTGTACACCCAGTGATTTGGTAGTCAGAGCATTTGACGGCACGCGGAGAACAGTCTTCGGATCGATTACTTTGCCTCTGCAAGTGGGGCCGGAAGTGTTTGCCACGGAGTTTTATATCATGGATATACAGCCTGCGTACAGCTGCTTGCTTGGAAGACCCTGGATTCATGGGGCAGGGGCTGTCACGTCTACCCTACATCAGAAGCTAAAGTACATGGTCGGAGACAGTGTAGTCACCGTGTGCGGAGAAGAGGACATCCTGGTCAGCCATTTATCTTCATTTAAATATGTGGAAGTCGACGGGGAGATCCACGAGACACCATGCCAGGCATTCGAAGGTTTGCGCATCAAGGACAAAGGTCCTGGGCCGAGCAAAGTGCCAGAGATAGCTGTCTCATCGTATAAAGAAGCTCAAGCGCTAGTGGAAGCAGGAGAAGCCAAGGGCTGGGGCAAAGTGCTGGACATTCCTGTGAAAATGGACCGGTTCGGACTGGGGTACCAACCGTCGTCATCAACTCCTTCCGTGGGGGCCCCCCGTTTCAGAAAGTCAATCACCATCTCTGCCAGTGGAGTATGTCATGAAACTGTCAATGCTGCTTCAGAGTCTGATGAAGGAGACAGCGACTGTGATATGGATGCCTGGATTCAGCCAAGCACGCCAGGACAAGGACTGTGCAACTGGTCTATTCAGGAGCTTGTTCCTGTGACTTTTAAACAGTAATGCTTTGCTTTATTAATTGTTGAATAATCTGATGTCTTGCCCGGGGCATCAGGATTTGCTTAGGGCTGTATTGTTATAAACATTGCGTGTTAATCATTCAATAAATGGCGTTTTTCATGTGCAAATACTGTAATCCCTGTCTTTCTTATTTTTTATCTTTCAATAAAATGGCAATGTGGTTATTCGCTTTATACGCATTTTGAAGCACTTAACCATTCCTTTTGCAGGATAACATTTTCAGATGACATCCTTGAGCCACCTATGACTCGTCCCGACTTTGAGCACCCGGTGTTCCAGACCGAAGAAGAGGTTGTCGAAGATAACGACGTTCCTGAGGAACTGTCTTGGTTAGTGAAGCAAGAGGAAAGAGCCATTCTGCCTCACGACGAGGTCATCGAAATTATCAATTTGGGGTCGGAAGGGGTTGAGAAGAATATTCGTATCGGGGCCGCACTGCAGAGTGATATCAAGCGAAGACTGGTTGAAATGCTCCGAGAGTATAACGATGTATTCGCTTGGTCATATGAAGATATGCCAGGGCTCGATACAGATATGGTTGTGCATCGCCTGCCATTGAAAGAAGATTGCCCGCCAGTCAAACAAAAACTTCGCAGAACACGACCAGATATGGCAATGAAGATCAAAGAGGAGGTTCAGAAACAGTGGGACGCTGGTTTCCTGGCTGTGACAAAATATCCTTCATGGGTTGCCAACATCGTACCAGTGCCAAAGAAAGATGGCAAGGTTCGAATGTGCGTGGATTATAGAGATTTGAATAAAGCAAGCCCAAAAGACGATTTTCCACTTCCTCATATTGACGTGTTAGTTGATAATACTGCTCAGTACTCCGTATTCTCCTTCATGGATGGCTTTTCAGGCTATAATCAAATTAAAATGGCGCCAGAGGATATGGAGAAGACTACTTTCATAACGCCTTGGGGAACGTTTTGCTACAAAGTGATGCCCTTTGGCTTGAAAAATGCTGGGGCAACATATCAGCGTGCGATGACGACTCTTTTCCATGACATGATGCATAAAGAGATCGAAGTTTATGTTGACGATATGATTGCCAAATCCCAGACGGAGGAAGAGCATCTGGTGAATCTGCTGAAGTTGTTTAAAAGACTTAGGAAGTTCAGGCTGAGGCTGAACCCTAACAAATGCACCTTCGGGGTGAGATCGGGTAAACTGCTGGGGTTTATCGTAAGCGAAAGAGGAATAGAGGTCGATCCTGCTAAAATAAAAGCGATTCAAGAAATGCCGACGCCTAAAACAGAGAAAGAGGTGCGCGGGTTTTTAGGGAGGTTGAACTACATTGCCCGGTTCATATCTCACCTAACTGCTACGTGTGAACCATTATTCAAGCTGTTAAAGAAAGATCAAGCTGTAACGTGGAACGAAAATTGTCAAAAGGCGTTCGATAAAATAAAGAAGTACTTGCAGGAGCCTCCTATTTTGATACCCCCAGTGGCAGGTAGACCCTTGATAATGTATTTGACGGTTCTTGAGGGAAGCATGGGTTGTGTTCTCGGTCAGCACGACGAGACGGGGAGAAAAGAGCATGCGATCTATTACTTGAGTAAGAAATTTACAGACTGTGAATCTCGATACTCAATGCTGGAGAAAACTTGTTGTGCGCTAGCCTGGGCCGCCAAGCGTTTGAGGCAGTACATGCTGAATCATACAACCATGCTCATCTCGAAGATGGATCCTATCAAATATGTATTCGAAAAGCAGGCGTTGTCAGGTAGAATTGCCCGGTGGCAGATGGTCTTGACTGAATATGATATTCAATATGTCTCGCAAAAGGCTATAAAGGGGAGTGTGCTGTCTGAGTATCTGGCGGAGCAGCCTATTGAAGAGTACCAATCGATGAGGTTTGATTTTCCTGACGAGGATATCATGTACCTAAAGATGAAAGATTGCGAAGAGCCATTACCAGACGAAGGACCCGAGTTGGGGTCCCAGTGGAAGATGATTTTTGACGGAGCTGTGAATGCTTACGGTAGCGGAATAGGGGCAATCATCACTACGCCACACGGGTCGCACATCCCGTTTACTGCCCGATTGACCTTTGCCGTTACCAACAATGAGGCCGAATACGAAGCTTGTATAATGGGGCTTGAAGAAGCCATTGATTTGCGAATCAAACATCTAGACGTATACGGAGACTCAGCTCTGGTGGTGAATCAGATCAAAGGGGAATGGGAGACACGTCAGCCCAATTTGATACATTACATGAATTATGCAAGGAGATTGTTGCCTTTCTTCGACAAAGTTGAATTGCATCACGTGCCGCGGGCAGAAAATCAAATGGCTGACGCCCTTGCCACTTTGTCTTCCATGTACAAGGTCAACTTCTGGAACGAAGCTCCCCAAATCACTATCTCTCGGTTGGACAGGCCAGCTTATGTATTTGCTATTGATGAAGCATCTGACGACAAACCGTGGTATTTCGATATCCTTAATTTCCTGAAGAATAAAGAGTATCCGGCTGGGGCATCCAGTCAAGATCAGAAGACTCTCAGGAGATTAGCGGGTAATTTCTACTTGAACCCGGATGGCGTCCTATACAAAAGAAACCACGATTTGGTGTTGTTACGTTGTGTAGACGAAAGAGAGGCAAAACTGCTCATGGAGGAAATACACGAAGGTGCCTTTGGTACGCATGCTGGCGGACATGCTATGACGAGAAAGCTGCTGAGGGCGGGTTATTTTTGGCTGACGATGGAAACTGATTGTTTCAAGTTCGCGAGGAAGTGCCACAAGTGCCAAATCTATGCTGACAAGATCCACGTGCCTCCGAGTCCTCTAAATGTGATGTCATCTCCATGGCCATTCTCGATGTGGGGAATCGATATGATCGGAAAGATTGAGCCGACGGCTTCTAACGGGCATCGGTTCATCCTAGTAGCAATCGATTATTTCACCAAGTGGGTGGAAGCGGCGTCTTACGCAAATGTAACGAAGCAAGTGGTGGCCAGATTCATCAAAAGAGATATCATTTGCCGATACGGGGTCCCCGAGCGGATAATCACGGATAATGGTTCTAATCTGAACAACAAAATGATGAAGGAGCTCTGTCAGAATTTCAAGATCGAACATCACAATTCCTCCCCTTACCGACCCAAGATGAATGGCGCTGTTGAGGCGGCCAATAAGAATATCAAGAAAATTGTTCAGAAAATGGTGGTGACTTATAAAGATTGGCATGAAATGCTACCTTTCGCTTTGCACGGTTATCGTACGACGGTACGCACATCAACCGGAGCAACTCCGTTCTCGTTGGTATACGGAATGGAAGCGGTATTACCATTGGAAGTTGAGATCCCTTCTCTGAGGGTATTGCGAGACGTTCAGCTGGACGAGGCAGAATGGGTAACGAATAGATTGAACCAATTGAGTTTGATGGATGAGAAGAGGCTAGCTTCTCTGGCATACGGTCGTTTGTACCAAAGACGAATGAAGAAAGCGTACGACAAGAAGATACTTCCGCGAAGCTTTCAGACGGGCGACCTTGTGTTGAAAAGGATTCTCCCGCCGCAAGCAGATCACAGGGGCAAGTGGACCCCCAACTACGAAGGGCCATACGTTGTCAGTAAAGTCTTCTCAGGAGGAGCTTTGTTGTTCTCCACCATGGACGGAGAAGACTTTGCGTCACCTGTGAATTCGGACGCAGTTAAAAAATACTTTGCTTAAAATAGACCCGCTGGACAGAAAAAAAGAGAGTCCAGGCAAAAATGGGGCATCCTGGCGAACCAAAAACAGAATGAAAGGTTCGGGCAAAAGTTAGGGATAAAATTGAAAAAATGTACACCCGCGAAGTTGAAAACCTACACTGGGCGGCTTCGGCAAAAAAGGGTATCCCGGTGAACTGAAAACCCGTAAAGGGCGGTTCACGCAAAAGTTAGGGATTTGAAAAGCAAATGACTGCGGTCCGAATTTGATATTGCAATGAGCATCAAGGCGGGAGAATATATTTGAGGAGCCAGTTATCGGATACAATCTCTTCAGAAGGGGGGATACCGGGAAGGCATTAGAGTCGGATGAGTCATAGGAGGATCAGTTCGTGGTGTTCATCTGCATCCCGTTGCCGACATGTGTACAAAATTTAATTTGTCAAAATATTCATGCTTCTTGTGCATACTTATGTATTTGCTTTGCGTAGCTTCCTCATTTCAGGAGTTACATCCCGTGTACAAAAAAACTCCGCCCATTCAGGGGCCCGATCAATGAAAATATGTTATTCAGTACTTGATGATGGTTCTTTACTGTTTTGTGCATGATAAAACGCCTAAGTTTGATGAAACTAGCATGAGTATAACATCACTGGCCCTTGCCAACAATTGTTAAAGCTTTGAATTAACTGAGTGTAACGTCACTAACCTGAATTGATTTGATTGCATAGGCTTGTCGTGTCTTGTTTGTGTTGTTGCAGGTTTCATAACCGTACGAAGAAGATGATCAAAAGATTGCGATAACGAAAGACTTAGTCCCCACGCAGGTCATGCATGTTCTTCCTGAAGAAGGATAGAACTCCCCAGCTAGCCGTAGCTTATCCAAAGGACGTGCTCCAGAAAAGTTATTCGTCCTCAATGGAGTTTGGTGATTCCAAGATCATAAGGCTGTATTTAGACAGGTTCATCTTTCCCCGCAGGGTCATGCACTCTCCCCCAGTGGAGTCAGTTAATTTTCCCCAAGAGAATCATCCCATCCCCAGCGGAATTCTCTTTGCAAGTGTTTTCATTCCTTCCAGTGGAACTCGAAGATCAAGACTCTCCTAAGCAGAGTTGATGGTGGGTCCTGTCATTTATTTTTGTCAGAGGTACTGTGTGATATCAGTTCACGTTCCAGCAGAAAGTCCGATCGAACTATGCACATCTGCTATTCCCCAGCAAAGTTATATTCCCCAGCAGGGGGTTACCTCAACAAGGGGGTGTTGGTTTGAGTTCCTAATTTCCCAGCAGGGTCGACTTCACCCTTCCAGCATTTATTTTGCTGGAATAATTCTGTAGCATCTGGCTATCCCTGGCGGAGTCGGCATCACCTTCCAGCATTTATTTTGCTGAAGCAGTTTTTGTACTCTAGCAGTTCAGGTGGAGAGAGTTCTTGCTCAAATGAACTACCAAACATTCAAGATTTCGGCATGAGACATCCAATGATAATGTCAGTTTCGGCAGTATTCCCCCACAGAGTTATCATGATGAAGTTCTCTTTGTCTCCGAGCAGAGTTATTTATGCAAATGTCTCTTATTTTCCCCTCCAGAGTTGCCAGGATAAGTTTCTCTTTGTTCCCAGGCAGAATCAGTCGTCATCAAGGGTTCCATGAATCAGAATTTCAGAGGCCACCGCCGGTTATCAGAACAGGCGTCCGATAGTTGGTTTCCAGACATCCCCAGTAGAGTTCATCTCAAAGTCGCTGTCACGTCAGTGCTAAGGAGTTTGTGGGTGTGGATCATTGGAGAACTAAGTCCTGACGCGGGCAATTTATTCCTATATTGACGGGATTTCTTCAGAAGTGGGCGTCCTAACGTGGACAGGTTTATTTCCCCGGATTGGTAAGGTGTGTTAGTCCTAACGTGGACAGATTCGTGTTCTCGAAATTAGTGGAATGGGAGGTCATGACGTTGACAAAAGTGATTACTCTTTGTGTTGGTGTCCTGACGCGGACAGATCAGACCAGTGTGTGAGTCCTTACGTGGACAAGTCTTATTTCCTCAGCAGGTCGAAGACGCCTGAGTCCTGACGTGGACAAATCAAGACGAGATCAGTGCCCTGACGTGGACAAATCAAAGAGATTGGTATTCCTAACGTGGAAAGAAAGCGTGTTCCTTACGTGGAAGAGAAAGAGAAGTTTCAGTTCCTGACGTGGAAAGATTGAGGTTCCTTACGTGGAAAGAAGATGGTTTCCTTACGTGGAAAGACGAGTTTATTCCTTACGTGGAAAGATTGAGTCCTCACGCGGGCGTATCAAGATTGATTCCTGACGTGGAAAGAAATGGATTATTCCTGACGTGGAAGAGTTTAGTCCTAGCGCGGACAGATCAAAGAAGATATCCCTAACGTGGAAGAAGAAGATTTACTCCTTACGTGGAAAAATTGGGGTCCTGGCGTGGACAGATTCAAGAAAAGTTGAGTCCTGACGTGGACAAGTTCAGAACCAAAGTTGAATTCCTTACGTGGAAAGATTGGAGTCCTGACGCGGACATGCCAAGTGGTATTGGAGTCCTTACGTGGACAAATTGATATAGTTCTCCTTACGCGGAAAGAAGATTGCTTCCTGACGTGGAAGATGAAAGGGTTAGTCCTGACGTGGACAATGTTATTCCTAACGTGGACAATGTTATTCCTAACGTGGACAGGTGTTATTCCTAACGTGGAAGAGTTTTATTCCTAACGTAGACGATTCAGTTTATGGAAATGCAGACGAATTATCCCCAGCGGAGTTGCCGAGATTTTTCTGGGTTAACAGCAAGTGGAGTCCTAACGTGGACAGGTTCCAGTTGAGATTTCTTCGTATTGACGACAGACAGAGTCCTAATGTGGACAAGCAAGCAATCTGTTATGACAGAATCCTTTTCAGAACGATGAAGACAATCCCCCGCACAGTCGCACGAGATCAGTGGGTTACTGTAACAGTCAGATTCAGCTGATGAATGTCATTCCTCAAGCAGGAACGCAATTTAGTTTTGCGGTTGGCAAATTTCTGGTTTCACTAGTATTCAACCGTCTCGTACCGCGAATGTCTGAAGGCTCCGGGCTCTTCACCCAATCGGGTCCAAGTCGCTTGAATAGGGGCAGCTGTTGCACCCTAAAATTTGCCCAACCTTATTCACTGGGTTTGTGTGTCAATATCATTAGCATTTGCATATAGAGTCATGTACATAGACTAACCATCTGCATAGCATAAGCATAGCAAGTCATTCAACAGGGGACCAATCATTATTCTCATCTCTAGAGGCCTATCAAGAGGTTATTATCCCAATTCAATCTCATTCAAGTCATCAGGAAAGAATTTGAAAGCAAAGAGTTCAGCAGATCAAGCCTTGAGTCCATCTCCTAGCTGAGGGTATCTGAGGATCAACAAGAGGGTTGTGAGCTGTGAGTTGAGAGCATGGGGAGTATCTAGACATTATGAGAGACTTAGAAAGTCATTTAAAGAAGGAGACAAGTCATTGATGAGAGCACAAGAGCTATAGCTGAAGACAGTCAACTAGGGTTTCATCTGGGTCAACCCTAGGTCAACCCTAAGACAATTGACTGATTTAAGGGGCATTCAAGTCTAGTGGAGAGATGTGGGGTTCATCATTGGACATATAAGGAAGGATATGGAGATATGCCAAGAAGAATTCAAGAGAAATCAAGGAGAAGAGGAGTTTCTAAATTAGGGTTTCTGTGTAAAATCCCCTAATTTAGGTCAAATTTCCAAGCAAGATAAGTCAAAATGAAAGCTTCAAATGGCTTCTTGGCCAACATGAAACTTGTAGAGGATCTCAAGACCTTTAATTTGAGTGGTGGAAGACATCAAGGAGATTTATAGAACTCAAGTTATGGTCCTTGCAAGTTACAGGTCATCTGAGGTGTCTGAACTTTTGTCTGTGAAAGTGACTTGACTTCCAAGCTAGTTTTACCCCTCAAGGAGATTTCAAATGAATTCTTGGTCAACATAAGAATTGTTCCTCATTGTCTTAGCTTTCTATAATGGTATAGCATGCCCTCATATGATGTGTGGAACTCAACTTATGGTCTTGGCAAGCAAAGGGTATTTTGGGCATTTGTGAATTACAGGTCATTTTAACCTATGTCCAAAACTCATACAAGGAGGCCTCAAATGGAAAAACTTACAACATCAAACTTGCTCCAAATGGGATTTTAAGTCTAGAAAGAAGGTCACAAATTGTTGGAAAAGCTCATAACATGGAGTTGCATGATTGGTCAAAATTTGAACTAAAATGGCTTATAATTTGAATAAAGTCAAGATGAAAAATGGTTTGGGAGATTTCTAAGTCCAAATGGAGACTTCCAATATATGATTTTGAATGGAAAAGACATTCTAAAGACAATGGTTCAAACACTTTTTTGAGTTTAGTGGAAGATTTCAAAGTTATCCTTGGTTACTTGCATTTTAAGAAACATAGCCAAAATGGATCAAAGTTGGAAGGCAAGGGAATGTGTAAGATGGATCTAGAATGTTCATGTGAACCCTATATATTCATGAAATGAAGATTGATCAAGGGTTGGCTTCATTTTTCACCAAGAATTTCACAAACCCTCTCATTCTTTCTCTTTGCAATTTCACTTCAATCTCTCAAATTCTTCACCAATTATCATCAAAATCAACTTCATTCTACTGATTCATCATCATAGACCAGAATTCAATCAAGAACCAAGTGTGATCACTCCATTTTCGAGCACTTCCATCATCAACATCAAAATTGAAGTTTCAAGTTGACAGCACAATTCAAGCCAAGTTTCATTCAAGTGTTGCAAACAGAATCGAGCATTGAGTTTGTAGATCAAGATCCAATCCTCACAAGCCTCAGATCCATAAGATTCAGCATCATCCACAAGCTTTCACATCAGGTGCATTTACTCTGCCACAACTTGATTCAATTAGGTTAGCATGATTTTATTAGTTTAGATATAATGTAGGAGGTTAGTAGAGCAATTAGGATGAATTTGGAGTAGTTTGGTGACAATTGTTAGCAGGTTGTAAAAACTGTTTGGATCAAGAACTCTTAGGTTAATGCATTATAATGTTAGGTTGTTAGTGCAGGATGATCACCATTATGCATAGAGTAGTTTAGTCTAGGTTTGATGGAGAATTGTGTTGGTGAGTTGCAGAGTATGTTCATGGTGACCAGGACTTGTTGTTATCGGGTTGAGTGATCTAGTGAATTTCAGATTGATCTAAGACCATAGGCTTATAGAGGGAGAGATTTAGAATGTTTTTCATGTTTATAGCGTGTTGATTCATGGCCTGTAGGGTGAGAACAGATGAGTTGAAATTGGCTCGTGCATGGCTGCCATGGAGATGAAACCCTAGCTCTTATTTGAACTGATGAGGAAGACGAAATCTGGACGGTTCATTTCATGTTGGACCATTGACCTCCAAGCCATCGTGTGGCTCTCATTTGAAGCAGATTTTGGAGGGAGATGAGTTGGTGCCAAACGCACCGTTTCATTAATTGAAACGGGCGGGCCTGAGTGATTTGTGATATTCCCACCCCCCATTAGTGAGCCCAACTCATTTTGAACGTGCTAACCCTTCTATTCTCACCCCCTGCGCCTTTTTATTTTTCATTGTTTCTGACTTGATTTGGGCTCAAGCTAAATGTGCTACGCGCACCCCCTGTCTGCCTGGCCCAATGGATTAATAGCTGAGCGCGTTGCTTATTGAACCCCCCTGGCTATTTCTCTATTCTTTTTTTATTATTTTCTTTTCATGTTTTTCATTCATTTTAAAAATTCATAATAAATACATAAAAAATTATTTTTAATCCATTCTTTTTACATCATTTTCATTAGAATGTCTAGAAAATTATAGAAAAATAAAATTGCATTTTTATTTTTATTTCATATTTTTTCCATATTTTCTAAATAAATGTCATTTTAAATAGCTTCATTTCATGCATGATTTTACTAATTTTTGTTCTATTACATGCTTTCATATTTTTTGTTCATTCTTTTTGGGGTGTTTAGATTAGATATTGAGCTTGTAGATTCAATTTAGTTCCCATTTTTAGGAATTAATTTTAGGTGCTTAATGTAGGCTTGAACAACATAAACAAATTAGGGTTTTTTAGGTGATGACTTAGGAAGTTTGATTTCATTTCCCTTAGGACTTAGGGTTTGAATAGATTAGTTATGGGACTATAGGGGCTATGGGTAGTTATTAGATCCCCTTAGAAAAAGTCAGGATTCCCCTACTGCTATTGATGCTCTGTATATATATTTGACTGGTGTGGTGTGCCCTCTGGGGATTATTGCTTGCTTGCTTGGGTATTGGGATTGTCTGGGGACCTGGGAGAGATGAAGACTTGAGGAGATAAAGACCATTGGAGATCCAAAGATTGAAGATCAACTGCCAGAGTTGAGGAGTAGGTTCTTGCTAGCAGCTGCTGAGGAGACTAGGGTTTAGGAGCTAGGCAGAGCTCTAGATTAGAGAGTTTGATTCTCAAACATGGATTGCCTTGTCTGCATCCATTCTTCTCTGTGATTCAGAGTCTCTCTAAGACACTCACCCCCTTTCTTTGGAAGGCTTGGTGATAGTGTCTAGGAGATAGAACTCTTGAGAGAAAATGTCTCTTGTGTTAGAAGCAGTCTGTTCACCACCCTTGGTAGTCAGCTGATTGCTTAACACCCAATTCACTCTTGTGACTGATTCCTCATCCTGGAGGTTTGAACTGGAAGAAAAGCCATTGCAGATGGAAGAATGATGATCAAGGCCCTTGCCTGAAGGCCATGAAGATGGAGACTGATGCTTGTTGAAGCCTGTAGCTGATTGGAGATTACTTGAATCCAGATGTTGGTTCAGAGCTGCTGATGCTGTTTCTTCTGCTGTTGTATTTCATTTGCTGATGTATTGATTGGTTTTCCTGGCTGTATTGTTTGCTGTTTACCCTGCTGGGTTGAAAGTGAAGTCTGTTCACTTTTGCCTATTGTTTTCCAGGTTCGAGGTTGAGTGAGACTCCCTTGCCTCGCTTGTACTGTTGCATCCATGCATTTTACTGCTTTACTGTATATATCTGGTATTGTTCCTGTTTCTGCCTATCCCGTAGGATCTCTGTTTCTCTCTGTGCAAGAGAGGAGCATGATAGACACTAGGTCTTAACCCATGCATGATAACATTAGGTTAGTTTGTTTCCCTTCGCAACCGTAGGTTAGAGTTCTGTCTCTTTCTTTCTCAAAACAAACAGAAAAACACATAAAGATTTCAAACACAATAAAAGACACTTCTTCCGTAAAAGAATGTGAACTCATCAAAACGTCATTTTTGTCCGCTTGGACTGTTAGTCAGAAAAACCTTTTTCAGAAGGAATAAAATCAATCAAGGACAAGCTTGTGTCGTACGTGGCCCGAACTACGTTTGCTCTGATCTTTCATGCTGTATGAAAGTACGTAGGCATAGGATGCGATATCCTAGCGAGCAACCTTCCCCTCCTTTCCCGTAGGTAGGCGAACTACGTTGACTCTGATTTCTCGTTCCAGACGGGAATACGTAGGCATGAAGTGCGATACTTTGCCGAGTCATTTTGTTTTCATTTTCTTTCCTTTTAACCCTTGACCTATAGTTTAGATAGAATAACAATCCATACCCGAAAACAAGCGTGGATCCCGTCGAGTACGACGGACGTGAGGGGTGCTAATACCTTCCCCTTGCGTAACCGACTCCCGAACCCAGGTTTTGGTTGCGATGACCATACCTTTCCCTTGTTGTGCGAGGTTTACTCTGAGCGTTTCCTTTCCCTCCCGTGGGATAAATAACGCACGGTGGCGACTCTTCTGTTCAGCCGGCGCCGATTTTCGCAGTAGCGACAGACACCTAGGGTTTCATGAATTTCAGTCTCCACACACGAATCTTCCATCTCCTCTACCTCTCTCACCAAGCCATGAAAACTCACGATCCAAAAATCAAACTTAACCTACTCATTGCCCTCTACACAGCCATGGTCCTAGATTCCTCTAAAACTCAACCTAAAAAGAAATACGATAGTAGGAAGTTCTGGGCACACTTTAATTGCACTGATATGCATGGAAATGGTATGGGCTCATATTATGCAAGAATGTTCTCCATCTCATGGGGAGTACACTAAGCTAAAGAACTAAGATTATAGTATACTAAATTGTAAGTTCTTGGTCCTAAAACAGAAATGGCCATAAAGCAAACCTCCATGTAATGCTCTCAAACTCATCATGATTCATCTCCTAATGGTCTCTACCACATTTCACCTAACCACATGATCTAACTATGCATAAATAATGAGATTCAAAGGAAAGTGCATACCTTGCAAGTGGTGATGGCTATGGTGTTTCTCTTCCAATTCAAGCCTTGGTGCTCTCTTGGAATGATCTTTAATAGCTCTATGTGCTTCTGTTTGCAGTAGTTTTTGCTCACATTTCTTGAATCAACCTAGCCAATCCTTCATGCAAGTTGGAGTGAAGCTTGTGATCTCATGAACCAGCCACGAATTCTCCTTGATTTTTCTTGCCAAATATTCAATGTTGCTTGTAGATGATGATGATAATCAGAATTGTAGTGATTGATGAAGTTTCAATGGAGTTTGAAATGAAAATGCACTTTGGAGTGAAAGAATCAAAGTGTAGTATGCAAGCTCTAAGAATCACCAACCAATGCATGGATCCTCTCTAGGGGATATATAGATGAGAATAGAAGCCCTTAGAACTTTGGAGAACCTTCCAAGAAGTTTCTAGAATGTATCACGCAATGAGAATTTGAATTTGTCATCTTAAGTGAATCTCATGCAATCTCATGATAAACCATGCAATCTTACTTAAATTCTCCCCATATGATATTATGACATGAAAATAAGGTCTTACAAACCCTTATGTAGCATTTTCTCCTTTTTCCTTTTGGTGCCTTAAGATGCAAGAATGAAATTTACAAAGCAACTCCAATGTTTAAGCCTAAACTCAAAAATGTGGCTAAACCATTGTTTTTAAAATGATGTTTGGAGTCAAAATGACATATTGGATGACCCATTTTGGATTTGTAGATCTCTCAAACCAAAATTCTATTTCAACTTTTTAAACTTATAAGCCATTTTTAGTTCATTTTTAACCAATCATGCAAATCCATGCTATGAGCTTTTCCAACAATTCATGACCTTCTTTCTAGACTTAAAATAACATTTTGAACAACTTTCATGTTTTGAGTTTTTCCATTTGAGGCTTGGAAATAGGAGATATGGCCTTTGCTTAAAATGACCTATAACTGACAAATGACCAAAATACCCCTGTCTTGTTCAAACCATAAGTTGAGTTCAACAAATCCTATCAAGGACTTCTACCACTCAAATTAAAGCTAAGGAGATTCCCTCCAACATTCATGTTGACCAAGAGATCATAGGAACCATCCTACTAGGGCAAAAGTTGTCTGCAACTTGGGTGACTTTCAAGGACCCAGATTCACATACCTCTGCTGACCTGTAATTTGTCAAAACCATAACTTGAGCTATGAAACTCCTATCAAGGACTTCCACCACTCAAATTAAAGCTAAGAACAATATCTACAACATTAATGTTGTGGGGAAGATGAGATATCAATCACATCTAGAGCTAAAACTGCCTGGAAGATAGGGATCAAATCAGGGTTTTTTCACTGACAATCCTCAGAAACCCTAACTCAAAACTTCTCAAACTCTTCAATCATGATGAGTTGGTCTAGGAATCATTTTTATAATATCTCTATGCATCATTCCATGATCTCATGGCCCTTGGATTGGGTCTCAACCTTCTCCAAATTTTCAGTTATCCTAGGGTTGACCCAGTCAAAACCCTAATTCTACAATTCATGGTTGAATCTTTTGAATTCTTGCATAATGACCTCTCTGGGCTTCATGATGGCTATCAAGACATCTCATAGGCTTTCTCAAAACATCAAGTTCATTCTCAAAGTCTCAGAATCATCTAAGGAGCACCCACAACTCTCAAGCTATGAAGCACACAACCCTGGTTTCAACCAATTCCTATGAGGATCTCTTGAACTGTCTGGTGAAGGTATCAACCTGCTAACACTTGATGGATAAATAATTGTTGGTCAAATTTTGGGGTGCAACAGCTGCCCCTATTCAAACGGCTTGAACCTGACTGGGTGAGAAGCGAACGGCTCTCAACCAATCCAGGTGCGAGACGATTGAATACCGGTAAACCCGAAAATTTGCCAACTGCACGAGCACACGATACTCTGCGGGGAACAAATCTTCGAATATTGCAATGCTAGCTGCACGGCAACTAGCTGGAGAGATACTGATCTGACATCGCCGCCAGTTATCCACGTTAACTTCTTCTGACGTTGCCTTCAGACAACCACAACACCCAACATCGCCGCTGGAAGACTAAACTGCCTGACATCGCCGTCAAGAACAACCATAACTCGGGGAAACAAGCGTCCAACATCGCCGTTGGAGACCTAAACCTGAATCACCAAAATACCCAACATCGCCGCTGGAGAAAATACAACAATGAACAAAATACCCCGCATCGCCGCTGGAGAGAATACAACACTGAACAAAACACCCCGCATCGCCGCTGGAGAACTACAACACTGAACAAAATACCCCGCATCGCCGCTGGAGAACTACATCTGACATCGCCGTCGGATAATCAACATACCCTGCATCGCCGCTGGGGAACTAAATTTGACAGAATACCTCGCATCGCCGCTGGAGAAACACATCTGACAGAATACCCCGCATCGCCGCTGGAGAACTAAATCTGTCAAAATACCCCGCATCGCCGCTGGAGAAACACATCTGACAGAATACGCCGCATCGCCGCTGGAGAAACACATCTGACAGAATACCCCGCATCGCCGCTGGAGAAACACATCTGACAGAATACCCCGCATCGCCGCTGGAGAACTAAATCTGTCAAAATACCCCGCATCGCCGCTGGAGAACTAAAGGATTTGCATCACCTAACATCGCCGTCAGAAGACTGGATCACCTTGCCATGCCCAACATCGCCGCTGGAAAACTGAATCTGACATCGTCGTCGGAAACAAACATCCTCTTAGAGACACTCGACATCGCCGTCGTACAAACATCATCTCTACTGGGGATTTAAAGAGTCTGACCTCGCCGTCAAACAAATATGACCTGACCTCGCCGTCAAATCCAAACGTCCAACCTCGTCATCGAACAAACATCCAACCTCGCCGCCGGACAAACATGACCTGACCTCGCCGTCAAATCCAAACGTCCAACCTCGCCGTCGAACAAACATCCAACCTCGCCGCCGGACCAACATGATTTGACCTCGCCGTCAAATCCAAACGTTCAACCTCGCCGTCGAACAAACATCCAACCTCGCCGCCGGACAAACATGATCTGACCTCGCCGTCAAATCCAAACGTTCAACCTCGCCGTCGAACAAACATCCTCTGACCTGGGGTTCACCCCTGGTAAATGGAACAAAAGGTACACTTGCGTATTTGGACCCACTCCGCTGGGAATGAGAGACTTAACCGAGCACACTCTGATCTGGGGTTCACCCTCAGAACCATAACGAACATCGGAATACTACTGCACACTGCCCACCGTAGCACTTCAACATTAAAGATATATGAAACCCTGGCCCCTGGCCATTTCCAGCTTCAGCTAGAAAAAATCTTCAAGTATTTCTGAAGATAGATGGAACCCTGGCCCCTGGCCGCTCCAGATCCGCTGGAGAATCTTCAAGTTCTTCTGAAGAAAGATGAAACCCTGCCCGTCGGCTATTCCAGCTTCAGCTAGAAACAACATCCTTGGCCTTCAAGGATGTAAACTTTGCCCGTCGGCAACTCTGAAGGAGGTATCTTCGACCTCAGTCTGAAGAAATGGTCCTTGGCCTCCAAGGATACATGGGTCTGCCTTCAGGCAACTCCGCCTCTGCTATAGAGCATCCGAGACTTCAGTCGGGGATATACTTCGGCCTTCAGTCCGAAAAATGAATCCTAGGTCATTCATGACCTTGGGGATAACCTTGCCCTTAGGCACCTTTGCTTCAGCTTGGGAAATCTGTGACTTCAATCAGAGAAATGGTATCCTGAGCCATTCATGACTCTACGGGGATTCAAACACTTTGCCTTCCGGCAAAACTCCGCTTCAGCTGGAGAAACATCTTTGACTTTAGTCAGAAGAAAAACTATCCACTTGATCGCAATCAATCATCTCCTCAGGACAACTGACTTGGTCTTCAGACCAACACGGATCATCTTGAATACAAAATTTGGAACCTTGTCTTCAGCCACACGTTGATTCATCAACAAGGACATCTGAGCTCACAGGAACCTTCTGATATCGCCCTCAGACGTTTACGAAGTCAATCTTCAGACTAGACATCACTGTTGGAGCAGACACATCACGCTGCTAAGAACTTCAAGAATCATCTTGAACAAACAGCTTCGTCGGGCACCTTCAAGAATCATCCTGAACCGATAACCATTCTGGAGATTTCACTCTGCTGGGTATTCCAGGAATCTTCCTGGGCAACTCTTGCTGGGGACGCTATTGGGGAACTCAAGCATCATACTAGGCGAACAACTCGGGAAGCTGTACTGAGGTCTTAAGAATCATCTTAAGCAAACGGCTCTGCTGAGGAATTCGAGAATCATCTCGAACTGAAAACTTCGCTGGGGATCTCAAAAATCATCTTGAGCGAGCGACTGTGGGGATCACACCGGGGTCTTAAGAATCATCTTAAGAAAGCGACCTTGTTGGAGAGAATATCAGGAATCATCCTGAGCAACCGGTCTCTTGGTGGGACACCTGTAAAACAAAAATGATAATAACCTAGATCATGCTTATGATGCATATGCTTCTGCGCTATGCCCCACACGGTGGGAATGATATGCGTTTATGCTAAATGCCGTGCAATCATACACAATGCTATGCAACGCTACACTATGCAGTGTTAAATGCTATGCGGTGTTAAATGCCATGCAGTCATGCACAATGATGCGACCCCGTCAGCAAAATAAATGCTGAGGGGGAAATTCTCCTGTCAAGGAGAAAGAACTACTCAGACAGAGGAATCATCCTGCTGAGGAGAACGTGGACACGCTGGTATTAATTGGACTCTGTCTGGGGAATTGATCTTCCGGTTGACTGCTGCATGGAAAGCAACTTCAGCTGACTGCTGCAGAGGAACGAAGCTCTACGAGAACTTGGACCTGCTGATATCAATCGCGATAATAAACTGCGCGGCCGTCTCGGCTACTCTTCTGGGGAGGACAACTCTGTGGGGAAACAACTTCAGCTGCTCAACACTCCACTGGGGAAAAACCAATCATGATCTAATCACCTTCCAAGGATTCGGCTCTCTTGGACATCTGCAAACTCGGCTAGGGAAGGAGAAATCATTCTGCTTCGCTGGAGAGAGTGCGACTCTGGGGAGATACAACATCAGCTGTTCAACATCTGCTAGGAAAACCACTCACGGTCCCAACTGCTTCCAAGGATTATGCTTTTCTGCGGACTCAGCCGGGGAGAGAAATCATTCTACTTCACTGGAGGGCGCGATTCTGACGAGGAATTTCAATTCCGCTGGGGAAGAAAGAATCATCTGACTTCGGGGAAGAGTACAATTCTGCCGGGGAATACAACATCAGTCGTTCCAACACTCTACTAGGGAAGAGGGAATCATCCAACTTCAGGAGAGAACATAACTCTGGTGGGGAATCTCAATTCCAATGGAGACTTTACTGGGGAAACACGAGCTTCGGCACCCGGACACTTCTATGAAATCTGCACTTGTGACCCGGTGCTGGGGAAAGACGACATCATTCTTCGGTGCTTGGCTCAGCTGATGAGGTGACGTTCCTTCAGGATGCGTCTGCTTGGGGGAAGAGAATCATCTCTGCGCGGGGAGACATATCAATGCTCACTATTTGCGTTCAGATTCTGCGGAGGAGAGACTACTGAACTCTGCTGGAGAATGAGGGCTCGCCCTGCTTCGGGGATGCGCACGACACGTCTTCTGGAAGGTGCTACACCTGCAACAACAAACAAACAGACAAGATACCCTCCTCAAAGGGGCCTATCCAGGTTATTATCTCGTGACAATATTCAATTAATTAATTGTTTCAACAATCAATGGGCCTAGGCCCGTAAGTTTATGTATGCGCATTTTATTAAAAAACATCGGCGTTTTCATTCGCAAACAAAACAGATAAATGCTAAACAGACAAGCAGAATTGCAGAATAATGTGCATTTTATTGATGATGAACCCCTGAATAGGTAAAAATGTTTTACAACAGAGGCAAGCTCCTGGAATGAGGAAGCCGCGCAAAAAGAAAACATAAATATACATCAGTATATACAAATGTCGGCAACGAGGCATAGACGAACACCATGAGCTGATCCCTCTAACACCCACTCAACTTCGATACTTCTCCGACGCTTCAGCTTCGGAAGAGATTGATTCAGAAAAACGGCCCTCAGGTCTTCCAAACCACTAAACAATGAAAGTCCATGCGCGGAACGCAGTCATTTGCTTATTCAAATCCATATCTTTTGCGTGAACCGCCCTTTACGGGTTTTCAGTTCACCGGGATACCCTTTTTTGCCGAAGCCGCCCAGTGTAGGTTTTCGACTTCGCGGGTGTACATTTTTTCAATATATCCCTAACTTTTGCCCGAACCTTTTATTCTGTTTTTGGTTCACCGGGATGCCCCTTTTTTGCCTGGACTCTTTCTTTTTTGTCCAGCGGGTCTCTTTCAAGCAAAGTATTTTTTAACTGCGTCCGCGTTCACCAGGGATGCAAAATCTTCACCATCCATCGTGGATAACAACAAAGCTCCTCCTGATAAGACCTTGCTGACGACATACGACCCTTCGTAATTCGGAGTCCACTTGCCCCGGTGATCGGAGTATGGCGGAAGAATCTTCTTCAGGACGAGATCACCCGTCTGAAAGCTTCTAGGACGCACCTTCTTATCGTAAGCTTTCTTCATTCGGCTTTGGTACAGGCGACCAAATGCAATCGATGCTAACCTCTTCTCGTCCATCAGGCTGAGTTGGTTCAAACGATTCGTAATCCATTCTGCCTCATCGAGTTTTACATCAACCAAAACTCGCAAAGAAGGAATCTCTACTTCTAACGGTAGGACAGCTTCCATACCGTACACCAAGGAGAAAGGAGTTGCCCCGGTCGACGTACGCACCGTCGTACGATAACCGTGCAGGGCAAACGACAACATCTCGTGCCAATCTTTGTACGTCACAACCATCTTCTGAACAATCTTCTTTATGTTCTTATTGGCCGCTTCAACAGCGCCATTCATCTTTGGCCGGTAAGGAGATGAGTTGTGGTGTTCAATCTTGAAGCTCTGGCACAACTCCTTCATCATCTTATTATTCAAATTCGAACCATTATCAGTAATGATCCGCTCGGGAATTCCATAGCGACAGATGATGTCCCTCTTTATGAATTTAGCTACCACCTGCTTGGTCACATTAGCGTACGAGGCTGCCTCCACCCATTTGGTGAAGTAGTCGATAGCTACCAGAATGAAACGATGACCATTGGACGCAGTGGGCTCGATCTTGCCTATCATGTCGATGCCCCACATGGAGAACGGCCAAGGGGAGGACATGACATTCAATGGGCACGGCGGCACATGAACTCTATCAGCATAAATCTGGCATTTATGACATTTCCTCGCGAATCTGAAGCAATCCGACTCCATAGTCAGCCAGTAATATCCTGCTCTCAGGATCTTTCTCGTCATGGCATGCCCGCCGGCGTGCGTACCAAATGTGCCCTCATGGACTTCTTCCATGAGCATACTTGCCTCTTTCTCATCTACACATCTGAGTAGCACGAGATCGTGGTTTCTTTTATACAGCACTCCATCAGGATTGAGATAAAAGTTTCCAGATAGCCTCCTCAGAGTCTTCTTATCCTGGGTTGACGCACCCGCAGGATACTCCTTAGTCATAAGGAAGGTCTGGATGTCGTGGAACCATGGCTTGCCGTCACTGGTATCCTCGATTGCAAACACAAATGCCGGTCTATCAAGACGCGAAAGCACAATTCTTGGAGCCTCATTCCAATAATTGACTTTATACATTGAAGCCAACGTGGCTAAGGCATCAGCCATCTGATTTTCAGCCCTGGGTACATGATGAAGTTCCACTCGATCGAAGAACGGAAGCAGCCTCCTGGCATAATTCATGTACGGCACCAAATTCGCTTGACGAGTTTCCCACTCCCCTTTAATCTGATTGATTACAAGCGCTGAGTCACCATATATGTCTAGATTCTTGATTCTCAAATCAATTGCCTCTTCTAGACCCATAATACATGCTTCATACTCGGCCTCATTGTTGGTAACTGAGAATGTCAGTCTTGCTGTAAACGGGATGTGGGATCCGTGAGGAGTCGTGATGATAGCCCCGATACCACTTCCGTAGGAATTAACCGCTCCGTCGAATATCAACTTCCACTGAGACTTCCTATCTGGCCCCTCATCGGGCAATGGCTCATCGCAATCCTTCGCGTTGAGGAACATAATATCCTCGTCAGGGAATTTGAACTTCATCGGCTGGTAGTCTTCGATTGGCTGTTCGGCAAGGTAATCAGACAATACGCTTCCCTTAATGGCTTTCTGAGAGACATACTGAATATCATATTCCGTTAACACCATTTGCCATCTGGAAATCCTGCCCGAAAGAGCCTGCTTCTCGAAGACGTACTTGATCGGATCCATCTTCGAAATCAGCATAGTGGTGTGATTGAGCATATACTGTCGTAGACGTTTGGCAGCCCAAGCTAATGCACAACACGTCTTCTCCAGCATCGAGTATCGAGATTCACACTCAGTGAACTTTTTACTCAAGTAATAAATGGCATGCTCTTTTCTGCCCGTCTCGTCGTGCTGACCGAGAACACACCCCATACTATTCTCCAGAACCGTCAGGTACATGATTAATGGCCGTCCAGCCACTAGGGGTATCAATATTGGAGGTTCTTGAAGATACTGCTTTATTTTGTCGAATGCCTTCTGGCAATCCTCGTTCCAGATAATCGCCTGATCTTTCTTTAAAAGCTTGAACATCGGTTCACAAGTGGCCGTGAGCTGAGAGATAAACCTCGCAATGTAGTTTATTCGGCCCAAGAAACCACGAACTTCTTTCTCTGTTTTCGGCGCTGGCATTTCCTGGATAGCTTTTATCTTTGCAGGATCAACTTCAATACCTCGTTCACTAACGATAAACCCCTATAACTTTCCGGACCGCACTCCGAAAGTGCATTTGTTAGGATTCAGCCTCAGCCTGAACTTCCTAAGCCTCTCAAACAGCTTCAACAAGTTGACCAGATGCTCTTCCTCCGTTTGGGACTTTGCAATCATGTCATCAACATAGACCTTGATCTCATGATGAATCATATCATGAAACAAAGTTACCATTGCTCGCTGGTAAGTGGCCCTTGCGTTCTTCAGACCGAAGGGCATTACCTTATAGCAGAATGTTCCCCAGGGGGTGATAAACGTTGTTTTCTCCATGTCCTCCGGTGCCATCTTAATCTGATTGTAACCGGAGAAGCCATCCATGAACGAAAACACGGAAAACTGGGCTGTATTGTCGACCAACACATCGATATGAGGCAACGGGAAATCATCCTTAGGGCTCGCCCTATTCAAATCCCGATAATCGACGCACATGCGTACCTTACCATCCTTCTTTGGTACAGGCACTATGTTGGCGACCCACGGAGGGTAAGTGGTAACGGCTAGAAATCCTGCGTCCAACTGCTTCTGGACTTCTTCTTTGATTTTTACAGCCATATCTGGTCTCGTCCTCCTAAGCTTCTGCTTGACTGGAGGGCAATCTTCTCGCAACGGCAAGCGATGAACCACGATATCAGTGTCAAGTCCGGGCATATCTTCATATGACCAAGCAAAGACGTCACTATACTCTCGAAGCATCTCGACCAGTCTATGCTTGACATCATTCTGCAGCGCAGCCCCTACTCTGACATTTCTGACGAGCTCCTCAGAACCCAGATTTACAATCTCAATATCCTCTTCGTGAGGCAGAATAACCTTTTCTTCTTGTCTCAACAAGCGGGCCAACTCTTCCGGAAGGTCCTCGTCTTCATCAATCTCATCCTCGGCTTGATAGATCGGGCAATCAAAGTCGTAGAGAGCCGTAGAGGGTCCAGAGTCGATGTCATCTGTTACGTGGATCCTGCAATAACAAGGGTTAAGTTTAAAGCAAGCATATGCAGGTTAGCACGAACCTCGTTGCCATTTTGCTGTTTTTCGAAATAAACATAAAACAGGAATGACAGAGAACACAATATTTGATTACGAAGAAAACGCCTTTTATTTATTAACAAAATGCATACACATAATCCAACAAGGCCCTGACAGTAAAACCACTATGCCCCGGGCAAGACATAGGGTTGTACAAAGATTGTAAAAGCAAATCATTACTCTTCACTTGTCAGCTTGATAATCTCCTTGATGGTCCAATTGTGGAGGCGCTCGCCCGACTTGCTCGGTTGAATCCAGGCGTCAAGATCACAATCACTGTCCCCACTGTCCTCGGACGCAGCGTTGATGCTCTCGAAAATTACTCCCCCCTTGGTGAATAGGATCGGCCCTTTCCCACGAGACGAGCTGCCAGAAGAAGATGAAGCTTCAGCTCCAGGAGAATACCCCAATCCAAACTTATCCTGCTTGATTGGTATATCTAAAACATGCCCCCAGCCTGGGGTAGAACCGGCTTCGACGACGGCCCGAGCTTCCTTAAACGAGGAGAGATTCATCTCCTGCTTCTCTGCGACGACAGGAGCTACCTCTTTTACCCTGACGGTTTCAAATGCTTGGCAGAGCGTTTCATGGATCTCGCCATCCATTTCAACGTATTTAAAGGACGACAGATGGCTCACCATGATGTCCTCTTCACCACAGACGGTCACTATGCTGCCCCCAACAGCATATTTGAGCTTCTGATGCAGCGTGGACGTCACGGCACCAGCAGAATGGATCCATGGCCGACCTAAGAGGCAACTATAGGCGGACATGATATCCATGATATAGAAAACCGTATTGAACGTCTCTGGACCAACTTGAATTGGCAGGGTCAATTCTCCGAAGACGTGGCGCTTAGTCTCATCAAAGGCTTTCACGACCAGATCACTGGGCGTGCAAAGCAATCCACGGGTATCCAACTTCATCAGTGCCTTCTTCGGAAGCACATTAAGGGAGGAACCCGTATCCACCAGGACATGTGACATGACGGTACCTCTGCACTCTATCGAGACGTGCAAGGCGTTGTTGTGATCTCTTCCCTTAGGAGTCAGCTCCAGATCTGTAAATCCCAGCCCATTACCAGCATTGACATGGGCCACCACCTCCGCGAGTTGATTTACTGATATCTCCTGCGGCACATATGCAGCATTCAATACCTTCAGTAATGCGTTGCGGTGCGCTTCAGAACACAGCAACAAGTTAAGAATCGAGATCTTTGACGGAGTCTGATGAAGATGATCTACAATTTTGTAGTCACTCTTCTTGATTAGTCGCATGAATTCTTCAGCATCTTTAACCAACAAATCTTTTTCTGCCCCAGAGGGGACCTCTTCGACAGCTTTACCTTTACCCTTATCAGCAGCATCAGCCCTGACCACTTTCTCTGCTGCAACCTCCGCTGGCGCAAACACTCTACCGCTTCTAGTGATACCACTGACTTCAGTAAGATTCTGCACAGTTGATCCGAATGGCTCTAGCTCTATCTTCTGACCATTACAATAAACTTCGGCGCCGTAATGCCATGGAATGGCATTAGTACTCTCGAATGGGATTGGTCCGGCCCTGGTGATAGTGATAGTAGGCGGACGGGGCGCAGAAATAGTAATAGGGTGACGAGGAATAGTAATGGTGGCAACTTCGTCTGCCTGCTTCAGCACGACTTCCCCTGATGCACTCTCCACGCTCCGGCTGAACTGTAAAATACCCTCAGACATCAGACTTTGGATACCTTCGATCAACTGCTCACACCCATCAGTAAGTGTAGCACAAGCCATACATAACTCTTCGTATCCAGGGAAGAAGCCCTTCTTCAGCAGCTTAGCCTTGACAAAACTAAGTGGCGTCTTCAAATCTTTGACATCAGTCAGCAAGTCCGCACTCTCTTCAGTGATAACAGCATTCACTCCGCCTCCCTTATGATGAGGCATCGGGTTTTTGGTGACGTTGGGCACGTTGTCAGAAAAGTTGATAACCTTGGCGTCCACCAAGTCCTGGACTTTGTGCTTAAAAGCTTTACAATTCTCAATCGTATGGCCAGGTGCCCCAGTATGGAACTCACAAGTAGCATTGGCGTCATACCCAGGTGGTGGTGCCCCTGTTAAGGGAGCCAACGTCCTCTTTTGAACTAATTGGAGCTGAAGCAACGTTTGCAGAAGCTGTGCATACGACATAGGAGGAGTTTCAAAATGACGGCTTGTCAGGGGAGCCCGATTCTGATATCTTTTATACCCCTGCTGATTCTGCTGCTGGGGCTGCTGCTGTTGCTGCGGCGGGGCAGCTGGGATATTTATGCTAGCAATCTGAGGCTGAGGGCCCTTGCCCTTTCTCCGAGCATTAGTGACAGCACTGGCATCTCCCTCTCGACGCTTGCCAGCGTAAGGTTTCTTGCTACTTCCTCCAGCTGAGGATGATTCGCCCTGAATTTTTCCGATCTTTATACCGTTCTCAACATGCTCGCCCAGAGTGATGAGAGCCGAGAATTTTCCAGACATGCCACTGACCAGCTTTTCATAATAGATTCCAGGAAGGGTAGCCACGAACATTTGCACTAGCTCACGCTCAACCATCGGCGGTTGAACCCGAGCAGCCAATTCACGCCACCGCTGGGCGTACTCTTTAAAGCTTTCATTGTTCCGCTGTGAGAGATTCTGAAGCTGGACTCGGTTGGGAGCCAAGTCGCTATTGTATTGATAGTGGAGGATGAACGCTTATGCAAGATCTTTCCAGGTGCGCACAGTAGCGGGCTCCAAACCCATATACCATTCGAGCGGTGGACCAGAAAGACTATCCTGAAAGAAGTGCATCAGCAGCTTCTCATCGTCAGAATAAGCGGACATCTTTCTATAATAAGATCGGAGGTGGACCCGGGGGCAAGTAGTACCCTTATACTTCTCAAAGGTAGGTACCTTGAACTTATGAGGTACCTTAAAGTCAGCAATCAGCCCAAGCTTGGACATATCAACGCCCAATGTGTTCTGATTTTCAATGTCTCTCATCTTGTCTTCCAGCGCCTTGAACCTGAGTCGAGCTTCAGCATTCAACTCTGCTTCTACACCTCTCTGAGAGAATACGTCATCCTGATGGTCCTCCAGCCACGGTTGAGGCACCAACAGATTTCCTGCACCAGCATTGCCGTTGACCAGCCCTATGTTAACATTGGCTCCCAGACTACCATTGCCGACGCCTGCCGCATTGAGTCCGAGATTAGTCATCAGATTGCCGTTAGCACTGCCGTTGCCCCCGGCAACAGGAACAACATTCTGTGGAGCATCCACTGGAGGAGGAGTAGGTACGGCCCCGCCGTGAAGTATGCCATTACTGTCAACCCTGGAGATCAGAGGTTGAACCAAAGTACGAAGCTGGTCCTGACCATTAGCGATCACTTGCATCAGCTCCATAAAACGATCCATCCGTTCACGGAGCTCTTGAACATCTGACTGCACCTGGTCCATTATCCTTGTCTGATTAGCGCGAGTTGAGTAGCGGTGGATGAGTCTTTGATCAATCCTGGAGATCGAAAGCAGCTCGGAACCTGTGTACCTGAAAAACCTGTCAACATTAAAGGTTAGGAAAAGCAACAGAATGTATGTCATGCAAAAATGCTTCATGCAGATGCATGCGTGTGTCTGTGTGCTTGAGAGATTTCCCCCGATCCTGGCACCTGCTGACAATAATAAGGAGGGGAATCTGGGCCCAATCATGGAAACAGCAACCTCACATATACATAGTACCAGCGATAGCCAACTTCGACACATCAGGGATCGAGAACTCGTACGCAACAGTCTTTCTGAGAGCGGCTGTAGTGATACAACAAGAGGCGAGAGATCATGGATCGGGGAAACGGTACCTGTCACAGACACACGCCAATGGAATGCGAATGATTATGAAAACTAATGCAAAATGCAGGCATGCAACAATATATCCAGGTGGCTGCTGTGGAGATTCGGTATCGACAATCACTGATGAGAAGGAAACCCCGGTGTAAAACCACTGATCTGATCTGCTGAGAATAACCATCTGATAGGATCGAGATCAAAATTCTGCCCTGACAAGAATAGGTGCCTGATAATAAGGACCCGGGATGTATGATCAGAAAACGTCCGCTGATGAAGTCTTCAGACCCCAAATCAAAAATCTGCCCTATCGAGAACAACCACGCAGCTGCTGATGAGATCTTTAGACCCCACTCAAAATCTGCCCTATCAAGAACAAACAACAACTGCTGATGAGATCTTCAGACCCCACTCAAAAATCTGCTCCATCTATGACAAACCTCTGAAGACAATACTCTGATCGACACTTGCTCTATCAGGAACAGACATACACCCAATGACAAAATCCTCTGATCAAAACTTGCTCTATCAAGAACATATCTGCAACTGAGAACCCAACATAACTGATCCACTGTCAAGAAAACCAGGTAGTCTGGAGGTCAAGGTTTCCTGCAATATCCCAACCCCACTCACAGGTATGGACCTAATCCACGGACAAAGGTACGGCATCCTATGCGGTCATCAGTGTCACAGACTTTCATGAGTGACGATACGATTCCCAGAAGGAGTGGCATCATCAAGTCATGAAGAGGCCTCACTTAGCTGACTTCCAAATGATCGGTCCCCAGAGTCGACAATCCTCACGTCTGGACTCCCCTCAGATCCTCAGGATTAGAAAGGAGCACCTCTGCAAGAATCTCGTCTGAGTGCAGATTTTCGTAGGGAACTGTGCCTGCTCAGCAGACAGGTTCGTCTACTTCTTCTCCGCAACTATATCTAGGTGTATGCTCAAGCCCAGGTCCGGCTTCTCACTCATAGTAACATCCCTCTCCCACAGCAGCACAGATAATCATATCAAACTGGAAATAAGATGCGGGAAATAAAATGCGGGAAGTAAAAATGCGATAAATAAACGCAACCCAACAAGCAAACACACAAACGATAGGATTGACTCTCATAGGGAACCGGAGAACCAGAGATTCTGGGTTCGGTCCCCAGCAGAGTCGCCAGCTGTCGCTTGCGCAAAAATAAGGTGCCGGCATGACAGAAGAGTCGCCACCTTTCGTTATTTATCCCTCAGAGCGGGAAAGGAAACGATCGGAAAAAACCTGACGAATAAGGGTAAGACAAGGTCGTCGCAACCATTGTCTGGGTTCGGGAGTCGGTTACGCAAGGGGAAGGTATTAGCACCCCTCACGTCCGTCGTACTCGACGGGATCCTCGCTTGTTTGTTTACTTGGACGGGTTGGTTATAATCTATCTACCTATCAAGGCTGGCTGAAAAAGAAAAGAAAAATGACTCGGCAAAGCGTCGCACTTTATGCCTACGTATTCTCATCAGAGAATGAGAAATCAGAGTCAACGTAGTTCGGCCTACAAAGGGTTACGGGGGAAAGGTTGCTCGCTAGGACGTCGCATCCTATTCCTACGTACTTCCACACTGTATAGAAGATCAGAGCGAACGTAGTTCGGGAAACTACGAGTTATCTCCTAAAAGAAGTGTTTTTTATTGTGTTTGCGATCTCAACCGCACTAGAGACTATGACCTGAGAGGGAATGCATCCTTTCTCAGATAGCTTAAGGCTCGTAACGTACGAAAGAAATCATTCATGATTACTGTATTTTAAACTGCTTCGAGATGAGAAGAGAACAGGCCCAACTAGGAGGGAGACTATCAAGTCCTACTGTTATCATGCCATGGATTCATCCTATGGTTGAGGTTTGAACAGGGAACTCCTAGATGTTGTCATGCATAGGTTTCAACCTAAAAGTCTATCATCAAATCCTCATCAGAGGAAATGAGAGTCCTAAGGGATCATATCAATGATACACCAAAACAGACAAAAGCATCAGCTTTAACAGTAGAATGCATGCAATGCAAGTGAGGGAGGAAATGTGTGTGGGGCTTCAGCCTCCACAAGCTCGTCTCGACCTCAAGCCAGTCATGAAATAACAGTAATCATACTGAAATAAACAACATGCTATCAAGCAATGAACAGATAAAAGAAATGAAGTGCTATCTGGCAAACAAAACACAAGCTTGAGAAAGAATCATCTACTCTCTAATCCTAACCCTAACACAGAATCTGAATCAACTCTAAGCAAAGCCCTAAAGCAAAACCTAACCAAAAGAAATCAATCCCAGTCTTCAAGCTTCAGAACAAGCTTACTAAAGAAAGGGAGCTAAGTAGGCAGACTCATAGTGTCTTCCTCAGGAAAGCACTAGGAGGTGTATACTCAGGAGTCATATCCTATGTGGCTCCACCACTGTGATCAGTTTACATTCCTCCTCAGGAGAAACTAAACTCACAAGCAGGCTCCAACATCACTGGATACTTAGGAAATCCTATCTGAACTAGTGGAACTAAGTGAATAGACCCATAGGACCTTCCTCAGGAAAGTACTAGGAGGCTTCCACTTAGGAGTTGTATCCCATGTGGCTCAACAACATGTGATCAGTTTACATTCCTCCTCAGGAGAAATTAGACTCACAAGTTGGCTCCAACATCATTGGATACTTAAGAAATCCTAGATAAGCTAAGGGAACTAAGTGAATAGACCCATAGGACCTTCCTCAGGAAAGTACTAGGAGGCTTCCACTTAGGAGTTGTATCCCATGTGGCTCAACAACATGTGATCAGTTTACATTCCTCCTCAGGAGAAATTAAACTCACAAGTTGGCTCCAACATCATTGGATACTTAAGAAATCCTAGATAAGCTAAGGGAACTAAGTGAATAGACCCATAGGACCTTCCTCAGGAAAGTACTAGGAGGCTTCCACTTAGGAGTTGTATCCCATGTGGCTCAACAACATGTGATCAGTTTACATTCCTCCTCAGGAGAAATTAAACTCACAAGTTGGCTCCAATATCATTGGATACTTAAGAAAGAGGTGAGAAGAAAGAATGAAAGTCATTCATAGTGCCTTCCTCAGGAAAGTACCATGAACTTCCTTCAAACCTCAGGGTCTCAAACCTCACAGACAGGGAATAATCCAAGCTCTGGGTCTCTGAGTCTTGATCTACAATCTTCTCTCCATCATGCTCTCCAACAAGCTCTTCAAGACAACACAAGCCCCACAACAAATTCCCCAAGACAAACCCCAGAGATGAACAGATAACCCCAGAACAGACAAAATCATCAGCTAACTTTAGAAAATACCTAAAAATGCTAAACCAATGGGGAAAAATCTATCAATTAATCACAAGGGTCTACAACATCTACCCTTAATATCCACATATGCCCCTACCCAAAAATCAAGACAAAACTATCTAAAAAAATGAATTTCCTCACTTATGCACAACCTAAACCCTAATTAGGATACCCTAATGCTAACCTAATTAATCTAATCAAATTTTAATCTAAAAATCAAGAATTAAATCCTATGGGGAACTATGGCTCAATATCTAATTACACAAAAAGGAATGAATTAAAAATCCTAATGGAAAGCCCTAAAAGAAATTCTACAAAATTATGTACAAAATTAAACATATTAAAAAGCTATTTAAAAGAAAAATCTATTAAAAATATGAAAAGAAAATAAAATGGACATTTTATTTATTTATAATTTTCTAGACAAATTTATGAACACATGAAAAAAACAAGAATTAAAAAATATTAAATTTTCTATTTCTTATGAATTTTATAAAAGACAAACAATAAAAGAAAATAAAAAAATAATTAAAGGGGATGGGGGATGAAAATAGTAAGGCGCCTCAGTTTATTTTCTGGATGGGCTGAATATGGTGGGGTGCCAATAGCATTCTGGATAAGCCCATACGCGCCTCATTAAACCAAACGGTAGCGTTTTGGGCATTTGAATTTCCCTCCGTTTCTTTAATTAATCTGGACCGTTAGATGAGGGGATTAAGTCAACTATTCAGGCTGATCCAAGGGCTCTTGGTTGTCTTCTTCCTTGGACACCTAGGGTTTCATGAATTTCAGTCTCCACACGCGAATCTTCCATCTCCTCTACCTCTCTCACCAAGCCATGAAAACTCACGATCCAAAAATCAAACTTAACCTACTCATTGCCCTCTACACAGCCATGGTCCTAGATTCCTCTAAAACTCAACCTAAAAAGAAATACGATAGTAGGAAGTTCTGGGCACACTTTAATTGCACTGATATGCATGGAAATGGTATGGGCTCATATTATGCAAGAATGTTCTCCATCTCATGGGGAGTACACTAAGCTAAAGAACTAAGATTATAGTATACTAAATTGTAAGTTCTTGGTCCTAAAACAGAAATGGCCATAAAGCAAACCTCCATGTAATGCTCTCAAACTCATCATGATTCATCTCCTAATGGTCTCTACCACATTTCACCTAACCACATGATCTAACTATGCATAAATAATGAGATTCAAAGGAAAGTGCATACCTTGCAAGTGGTGATGGCTATGGTGTTTCTCTTCCAATTCAAGCCTTGGTGCTCTCTTGGAATGATCTTTAATAGCTCTATGTGCTTCTGTTTGCAGTAGTTTTTGCTCACATTTCTTGAATCAACCTAGCCAATCCTTCATGCAAGTTGGAGTGAAGCTTGTGATCTCATGAACCAGCCACGAATTCTCCTTGATTTTTCTTGCCAAATATTCAATGTTGCTTGTAGATGATGATGATAATCAGAATTGTAGTGATTGATGAAGTTTCAATGGAGTTTGAAATGAAAATGCACTTTGGAGTGAATGAATCAAAGTGTAGTATGCAAGCTCTAAGAATCACCAACCAATGCATGGATCCTCTCTAGGGGATATATAGATGAGAATAGAAGCCCTTAGAACTTTGGAGAACCTTCCAAGAAGTTTCTAGAATGTATCACGCAATGAGAATTTGAATTTGTCATCTTAAGTGAATCTCATGCAATCTCATGATAAACCATGCAATCTTACTTAAATTCTCCCCATATGATATTATGACATGAAAATAAGGTCTTACAAACCCTTATGTAGCATTTTCTCCTTTTTCCTTTTGGTGCCTTAAGATGCAAGAATGAAATTTACAAAGCAACTCCAATGTTTAAGCCTAAACTCAAAAATGTGGCTAAACCATTGTTTTTAAAATGATGTTTGGAGTCAAAATGACATATTGGATGACCCATTTTGGATTTGTAGATCTCTCAAACCAAAATTCTATTTCAACTTTTTAAACTTATAAGCCATTTTTAGTTCATTTTTAACCAATCATGCAAATCCATGCTATGAGCTTTTCCAACAATTCATGACCTTCTTTCTAGACTTAAAATCACATTTTGAACAACTTTCATGTTTTGAGTTTTTCCATTTGAGGCTTGGAAATAGGAGATATGGCCTTTGCTTAAAATGACCTATAACTGACAAATGACCAAAATACCCCTGTCTTGTTCAAACCATAAGTTGAGTTCAACAAATCCTATCAAGGACTTCTACCACTCAAATTAAAGCTAAGGAGATGCCCTCCAACATTCATGTTGACCAAGAGATCATAGGAACCATCCTACTAGGGCAAAAGTTGTCTGCAACTTGGGTGACTTTCAAGGACCCAGATTCACATACCTCTGCTGACCTGTAATTTGTCAAAACCATAACTTGAGCTATGCAACTCCTATCAAGGACTTCCACCACTCAAATTAAAGCTAAGAACAATATCTACAACATTCATGTTGTGGGGAAGATGAGATATCAATCACATCTAGAGCTAAAACTGCCTGGAAGATAGGGATCAAATCAGGGTTTTTTCACTGACAATCCTCAGAAACCCTAACTCAAAACTTCTCAAACTCTTCAATCATGATGAGTTGGTCTAGGAATCATTTTTATAATATCTCTATGCATCATTCCATGATCTCATGGCCCTTGGATTGGGTCTCAACCTTCTCCAAATTTTCAGTTATCCTAGGGTTGACCCAGTCAAAACCCTAATTCTACAATTCATGGTTGAATCTTTTGAATTCTTGCATAATGACCTCTCTGGGCTTCATGATGGCTATCAAGACATCTCATAGGCTTTCTCAAAACATCAAGTTCATTCTCAAAGTCTCAGAATCATCTAAGGAGCACCCACAACTCTCAAGCTATGAAGCACACAACCCTGGTTTCAACCAATTCCTATGAGGATCTCTTGAACTGTCTGGTGAAGGTATCAACCTGCTAACACTTGATGGATAAATAATTGTTGGTCAAATTTTGGGGTGCAACAGCTGCCCCTATTCAAACGGCTTGAACCTGACTGGGTGAGAAGCGAACGGCTCTCAACCAATCCAGGTGCGAGACGATTGAATACCGGTAAACCCGAAAATTTGCCAACTGCACGAGCACACGATACTCTGCGGGGAACAAATCTTCGAATATTGCAATGCTAGCTGCACGGCAACTAGCTGGAGAGATACTGATCTGACATCGCCGCCAGTTATCCACGTTAACTTCTTCTGACGTTGCCTTCAGACAACCACAACACCCAACATCGCCGCTGGAAGACTAAACTGCCTGACATCGCCGTCAAGAACAACCATAACTCGGGGAAACAAGCGTCCAACATCGCCGTTGGAGACCTAAACCTGAATCACCAAAATACCCAACATCGCCGCTGGAGAAAATACAACAATGAACAAAATACCCCGCATCGCCGCTGGAGAGAATACAACACTGAACAAAACACCCCGCATCGCCGCTGGAGAACTACAACACTGAACAAAATACCCCGCATCGCCGCTGGAGAACTACATCTGACATCGCCGTCGGATAATCAACATACCCTGCATCGCCGCTGGGGAACTAAATTTGACAGAATACCTCGCATCGCCGCTGGAGAAACACATCTGACAGAATACCCCGCATCGCCGCTGGAGAACTAAATCTGTCAAAATACCCCGCATCGCCGCTGGAGAAACACATCTGACAGAATACGCTGCATCGCCGCTGGAGAAACACATCTGACAGAATACCCCGCATCGCCGCTGGAGAAACACATCTGACAGAATACCCCGCATCGCCGCTGGAGAACTAAATCTGTCAAAATACCCCGCATCGCCGCTGGAGAACTAAAGGATCTGCATCACCTAACATCGCCGTCAGAAGACTGGATCACCTTGCCATGCCCAACATCGCCGCTGGAAAACTGAATCTGACATCGTCGTCGGAAACAAACATCCTCTTAGAGACACTCGACATCGCCGTCGTACAAACATCATTTCTACTGGGGATTTAAAGAGTCTGACCTCGCCGTCAAACAAATATGACCTGACCTCGCCGTCAAATCCAAACGTCCAACCTCGTCATCGAACAAACATCCAACCTCGCCGCCGGACAAACATGACCTGACCTCGCCGTCAAATCCAAACGTCCAACCTCGCCGTCGAACAAACATCCAACCTCGCCGCCGGACCAACATGATTTGACCTCGCCGTCAAATCCAAACGTTCAACCTCGCCGTCGAACAAACATCCAACCTCGCCGCCGGACAAACATGATCTGACCTCGCCGTCAAATCCAAACGTTCAACCTCGCCGTCGAACAAACATCCTCTGACCTGGGGTTCACCCCTGGTAAATGGAACAAAAGGTACACTTGCGTATTTGGACCCACTCCGCTGGGAATGAGAGACTTAACCGAGCACACTCTGATCTGGGGTTCACCCTCAGAACCATAACGAACATCGGAATACTACTGCACACTGCCCACCGTAGCACTTCAACATTAAAGATATATGAAACCCTGGCCCCTGGCCATTTCCAGCTTCAGCTAGAAAAAATCTTCAAGTATTTCTGAAGATAGATGGAACCCTGGCCCCTGGCCGCTCCAGATCCGCTGGAGAATCTTCAAGTTCTTCTGAAGAAAGATGAAACCCTGCCCGTCGGCTATTCCAGCTTCAGCTAGAAACAACATCCTTGGCCTTCAAGGATGTAAACTTTGCCCGTCGGCAACTCTGCAGGAGGTATCTTCGACCTCAGTCTGAAGAAATGGTCCTTGGCCTCCAAGGATACATGGGTCTGCCTTCAGGCAACTCCGCCTCTGCTATAGAGCATCCGAGACTTCAGTCGGGGATATACTTCGGCCTTCAGTCCGAAAAATGAATCCTAGGTCATTCATGACCTTGGGGATAACCTTACCCTTAGGCACCTTTGCTTCAGCTTGGGAAATCTGTGACTTCAATCAGAGAAATGGTATCCTGAGCCATTCATGACTCTACGGGGATTCAAACACTTTGCCTTCCGGCAAAACTCCGCTTCAGCTGGAGAAACATCTTTGACTTCAGTCAGAAGAAAAACTATCCACTTGATCGCAATCAATCATCTCCTCAGGACAACTGACTTGGTCTTCAGACCAACACGGATCATCTTGAATACAAAATTTGGAACCTTGTCTTCAGCCACACGTTGATTCATCAACAAGGACATCTGAGCTCACAGGAACCTTCTGATATCGCCCTCAGACGTTTACGAAGTCAATCTTCAGACTAGACATCACTGTTGGAGCAGACACATCACGCTGCTAAGAACTTCAAGAATCATCTTGAACAAACAGCTTCGTCGGGCACCTTCAAGAATCATCCTGAACCGATAACCATTCTGGAGATTTCACTCTGCTGGGTATTCCAGGAATCTTCCTGGGCAACTCTTGCTGGGGACGCTATTGGGGAACTCAAGCATCATACTAGGCGAACAACTCGGGAAGCTGTACTGAGGTCTTAAGAATCATCTTAAGCAAACGGCTCTGCTGAGGAATTCGAGAATCATCTCGAACTGAAAACTTCGCTGGGGATCTCAAAAATCATCTTGAGCGAGCGACTGTGGGGATCACACCGGGGTCTTAAGAATCATCTTAAGAAAGCGACCTTGTTGGAGAGAATATCAGGAATCATCCTGAGCAACCGGTCTCTTGGTGGGACACCTGTAAAACAAAAATGATAATAACCTAGATCATGCTTATGATGCATATGCTTCTGCGCTATGCCCCACACGGTGGGAATGATATGCGTTTATGCTAAATGCCGTGCAATCATACACAATGCTATGCAACGCTACACTATGCAGTGTTAAATGCTATGCGGTGTTAAATGCCATGCAGTCATGCACAATGATGCGACCCCGTCAGCAAAATAAATGCTGAGGGGGAAATTCTCCTGTCAAGGAGAAAGAACTACTCAGACAGAGGAATCATCCTGCTGAGGAGAACGTGGACACGCTGGTATTAATTGGACTCTGTCTGGGGAATTGATCTTCCGGTTGACTGCTGCATGGAAAGCAACTTCAGCTGACTGCTGCAGAGGAACGAAGCTCTACGAGAACTTGGACCTGCTGATATCAATCGCGATAATAAACTGCGCGGCCGTCTCGGCTACTCTTCTGGGGAGGACAACTCTGTGGGGAAACAACTTCAGCTGCTCAACACTCCACTGGGGAAAAACCAATCATGATCTAATCACCTTCCAAGGATTCGGCTCTCTTGGACATCTGCAAACTCGGCTAGGGAAGGAGAAATCATTCTGCTTCGCTGGAGAGAGTGCGACTCTGGGGAGATACAACATCAGCTGTTCAACATCTGCTAGGAAAACCACTCACGGTCCCAACTGCTTCCAAGGATTATGCTTTTCTGCGGACTCAGCCGGGGAGAGAAATCATTCTACTTCACTGGAGGGCGCGATTTTGACGAGGAATTTCAATTCCGCTGGGGAAGAAAGAATCATCTGACTTCGGGGAAGAGTACAATTCTGCCGAGGAATACAACATCAGCCGTTCCAACACTCTACTAGGGAAGAGGGAATCATCCAACTTCAGGAGAGAACATAACTCTGGTGGGGAATCTCAATTCCAATGGAGACTTTACTGGGGAAACACGAGCTTCGGCACCCGGACACTTCTATGAAATCTGCACTTGTGACCCGGTGCTGGGGAAAGACGACATCATTCTTCGGTGCTTGGCTCAGCTGATGAGGTGACGTTCCTTCAGGATGCGTCTGCTTGGGGGAAGAGAATCATCTCTGCGGGGGGAGACATATCAATGCTCACTATTTGCGTTCAGATTCTGCGGAGGAGAGACTACTGAACTCTGCTGGAGAATGAGGGCTCGCCCTGCTTCGGGGATGCGCACGACACGTCTTCTGGAAGGTGCTACACCTGCAACAACAAACAAACAGACAAGATACCCTCCTCAAAGGGGCCTATCCAGGTTATTATCTCGTGACAATATTCAATTAATTAATTGTTTCAACAATCAATGGGCCTAGGCCCGTAAGTTTATGTATGCGCATTTTATTAAAAAACATCGGCGTTTTCATTCGCAAACAAAACAGATAAATGCTAAACAGACAAGCAGAATTGCAGAATAATGTGCATTTTATTGATGATGAACCCCTGAATAGGTAAAAATGTTTTACAACAGAGGCAAGCTCCTGGAATGAGGAAGCCGCGCAAAAAGAAAACATAAATATACATCAGTATATACAAATGTCGGCAACGAGGCATAGACGAACACCATGAGCTGATCCCTCTAACACCCACTCAACTTCGATACTTCTCCGACGCTTCAGCTTCGGAAGAGATTGATTCAGAAAAACGGCCCTCAGGTCTTCCAAACCACTAAACAATGAAAGTCCATGCGCGGAACGCAGTCATTTGCTTATTCAAATCCATATCTTTTGCGTGAACCGCCCTTTACGGGTTTTCAGTTCACCGGGATACCCTTTTTTGCCGAAGCCGCCCAGTGTAGGTTTTCGACTTCGCGGGTGTACATTTTTTCAATATATCCCTAACTTTTGCCCGAACCTTTTATTCTGTTTTTGGTTCACCGGGATGCCCCTTTTTTGCCTGGACTCTTTCTTTTTTGTCCAGCGGGTCTCTTTCAAGCAAAGTATTTTTTAACTGCGTCCGTGTTCACCAGGGATGCAAAATCTTCACCATCCATCGTGGATAAAAACAAAGCTCCTCCTGATAAGACCTTGCTGACGACATACGACCCTTCGTAATTCGGAGTCCACTTGCCCCGGTGATCGGAGTATGGCGGAAGAATCTTCTTCAGGACGAGAGCACCCGTCTGAAAGCTTCTAGGACGCACCTTCTTATCGTAAGCTTTCTTCATTCGGCTTTGGTACAGGCGACCAAATGCAATCGATGCTAACCTCTTCTCGTCCATCAGGCTGAGTTGGTTCAAACGATTCGTAATCCATTCTGCCTCATCGAGTTTTACATCAACCAAAACTCGCAAAGAAGGAATCTCTACTTCTAACGGTAGGACAGCTTCCATACCGTACACCAAGGAGAAAGGAGTTGCCCCGGTCGACGTACGCACCGTCGTACGATAACCGTGCAGGGCAAACGACAACATCTCGTGCCAATCTTTGTACGTCACAACCATCTTCTGAACAATCTTCTTTATGTTCTTATTGGCCGCTTCAACAGCGCCATTCATCTTTGGCCGGTAAGGAGATGAGTTGTGGTGTTCAATCTTGAAGCTCTGGCACAGCTCCTTCATCATCTTATTATTCAAATTCGAACCATTATCAGTAATGATCCGCTCGGGAATTCCATAGCGACAGATGATGTCCCTCTTTATGAATTTAGCTACCACCTGCTTGGTCACATTAGCGTACGAGGCTGCCTCCACCCATTTGGTGAAGTAGTCGATAGCTACCAGAATGAAACGATGACCATTGGACGTAGTGGGCTCGATCTTGCCTATCATGTCGATGCCCCACATGGAGAACGGCCAAGGGGAGGACATGACATTCAATGGGCACGGCGGCACATGAACTCTATCAGCATAAATCTGGCATTTATGACATTTCCTCGCGAATCTGAAGCAATCCGACTCCATAGTCAGCCAGTAATATCCTGCTCTCAGGATCTTTCTCGTCATGGCATGCCCGCCGGCGTGCGTACCAAATGTGCCCTCATGGACTTCTTCCATGAGCATACTTGCCTCTTTCTCATCTACACATCTGAGTAGCACGAGATCGTGGTTTCTTTTATACAGCACTCCATCAGGATTGAGATAAAAGTTTCCAGATAGCCTCCTCAGAGTCTTCTTATCCTGGGTTGACGCACCCGCAGGATACTCCTTAGTCATAAGGAAGGTCTGGATGTCGTGGAACCATGGCTTGCCGTCACTGGTATCCTCGATTGCAAACACAAATGCCGGTCTATCAAGACGCGAAAGCAAAATTCTTGGAGCCTCATTCCAATAATTGACTTTATACATTGAAGCCAACGTGGCTAAGGCATCAGCCATCTGATTTTCAGCCCTGGGTACATGATGAAGTTCCACTCGATCGAAGAACGGAAGCAGCCTCCTGGCATAATTCATGTACGGCACCAAATTCGCTTGACGAGTTTCCCACTCCCCTTTAATCTGATTGATTACAAGCGCTGAGTCACCATATATGTCTAGATTCTTGATTCTCAAATCAATTGCCTCTTCTAGACCCATAATACATGCTTCATACTCGGCCTCATTGTTGGTAACTGAGAATGTCAGTCTTGCTGTAAACGGGATGTGGGATCCGTGAGGAGTCGTGATGATAGCCCCGATACCACTTCCGTAGGAATTAACCGCTCCGTCGAATATCAACTTCCACTGAGACTTCCTATCTGGCCCCTCATCGGGCAATGGCTCATCGCAATCCTTCGCTTTGAGGAACATAATATCCTCGTCAGGGAATTTGAACTTCATCGGCTGGTAGTCTTCGATTGGCTGTTCGGCAAGGTAATCAGACAATACGCTTCCCTTAATGGCTTTCTGAGAGACATACTGAATATCATATTCCGTTAACACCATTTGCCATCTGGAAATCCTGCCCGAAAGAGCCTGCTTCTCGAAGACGTACTTGATCGGATCCATCTTCGAAATCAGCATAGTGGTGTGATTGAGCATATACTGTCGTAGACGTTTGGCAGCCCAAGCTAATGCACAACACGTCTTCTCCAGCATCGAGTATCGAGATTCACACTCAGTGAACTTTTTACTCAAGTAATAAATGGCATGCTCTTTTCTGCCCGTCTCGTCGTGCTGACCGAGAACACACCCCATACTATTCTCCAGAACCGTCAGGTACATGATTAATGGCCGTCCAGCCACTGGGGGTATCAATATTGGAGGTTCTTGAAGATACTGCTTTATTTTGTCGAATGCCTTCTGGCAATCCTCGTTCCAGATAATCGCCTGATCTTTCTTTAAAAGCTTGAACATCGGTTCACAAGTGGCCGTGAGCTGAGAGATAAACCTCGCAATGTAGTTTATTCGGCCCAAGAAACCACGAACTTCTTTCTCTGTTTTCGGCGCTGGCATTTCCTGGATAGCTTTTATCTTCGCAGGATCAACTTCAATACCTCGTTCACTAACGATAAACCCCTATAACTTTCCGGACCGCACTCCGAAAGTGCATTTGTTAGGATTCAGCCTCAGCCTGAACTTCCTAAGCCTCTCAAACAGCTTCAACAAGTTGACCAGATGCTCTTCCTCCGTTTGGGACTTTGCAATCATGTCATCAACATAGACCTTGATCTCATGATGAATCATATCATGAAACAAAGTTACCATTGCTCGCTGGTAAGTGGCCCCTGCGTTCTTCAGACCGAAGGGCATTACCTTATAGCAGAATGTTCCCCAGGGGGTGATAAACGTTGTTTTCTCCATGTCCTCCGGTGCCATCTTAATCTGATTGTAACCGGAGAAGCCATCCATGAACGAAAACACGGAAAACTGGGCTGTATTGTCGACCAACACATCGATATGAGGCAACGGGAAATCATCCTTAGGGCTCGCCCTATTCAAATCCCGATAATCGACGCACATGCGTACCTTACCATCCTTCTTTGGTACAGGCACTATGTTGGCGACCCACGGAGGGTAAGTGGTAACGGCTAGAAATCCTGCGTCCAACTGCTTCTGGACTTCTTCTTTGATTTTTACAGCCATATCTGGTCTCGTCCTCCTAAGCTTCTGCTTGACTGGAGGGCAATCTTCTCGCAACGGCAAGCGATGAACCACGATATCAGTGTCAAGTCCGGGCATATCTTCATATGACCAAGCAAAGACGTCACTATACTCTCGAAGCATCTCGACCAGTCTATGCTTGACATCATTCTGCAGCGCAGCCCCTACTCTGACATTTCTGACGAGCTCCTCAGAACCCAGATTTACAATCTCAATATCCTCTTCGTGAGGCAGAATAACCTTTTCTTCTTGTCTCAACAAGCGGGCCAACTCTTCCGGAAGGTCCTCGTCTTCATCAATCTCATCCTCGGCTTGATAGATCGGGCAATCAAAGTCGTAGAGAGCCGTAGAGGGTCCAGAGTCGATGTCATCTGTTACGTGGATCCTGCAATAACAAGGGTTAAGTTTAAAGCAAGCATATGCAGGTTAGCACGAACCTCGTTGCCATTTTGCTGTTTTTCGAAATAAACATAAAACAGGAATGACAGAGAACACAATATTTGATTACGAAGAAAACGCCTTTTATTTATTAACAAAATGCATACACATAATCCAACAAGGCCCTGACAGTAAAACCACTATGCCCCGGGCAAGACATAGGGTTGTACAAAGATTGTAAAAGCAAATCATTACTCTTCACTTGTCAGCTTGATAATCTCCTTGATGGTCCAATTGTGGAGGCGCTCGCCCGACTTGCTCGGTTGAATCCAGGCGTCAAGATCACAATCACTGTCCCCACTGTCCTCGGACGCAGCGTTGATGCTCTCGAAAATTACTCCCCCCTTGGTGAATAGGATCGGCCCTTTCCCACGAGACGAGCTGCCAGAAGAAGATGAAGCTTCAGCTCCAGGAGAATACCCCAATCCAAACTTATCCTGCTTGATTGGTATATCTAAAACATGCCCCCAGCCTGGGGTAGAACCGGCTTCGACGACGGCCCGAGCTTCCTTAAACGAGGAGAGATTCATCTCCTGCTTCTCTGCGACGACAGGAGCTACCTCTTTTACCCTGACGATTTCAAATGCTTGGCAGAGCGTTTCATGGATCTCGCCATCCATTTCAACGTATTTAAAGGACGACAGATGGCTCACCATGATGTCCTCTTCACCACAGACGGTCACTATGCTGCCCCCAACAGCATATTTGAGCTTCTGATGCAGCGTGGACGTCACGGCACCAGCAGAATGGATCCATGGCCGACCTAAGAGGCAACTATAGGCGGACATGATATCCATGATATAGAAAACCGTATTGAACGTCTCTGGACCAACTTGAATTGGCAGGGTCAATTCTCCGAAGACGTGGCGCTTAGTCTCATCAAAGGCTTTCACGACCAGATCACTGGGCGTGCAAAGCAATCCACGGGTATCCAACTTCATCAGTGCCTTCTTCGGAAGCACATTAAGGGAGGAACCCGTATCCACCAGGACATGTGACATGACGGTACCTCTGCACTCTATCGAGACGTGCAAGGCGTTGTTGTGATCTCTTCCCTTAGGAGTCAGCTCCAGATCTGTAAATCCCAGCCCATTACCAGCATTGACATGGGCCACCACCTCCGCGAGTTGATTTACTGATATCTCCTGCGGCACATATGCAGCATTCAATACCTTCAGTAATGCGTTGCGGTGCGCTTCAGAACACAGCAACAAGTTAAGAATCGAGATCTTTGACGGAGTCTGATGAAGATGATCTACAATTTTGTAGTCACTCTTCTTGATTAGTCGCATGAATTCTTCAGCATCTTTAACCAACAAATCTTTTTCTGCCCCAGAGGGGACCTCTTCGACAGCTTTACCTTTACCCTTATCAGCAGCATCAGCCCTGACCACTTTCTCTGCTGCAACCTCCGCTGGCGCAAACACTCTACCGCTTCTAGTGATACCACTGACTTCAGTAAGATTCTGCACAGTTGATCCGAATGGCTCTAGCTCTATCTTCTGACCATTACAATAAACTTCGGCGCCGTAATGCCATGGAATGGCATTAGTACTCTCGAATGGGATTGGTCCGGCCCTGGTGATAGTGATAGTAGGCGGACGGGGCGCAGAAATAGTAATAGGGTGACGAGGAATAGTAATGGTGGCAACTTCGTCTGCCTGCTTCAGCACGACTTCCCCTGATGCACTCTCCACGCTCCGGCTGAACTGTAAAATACCCTCAGACATCAGACTTTGGATACCTTCGATCAACTGCTCACACCCATCAGTAAGTGTAGCACAAGCCATACATAACTCTTCGTATCCAGGGAAGAAGCCCTTCTTCAGCAGCTTAGCCTTGACAAAACTAAGTGGCGTCTTCAAATCTTTGACATCAGTCAGCAAGTCCGCACTCTCTTCAGTGATAACAGCATTCACTCCGCCTCCCTTATGATGAGGCATCGGGTTTTTGGTGACGTTGGGCACGTTGTCAGAAAAGTTGATAACCTTGGCGTCCACCAAGTCCTGGACTTTGTGCTTAAAAGCTTTACAATTCTCAATCGTATGGCCAGGTGCCCCAGTATGGAACTCACAAGTAGCATTGGCGTCATACCCAGGTGGTGGTGCCCCTGTTAAGGGAGCCAACGTCCTCTTTTGAACTAATTGGAGCTGAAGCAACGTTTGCAGAAGCTGTGCATACGACATAGGAGGAGTTTCAAAATGACGGCTTGTCAGGGGAGCCTGATTCTGATATCTTTTATACCCCTGCTGATTCTGCTGCTGGGGCTGCTGCTGTTGCTGCGGCGGGGCAGCTGGGATATTTATGCTAGCAATCTGAGGCTGAGGGCCCTTGCCCTTTCTCCGAGCATTAGTGACAGCACTGGCATCTCCCTCTCGACGCTTGCCAGCGTAAGGTTTCTTGCTACTTCCTCCAGCTGAGGATGATTCGCCCTGAATTTTTCCGATCTTTATACCGTTCTCAACATGCTCGCCCAGAGTGATGAGAGCCGAGAATTTTCCAGACATGCCACTGACCAGCTTTTCATAATAGATTCCAGGAAGGGTAGCCACGAACATTTGCACTAGCTCACGCTCAACCATCGGCGGTTGAACCCGAGCAGCCAATTCACGCCACCGCTGGGCGTACTCTTTAAAGCTTTCATTGTTCCGCTGTGAGAGATTCTGAAGCTGGACTCGGTTGGGAGCCAAGTCGCTATTGTATTGATAGTGGAGGATGAACGCTTATGCAAGATCTTTCCAGGTGCGCACAGTAGCGGGCTCCAAACCCATATACCATTCGAGCGGTGGACCAGAAAGACTATCCTGAAAGAAGTGCATCAGCAGCTTCTCATCGTCAGAATAAGCGGACATCTTTCTATAATAAGATCGGAGGTGGACCCGGGGGCAAGTAGTACCCTTATACTTCTCAAAGGTAGGTACCTTGAACTTATGAGGTACCTTAAAGTCAGCAATCAGCCCAAGCTTGGACATATCAACGCCCAATGTGTTCTGATTTTCAATGTCTCTCATCTTGTCTTCCAGCGCCTTGAACCTGAGTCGAGCTTCAGCATTCAACTCTGCTTCTACACCTCTCTGAGAGAATACGTCATCCTGATGGTCCTCCAGCCACGGTTGAGGCACCAACAGATTTCCTGCACCAGCATTGCCGTTGACCGGCCCTATGTTAACATTGGCTCCCAGACTACCATTGCCGACGCCTGCCGCATTGAGTCCGAGATTAGTCATCAGATTGCCGTTAGCACTGCCGTTGCCCCCGGCAACAGGAACAACATTCTGTGGAGCATCCACTGGAGGAGGAGTAGGTACGGCCCCGCCGTGAAGTATGCCATTACTGTCAACCCTGGAGATCAGAGGTTGAACCAAAGTACGAAGCTGGTCCTGACCATTAGCGATCACTTGCATCAGCTCCATAAAACGATCCATCCGTTCACGGAGCTCTTGAACATCTGACTGCACCTGGTCCATTATCCTTGTCTGATTAGCGCGAGTTGAGTAGCGGTGGATGAGTCTTTGATCAATCCTGGAGATCGAAAGCAGCTCGGAACCTGTGTACCTGAAAAACCTGTCAACATTAAAGGTTAGGAAAAGCAACAGAATGTATGTCATGCAAAAATGCTTCATGCAGATGCATGCGTGTGTCTGTGTGCTTGAGAGATTTCCCCCGATCCTGGCACCTGCTGACAATAATAAGGAGGGGAATCTGGGCCCAATCATGGAAACAGCAACCTCACATATACATAGTACCAGCGATAGCCAACTTCGACACATCAGGGATCGAGAACTCGTACGCAACAGTCTTTCTGAGAGCGGCTGTAGTGATACAACAAGAGGCGAGAGATCATGGATCGGGGAAACGGTACCTGTCACAGACACACGCCAATGGAATGCGAATGATTATGAAAACTAATGCAAAATGCAGGCATGCAACAATATATCCAGGTGGCTGCTGTGGAGATTCGGTATCGACAATCACTGATGAGAAGGAAACCCCGGTGTAAAACCACTGATCTGATCTGCTGAGAATAACCATCTGATAGGATCGAGATCAAAATTCTGCCCTGACAAGAATAGGTGCCTGATAATAAGGACCCGGGATGTATGATCAGAAAACGTCCGCTGATGAAGTCTTCAGACCCCAAATCAAAAATCTGCCCTATCGAGAACAACCACGCAGCTGCTGATGAGATCTTTAGACCCCACTCAAAATCTGCCCTATCAAGAACAAACAACAACTGCTGATGAGATCTTCAGACCCCACTCAAAAATCTGCTCCATCTATGACAAACCTCTGAAGACAATACTCTGATCGACACTTGCTCTATCAGGAACAGACATACACCCAATGACAAAATCCTCTGATCAAAACTTGCTCTATCAAGAACATATCTGCAACTGAGAACCCAACATAACTGATCCACTGTCAAGAAAACCAGGTAGTCTGGAGGTCAAGGTTTCCTGCAATATCCCAACCCCACTCACAGGTATGGACCTAATCCACGGACAAAGGTACGGCATCCTATGCGGTCATCAGTGTCACAGACTTTCATGAGTGACGATACGATTCCCAGAAGGAGTGGCATCATCAAGTCATGAAGAGGCCTCACTTAGCTGACTTCCAAATGATCGGTCCCCAGAGTCGACAATCCTCACGTCTGGACTCCCCTCAGATCCTCAGGATTAGAAAGGAGCACCTCTGCAAGAATCTCGTCTGAGTGCAGATTTTCGTAGGGAACTGTGCCTGCTCAGCAGACAGGTTCGTCTACTTCTTCTCCGCAACTATATCTAGGTGTATGCTCAAGCCCAGGTCCGGCTTCTCACTCATAGTAACATCCCTCTCCCACAGCAGCACAGATAATCATATCAAACTGGAAATAAGATGCGGGAAATAAAATGCGGGAAGTAAAAATGCGATAAATAAACGCAACCCAACAAGCAAACACACAAACGATAGGATTGACTCTCATAGGGAACCGGAGAACCAGAGATTCTGGGTTCGGTCCCCAGCAGAGTCGCCAGCTGTCGCTTGCGCGAAAATAAGGTGCCGGCATGACAGAAGAGTCGCCACCTTTCGTTATTTATCCCTCAGAGCGGGAAAGGAAACGATCGGAAAAAACCTGACGAATAAGGGTAAGACAAGGTCGTCGCAACCATTGTCTGGGTTCGGGAGTCGGTTACGCAAGGGGAAGGTATTAGCACCCCTCACGTCCGTCGTACTCGACGGGATCCTCGCTTGTTTGTTTACTTGGACGGGTTGGTTATAATCTATCTACCTATCAAGGCTGGCTGAAAAAGAAAAGAAAAATGACTCGGCAAAGCGTCGCACTTTATGCCTACGTATTCTCATCAGAGAATGAGAAATCAGAGTCAACGTAGTTCGGCCTACAAAGGGTTACGGGGGAAAGGTTGCTCGCTAGGACGTCGCATCCTATTCCTACGTACTTCCACACTGTATAGAAGATCAGAGCGAACGTAGTTCGGGAAACTACGAGTTATCTCCTAAAAGAAGTGTTTTTTATTGTGTTTGCGATCTCAACCGCACTAGAGACTATGACCTGAGAGGGAATGCATCCTTTCTCAGATAGCTTAAGGCTCGTAACGTACGAAAGAAATCATTCATGATTACTGTATTTTAAACTGCTTCGAGATGAGAAGAGAACAGGCCCAACTAGGAGGGAGACTATCAAGTCCTACTGTTATCATGCCATGGATTCATCCTATGGTTGAGGTTTGAACAGGGAACTCCTAGATGTTGTCATGCATAGGTTTCAACCTAAAAGTCTATCATCAAATCCTCATCAGAGGAAATGAGAGTCCTAAGGGATCATATCAATGATACACCAAAACAGACAAAAGCATCAGCTTTAACAGTAGAATGCATGCAATGCAAGTGAGGGAGGAAATGTGTGTGGGGCTTCAGCCTCCACAAGCTCGTCTCGACCTCAAGCCAGACATGAAATAACAGTAATCATACTGAAATAAACAACATGCTATCAAGCAATGAACAGATAAAAGAAATGAAGTGCTATCTGGCAAACAAAACACAAGCTTGAGAAAGAATCATCTACTCTCTAATCCTAACCCTAACACAGAATCTGAATCAACTCTAAGCAAAGCCCTAAAGCAAAACCTAACCAAAAGAAATCAATCCCAGTCTTCAAGCTTCAGAACAAGCTTACTAAAGAAAGGGAGCTAAGTAGGCAGACTCATAGTGTCTTCCTCAGGAAAGCACTAGGAGGTGTATACTCAGGAGTCATATCCTATGTGGCTCCACCACTGTGATCAGTTTACATTCCTCCTCAGGAGAAACTAAACTCACAAGCAGGCTCCAACATCACTGGATACTTAGGAAATCCTATCTGAACTAGTGGAACTAAGTGAATAGACCCACAGGACCTTCCTCAGGAAAGTACTAGGAGGCTTCCACTTAGGAGTTGTATCCCATGTGGCTCAACAACATGTGATCAGTTTACATTCCTCCTCAGGAGAAATTAGACTCACAAGTTGGCTCCAACATCATTGGATACTTAAGAAATCCTAGATAAGCTAAGGGAACTAAGTGAATAGACCCATAGGACCTTCCTCAGGAAAGTACTAGGAGGCTTCCACTTAGGAGTTGTATCCCATGTGGCTCAACAACATGTGATCAGTTTACATTCCTCCTCAGGAGAAATTAAACTCACAAGTTGGCTCCAACATCATTGGATACTTAAGAAATCCTAGATAAGCTAAGGGAACTAAGTGAATAGACCCATAGGACCTTCCTCAGGAAAGTACTAGGAGGCTTCCACTTAGGAGTTGTATCCCATGTGGCTCAACAACATGTGATCAGTTTACATTCCTCCTCAGGAGAAATTAAACTCACAAGTTGGCTCCAATATCATTGGATACTTAAGAAAGAGGTGAGAAGAAAGAATGAAAGTCATTCATAGTGCCTTCCTCAGGAAAGTACCATGAACTTCCTTCAAACCTCAGGGTCTCAAACCTCACAGACAGGGAATAATCCAAGCTCTGGGTCTCTGAGTCTTGATCTACAATCTTCTCTCCATCATGCTCTCCAACAAGCTCTTCAAGACAACACAAGCCCCACAACAAATTCCCCAAGACAAACCCCAGAGATGAACAGATAACCCCAGAACAGACAAAATCATCAGCTAACTTTAGAAAATACCTAAAAATGCTAAACCAATGGGAAAAAATCTATCAATTAATCACAAGGGTCTACAACATCTACCCTTAATATCCACATATGCCCCTACCCAAAAATCAAGACAAAACTATCTAAAAAAATGAATTTCCTCACTTATGCACAACCTAAACCCTAATTAGGATACCCTAATGCTAACCTAATTAATCTAATCAAATTTTAATCTAAAAATCAAGAATTAAATCCTATGGGGAACTATGGCTCAATATCTAATTACACAAAAAGGAATCAATTAAAAATCCTAATGGAAAGCCCTAAAAGAAATTCTACAAAATTATGTACAAAATTAAACATATTAAAAAGCTATTTAAAAGAAAAATCTATTAAAAATATGAAAAGAAAATAAAATGGACATTTTATTTATTTATAATTTTCTAGACAAATTTATGAACACATGAAAAAAACAAGAATTAAAAAATATTAAATTTTCTATTTCTTATGAATTTTATAAAAGACAAACAATAAAAGAAAATAAAAAAATAATTAAAGGGGATGGGGGATGAAAATAGTAAGGCGCCTCAGTTTATTTTCTGGATGGGCTGAATATGGTGGGGTGCCAATAGCATTCTGGATAAGCCCATACGCGCCTCATTAAACCAAACGGTAGCGTTTTGGGCATTTGAATTTCCCTCCGTTTCTTTAATTAATCTGGACCGTTAGATGAGGGGATTAAGTCAACTATTCAGGCTGATCCAAGGGCTCTTGGTTGTCTTCTTCCTTGGACACCTAGGGTTTCATGAATTTCAGTCTCCACACGCGAATCTTCCATCTCCTCTACCTCTCTCACCAAGCCATGAAAACTCACGATCCAAAAATCAAACTTAACCTACTCATTGCCCTCTACACAACCATGGTCCTAGATTCCTCTAAAACTCAACCTAAAAAGAAATACGATAGTAGGAAGTTCTGGGCACACTTTAATTGCACTGATATGCATGGAAATGGTATGGGCTAATATTATGCAAGAATGTTCTCCATCTCATGGGGAGTACACTAAGCTAAAGAACTAAGATTATAGTATACTAAATTGTAAGTTCTTGGTCCTAAAACAGAAATGGCCATAAATCAAACCTCCATGTAATGCTCTCAAACTCATCATGATTCATCTCCTAATGGTCTCTACCACATTTCACCTAACCACATGATCTAACTATGCATAAATAATGAGATTCGAAGGAAAGTGCATACCGTGCAAGTGGTGATGGCTATGGTGTTTCTCTTCCAATTCAAGCCTTGGTGCTCTCTTGGAATGATCTTTAATGGCTCTATGTGCTTCTGTTTGCAGTAGTTTTTGCTCACATTTCTTGAATCAACCTAGCCAATCCTTCATGCAAGTTGGAGTGAAGCTTGTGATCTCATGAACCAGCCACGAATTCTCCTTGATTTTTCTTGCCAAATATTCAATGTTGCTTGTAGATGATGATGATAATCAGAATTGTAGTGATTGATGAAGTTTCAATGGAGTTTGAAATGAAAATGCACTTTGGAGTGAAAGAATCAAAGTATAGTATGCAAGCTCTAAGAATCACCAACCAATGCATGGATCCTCTCTAGGGGATATATAGATGAGAATAGAAGCCCTTAGAACTTTGGAGAACCTTCCAAGAAGTTTCTAGAATGTATCACGCAATGAGAATTTGAATTTGTCATCTTAAGTGAATCTCATGCAATCTCATGATAAACCATGCAATCTTACTTAAATTCTCCCCATATGATATTATGACATGAAAATAAGGTCTTACAAACCCTTATGTAGCATTTTCTCCTTTTTCCTTTTGGTGCCTTAAGATGCAAGAATGAAATTTACAAAGCAACTCCAATTTTTAAGCCTAAACTCAAAAATGTGGCTAAACAATTGTTTTTAAAATGATGTTTGGAGTCAAAATGACATATTGGATGACCCATTTTGGATTTGTAGATCTCTCAAACCAAAATTCTATTTCAACTTTTTAAACTTATAAGCCATTTTTAGTTCATTTTTAACCAATCATGCAAATCCATGCTATGAGCTTTTCCAACAATTCATGACCTTCTTTCTAGACTTAAAATCACATTTTGAACAACTTTCATGTTTTGAGTTTTTCCATTTGAGGCTTGGAAATAGGAGATATGGCCTTTGCTTAAAATGACCTATAACTGACAAATGACCAAAATACCCCTGTCTTGCTCAAACCATAAGTTGAGTTCCACAAATCCTATCAAGGACTTCTACCACTCAAATTAAAGCTAAGGAGATGCCCTCCAACATTCATGTTGACCAAGAGATCATAGGAATCATCCTACTAGGGAAAAGGTTGTCTGCAAGTTGGGTGACTTTCAAGGACCCAGATTCACATACCTCTACTGACCTGTAATTTGTCAAAACCATAACTTGAGCTCTGCAACTCCTATCAAGGACTTCCACCACTCAAATTAAAGCTAAGAACAAGCTCTACAACATTCATGTTGTGGGGAAGATGAGATATCAATCACATCTAGAGCTAAAACGGCCTGGAAGATAGGGATCAAATCAGGGTTTTTTCACTGACAATCCTCAGAAACCCTAACTCAAAACTTCTCAAACTCTTCAATCATGATGAGTTGGTCTAGGAATCATCTTTATAATATCTCTATGCATCATTCCATGATCTCATGGCCCTTGGATTGGGTCTCAACCTTCTCCAATTTTCAGTTATCCTAGGGTTGACCCAGTCAAAACCCTAATTCTACCATTCATGGTTGAATCTTTTGAATTCTTGCATAATGACCTCTCTGGGCTTCATGATGGCTATCAAGACATCTCATAGGCTTTCTCAAAACATCAAGTTCATTCTCAAAGTCTCAGAATCATCTGAGGAGCACCCACAACTCTCAAGCTATGAAGCACACAACCCTGGTTTCAACCAATTCCTCTGAGGATCTCTTGAACTGTCTGGTGAACGTATCAGCCTGCTAACACTTGATGGATAAATAATTGTTGGTCAAATTTTGGGGTGCAACAGTATCCAGACTCTGGTTTTTACGTTGAGCGTTCAGGCTCCGGTCAGTTTTGTTGGGTATCCAGACTCCGGTTATTACGTTAAGCGTTCAGGCTCCGGTCAGTTTCGTTGGGTATCCAGACTCCGGTTATTACGTTGAGCGTTCAGGCTCCGGTCAGTTTCGTTGGGTATCCAGACTCCGGTTTTTACGTTGAGCGTTCAGGCTCCAGTCAGTTTCGTTGGGTATCAGAACTCTGGTTATTATGTTGAGCGTTCAGGCTCCGGTCAGTTTCGTTGGGTATCCAGACTCCGGTTATTACGTTAAGCGTTCAGGCTCCGGTCAGTTTTGTTGGGTATCCAGACTCCGGTTATTACATTGAGCGTTCAGGCTCCGGTCAGTTTCGTTTGGTATCCAAACTTCAGTTATTACGTTGAGCGTCCAGGCTCCGGTCAGTTTCGTTGGGTATCCAGACTCCGGTTGTTACGTTGAGCGTTAAGGCTCCGGTCAGTTTCGTTGGGTATCCAGACTCCGGTTATTATATTGAGCGTTCAAACTCCGCTCAGTTTCGTTGGGTATCCAGACTCCGGTTATTACGTTGAGCGTTCAGGCTCGGTCAGTTTCGTTTGGTATCCAGACTTCAGTTATTATGTTGAGCATTCCGGCTCTGGTCAGTTTCGTTGAGTATCCAGATTCCGGTTATTACCTTGAGCGTTCAGGCTCCGGTCAATTTCGTTGGGTATGTAGACTCCGGTTAAGACGTTGAACGTTCAGGCTCCGGTCAGTTTCGTTGGGTATCCAGACTCCGGTTTTTACGTTGAGCGTTCAGGCTTCGGTCAGTTTCGTTGGGTATCCAGACTCCGGTTATAACGTTGAGCGTTCAGGCTCCGGTCAGTTTCGTTGGGTATCCAGACTCCGGTTATTACGTTAAGCATTCAGGCTCTGGTCAGTTTCGTTGGGTATCCAGACTCCAGTTATTACATTAAGCGTTCAGAATCCGGTCAGTTTCGTTGTGTATCCAGACTCCGTTTATTACGTTGAGCGTCCAGGCATCGGTCAGTTTCGTTGGGTATCCAGACTCCGGTTATTACGTTGAGCGTTCAGGCTCTGGTCAGTTTTGTTGGGTATCCAGACTTCAGTTATTACGTTGAGCGTTCAGGCTCCGGTCAGTTTCGTTGGGTATCCAGACTCCGGTTATTACGTTGAGCGTTCAGGCTTCGGTCATTTTCGTTTGGGTATCCAGACTCAGGTTATTACGTTGAGCGTTTAGGCTCCGGTCAGTTTCGTTTGGTATCCAGACTTCAGTTATTACGTTGATCGTTCAGGCTCCGGTCAGTTTTGATGGGTATCTAGACTTTGGTTTTTACGTTGAGCGTTCAGGCTCCGGTCAGTTTTGTTGGGTGTCCAGACTCCGGTTATTACAATGAGCGTTCAGGCTCCGGTCATTTTCGTTGAGCATCCAGATTCCGGTTATTACGTTGAGCGTTCAAGCTCCGGTCAGTTTCGTTGAGTATCAAGACTCTGGTTATTACGTTGAGCGTTCAGGCTCCGTTCAGTTTCGTTGGGTATCCAGACTCCGGTTATTACGTTAAGCGTTCAGGCTCCGGTCAGTTTCGTTGTGTATCCAGACACCGGTTATTACGTTGAGCGTTCAGGCTCCGGTCAGTTTCGTTGGGTATCCAGACTCCGGTTTTTAAGTTGAGCGTTCAGGCTCCGGTCAGTTTTGTTGGGTATCCAGACTTTGGTTTTTACGTTGAGCGTTCAGGCTCCGGTCAGTTTTGTTGGGTATCCAGACTCCGGTTATTACGTTAAGCGTTCAGGCTCCGGTCAGTTTCGTTGGGTATCCAGACTCCGGTTATTACGTTGAGCGTTCAGGCTCCGGTAAGTTTCGTTGGGTAAACAGACTCCGGTTTTTACGTTGAGCGTTCAGGCTCCGGTCAGTTTCGTTGGGTATCCAGACTCCGGTTTTTACGTTGAGCGTTCAGGCTCCGGTCAGTTTTGTTGGGTATCCAGACTTTGGTTTTTACGTTGAGCGTTCAGGCTCCGGTCAGTTTTGTTGGGTATCCAGACTCCGGTTATTACGTTAAGCGTTCAGGCTCCGATCAGTTTCGTTGGGTATCCAGACTCCGGTTATTACGTTGAGCGTTCAGGCTCTGGTAAGTTTCGTTGGGTATCCAGACTCCGGTTTTTACGTTGAGCGTTCAGGCTCCGGTCAGTTTCGCTGGGTATCAGAACTCTGGTTATTACGTTGAGCGTTCAGGCTCCAGTCAGTTTCGTTTTGTATCCAGACTCCGGTTATTACGTTAAGCGTTCAGGCTCCGGTCAGTTTTTTTGGGTATCCAGACTCCGGTTATTACATTGAGCGTTCAGGCTCCGGTCAGTTTCGTTTGGTATCCAAACTTCAGTTATTACGTTGAGCGTCCAGGCTCCGGTCAGTTTCGTTGGGTATCCATACTCCGGTTATTATTTTGAGCGTTCAGGCTCCGGTCAGTTTCGTTGGGTATCCAGACTCCGGTTTTTACGTTGAGCGTTCAGGCTCCGGTCAGTTTTGTTGGGTATCACAACTCTGGTTATTACGTTGAGCGTTCAGGCTCCGGTCAGTTTCGTTGGGTATCCAGACTCCGGTTTTTACGTTGAGCGTTCAGGCTCCGGTCAGTTTTGTTGGGTATCCAGACTCAGGTTTTTACGTTGAGCGTTCAGGCTCCGGTCAGTTTTGTTGGGTATCCAGACTCCGGTTATTACGTTAAGCGTTCAGGCTCCGGTCAGTTTCGTTGGGTATCCAGACTCCGGTTATTACGTTGAGCGTTCAGGCTCCGGTCAGTTTCGTTGAGTATCAAGACTCTGGTTATTACGTTGAGCGTTCAGGCTCCGTTCAGTTTCGTTGGGTATCCAGACTCCGGTTATTACGTTAAGCGTTCAGGCTCCGGTCAGTTTCGTTGTGTATCCAGACACCGGTTATTACGTTGAGCGTTCAGGCTCCGGTCAGTTTCGTTGGGTATCCAGACTCCGGTTTTTAAGTTGAGCGTTCAGGCTCCGGTCAGTTTTGTTGGGTATCCAGACTTTGGTTTTTACGTTGAGCGTTCAGGCTCCGGTCAGTTTTGTTGGGTATCCAGACTCCGGTTATTACGTTAAGCGTTCAGGCTCCGGTCAGTTTCGTTGGGTATCCAGACTCCGGTTATTACGTTGAGCGTTCAGGCTCCGGTAAGTTTCGTTGGGTAAACAGACTCCGGTTTTTACGTTGAGCGTTCAGGCTCCGGTCAGTTTCGTTGGGTATCCAGACTCCGGTTTTTACGTTGAGCGTTCAGGCTCCGGTCAGTTTCGTTGGGTATCCAGACTCCGGTTATTACGTTGAGCGTTCAGGCTCGGTCAGTTTCGTTTGGTATCCAGACTTCAGTTATTATGTTGAGCATTCCGGCTCTGGTCAGTTTCGTTGAGTATCCAGATTCCGGTTATTACCTTGAGCGTTCAGGCTCCGGTCAATTTCGTTGGGTATGTAGACTCCGGTTAAGACGTTGAACGTTCAGGCTCCGGTCAGTTTCGTTGGGTATCCAGACTCCGGTTTTTACGTTGAGCGTTCAGGCTTCGGTCAGTTTCGTTGGGTATCCAGACTCCGGTTATAACGTTGAGCGTTCAGGCTCCGGTCAGTTTCGTTGGGTATCCAGACTCCGGTTATTAGGTTAAGCATTCAGGCTCTGGTCAGTTTCGTTGGGTATCCAGACTCCAGTTATTACATTAAGCGTTCAGAATCCGGTCAGTTTCGTTGTGTATCCAGACTCCGTTTATTACGTTGAGCGTCCAGGCATCGGTCAGTTTCGTTGGGTATCCAGACTCCGGTTATTACGTTGAGCGTTCAGGCTCTGGTCAGTTTTGTTGGGTATCCAGACTTCAGTTATTACGTTGAGCGTTCAGGCTCCGGTCAGTTTCGTTGGGTATCCAGACTCCGGTTATTACGTTGAGCGTTCAGGCTTCGGTCATTTTCGTTTGGGTATCCAGACTCAGGTTATTACGTTGAGCGTTTAGGCTCCGGTCAGTTTCGTTTGGTATCCAGACTTCAGTTATTACGTTGATCGTTCAGGCTCCGGTCAGTTTTGATGGGTATCTAGACTTTGGTTTTTACGTTGAGCGTTCAGGCTCCGGTCAGTTTTGTTGGGTGTCCAGACTCCGGTTATTACAATGAGCGTTCAGGCTCCGGTCATTTTCGTTGAGCATCCAGATTCCGGTTATTACGTTGAGCGTTCAAGCTCCGGTCAGTTTCGTTGAGTATCAAGACTCTGGTTATTACGTTGAGCGTTCAGGCTCCGTTCAGTTTCGTTGGGTATCCAGACTCCGGTTATTACGTTAAGCGTTCAGGCTCCGGTCAGTTTCGTTGTGTATCCAGACACCGGTTATTACGTTGAGCGTTCAGGCTCCGGTCAGTTTCGTTGGGTATCCAGACTCCGGTTTTTAAGTTGAGCGTTCAGGCTCCGGTCAGTTTTGTTGGGTATCCAGACTTTGGTTTTTACGTTGAGCGTTCAGGCTCCGGTCAGTTTTGTTGGGTATCCAGACTCCGGTTATTACGTTAAGCGTTCAGGCTCCGGTCAGTTTCGTTGGGTATCCAGACTCCGGTTATTACGTTGAGCGTTCAGGCTCCGGTAAGTTTCGTTGGGTAAACAGACTCCGGTTTTTACGTTGAGCGTTCAGGCTCCGGTCAGTTTCGTTGGGTATCCAGACTCCGGTTTTTACGTTGAGCGTTCAGGCTCCGGTCAGTTTTGTTGGGTATCCAGACTTTGGTTTTTACGTTGAGCGTTCAGGCTCCGGTCAGTTTTGTTGGGTATCCAGACTCCGGTTATTACGTTAAGCGTTCAGGCTCCGATCAGTTTCGTTGGGTATCCAGACTCCGGTTATTACGTTGAGCGTTCAGGCTCTGGTAAGTTTCGTTGGGTATCCAGACTCCGGTTTTTACGTTGAGCGTTCAGGCTCCGGTCAGTTTCGCTGGGTATCAGAACTCTGGTTATTACGTTGAGCGTTCAGGCTCCAGTCAGTTTGGTTTTGTATCCAGACTCCGGTTATTACGTTAAGCGTTCAGGCTCCGGTCAGTTTTTTTGGGTATCCAGACTCCGGTTATTACATTGAGCGTTCAGGCTCCGGTCAGTTTCGTTTGGTATCCAAACTTCAGTTATTACGTTGAGCGTCCAGGCTCCGGTCAGTTTCGTTGGGTATCCATACTCCGGTTATTATTTTGAGCGTTCAGGCTCCGGTCAGTTTCGTTGGGTATCCAGACTCCGGTTTTTACGTTGAGCGTTCAGGCTCCGGTCAGTTTTGTTGGGTATCACAACTCTGGTTATTACGTTGAGCGTTCAGGCTCCGGTCAGTTTCGTTGGGTATCCAGACTCCGGTTTTTACGTTGAGCGTTCAGGCTCCGGTCAGTTTTGTTGGGTATCCAGACTCAGGTTTTTACGTTGAGCGTTCAGGCTCCGGTCAGTTTTGTTGGGTATCCAGACTCCGGTTATTACGTTAAGCGTTCAGGCTCCGGTCAGTTTCGTTGGGTATCCAGACTCCGGTTATTACGTTGAGCGTTCAGGCTCCGGTCAGTTTCGTTGAGTATCAAGACTCTGGTTATTACGTTGAGCGTTCAGGCTCCGTTCAGTTTCGTTGGGTATCCAGACTCCGGTTATTACGTTAAGCGTTCAGGCTCCGGTCAGTTTCGTTGTGTATCCAGACACCGGTTATTACGTTGAGCGTTCAGGCTCCGGTCAGTTTCGTTGGGTATCCAGACTCCGGTTTTTAAGTTGAGCGTTCAGGCTCCGGTCAGTTTTGTTGGGTATCCAGACTTTGGTTTTTACGTTGAGCGTTCAGGCTCCGGTCAGTTTTGTTGGGTATCCAGACTCCGGTTATTACGTTAAGCGTTCAGGCTCCGGTCAGTTTCGTTGGGTATCCAGACTCCGGTTATTACGTTGAGCGTTCAGGCTCCGGTAAGTTTCGTTGGGTAAACAGACTCCGGTTTTTACGTTGAGCGTTCAGGCTCCGGTCAGTTTCGTTGGGTATCCAGACTCCGGTTTTTACGTTGAGCGTTCAGGCTCCGGTCAGTTTTGTTGGGTATCCAGACTTTGGTTTTTACGTTGAGCGTTCAGGCTCCGGTCAGTTTTGTTGGGTATCCAGACTCCGGTTATTACGTTAAGCGTTCAGGCTCCGATCAGTTTCGTTGGGTATCCAGACTCCGGTTATTACGTTGAGCGTTCAGGCTCTGGTAAGTTTCGTTGGGTATCCAGACTCCGGTTTTTACGTTGAGCGTTCAGGCTCCGGTCAGTTTCGCTGGGTATCAGAACTCTGGTTATTACGTTGAGCGTTCAGGCTCCAGTCAGTTTCGTTTTGTATCCAGACTCCGGTTATTACGTTAAGCGTTCAGGCTCCGGTCAGTTTTTTTGGGTATCCAGACTCCGGTTATTACATTGAGCGTTCAGGCTCCGGTCAGTTTCGTTTGGTATCCAAACTTCAGTTATTACGTTGAGCGTCCAGGCTCCGGTCAGTTTCGTTGGGTATCCATACTCCGGTTATTATTTTGAGCGTTCAGGCTCCGGTCAGTTTCGTTGGGTATCCAGACTCCGGTTTTTACGTTGAGCGTTCAGGCTCCGGTCAGATTTGTTGGGTATCACAACTCTGGTTATTACGTTGAGCGTTCAGGCTCCGGTCAGTTTCGTTGGGTATCCAGACTCCGGTTTTTACGTTGAGCGTTCAGGCTCCGGTCAGTTTTGTTGGGTATCCAGACTCTGGTTTTTACGTTGAGCGTTCAGGCTCCGGTCAGTTTTGTTGGGTATCCAGACTCCGGTTATTACGTTAAGCGTTCAGGCTCCGGTCAGTTTCGTTGGGTATCCAGACTCCGGTTATTACGTTGAGCGTTCAGGCTCCGGTCAGTTTCGTTGGGTATCCAGACTCCGGTTTTTACGTTGAGCGTTCAGGCTCTGGTCAGTTTCGTTGGGTATCAGAACTCTGGTTATTATGTTGAGCGTTCAGGCTCCGGTCAGTTTCGTTGGGTATCCAGACTCCGGTTCTTACGTTAAGCGTTCAGGCTCCGGTCAGTTTTGTTGGGTATCCAGACTCCGGTTATTACATTGAGCGTTCAGGCTCCGGTCAGTTTCGTTTGGTATCCAAACTTCAGTTATTACGTTGAGCGTCCAGGATCCGGTCAGTTTCGTTGGGTATCCAGACTCCAGTTATTACGTTGAGCGATAAGGCTCCGGTCAGTTTCGTTGGGTATCCAGACTCCGGTTATTATATTGAGCGTTCAAACTCCGGTCAGTTTCGTTGGGTATCCAGACTCCGGTTATTACGTTGAGCGTTCAGGCTCCGGTCAGTTTCGTTTGGTATCCAGACTTCAGTTATTATGTTGAGCATTCCGGCTCTGGTCAGTTTCGTTGAGTATCCAGATTCCGGTTATTACCTTGAGCGTTCAGGCTCCGGTCAATTTCGTTGGGTATGTAGACTCCGGTTAAGACGTTGAACGTTCAGGCTCCGGTCAGTTTCGTTGGGTATCCAGACTCCAGTTTTTACGTTGAGCGTTCAGGCTCCGGTCAGTTTTGTTGGGTATCCAGACTTTGGTTTTTACGTTGAGCGTTCAGGCTCCGGTCAGTTTTGTTGGGTATCCAGACTCCAGTTATTACGTTAAGCGTTCAGGCTCCGGTCAGTTTCGTTGGGTATCCAGACTCCGGTTATTACGTTGAGCGTTCAGGCTCTGGTTAGTTTCGTTGGGTATACAGACTCCGGTTTTTACGTTGAGCGTTCAGGCTCCGGTCAGTTTCGTTGGGTATCAGAACTCTGGTTATTACGTTGAGCGTTCAGGCTCCAGTCAGTTTCGTTTTGTATCCAGACTCCGGTTATTACGTTAAGCGTTCAGGCTCCGGTCAGTTTTTTTGGGTATCCAGACTCCGGTTATTACATTGAGCGTTCAGGCTCCGGTCAGTTTCGTTTGGTATCCAAACTTCAGTTATTACGTTGAGCGTCCAGGCTCTGGTCAGTTTCGTTGGGTATCCAGACTCCGGTTATTACTTTGAGCGTTCAGGCTCCGGTCAGTTTCGTTGGGTATCCAGACTCCGGTTTTTACGTTGAGCGTTCAGGCTCCGGTCAGTTTTGTTGGGTATCACAACTCTGGTTATTACGTTGAGCGTTCAGGCTCCGGTCAGTTTCGTTGGGTATCCAGACTCCGGTTTTTACGTTGAGCGTTCAGGCTCCGGTCAGTTTTGTTGGTTATCCAGACTCTGGTTTTTACGTTGAGCGTTCAGGCTCCGGTCAGTTTTGTTGGGTATCCAGACTCCGGTTATTACGTTAAGCGTTCAGGCTCCGGTCAGTTTCGTTGGGTATCCAGACTCCGGTTATTACGTTGAGCGTTCAGGCTCCAGTCAGTTTCGTTGGGTATCCAGACTCCGGTTTTTACGTTGAGCGTTCAGGCTCTGGTCAGTTTCGTTGGGTATCAGAACTCTGGTTATCATGTTGAGCGTTCAGGCTCCGGTCAGTTTCGTTGGGTATCCAGACTCCGGTTATTACGTTAAGCGTTCAGGCTCCGGTCAGTTTTGTTGGGTATCCAGACTCCGGTTATTACATTGAGCGTTCAGAATCCGGTCAGTTTCGTTTGGTATCCAAACTTCAGTTATTACGTTGAGCGTCCAGGCTCCGGTCAGTTTCGTTGGGTATCCAGACTCCGGTTATTACGTTGAGCGTTAAAGCTCCGGTCAGTTTCGTTGGGTATCCAGACTCCGGTTATTATATTGAGCGTTCAAACTCCGGTCAGTTTCGTTGGGTATCCAGACTCCGGTTATTACGTTGAGCGTTCAGGCTCCGGTCAGTTCGTTTGGTATCCAGACTTCAGTTATTATGTTGAGCATTCCGGCTCTGGTCAGTTTCGTTGAGTATCCAGATTCCGGTTATTACCTTGAGCGTTCAGGCTCCGGTCAATTTCGTTGGGTATGTAGACTCCGGTTAAGACGTTGAACGTTCAGGCTCCGGTCAGTTTCGTTGGGTATCCAGACTCCGGTTTTTACGTTGAGCGTTCAGGCTCCGGTCAGTTTTGTTGGGTATCCAGACTTTGGTTTTTACGTTGAGCGTTCAGGCTCCGGTCAGTTTTGTTGGGTATCCAGACTCCGGTTATTACGTTAAGCGTTCAGGCTCCGGTCAGTTTCGTTGGGTATCCAGACTCCGGTTATTACGTTGAGCGTTCAGGCTCTGGTCAGTTTCGTTGGGTATCAGAACTCTGGTTATTATGTTGAGCGTTCAGGCTCCGGTCAGTTTCGTTGGGTATCCAGACTCCGGTTATTACGTTAAGCGTTCAGGCTCCGGTCAGTTTTGTTGGGTATCCAGACTCCGGTTATTACATTGAGCGTTCAGGCTCCGGTCAGTTTCGTTTGGTATCCAAACTTCAGTTATTACGTTGAGCGTCCAGGCTCCGGTCAGTTTCGTTTGGTATCCAAACTTCAGTTATTACGTTGAGCGTCAAGGCTCCGGTCAGTTTCGTTGGGTATCCAGACTCCGGTTATTACTTTGAGCGTTCAGGCTCCGGTCAGTTTCGTTGGGTATCCAGACTCCGGTTATTACGTTGAGCGTTCAGGCTCTCGTAAGTTTCGTTGGGTATCCAGACTCCGGTTTTTACGTTGAGCGTTGAGGCTCCGGTCAGTTTCGTTGGGTATCAGAACTCTGGTTATTACGTTGAGCGTTCAGGCTCCAGTCAGTTTCGTTTTGTATCCAGACTCCGGTTATTACGTTAAGCGTTCAGGCTCCGGTCAGTTTTTTTGGGTATCCAGACTCCGGTTATTACATTGAGCGTTCAGGCTCCGGTCAGTTTCGTTTGGTATCCAAACTTCAGTTATTACGTTGAGCGTCCAGGCTCCGGTCAGTTTCGTTGGGTATCCAGACTCCGGTTATTACTTTGAGCGTTCAGGCTCCGGTCAGTTTCGTTGGGTATCCAGACTCCGGTTTTTACGTTGAGCGTTCAGGCTCCGGTCAGTTTTGTTGGGTATCACAACTCTGGTTATTACGTTGAGCGTTCAGGCTCCGGTCAGTTTCGTTGGGTATCCCGACTCCGGTTTTTACGTTGAGCGTTCAGGCTCCGGTCAGTTTTGTTGGTTATCCAGACTCTGGTTTTTACGTTGAGCGTTCAGGCTCCGGTCAGTTTTGTTGGGTATCCAGACTCCGGTTATTACGTTAAGCGTTCAGGCTCCGGTCAGTTTCGTTGGGTATCCAGACTCCGGTTATTACGTTGAGCGTTCAGGCTCCGGTCAGTTTCGTTGGGTATCCAGACTCCGGTTTTTACGTTGAGCGTTCAGGCTCTGGTCAGTTTCGTTGGGTATTAGAACTCTGGTTATTATGTTGAGCGTTCAGGCTCCGGTCAGTTTCGTTGGGTATCCAGACTCCGGTTATTACGTTAAGCGTTCAGGCTCCGGTCAGTTTTGTTGGGTATCCAGACTCCGGTTATTACATTGAGCGTTCAGGCTCCGGTCAGTTTCGTTTGGTATCCAAACTTCAGTTATTACGTTGAGCGTCCAGGCTCCGGTCAGTTTCGTTGGGTATCCAGACTCCGGTTATTACGTTGAGCGTTAAAGCTCCGGTCAGTTTCGTTGGGTATCCAGAATCCGGTTATTATATTGAGCGTTCAAACTCCGGTCAGTTTCGTTGGGTATCCAGACTCCGGTTATTACGTTGAGCGTTCAGGCTCCGGTCAGTTTCGTTTGGTATCCAGACTTCAGTTATTATGTTGAGCATTCCGGCTCTGGTCAGTTTCGTTGAGTATCCAGATTCCGGTTATTACCTTGAGCGTTCAGGCTCCGGTCAATTTCGTTGGGTATGTAGACTCCGGTTAAGACGTTGAACGTTCAGGCTCCGGTCAGTTTCGTTGGGTATCCAGACTCCGGTTTTTACGTTTAGCGTTCAGGCTCCGGTCAGTTTTGTTGGGTATCCAGACTTTGGTTTTTACGTTGAGCGTTCAGGCTCCGGTCAGTTTTGTTGGGTATCCAGACTCCGGTTATTACGTTAAGCGTTCAGGCTCCGGTCAGTTTCGTTGGGTATCCAGACTCCGGTTATTACGTTGAGCGTTCAGGCTCTGGTCAGTTTCGTTGGGTATCAGAACTCTGGTTATTATGTTGACCGTTCAGGCTCCGGTCAGTTTCGTTGGGTATCCAGACTCCGGTTATTACGTTAAGCGTTCAGGCTCCGGTCAGTTTTGTTGGGTATCCAGACTCCGGTTATTACATTGAGCGTTCAGGCTCCGGTCAGTTTCGTTTGGTATCCAAACTTCAGTTATTACGTTGAGCGTCCAGGCTCCGGTCAGTTTCGTTGGGTATCCAGACTCCGGTTATTACGTTGAGCGATAAGGCTCCGGTCAGTTTCGTTGGGTATCCAGACTCCGGTTATTATATTGAGCGTTCAAACTCCGGTCAGTTTCGTTGGGTATCCAGACTCCGGTTATTACGTTGAGCGTTCAGGCTCCGGTCAGTTTCGTTTGGTTTCCAGACTTCAGTTATTATGTTGAGCATTCCGGCTCTGGTCAGTTTCGTTGAGTATCCAGATTCCGGTTATTACCTTGAGCGTCCAGGCTCCGGTCAATTTCGTTGGGTATGTAGACTCCGGTTAAGACGTTGAACGTTCAGGCTCCGGTCAGTTTCGTTGGGTATCCAGACTCCGGTTTTTACGTTGAGCGTTCAGGCTCCGGTCAGTTTTGTTGGGTATCCAGACTTTGGTTTTTACGTTGAGCGTTCAGGCTCCGGTCAGTTTTGTTGGGTATCTAGACTCCGGTTATTACGTTAAGCGTTCAGGCTCCGGTCAGTTTCGTTGGGTATCCAGACTCCGGTTATTACGTTGAGCGTTCAGGCTCTGGTATGTTTCGTTGGGTATCCAGACTCCGGTTTTTACGTTGAGCGTTCAGGCTCCGGTCAGTTTCGTTGGGTATCAGAACTCTGGTTATTACGTTGAGCGTTCAGGCTCCAGTCAGTTTCGTTTGGTATCCAGACTCCGGTTATTACGTTAAGCGTTCAGGCTCTGGACAGTTTTGTTGGGTATCCAGACTCCGGTTATTACATTGAGCGTTCAGGCTCCGGTCAGTTTCGTTTGGTATCCAAACTTCAGTTATTACGTTGAGCGTCCAGGCTCCGGTCAGTTTCGTTGGGTATCCAGACTCCGGTTATTACTTTGAGCGTTCAGGCTCCGGTCAGTTTCGTTGGGTATCCAGACTCCGGTTATTACGTTGAGCGTTCAGGCTCTGGTAAGTTTCGTTGGGTATCCAGACTCCGGTTTTTACGTTGAGCGTTCAGGCTCCGGTCAGTTTCGTTGGGTATCAGAACTCTGGTTATTACGTTGAGCGTTCAGGCTCCAGTCAGTTTAGTTTTGTATCCAGACTCCGGTTATTACGTTAAGCGTTCAGGCTCCGGTCAGTTTTTTTGGGTATCCAGACTCCGGTTATTACATTGAGCATTCAGGCTCCGGTCAGTTTCGTTTGGTATCCAAACTTCAGTTATTACGTTGAGCGTCCAGGCTCCGGTCAGTTTCGTTGGGTATCCAGACTCCGGTTATTACTTTGAGCGTTCAGGCTCCGGTCAGATTCGTTGGGTATCCAGACTCCGGTTTTTACGTTGAGCGTTCAGGCTCCGGTCAGTTTTGTTGGGTATCACAAGTCTGGTTATTACGTTGAGTGTTCAGGCTCCGATCAGTTTCGTTGGGTATCCAGACTCCGGTTTTTACGTTGAGCGTTCAGGCTCCGGTCAGTTTTGTTGGTTATCCAGACTCTGGTTTTTACGTTGAGCGTTCAGGCTCCGGTCAGTTTTGTTGGGTATCCAGACTCCGGTTATTACGTTAAGCATTCAGGCTCCGGTCAGTTTCGTTGGGTATCCAGACTCCGGTTATTACGTTGAGCGTTCAGGCTCCGGTCAGTTTCGTTGGGTATCCAGACTCCGGTTTTTACGTTGAGCGTTCAGGCTCTGGTCAGTTTCGTTGGGTATTAGAACTCTGGTTATTATGTTGAGCGTTCAGGCTCCGGTCAGTTTCGTTGGGTATCCAGACTCCGGTTATTACGTTAAGCGTTCAGGCTCCGGTCAGTTTTGTTGGGTATCCAGACTCCGGTTATTACATTGAGCGTTCAGGCTCCGGTCAGTTTCGTTTGGTATCCAAACTTCAGTTATTACGTTGAGCGTCCAGGCTCCGGTCAGTTTCGTTGGGTATCCAGACTCCGGTTATTACGTTGAGCGTTAAAGCTCCGGTCATTTTCGTTGGGTATCCAGACTCCGGTTATTATATTGAGCGTTCAAACTCCGGTCAGTTTCGTTGGGTATCCAGACTCCGGTTATTACGTTGAGCGTTCAGGCTCCGGTCAGTTTCGTTTGGTATCCAGACTTCAGTTATTATGTTGAGCATTCCGGCTCTGGTCAGTTTCGTTGAGTATCCAGATTCCGGTTATTACCTTGAGTGTTCAGGCTCCGGTCAATTTCGTTGGGTATGTAGACTCCGGTTAAGACGTTGAACGTTCAGGCTCCGGTCAGTTTCGTTGTGTATCCAGACTCCGGTTTTTACGTTGAGCGTTCAGGCTCCGGTCAGTTTTGTTGGGTATCCAGACTTTGGTTTTTACGTTGAGCGTTCAGGCTCCGGTCAGTTTTGTTGGGTATCCAGACTCCGGTTATTACGTTAAGCGTTCAGGCTCCGGTCAGTTTCGTTGGGTATCCAGACTCCGGTTATTACGTTGAGCGTTCAGGCTCTGGTAAGTTTCGTTGGGTATCCAGACTCCGGTTTTTACGTTGAGCGTTCAGGCTCCGGTCAGTTTCGTTGGGTATCAGAACTCTGGTTATTACGTTGAGCGTTCAGGCTCCAGTCAGTTTCGTTTGGTATCCAGACTCCGGTTATTACGTTAAGCGTTCAGGCTCCGGTCAGTTTTGTTGGGTATCCAGACTCCGGTTATTACATTGAGCGTTCAGGCTCCGGTCAGTTTCGTTTGGTATCCAAACTTCAGTTATTACGTTGAGCGTCCAGGCTCCGGTCAGTTTCGTTGGGTATCTAGACTCCGGTTATTACTTTGAGCGTTCAGGCTCCGGTCAGTTTCGTTGGGTATCCAGACTCCGGTTTTTACGTTGAGCGTTCAGGCTCCGGTCAGTTTTGTTGGGTATGACAACTCTGGTTATTACATTGAGCGTTCAGGCTCCGGTCAGTTTCGTTGGGTATCCAGACTCCGGTTTTTACGTTGAGCGTTCAGGCTCCGGTCAGTTTTGTTGGGTATCCAGACTCCGGTTATTACGTTAAGCGTTCAGGCTCTGGTCAGTTTCGTTGGGTATCCAGACTCCGGTTATTACGTTGAGCGTTCAGGCTCCGGTCAGTTTCGTTGGGTATCCAGACTCCGGTTTTTACGTTGAACGTTCAGGCTCTGGTCAGTTTCGTTGGGTATCAGAACTCTGGTTATTATGTTGAGCGTTCAGGCTCCGGTCAGTTTCGTTGGGTATCCAGACTCCGGTTATTACGTTAAGCGTTCAGGCACCGGTCAGTTTTGTTGGGTATCCAGACTCCGGTTATTACATTGAGCGTTCAGGCTCCGGTCAGTTTCGTTTGGTATCCAAACTTCAGTTATTACGTTGAGCGTCCAGGCTCCGGTCAGTTTCATTGGGTATCCAGACTCCGGTTGTTACGTTGAGCGTTAAGGCTCCGGTCAGTTTCGTTGGGTATCCAGACTCCGGTTATTATATTGAGCGTTCAAACTCCGGTCAGTTTCGTTGGGTATCCAGACTCCGGTTATTACGTTGAGCGTTCAGGCTCCGGTCAGTTTCGTTTGGTATCCAGACTTCAGTTATTATGTTGAGCATTCCGGCTCTGGTCAGTTTCGTTGAGTATCCAGATTCCGGTTATTACCTTGAGCGTTCAGGCTCCGGTCAATTTCGTTGGGTATGTAGACTCCGGTTAAGACGTTGAACGTTCAGGCTCCGGTCAGTTTCGTTGGGTATCCAGACTCCGGTTTTTACGTTGAGCGTTCAGGCTCCGGTCAGTTTTGTTGGGTATCCAGACTTTGGTTTTTACGTTGAGCGTTCAGGCTCCGGTCAGTTTTGTTGGGTATCCAGACTCCGATTATTACGTTAAGCGTTCAGGCTCCGGTCAGTTTCGTTGGGTATCCAGACTCCGGTTATTACGTTGAGCGTTCAGGCTCTGGTAAGTTTCGTTGGGTATCCAGACTCCAGTTTTTACGTTGAGCGTTCAGGCTCCGGTCAGTTTCGTTGGGTATCAGAACTCTGGTTATTACGTTGAGCGTTCAGGCTTCAGTCAGTTTCGTTTGGTATCCAGACTCCGGTTATTACGTTAAGCGTTCAGGCTCCGGTCAATTTTGTTGCGTATCCAGACTCCGGTTATTACATTGAGCGTTCAGGCTCCGGTCAGTTTCGTTTGGTATCCAAACTTCAGTTATTACGTTGAGCGTCCAGGCTCCGGTCAGTTTCGTTAGGTATCCAGACTCCGGTTATTACTTTGAGTGTTCAGGCTCCGGTCAGTTTCGTTGGGTATCCAGACTCCGGTTTTTACGTTGAGCGTTCAGGCTCCGGTCAGTTTTGTTGGGTATCACAACTCTGGTTATTACGTTGAGCGTTCAGGCTCCGGTCAGTTTCGTTGGGTATCCAGACTCCGGTTTTTACGTTGAGCGTTCAGGCTCCGGTCTGTTTTGTTGGGTATCCAGACTCTGGTTTTTACGTTGAGCGTTCAGGCTCCGGTCAGTTTTGTTGGGTATCCAGACTCTGCTTATTACGTTAAGCGTTCAGGCTCCGGTCAGTTTCGTTGGGTATCCAGACTCCGGTTATTACGTTGAGCGTTCAGGCTCCGGTCAGTTTCGTAGGGTATCCAGACTCCGGTATTTACGTTGAGCGTTCAGGCTCTGGTCAGTTTCGTTGGGTATCAGAACTCTGGTTATTATGTTGAGCGTTCAGACTCCGGTCAGTTTCATTGGGTATCCAGACTCCGGTTATTACGTTAAGCGTTCAGGCTCCGGTCAGTTTTGTTGGGTATCCAGACTCCGGTTATTACATTGAGCGTTCAGGCTCCGGTCAGTTTCGTTTGGTATCCAAACTTCAGTTATTACGTTGAGCGTCCAGGCTCCGGTCAGTTTCGTTGGGTATCCAGACTCCGGTTATTACGTTGAGCGTTAAGGCTCCGGTCAGTTTCGTTGGGTATCCAGACTCCGGTTATTATATTGAGCGTTCAAACTCCGGTCAGTTTCGTTGGGTATCCAGACTCCGGTTATTACGTTGAGCGTTCAGGCTCCGGTCAGTTTCGTTTGGTATCCAGACTTCAGTTATTACGTTGAGCATTCCGGCTCTGGTCAGTTTCGTTGAGTATCCAGATTCCGGTTATTACCTTGAGCGTTCAGGCTCCGGTCAATTTCGTTGGGTATCCAGACTCCGGTTATTATATTGAGCGTTCAAACTCCGGTCAGTTTCGTTGGGTATCCAGACTCCGGTTTTTACGTTGAGCGTTCAGGCTCCGGTCAGTTTCGTTGGGTATCTAGACTCCGGTTATAACGTTGAGCGTTCAGGCTCCGGTCAGTTTCGTTGGGTATCCAGACTCCGATTATTACGTTAAGCATTCAGGCTCTGGTCAGTTTCGTTGGGTATCCAGACTCCTGTTATTATATTAAGCGTTCAGACTCCGGTCAGTTTCGTTGTGTATCCAGACTCCGGTTATTACGTTGAGCGTCCAGGCTTCGGTCAGTTTCGTTGGGTATCCAGACTCCGGTTATTACGTTGAGCGTTCAGGCTCCGGTCAGTTTTGTTGGGTATCCAGACTTCAGTTATTACGTTGAGCGTTCAGGCTCCGGTCAGTTTCGTTGGGTATCCAGACTCCGGTTATTACGTTGAGCGTTCAGGCTCCGGTTATTTTCCTTTGGGTATCCAGACTCAGGTTATTACGTTGAGCGTTCAGGCTCCGGTCAGTTTGTTTGGTATCCAGACTTCAGTTATTACGTTGATCGTTCAGGCTCCGGTCAGTTTCGTTGGGTATCCAGACTTTGGTTTTTACGTTGAGCGTTCAGGCTCCGGTCAGTTTTGTTGGGTGTCCAGACTCCGGTTATTACAATGAGCGTTCAGGCTCCGGTCAGTTTTGTTGGGTGTCCAGATTCCGGTTATTACGTTGAGCGTTCAGGGTCCGGTCAGTTTCGTTGAGTATCCAGATTCCGGTTATTACGTTGAGTGTTCAGGCTTCGTTCAGTTTCGTTGTGTATTCAGACTCCGATTATTACATTTAGCGTTCAGGCTCCGGTCAGTTTCGTTGGGTATCCAGACTCCGGTTTTTACATTGAGCGTTCAGGCTCCAGTCAGTTTTGTTGGGTATCCAGACTCCAGTTATTACGTTGAGCGCTCAGGCTCCGGTAAGTTTCGTTGGGTATCCAGACTCTGGTTATTACGTTGAGCGTTCAGGCTCCGGTCAGTTTCGTTGGGTATCCAGACTCAGGTTATTACATTGAGCGTTCAGGCTCAAGTAAGTTTCGTTTGGTATCCAGACTTCAGTTATTATGTTGAGCGTTCAGGCTCCGGTCAGTTTCGTTGGGTATTCAGACTCCGGTTTTTACGTTGAGCGTTCAGGCTCCGGTCAGTTTTGTTGGGTATCCAGACTCTGGTTTTTACGTTGAGCGTTCAGGCTCCGGTCAGTTTTGTTGGGTATCCAGACTCCGGTTATTACGTTAAGCGTTCAGGCTCCGGTCAGTTTCGTTGGGTATCCTGACTCCGGTTATTACGTTGAGCATTCAGGCTCCGGTCAGTTTCGTTGGGTATCCAGACTCCGGTTTTTACGTTGAGCGTTCAGGCTCCGGTCTGTTTCGTTGGGTATCAGAACTCTGGTTATTACGTTGAGCGTTCAGGCTCCGGTTAGTTTCGTTGGGTATCCAGACTCCGGTTATTACGTTAAGCGTTCAGGCTCCGGTCAGTTTTGTTGGGTATCCAGACTCCGGTTATTACATTGAGCGTTCAGGCTCCGGTCAGTTTCGTTTGGTATCCAAACTTCAGTTATTACGTTGAGCGTCCAGGCTCCGGTCAGTTTCGTTGGGTATCCAGACTCCGGTTATTACGTTGAGCGTTCAGGCTCCGGTCAGTTTCGTTGGGTATCCAGACTCTGGTTTTTACGTTGAGCGTTCAGGCTCCGGTCAGTTTCATTGGGTATCAGAACTCTGGTTATTACGTTGAGCGTTCAGGCTCCAGTCAGTTTCGTTAGGTATCCAGACTCCGGTTTTTACATTGAGCGTTCAGGCTCCGGTCAGTTTTGTTGGGTATCAGATCTCTGGTTATTACGTTGAGCGTTCAGGCTCCGGTCAGTTTCGTTGGGTATCCAGACTCCGGTTATTACGTTAAGCATTCAGGCTCCGGTCAGTTTTGTTGGGTATCCAGACTCCGGTTATTACATTGAGCGTTCAGGCTCCGGTCAGTTTCGTTTGGTATCCAAACTTCAGTTATTACGTTGAGCGTCCAGGCTCCGGTCAGTTTTGTTGGGTATCCAGACTCCGGTTATTACGTTGAGCGTTAAGGCTCCGGTCAGTTTCGTTGGGTATCCAGACTCCGGTTATTATATTAAGCGTTCAAACTCCGGTCAGTTTCGTTGGGTATCCAGACTCCGGTTATTACGTTGAGCGTTCAGGCTCCGGTCAGTTTCGTTTGGTATCCAGACTTCAGTTATTACGTTGAGCGTTCCGGCTCTGGTCAGTTTCGTTGAGTATCCAGATTCCGGTTATTACCTTGAGCGTTCAGACTCCGGTCAATTTCGTTGGGTATGTAGACTCCGGTTAAGACGTTGAACGTTCAGGCTCCGGTCAGTTTCGTTGGGTATCCAGACTCCGGTTTTTACGTTGAGCGTTCAGGCTCCGGTCAGTTTCGTTGGGTATCTAGACTCCGGTTATAACGTTGAGCGTTCAGGCTCCGGTCAGTTTCGTTGGGTATCCAGACTCCGGTTATTACGTTAAGCATTCAGGCTCTGGTCAGTTTCGTTGGGTATCCAGACTCCAGTTATTACATTAAGCGTTCAGACTCCGGTCAGTTTCGTTGTGTATCCAGACTCCGGTTATTACGTTGAGCGTCCAGGCTCCGGTCAGTTTCGTTGGGTATCCAGACTCCGGTTTTTATGTTGAACGTTCAGGCTCCGGTCAATTTCGTTGGGTATCAGAACTCTGGTTATTACGTTGAGCGTTCAGGCTCCGGTCAATTTCGTTGGGTATCCAGACTCCGGTTATTACGTTAAGCGTTCAGGCTCTGGTCAGTTTTGTTGGGTATCCAGACTCCGGTTATTACATTGAGCGTTCAGGCTCCGGTCAGTTTCGTTTGGTATCCAAACTTCAGTTATTACGTTGAGCGTCCAGGCTCCGGTCAGTTTTGTTGGGTATCCAGACTCTGGTTATTATATTGAGCGTTCAAACTCCGGTCAGTTTCGTTGGGTATCCAGACTCCGGTTATTACGTTGAGCATTCAGGCTCTGGTCAGTTTCGTTTGGTATCCAGACTTCAGTTATTACGTTGAGCATTCCGGCTCTGGTCAGTTTCGTTGAGTATCCAGATTCCGGTTATTACCTTGAGCGTTCAGGCTCCGGTCAATTTCGTTGGGTATGTAGACTCCGGTTAAGACGTTGAACGTTCAGGCTCCGGTCAGTTTCGTTGGGTATCCAGACTCCGGTTTTTACGTTGAGCGTTCAGGCTCCGGTCAGTTTCGTTGGGTATCCAGACTCCGGTTATAACGTTGAGCATTCAGGCTCCGGTCAGTTTCGTTGGGTATCCAGACTCCGGTTATTACGTTAAGCATTCAGGCTCTGGTCAGTTTCGTTGGGTATCCAGACTCCAGTTATTACATTAAGCGTTCAGACTCCGGTCAGTTTCGTCGTGTATCCAGACTCCGGTTATTACGTTGAGCGTCCAGGCTTCGGTCAGTTTCGTTGGGTATCCAGACTCCGGTTATTACGTTGAGCGTTCAGGCTCCGGTCAGTTTTGTTGGGTATCCAGACTTCAGTTATTACGTTGAGCGTTCAGGCTCCGGTCAGTTTCGTTGGGTATCCAGACTCCGGTTATTACGTTGAGCGTTCAGGCTCCAGTCATTTTCGTTTGGGTATCCAGACTCAGGTTATTACATTGAGCGTTCAGGCTCCGGTCAGTTTCGTTTGGTATCTAGACTTCAGTTATTACGTTGATCGTTCAGGCTCCGGTCAGGTTTGTTGGGTATCCAGACTTTGGTTTTTACGTTGAGCGTTCAGGCTCCGGTCAGTTTTGTTGGGTGTCCAGACTCCGGTTATTACAATGAGCGTTCAGGCTCCGGTCATTTTCGTTGAGCATCCAGATTCCGGTTATTACGTTGAGCGTTCAGGCTCCGGTCAGTTTCGTTGAGTATCCAGACTCTGGTTATTACGTTGAGAGTTCAGGCTCCGTTCAGTTTCGTTGGGTATCTAGACTCCGGTTATTACGTTAAGCGTTCAGGCTCCGGTCAGTTTCGTTGTGTATCCAGACTCCGGTTATTACATTGACCGTTCAGGCTCCGGTCAGTTTCGTTGGGTATCCAGACTCCGGTTTTTACGTTGAGCGTTCAGGCTCCAGTCAGTTTTGTTGGGTATCCAGACTCCGGTTATTACGTTGAGCACTCAGGCTCCGGTTAGTTTCGTTGGGTATCCAGACTCTGGTTATTACGTTGAGCGTTCAGGCTCCAGTCAGTTTCGTTGGGTATCCAGACTCAGGTTATTACATTGAGCGTTCAGGCTCAAGTAAGTTTCGTTTGGTATCCAGACTTCAGTTTTTACGTTGAGCGTTTAGGCTCCGGTCAGTTTTGTTGGGTATCCAGACTCCGGTTATTATGTTGAGGGTTTAGGCTCCGGTCAGTTTCGTTGGGTATCCAGATTCCGGTTATTACGTTGAGCGTTCATGCTCTGGTCAGTTTCTTTGGGTATCCAGACTCCGGTTATTATGTTGAGCGTTCAAACTCCGGTCAGATTCGTTGGGTATCCAGACTCCGGTTATTATGTTGAGCGTTCAGGCTCTGGTCAGTTTCGTTGGGTGTCCAGACTTCAGTTATTACGTTGAGCGTTCAGGCTCTGGTCAGTTTTGTTGGGTATCCAGATTCCGGTTATTACGTTGAGCGTTCAGGCTCCGGTCAATTTCGTTGGGTTCCAGACTCCGGTTATTACGTTAAGCGTTCAGGCTCCGGTCAATTTCGTTGGGTATCCAGACTCCAGTTTTTATGTTGAGCGTTCAGGCTCCGTTCAGTTTTGTTGGTTATCCAGACTCCGGTTATTATGTTGAGGGTTCAGGCTCCGATCAGTTTTGTTAGGTATCCAGACTTCGGTTATTACGTTCAGCGTTCAGGCTCCGATCAGTTTCGTTGTGTATCCAGACTCCGGTTTTTACGTTGAGCGTTCAGGCTCCGGTCAGTTTTGTTGGGTATCCAGACTCCAGTTATTACGTTGAGCGTTCAGGCTCCGGTCAGTTTCGTTGGGTATCCAGACTCCGGTTATTACGTTGAGCGTTCAGGCTCCGGTCAGTTTCGTTGGGTATCTAGACTCAGGTTATTACATTGAGCGTTCAGGCTCCGGTCAGTTTCGTTTGGTATCCAGACTTCAGTTATTACGTTGAGCGTTCAGGCTCCGGTCAGTTTCGTTGGGTATCCAGACTCCGGTTTTTACGTTGAGCGTTCAGGCTCCGGTCAGTTTTGTTGGGTATCTAGACTCTGGTTTTTACGTTGAGCGTTCAGGCTCCGGTCAGTTTTGTTGGGTATCCAGACTTCGGTTATTACGTTGAGCGTTCATGCTTTGGTCAGTTTCGTTGGGTATCCAGACTCCGGTTATTATGTTGAGCGTTCAAACTCCGGTCAGATTCGTTGGGTATCCAGACTCCGGTTATTATGTTGAGCGTTCAGGCTCTGGTCAGTTTCGTTGGGTGTCCAGACTTTAGTTATTACGTTGAGCGTTCAAGCTCTGGTCAGTTTTGTTGGGTATCCAGATTCCGGTTATTACGTTGAGCGTTCAGGCTCCGGTCAATTTCGTTGGGTTCAGGACTCCGGTTATTACGTTAAGCGTTCAGGCTCCGGTCAATTTCGTTGGGTATCCAGACTCCAGTTTTTAGGTTGAGCGTTCAGGCTCCGTTCAGTTTTGTTGGTTATCCAGACTCCGGTTATTATGTTGAGGGTTCAGGCTCCGATCAGTTTTGTTAGGTATCCAGACTTCGGTTATTACGTTCAGCGTTCAGGCTCCGATCAGTTTCGTTGTGTATCCAGACTCCGGTTTTTACGTTGAGCGTTCAGGCTCCAGTCAGTTTTCTTGGGTATCCAGACTCCAGTTATTACGTTGAGCGTTCAGGCTCCGGTCAGTTTCGTTGGGTATCCAGACTCCGGTTATTACGTTGAGCGTTCAGGCTCCGGTCAGTTTCGTTGGGTATCTAGACTCAGGTTATTACATTGAGCGTTCAGGCTCCGGTCAGTTTCGTTTGGTATCCAGACTTCAGTTATTACGTTGAGCGTTCAGGCTCCGGTCAGTTTCGTTGGGTATCCAGACTCCGGTTTTTACGTTGAGCGTTCAGGCTCCGGTCAGTTTTGTTGGGTATCTAGACTCTGGTTTTTACGTTGAGCGTTCAGGCTCCGGTCAGTTTTGTTGGGTATCCAGACTCCGGTTATTACGTTAAGCGTTCAGGCTCCAGTCAGTTTCGTTGTGTATCCAGACTCCGGTTATTACGTTGAGCGTTCAAGCTCCGGTCAGTTTCGTTAGGTATCCAGACTCCGGTTTTTACGTTGAGCGTTCAGGGTCGGGTCAGTTTCGTTGGGTATCCAGACTCCGGTTATTACGTTGAGCGTTCAGGCTCTGGTCAGTTTCGTTGGGTATCTAGACTCTGGTTATTACGTTAAGCGTTCAGGCTATGGTCAGTTTTGTTGGGTATCTAGACTCCGCTTATTACGTTAAGCATTCATGCTCGGGTCAGTTTTGTTGTGTATCCAGACTCCAGTTATTACGTTGAGTGTTCAGGCTCCGGTCAGTTTCGTTGGGTATCCAGACTTCGGTTTTTACGTTGAGCGTTCAGGCTCCGGTCAGTTTCGTTGGGTATCCAGACTCCGGTTATTACGTTGAGCGTTTAGGCTCTGGTCAGTTTTGTTGGGTATCCAGACTCCGGTTTTTACGTTGAGCGTTCAGGCTCCGGTCAGTTTCGTTTGGTATCCGGACTTCAGTAATTATGTTGAGCGTTCAGGCTCTGGTCAGTTTCGTTGAGTATCCAGATTCCGGTTATTACGTTGAGCGTTCAGGCTCCGGTCAATTTCGTTGGGTATCTAGACTCCAGTTTTTACTTTGAGCGTTGAGGCTTCGGTCAGTTTTGTTGGGTATCCAGACTCTGGTTATTATGTTGAGGGTTTAGGCTCTGGTCAGTTTCGTTGGGTATCCAGATTCCGGTTATTACGTTGAGCGTTCATGCTCTGGTCAGTTTCGTTGGGTATTCAAACTCCGGTTATTATGTTGAGCGTTTAAACTCCGGTCAAATTCGTTGGGTATCCAGACTCCGGTTATTATGTTGAGCGTTCAGGCTCTGGTCAAATTCGTTTGGTGTCCAGACTTCAGTTATTACGTTGAGCGTTCAGGCTCTGGTCAGTTTTGTTGAGTATCCAGATTCCGGTTATTACGTTGAGCGTTCAGGCTCCGGTCAATTTCATTGGGTTCCAGACTCCGGTTATTACGTTAAGCGTTCAGGCTCCGGTCAATTTCGTTGGGTATCCAGACTCCAGTTTTTACTTTGAGCGTTCAGGCTCCGTTCAGTTTTGTTGGGTATCCAGACTCCGGTTATTATGTTGGGGGTTCAGGCTCCGGTCAGTTTTGTTGGGTATCCAGACTTCGGTTATTACGTTCAGCGTTCAGGCTCGGATCAGTTTCGTTGTGTATCCAGACTCCGGTTATTACGTTGAGCGTTCAGGCTCCGGTCAGTTTCTTTGGGTATCCAGACTCCGGTTTTTACATTGAGCGTTCAGGCTCCGGTCAGTTTTGTTGGGTATCCAGACTCCAGTTATTACGTTGAGCATTCAGGCTCCGGTCAGTTTCGTTGGGTATCCAGACTCCGGTTATTACGTTAAGCGTTCAGGCTCTGGTCAGTTTCGTTGTGTATCCAGACTCCGGTTATTACGTTGAGCGTTCAGGCTCCGGTCAGTTTCGTTAGGTATCCAGACTCCGGTTTTTACGTTGAGCGTTCATGGTCGGGTCAGTTTCGTTGGGTATCCAGACTCCGGTTATTACGTTGAGCGTTCAGGCTCCGGTCAGTTTCGTTGGGTATCCAGACTCTGGTTATTACGTTAAGCGTTCAGGCTCTGGTCAATTTTGTTGGGTATCCAGACTCCTGTTATTACGTTAAGCATTCATGCTCGGGTCAGTTTTGTTGTGTATCCAAACTCCAGTTATTACGTTGAGTGTTCAGGCTCCGGTCAGTTTCATTGGGTATCCAGACTTCGGTTTTTACGTTGAGCGTTTAGGCTCCGGTCAGTTTCTTTGGGTATCCAGACTCCGGTTATTACGTTGAGCAATTAGGCTCTGGTCCGTTTTGTTGGGTATCCAGACTCCGGTTATTATGTTGAGCGTTCAAACTCCGGTCAGATTCGTTGGGTATCCAGACTCCGGTTATTATGTTGAGCGTTTAGGCTCTGGTCAAATTCGTTTGGTGTCCCAACTTCAGTTATTACGTTGAGCGTTCAGGCTCTGGTCAGTTTTGTTGAGTATCCAGATTCCGGTTATTACGATGAGCGTTCAGGCTCCGGTCAATTTCGTTGGGTTCCAGACTCCGGTTATTACGTTGAGCGTTCAGGCTCCGGTCAATTTCGTTGGGTATCCATACTCCGGTTATTACGTTGAGTGTTTAGGCTCCGGTCAGTTTCGTTGGGTATCCAGACTTCAGTTATTACGTTCAGCGTTCAGGCTCCGATCAGTTTCGTTGTGTATCCAGACTCCGGTTATTACGTTGAGCGATCAGGCTCCGGTCAGTTTCTTTGGGTATCCAGACTCCGGTTTTTACGTTGAGCGTTCAGGCTCCGGTCAGTTTTGTTGGGTATCCAGACTCCAGTTATTACGTTGAGCGTTCAGGCTCCGGTCAATTTCGTTGGGTATCCAGACTCCGGTTATTACGTTGAGCGTTCAGGCTCCGGTCAGTTTCGTTGGGTATCTAGACTCAGGTTATTACATTGAGCGTTCAGGCTCTGGTCAGTTTCGTTTGGTATCCAGACTTCAGTTATAACGTTGAACATTCAGGCTCCGGTCAGTTTCGTTGGGTATCTAGACTCTGGTTTTTACGTTGAGCGTTCAGGCTCCGGTCAGTTTTGTTGGGTATCCAGACTCCGGTTATTACGTTAAGCGTTCAGGCTCCGGTCAGTTTCGTTGTGTATCCAGACTCCGGTTATTACGTTGAGCGTTCAGGCTCCGGTCAGTTTCGTTAGGTATCCAGACTCCGGTTTTTACGTTGAGCGTTCAGGGTCGGGACAATTTCGTTGGGTATCCAGACTCCGGTTATTACGTTGAGCGTTCAGGCTCCGGTCAGTTTCGTTGGGTATCCAGACTTTGGTTATTACGTTAAGCGTTCAGGCTCTGGTCAGTTTTGTTGGGTATCCAGACTCCGGTTATTACGTTAAGCATTTATGCTCGGGTCAGTTTTGTTGTGTATCCAGACTCCAGTTATTACGTTGAGTGTTCAGGCTCCGGTCAGTTTCGTTGGGTATCAAGACTTCGGTTTTTATGTTGAGCGTTCAGGCTCCGGTCAGTTTCGTTGGGTATCCAGACTCCGGTTATTACGTTGAGCGTTTAGGCTCTGGTCAGTTTTGTTGGGTATCCAGACTCCGGTTTTTAGGTTGAGCATTCAGGCTCCGGTCAGTTTCGTTTGGTATCCGGACTTCAGTTATTACGTTGAGCGTTCAGGCTCTGGTCAGTTTCGTTGAGTATCCAGATTCCGGTTATTACGTTGAGTGTTCAGGCTCCGGTTAATTTCGTTGGGTATCCATACTCCGGTTATTACGTTGAACGTTTAGGCTCCGGTCAGTTTCGTTGGGTATCCAGACTCCGGTTATTACGTTGAGCGTTCAGGCTCTGGTCAGTTTCGTTGGGTATCCAGACTCCAGTTGTTACGTAGAGCGTTCAGACTCCGGTCAATTTTGTTGGGTATCCAGACTCCGGTTATTATATTGAGGGTTCAGGCTCCGTTCAGTTTTGTTGGGTATCCAGACTTCGGTTATTACGTTAAGCGTTCAGGCTCCAGTCAGTTTCGTTGTGTATCCAGACTCCGGTCATTAAGTTGAGCGTTCAGGCTCCGGTCAGTTTCATTGGGTATCCAGACTCCAGTTATTACGTTGAGCGTTCAGGCTCCGGTCAGTTTCATTTGGGTATCCAGGCTCAGGTTATTACGTTGAGCGTTCAGGCTCCGGTCAGTTTCGTTGGGTATCCAGACTTTGGTTTTTACGTTGAGCGTTCAGGCTCCGGTCAGTTTTGTTGGGTATCCAGACTCCGGTTATTACAATGAGCGTTCAGGCTCCGGTCATTTTCGTTGAGCATCCAGACTCCAGTTATTATGTTGTGCGTTCAGGCTCCGGTCAGTTTCGATGGGTATCCAGACTCCGGTTATTACGTTGAGCGTTAAGGCTCCGGTCAGTTTCGTTGGGTATCCAGACTCCATTTTTTACGTTGAGCGTTCAGGCTCCGGTCAGTTTCGTTGTGTATCCAGACTTCGGTTATTACGTTGAGCGTTCAGGCTCCGGTCAGTTTCGTTTGGTATCCAGACTCCGGTTATTACGTTGAGCGTTCAGGCTCTGGTCAGTTTCGTTGAGTATCCAGATTCTGGTTATTACGTTGAGCGTTCAGGCTCCGGTCAAATTCGTTGGGTATCCAGACTCCAGTTTTTACGTTGAGCGTTTAGGCTCCCGTCAAATTCGTTGGGTATCCAGACTCCAGTTTTTACGTTGAGCGTTTAGGCTCCGGTCAGTTTTGTTGGGTATCCAGATTTCGGTTATTACGTTGAGCGTTCATGCTCTGGTCAGTTTCGTTGGGTATCCAGACTCCGGTTATTATGTTGAGCGTTCAAACTCCGGTCAGATTCGTTGGGTATCCAGACTCCGGTTATTATGTTGAGCGTTTAGGCTCTGGTCAAATTCGTTTGGTGTCCAAACTTCAGTTATTACGTTGAGCGTTCAGGCTCTGGTCAGTTTTGTTGAGTATCCAGATTCCGGTTATTACGTTGAGCGTTCAGGCTCCGGTCAATTTCGTTGGGTTCCAGACTCCGGTTATTACGTTGAGCGTTCAGGCTCCGGTCAATTTCGTTGGGTATCCATACTCCGGTTATTACGTTGAGTGTTTAGGCTCCGGTCAGTTTCGTTGGGTATCCAGACTTCGGTTATTACGTTGAGCGTTCAGGCTCCGATCAGTTTCGTTGAGTATCCAGACTCCGGTTATTACGTTGAGCATTCAGGCTCCGGTCAGTTTCGTTGGGTATCCAGACTCCGGTTATTACGTTAAGCGTTCAGGCTCTGGTCAGTTTCGTTGTGTATCCAGACTCCGGTTATTACGTTGAGCGTTCAGGCTCCGGTCAGTTTCGTTAGGTATCCAGACTCCGGTTTTTACGTTGAGCGTTCAGGGTCGGGTCAGTTTCGTTGGGTATCCAGACTCCGGTTATTACGTTGAGCGTTCAGGCTCCGGTCAGTTTCGTTGGGTATCCAGACTCTGGTTATTACGTTAAGCGTTCAGGCTCTGGTCAATTTTGTTGGGTATCCAGACTCCGGTTATTACGTTAAGCATTCATGCTCGGGTCAGTTTTGTTGTGTATCCAAACTCCAGTTATTACGTTGAGCGTTCAGGCTCCGGTCAGTTTCATTGGGTATCCAGACTTCGGTTTTTACGTTGAGCGTTCAGGCTCCGGTCAGTTTCATTGGGTATCAGAACTCCGGTTATTACGTTGAGCGTTCAGGCTCCGGTCAATTTCGTTGGGTATCCAGACTCCGGTTATTACCTTAAGCGTTCAGGCTCCGGTAAGTTTTGTTGGGTATCCAAACTCCGGTTATTACATTGAGCGTTTAGGCTCCGGTCAGTTTCGTTTGGTATCCAAACTTCAGTTATTACGTTGAGCGTCCAGGCTCCGGTCAGTTTCGTTGGGTATCCAGACTCCGGTTATTACGTTGAGCGTTAAGGCTCCGGTCAGTTTTGTTGGGTATCCAGACTTCGGTTATTACGTTGAGTGTCCAGGCTACGGTCAGTTTCGTTGTGTATCCAGACTCCGGTTATTACGTTGAGCGTTCAGGCTCCGGTCAGTTTCGTTGGGTATCCAGACTTCAGTTATTACGTTGAGCGTTCAGGCTCTGGTCAGTTTCGTTGGGTATCCAGACTCCGGTTATTACGTTGAGCGTTCAGGCTACGGTCATTTTTGTTGGGTATCCAGACTCTGGTTTTTACGTTGAGCGTTCAGGCTCCGGTCAGTTTTTTTGGGTGTCCAGACTCCGGTTATTACAATGAGCATTCAGGCTCCGGTCATTTTCGTTGAGCATCCAGACTTTAGTTATTATGTTGTACGTTCAAGCTACGGTCAGTTTCGTTGAGTATCCAGACTCCGGTTATTATGTTGAGCATTCAGGCTCCATTCAGTTTCGTTTGGTATCCAGACTCCGGTTATTACGTTAAGCGATCAGGCTCCGGTCAGTTTCATTGTGTATCCAGACTCCGGTTATTACGTAGAGCATTCAGGCTCCGGCCAGTTTCGTTGGGTATCCAGACTCCGGTTTTTACGTTGAGCGTTCAGGCTCCGATCAGTTTTGTTGGGTATCCAGACTCCGGTTATTATGTTGAGCGCTCAGGCTCCGGTCAGTTTCGTTGGGTATCCAGACTCTGGTTATTACGTTGAGCGTTCAGGCTCCGATCAGTTTCGTTGGGTATCTAGACTTCAGTTATTACGTTGAGCGTTCAGGCTCCGGTCAGTTTCGTTGGGTATCCAGACTTCAGTTATTACGTTGAGCGTTCAGGCTCCGATCAGTTTTGTTGGGTATCCAGACTCCGGTTATTACGTTGAGCGTTAAGGCTCCGGTCATTTTTGTTGGGTATCCAGACTCAGGTTATTACGTTGAGCGTTAAGGCTCCGGTCAGTTTCGTTGGGTATCCAGACTCCAGTTTTTACGTTGAGCGTTCAGGCTCCGGTCAGTTTTGTTGGGTATCCGGACTCCGGTTATTATGTTGAGGGTTTAGGCTCCGGTCAGTTTCGTTGGGTATCCAGACTCCGGTTAATACGTTGAACGTTCAGGCTCTGGTCAGTTTTGTTGGGTATCCAGACTCCGGTTATTACGTTGAGCATTCAAACTCCGGTCAGTTTCGTTGGGTATCCAGACTCCGGTTATTACGTTGAGCGTTCAGGCTCCGGTCAGTTTCGTTGGGTATCCAGACTCCGGTTATTACGTTAAGCGATCAGGCTCCGGTCAGTTTCATTGTGTATCCAGACTCCGGTTATTACGTTGAGCGTTCAGGCTCCGGTCAATTTCGTTGGGTATCCAGACTCCGGTTATTACATTGAGCGTTCAGGCTCCGGTCAGTTTCGTTTGGTATCCAGACTTCAGTTATTACGTTGAGAGTCCAGGTTCCGGTCAGTGTCGTTGGGTATCCAGACTCCGGTTATTACGTTGAGCGTTAAGGCTCCGGTCAGTTTCGTTGGGTATCCAGACTCCAGTTTTTACGTTGAGCGTTCAGGCTCCGGTCAGTTTCGTTGGGTATCCGGACTCCGGTTATTATGTTGAGAGTTTAGGCTCCGGTCAGTTTCGTTGGGTATCCAGACTCCGGTTTTTACATTGAGCGTTCAGGCTCCGGTCAGTTTTGTTGGGTATCCAGACTCTGGTTTTTACGTTGAGCGTTCAGGCTCCAATCAGTTTTATTGGGTATCCAGACTCCGGTTATTACGTTAAGCGTTCAGGCTCCGGTCAGTTTCGTTGGGTATCCAGACTCCGGTTATTACATTGAGCGTTCAGGCTCCGGTCAGTTTCGTTGGGTATCCAGACTCCGGTTTTTACGTTGAGCGTTCAGGCTCCGGTCAGTTTCATTGGGTATCAGAACTCCGGTTATTACGTTGAGCGTTCAGGCTCCGGTCAATTTCGTTGAGTATCCAGAATCCGGTTATTACGTTAAGCGTTCAGGCTCCGGTCAGTTTTGTTGGGTATCCAGACTCAGGTTATTACGTTGAGCGTTCAGGCTCCGGTCAGTTTCGTTTGGTATCCAGACTTCAGTTATTACGTTGAGCGTTCAGGCTCCGGTCAGTTTCGTTGGGTATCCAGACTCTGGTTTTTACGTTGAGCGTTCAGGCTCCGGTCAGTTTTGTTGGGTGTCCAGACTCCGGTTATTACAATGAGCATTCAGGCTCCGGTCATTTTCGTTGAGCATCCAGACTCCAGTTATTATGTTGTACGTTCAAGCTTCGGCCAGTTTCATTGAGTATCCAGACTCCGGGTATTACGTTGAGCGTTCAGGCTCCGTTCAGTTTCATTGGGTATCCAGACTCCGGTTATTACGTTAAGCGGTCAGGCTCCGGTCAGTTTCATTGTGTATCCAGACTCCGGTTATTACGTTGAGCGTTCAGGCTCCAGTCAGTTTCGTTGGGTATCCAGACTCCGGTGTTTACGTTGAGTGTTCAGGCTCCGATCAGTTTTGTTAGGTATCCAGACTCCGGTTATTACATTGAGCGCTCAGGCCCTGGTCAGTTTCGTTGGGTATCCAGACTCTGGTTATTACGTTGAGCGTTCAGGCTCCGATCAGTTTCGTTGGGTATCCAGACTTCAGTTATTACGTTGAGCGTTCAGGCTCCGGTCAGTTTCGTTGAGTATCCAGACTCCGGTTATTACGTTGAGCGTTCAGGCTCCGTTCAGTTTCGTTGGGTATCCAGACTCCGGTTATTACGTTAAACGATCAGGCTCCGGTCAGTTTCATTGTGTATCCAGACTCCGATTATTACGTTGAGTGTTCAGGCTCCGGTCAGTTTCGTTGGGTATCCAGACTCCGGTTATTACATTGAGCGTTCAGGCTCCGGTCAGTTTCGTTTGGTATCCAGACTTCAGTTATTACGTTGAGCGTCCAGGTTCCGGTCAGTGTCGTTGGGTATCCAGACTCCGGTTATTACGTTGAGCGTTAAGGCTCCGGTCAGTTTCGTTGGGTATCCAGACTCCAGTTTTTACGTTGAGCGTTCAGGCTCCGGTCAGTTTCGTTGGGTATCCGGACTCCGGTTATTATGTTGAGGGTTTAGGCTCCGGTTAGTTTCGTTTGGTATCCAGACTCCGGTTATTACGTTGAGCGTTCAGGCACTGGTCAGTTTCGTTGGGTATCCAGACTCCGGTTAATACGTTGAACGTTCAGGCTCCGGTCAGTTTTGTTGGGTATCCAGACTCCGGTTATTACGTTGAGCGTTCAGGCTCCGATCAGTTTTGTTGGGTATCCAGACTCCGGTTATTATGTTGAGCGCTCAGGCTCCGGTCAGTTTCGTTGGGTATCCAGACTCTGGTTATTACGTTGAGCGTTCAGGCTCCGATCAGTTTCGTTGGGTATCTAGACTTCAGTTATTACGTTGAGCGTTCAGGCTCCGGTCAGTTTCGTTGGGTATCCAGACTTCAGTTATTACGTTGAGCGTTCAGGCTCCGATCAGTTTTGTTGGGTATCCAGACTCCGGTTATTACGTTGAGCGTTAAGGCTCCGGTCATTTTTGTTGGGTATCCAGACTCAGGTTATTACGTTGAGCGTTAAGGCTCCGGTCAGTTTCGTTGGGTATCCAGACTCCAGTTTTTACGTTGAGCGTTCAGGCTCCGGTCAGTTTTGTTGGGTATCCGGACTCCGGTTATTATGTTGAGGGTTTAGGCTCCGGTCAGTTTCGTTGGGTATCCAGACTCCGGTTATTACGTTGAGCGTTCAGGCTCTGGTCAGTTTCGTTGGGTATCCAGACTCCGGTTAATACGTTGAACGTTCAGGCTCTGGTCAGTTTTGTTGGGTATCCAGACTCCGGTTATTACGTTGAGCATTCAAACTCCGGTCAGTTTCGTTGGGTATCCAGACTCCGGTTATTACGTTGAGCGTTCAGGCTCCGGTCAGTTTCGTTGGGTATCCAGACTCCGGTTATTACGTTAAGCGATCAGGCTCCGGTCAGTTTCATTGTGCATCCAGACTCCGGTTATTACGTTGAGCGCTCAGGCTCCGGTCAATTTCGTTGGGTATCCAGACTCCGGTTATTACATTGAGCGTTCAGGCTCCGGTCAGTTTCGTTTGGTATCCAGACTTCAGTTATTACGTTGAGAGTCCAGAGTCCGGTCAGTGTCGTTGGGTATCCAGACTCCGGTTATTACGTTGAGCGTTAAGGCTCCGGTCAGTTTCGTTGGGTATCCAGACTCCAGTTTTTACGTTGAGCGTTCAGGCTCCGGTCAGTTTCGTTGGGTATCCGGACTCCGGTTATTATGTTGAGGGGTTAGGCTCCGGTCAGTTTCGTTGGGTATCCAGACTCCGGTTTTTACATTGAGCGTTCAGGCTCCGGTCAGTTTTGTTGGGTATCCAGACTCTGGTTTTTACGTTGAGCGTTCAGGCTCCGGTCAGTTTTATTGGGTATCCAGACTCCGGTTATTACGTTAAGCGTTCAGGCTCCGGTCAGTTTCGTTGGGTATCCAGACTCCGGTTATTACATTGAGCGTTCAAGCTCCGGTCAGTTTCGTTGGGTATCCAGACTCTGGTTTTTACGTTGAGCGTTCAGGCTCCGGTCAGTTTCATTGGGTATCAGAACTCCGGTTATTACGTTGAGCGTTCAGGCTCCGGTCAATTTTGTTGAGTATCCAGAATCCGGTTATTACGTTAAGCGTTCAGGCTCCGGTCAGTTTTGTTGGGTATCCAGACTCAGGTTATTACGTTGAGCGTTCAGGCTCCGGTCAGTTTCGTTTGGTATCCAGACTTCAGTTATTACGTTGAGCGTTCAGGCTCCGGTCAGTTTCGTTGGGTATCCAGACTCTAGTTTTTACGTTGAGCGTTCAGGCTCCGGTCAGTTTTGTTGGGTGTCCAGACTCCGGTTATTACAATGAGCATTCAGGCTCCGGTCATTTTCGTTGAGCATCCAGACTCCAGTTATTATGTTGTACGTTCAAGCTTCGGCCAGTTTCATTGAGTATCCAGACTCCGGGTATTACGTTGAGCGTTCAGGCTCCGTTCAGTTTCATTGGGTATCCAGACTCTGGTTATTACGTTAAGCGGTCAGGCTCCGGTCAGTTTCATTGTGTATCCAGACTCTGGTTATTACGTTGAGCGTTCAGGCTCCAGTCAGTTTCGTTGGGTATCCAGACTCCGGTGTTTACGTTGAGTGTTCAGTCTCCGATCAGTTTTGTTAGGTATCCAGACTCCGGTTATTACATTGAGCGCTCAGGCCCTGGTCAGTTTCGTTGGGTATCCAGACTCTGGTTATTACGTTGAGCGTTCAGGCTCCGATCAGTTTCGTTGGGTATCCAGACTTCAGTTATTACGTTGAGCGTTCAGGCTCCGGTCAGTTTCGTTGAGTATCCAGACTCCGGTTATTACGTTGAGCGTTCAGGCTCCGTTCAGTTTCGTTGGGTATCCAGACTCCGGTTATTACGTTAAATGATCAGGCTCCGGTCAGTTTCATTGTGTATCCAGACTCCGGTTATTACGTTGAGCGTTAAGGCTCCGGTCAGTTTCGTTGGGTATCCAGACTCCAGTTTTTACGTTGAGCGTTCAGGCTCCGGTCAGTTTCGTTGGGTATCCGGACTCCGGTTATTATGTTGAGGGTTTAGGCTCCGGTTAGTTTCGTTGGGTATCCAGACTCCGGTTATTACGTTGAGCGTTCAGGCACTGGTCAGTTTCGTTGGGTATCCAGACTCCGGTTAATACGTTGAACGTTCAGGCTCCGGTCAGTTTTGTTGGGTATCCAGACTCCGGTTATTACGTTGAGCGTTCAAACTCCGGTCAGTTTCGTTGGGTATCCAGACTCCGGTTATTACGTTGAGCGTTCAGGCTCCGGTCAGTTTCGTTGGGTATCCAGACTCCGGTTATTACGTTAAGCGATCAGGCTCCGGTCAGTTTCATTGTGTATCCAGACTCCGGTTATTACGTTGAGCGTTCAGGCTCCGGTCAATTTCGTTGGGTATCTAGACTCCGGTTATTACATTGAGCGTTCAGGCTCCGGTCAGTTTCGTTTGGTATCCAGACTTCAGTTATTACGTTGAGAGTCCAGGTTCCGGTCAGTGTCGTTGGGTATCCAGACTCCGGTTATTACGTTGAGCGTTAAGGCTCCGGTCAGTTTCGTTGGATATCCAGACTCCAGTTTTTACGTTGAGCGTTCAGGCTCCGGTCAGTTTCGTTGGGTATCCGGACTCAGGTTATTATGTTCAGGGTTTAGGCTCCGGTCAGTTTCGTTGGGTATCCAGACTCCGGTTTTTACATTGAGCGTTCAGGCTCCGGTCAGTTTTGTTGGGTATCCAGACTCTGGTTTTTACGTTGAGCGTTCAGGCTCCGGTCAGTTTTATTGGGTATCCAGACTCCGGTTATTACGTTAAGCGTTCAGGCTCCGGTCAGTTTCGTTGGGTATCCAGACTCCGGTTATTACATTGAGCGTTCAGGCTCCGGTCAGTTTCGTTGGGTATCCAGACTCCGGTTTTTACGTTGAGCGTTCAGGCTCCGGTCAGTTTCATTGGGTATCAGAACTCCGGTTATTACGTTGAGCGTTCAGGCTCCGGTCAATTTCGTTGAGTATCTAGAATCCGGTTATTACGTTAAGCGTTCAGGCTCCGGTCAGTTTTGTTGGGTATCCAAACTCCGGTTATTACATTGAGCGTTTAGTCTCCGGTCAGTTGCGTTTGGTATCCAAACTTCAGTTATTACGTTGAGCGTCCAGGCTCCGGTCAGTTTCGTTGGGTATCTAGACTCCGGTTATTACGTTGAGCGTTAAGGCTCTGGTCAGTTTCGTTGGGTATCCAGACTCCGGTTATTACGTTGAGTGTCCAGGCTACGGTCAGTTTCGTTGTGTATCCAGACTCCGGTTATTACGTTGAGCGTTCAGGCTCCGGTCAGTTTCGTTGGGTATCCAGACTTCAGTTATTACGTTGAGCGTTCAGGCTCTGATCAGTTTCGTTGGTTATCCAGACTCCGGTGATTACGTTGAGCGTTCAGGCTCCGGTCATTTTTGTTGGGTATCCAGACTCAGGTTATTACGTTGAGCGTTCAGGCTCTGGTTAGTTTCGTTTGGTATCCAGACTTCAGTTATTACGTTGAGCGTTCAGGCTCCGGTCAGTTTCGTTGGGTATCCAGACTCTGGTTTTTACGTTGAGCGTTCAGGCTCTGGTCAGTTTTGTTGGGTGTCCAGACTCCGGTTATTACAATGAGCACTCAGGCTCCGGTCATTTTCGTTGAGCATCCAGACTTTAGTTATTATGTTGTACGTTCAAGCTCCGGTCAGTTTCGTTGAGTATCCAGACTCCGGTTATTACATTGAGCATTCAGGCTCCGTTCAGTTTCGTTGGGTATCCAGACTCTGGTTATTACGTTAAGCGATCAGGCTCCGGTCAGTTTCATTGTGTATCCAGACTCTGGTTATTACGTTAAGCGGTCAGGCTCCGGTCAGTTTCATTGTGTATCCAGACTCTGGTTATTACGTTGAGCGTTCAGGCTCCAGTCAGTTTCGTTGGGTATCCAGACTCCGGTGTTTACGTTGAGTGTTCAGTCTCCGATCAGTTTTGTTAGGTATCCAGACTCCGGTTATTACATTGAGCGCTCAGGCCCTGGTCAGTTTCGTTGGGTATCCAGACTCTGGTTATTACGTTGAGCGTTCAGGCTCCGATCAGTTTCGTTGGGTATCCAGACTTCAGTTATTACGTTGAGCGTTCAGGCTCCGGTCAGTTTCGTTGAGTATCCAGACTCCGGTTATTACGTTGAGCGTTCAGGCTCCGTTCAGTTTCGTTGGGTATCCAGACTCCGGTTATTACGTTAAATGATCAGGCTCCGGTCAGTTTCATTGTGTATCCAGACTCCGGTTATTACGTTGAGCGTTAAGGCTCCGGTCAGTTTCGTTGGGTATCCAGACTCCAGTTTTTACGTTGAGCGTTCAGGCTCCGGTCAGTTTCGTTGGGTATCCGGACTCCGGTTATTATGTTGAGGGTTTAGGCTCCGGTTAGTTTCGTTGGGTATCCAGACTCCGGTTATTACGTTGAGCGTTCAGGCACTGGTCAGTTTCGTTGGGTATCCAGACTCCGGTTAATACGTTGAACGTTCAGGCTCCGGTCAGTTTTGTTGGGTATCCAGACTCCGGTTATTACGTTGAGCGTTCAAACTCCGGTCAGTTTCGTTGGGTATCCAGACTCCGGTTATTACGTTGAGCGTTCAGGCTCCGGTCAGTTTCGTTGGGTATCCAGACTCCGGTTATTACGTTAAGCGATCAGGCTCCGGTCAGTTTCATTGTGTATCCAGACTCCGGTTATTACGTTGAGCGTTCAGGCTCCGGTCAATTTCGTTGGGTATCTAGACTCCGGTTATTACATTGAGCGTTCAGGCTCCGGTCAGTTTCGTTTGGTATCCAGACTTCAGTTATTACGTTGAGAGTCCAGGTTCCGGTCAGTGTCGTTGGGTATCCAGACTCCGGTTATTACGTTGAGCGTTAAGGCTCCGGTCAGTTTCGTTGGATATCCAGACTCCAGTTTTTACGTTGAGCGTTCAGGCTCCGGTCAGTTTCGTTGGGTATCCGGACTCAGGTTATTATGTTCAGGGTTTAGGCTCCGGTCAGTTTCGTTGGGTATCCAGACTCCGGTTTTTACATTGAGCGTTCAGGCTCCGGTCAGTTTTGTTGGGTATCCAGACTCTGGTTTTTACGTTGAGCGTTCAGGCTCCGGTCAGTTTTATTGGGTATCCAGACTCCGGTTATTACGTTAAGCGTTCAGGCTCCGGTCAGTTTCGTTGGGTATCCAGACTCCGGTTATTACATTGAGCGTTCAGGCTCCGGTCAGTTTCGTTGGGTATCCAGACTCCGGTTTTTACGTTGAGCGTTCAGGCTCCGGTCAGTTTCATTGGGTATCAGAACTCCGGTTATTACGTTGAGCGTTCAGGCTCCGGTCAATTTCGTTGAGTATCTAGAATCCGGTTATTACGTTAAGCGTTCAGGCTCCGGTCAGTTTTGTTGGGTATCCAAACTCCGGTTATTACATTGAGCGTTTAGTCTCCGGTCAGTTGCGTTTGGTATCCAAACTTCAGTTATTACGTTGAGCGTCCAGGCTCCGGTCAGTTTCGTTGGGTATCTAGACTCCGGTTATTACGTTGAGCGTTAAGGCTCTGGTCAGTTTCGTTGGGTATCCAGACTCCGGTTATTACGTTGAGTGTCCAGGCTACGGTCAGTTTCGTTGTGTATCCAGACTCCGGTTATTACGTTGAGCGTTCAGGCTCCGGTCAGTTTCGTTGGGTATCCAGACTTCAGTTATTACGTTGAGCGTTCAGGCTCTGATCAGTTTCGTTGGTTATCCAGACTCCGGTGATTACGTTGAGCGTTCAGGCTCCGGTCATTTTTGTTGGGTATCCAGACTCAGGTTATTACGTTGAGCGTTCAGGCTCTGGTTAGTTTCGTTTGGTATCCAGACTTCAGTTATTACGTTGAGCGTTCAGGCTCCGGTCAGTTTCGTTGGGTATCCAGACTCTGGTTTTTACGTTGAGCGTTCAGGCTCTGGTCAGTTTTGTTGGGTGTCCAGACTCCGGTTATTACAATGAGCACTCAGGCTCCGGTCATTTTCGTTGAGCATCCAGACTTTAGTTATTATGTTGTACGTTCAAGCTCCGGTCAGTTTCGTTGAGTATCCAGACTCCGGTTATTACATTGAGCATTCAGGCTCCGTTCAGTTTCGTTGGGTATCCAGACTCTGGTTATTACGTTAAGCGATCAGGCTCCGGTCAGTTTCATTGTGTATCCAGACTCCGGTTATTACGTAGAGCATTCAGGCTCCGGCCAGTTTCGTTGGGTATCCAGACTCCGGTTTTTACGTTGAGCGTTCAGGCTCCGATCAGTTTTGTTGGGTATCCAGACTCCGGTTATTATGTTGAGCGCTCAGGCTCCGGTCAGTTTTGTTGGGTATCCAGACTCTGGTTATTACGTTGAGCGTTCAGGCTCCGATCAGTTTCGTTGGGTATCTAGACTTCAGTTATTACGTTGAGCGTTCAGGCTCCGGTCAGTTTTGTTAGGTATCCAGACTTCAGTTATTACGTTGAGCGTTCAGGCTCCGGTCAGTTTTGTTGGGTATCCGGACTCCGGTTATTACGTTGAGCGTTCAAGCTCCGGTCATTTTTGTTGGGTATCCAGACTCAGGTTATTACGTTGAGCGTTCAGGCTCCGGTCAGTTTTGTTGGGTATCCAGACTCCGGTTATTACATTGAGCGTTCAGGCTCCGGTCAGTTTCGTTTGGTATCCAGACTTCAGTTATTACGTTGAGCGTCCAGGCTCCGGTCAGTTTCGTTGGGTATCCAGACTCCGGTTATTACGTTGAGCGTTAAGGCTCCGGTCAGTTTCGTTGGGTATCCAGACTCCAGTTTTTACGTTGAGCGTTCAGGCTCCGGTCAGTTTTGTTGGGTATCCTGACTCCGGTTATTATGTTGAGGGTTTAGGCTCCGGTCAGTTTCGTTGGGTATCCAGACTCCGGTTATTACGTTGAGCGTTCAGGCTCTGGTCAGTTTCGTTGGGTATCTAGACTCCGGTTAATACGTTGAACGTTCAGGCTCTGGTCAGTTTTGTTGGGTATCCAGACTCCGGTTATTACGTTGAGCGTTCAAACTCCGGTCAATTTCGTTGGGTATCCAGACTCCGGTTATTACGTTGAGCGTTCAGGCTCCGGTCTGTTTCGTTGGGTATCCAGACTCCGGTTATTACGTTAAGCATTCAGGCTCCGGTCAGTTTCGTTGGGTATCCAGACTCCGGTTATTACATTGAGCGTTCAGGCTCCGGTCAGTTTCGTTTGGTATCCAGACTTCAGTTATTACGTTGATCGTCTAGGCTTCGGTCAGTTTCGTTGGGTATCCAGGCTCTGGTTATTACGTTGAGCGTTAAGGCTTCGGTCAATTTCGTTGGGTATCCAGACTCCAGTTTTTACGTTGAGCGTTTAGGCTCTGGTCAGTTTTGTTGGGTATCCAGATTCCGGTTATTATGTTGAGGGTTTAGGCTCCGGTCAGTTTCGTTGGGTATCCAGACTCCAGTTATTACGTTGAGCGTTCAGGCTCTGGTCAGTTTCGTTGGGTATCCAGACTCCGGTTATTATGTTGAGCGTTCAAACTCCGGTCAGATTCGTTGGGTATCCAGACTCCGGTTATTACGTTGAGCGTTCAGGCTCTGGTCAGTTTCGTTTGGTATCCAGGACTTCAGTTATTACGTTGAGCGTTCAGGCTCTGGTTAGTTTTGTTGAGTATCCAGATTCCATTTATTACGTTGAGCGTTCAGGCTCCGGTCAATTTCGTTGGGTTCCAGACTCCGGTTATTACGTTGAGCGTTCAGGCTCCGGTCAGTTTTGTTGGGTATCCAGACTCCAGTTTTTACGTTGAGCGTTCAGGCTCCGTTCAGTTTTGTTGGGTATCCAGACTCAGGTTATTATGTTGAGGGTTCAGGCTCCGGTCAGTTTCGTTGGGTATCCAGACTTCGGTTATTACGTTCAGCGTTCAGGCTCCGGTTAGTTTTGTTGGGTATCCAGACTCTAGTTATTACGTTGAGCGTTCAGGCTCCGGTCAGTTTCTTTGGGTATTCAGACTCCGGTTTTTACGTTGAGCGTTCAGGCTCCGGTCAGTTTTGTTAGGTATCCAGACTCTGGTTTTTACGTTGAGCGTTCAGGCTCTGGTCAGTTTCGTTGGGTATCCAGACTCCGGTTATTACGTTGAGCGTTCAGGCCCCGGTCAGTTTTGTTGGGTATCCAGACTTCAGTTATTACGGTGAGCGTTCAGGCTCCGGTCAGTTTCGTTGGGTATCCAGACTCCGGTTATTACGTTGAGCATTCAGGCTCCGGTCATTTTTGTTGGGTATCCATACTCAGGTTATTACGTTGAGCGTTCAGGCTCCGGTCAGTTTCGTTTGGTATCCAGACTTCAGTTATTACGTTGAGCGTTCAGGCTCCGGTCAGTTTTGTTGGGTATCCAGGCTCCGGTTATTACGTTGAGCGTTCAGGCTCCGGTCAGTTTCGTTGGGTATCCAGACTTCAGTTATTACGTTGAGCGTTCAGGCTCTGGTCAGTTTCGTTGGGTATCCAGACTCCGGTTATTACGTTGAGCGCTCAGGCTCCGGTCATTTTTGTTGGGTATCCAGACTCAGGTTATTACGTTGAGCATTCAGGCTCTGGTCAGTTTCGTTTGGTATCCAGACTTCAGTTATTACGTTGAGCATTCAGGCTCCGGTCAGTTTCGTTGGGTATCCAGACTCTGGTTTTTACGTTGAGCGTTCAGGCTCCGGTCAGTTTTGTTGGGTATCCAGACTCCGGTTACTACGTTAAGCGTTCAGGCTCCGGTCAGTTTCGTTGGGTATCCAGACTCCGGTTATTACGTTGAGCGTTCAGGCTCCGGTCAGTTTCGTTGGGTATCCGAACTCCGGTTATTACGTCGAGCGTTCAGGCTCTGGTCAGTTTCGTTAGGTATCCAGACTCCGGTTATTACGTTGAGCGTTCAGGCCCCGGTCAGTTTTGTTGGGTATCCAGACTTCAGTTATTACGGTGAGCGTTCAGGCTCCGGTCAATTTCGTTGGGTATCCAGACTCCGGTTATTACGTTGAGCATTCAGGCTCCGGTCATTTTTGTTGGGTATCCATACTCAGGTTATTACGTTGAGCGTTCAGGCTCCGGTCAGTTTCGTTTGGTTTCCAGACTTCAGTTATTACGTTGAGCGTTCATGCTCCGGTCAGTTTCGTTGGGTATCCAGGCTCCGGTTATTACGTTGAGCGTTCAGGCTCCGGTCAGTTTCGTTGGGTATCCAGACTTCAGTTATTACGTTGAGCATTCAGGCTCTGGTCAGTTTCGTTGGGTATCCAGACTCCGGTTATTACGTTGAGCGCTCAGGCTCCGGTCATTTTTGTTGGGTATCCAGACTCAGGTTATTACGTTGAGCATTCAGGCTCTGGTCAGTTTCGTTTGGTATCCAGACTTCAGTTATTACGTTGAGCATTCAGGCTCCGGTCAGTTTCGTTGGGTATCCAGACTCTGGTTTTTACGTTGAGCGTTCAGGCTCCGGTCAGTTTTGTTGGGTATCCAGACTCCGGTTACTACGTTAAGCGTTCAGGCTCCGGTCAGTTTCGTTGGGTATCCAGACTCCGGTTATTACGTTGAGCGTTCAGGCTCCGGTCAGTTTCGTTGGGTATCCGAACTCCGGTTATTACGTCGAGCGTTCAGGCTCTGGTCAGTTTCGTTGGGTATCCAGACTCCGGTTATTACGTTGAGCGTTCAGGCCCCGGTCAGTTTTGTTGGGTATCCAGACTTCAGTTATTACGGTGAGCGTTCAGGCTCCGGTCAGTTTCGTTGGGTATCCTGACTCCGGTTATTACGTTGAGCATTCAGGCTCCGGTCATTTTTGTTGGGTATCCATACTCAGGTTATTACGTTGAGCGTTCAGGCTCCGGTCAGTTTCGTTTGGTATCCAGACTTCAGTTATTACGTTGAGCGTTCATGCTCTGGTCAGTTTCGTTGGGTATCCATGCTCCGGTTATTACGTTGAGCGTTCAGGCTCCGGTCAGTTTCGTTGGGTATCCAGACTTCAGTTATTACGTTGAGCGTTCAGGCTCTGGTCAGTTTCGTTGGGTATCCAGACTCCGGTTATTACGTTGAGCGCTCAGGCTCCGGTCATTTTTGTTGGGTATCCAGACTCAGGTTATTACGTTGAGCATTCAGGCTCTGGTCAGTTTTGTTTGGTATCCAGACTTCAGTTATTACGTTGAGCATTCAGGCTCCGGTCAGTTTCGTTGGGTATCCAGACTCTGGTTTTTACGTTGAGCGTTCATGCTCCGGTCAGTTTTGTTGGATGTCCAGACTCCGGTTATTACGATGAGCATTCAGGCTCCGGTCATTTTCGTTGAGCATCCAGACTCCAGTTATTATGTTGTACGTTCAAGCTCTGGTCAGTTTCGTTGAGTATCCAGACTCCAGTTATTACGTTGAGTGTTCAGGCTCCATTCAGTTTCGTTGGGTATCCAGACTCCGGTTATTACGTTAAGCGATCAGGCTCCGTTCAGTTTCATTGTGTATCCAGACTCCGGTTATTACGTTGAGCATTCAGGCTCCGGTCAGTTTCGTTGGGTATCCAGACTTCGGTTTTTACGTTGAGCATTCAGGCTCCGATCAGTTTCGTTGTGTATCCAGACTCCGGTTATTACGTTTAGCACTCAGGCTCCGGTCAGTTTCGTTGGGTATCCAGACTCCGGTTTTTACGTTAGGCGTTCAGGCTCCGATCAGTTTTGTTGGGTATCCAGACTCCGGTTTTTACGTTAGGCGTTCAGGCTCCGGTCAGTTTCGTTGGGTATCCAGACTCCGGTTTTTACGTTGAGTGTTCAGGCTCCGGTCAATTTTGTTGGGTATCCAGACTCTGGTTTTTACGTTGAGCGTTCAGGCTCCGGTCAGTTTTGTTGGGTATCCAGACTCCGGTTACTACGTTAAGCGTTCAGGCTCCGGTCAGTTTCGTTGGGTATCCAGACTCCGGTTATTACGTTGAGCGTTCAGGCTCCAGTCAGTTTCGTTGGGTATCCGAACTCCGGTTATTACGTCGTGCGTTCAGGCTCCGGTCAGTTTCGTTGGGTATCCAGACTCCGGTTATTACGTTGAGCGTTCAGGCTCCGGTCAGTTTTGTTGGGTATCCAGACTTCAGTTATTACGGTGAGCGTTCAGGCTCCGGTCAGTTTCGTTGGGTATCCAGAATCCGGTTATTACGTTGAGCATTCAGGCTCCGGTCATTTTTGTTGGGTATCCATACTCAGGTTATTACGTTGAGCGTTCAGGCTCCGGTCAGTTTCGTTTGGTATCCAGACTTCAGTTATTACGTTGAGCGTTCAGGCTCCGGTCAGTTTCGTTGGGTATCCAGACTCCGGTTATTACGTTGAGCGTTCAGGCTCCGGTCAGTTTCGTTGGGTATCCAGACTTCAGTTATTACGTTGAGCGTTCAGGCTCCGGTCAGTTTCGTTGGGTATCCGGACTCAGGTTATTATGTTCAGGGTTTAGGCTCCGGTCAGTTTCGTTGGGTATCCAGACTCCGGTTTTTACATTGAGCGTTCAGGCTCCGGTCAGTTTTGTTGGGTATCCAGACTCTGGTTTTTACGTTGAGCGTTCAGGCTCCGGTCAGTTTTATTGGGTATCCAGACTCCGGTTATTACGTTAAGCGTTCAGGCTCCGGTCAGTTTCGTTGGGTATCCAGACTCCGGTTATTACATTGAGCGTTCAGGCTCCGGTCAGTTTCGTTGGGTATCCAGACTCCGGTTTTTACGTTGAGCGTTCAGGCTCCGGTCAGTTTCATTGGGTATCAGAACTCCGGTTATTACGTTGAGCGTTCAGGCTCCGGTCAATTTCGTTGAGTATCTAGAATCCGGTTATTACGTTAAGCGTTCAGGCTCCGGTCAGTTTTGTTGGGTATCCAAACTCCGGTTATTACATTGAGCGTTTAGTCTCCGGTCAGTTGCGTTTGGTATCCAAACTTCAGTTATTACGTTGAGCGTCCAGGCTCCGGTCAGTTTCGTTGGGTATCTAGACTCCGGTTATTACGTTGAGCGTTAAGGCTCTGGTCAGTTTCGTTGGGTATCCAGACTCCGGTTATTACGTTGAGTGTCCAGGCTACGGTCAGTTTCGTTGTGTATCCAGACTCCGGTTATTACGTTGAGCGTTCAGGCTCCGGTCAGTTTCGTTGGGTATCCAGACTTCAGTTATTACGTTGAGCGTTCAGGCTCTGATCAGTTTCGTTGGTTATCCAGACTCCGGTGATTACGTTGAGCGTTCAGGCTCCGGTCATTTTTGTTGGGTATCCAGACTCAGGTTATTACGTTGAGCGTTCAGGCTCTGGTTAGTTTCGTTTGGTATCCAGACTTCAGTTATTACGTTGAGCGTTCAGGCTCCGGTCAGTTTCGTTGGGTATCCAGACTCTGGTTTTTACGTTGAGCGTTCAGGCTCTGGTCAGTTTTGTTGGGTGTCCAGACTCCGGTTATTACAATGAGCACTCAGGCTCCGGTCATTTTCGTTGAGCATCCAGACTTTAGTTATTATGTTGTACGTTCAAGCTCCGGTCAGTTTCGTTGAGTATCCAGACTCCGGTTATTACATTGAGCATTCAGGCTCCGTTCAGTTTCGTTGGGTATCCAGACTCTGGTTATTACGTTAAGCGATCAGGCTCCGGTCAGTTTCATTGTGTATCCAGACTCCGGTTATTACGTAGAGCATTCAGGCTCCGGCCAGTTTCGTTGGGTATCCAGACTCCGGTTTTTACGTTGAGCGTTCAGGCTCCGATCAGTTTTGTTGGGTATCCAGACTCCGGTTATTATGTTGAGCGCTCAGGCTCCGGTCAGTTTTGTTGGGTATCCAGACTCTGGTTATTACGTTGAGCGTTCAGGCTCCGATCAGTTTCGTTGGGTATCTAGACTTCAGTTATTACGTTGAGCGTTCAGGCTCCGGTCAGTTTTGTTAGGTATCCAGACTTCAGTTATTACGTTGAGCGTTCAGGCTCCGGTCAGTTTTGTTGGGTATCCGGACTCCGGTTATTACGTTGAGCGTTCAAGCTCCGGTCATTTTTGTTGGGTATCCAGACTCAGGTTATTACGTTGAGCGTTCAGGCTCCGGTCAGTTTTGTTGGGTATCCAGACTCCGGTTATTACATTGAGCGTTCAGGCTCCGGTCAGTTTCGTTTGGTATCCAGACTTCAGTTATTACGTTGAGCGTCCAGGCTCCGGTCAGTTTCGTTGGGTATCCAGACTCCGGTTATTACGTTGAGCGTTAAGGCTCCGGTCAGTTTCGTTGGGTATCCAGACTCCAGTTTTTACGTTGAGCGTTCAGGCTCCGGTCAGTTTTGTTGGGTATCCTGACTCCGGTTATTATGTTGAGGGTTTAGGCTCCGGTCAGTTTCGTTGGGTATCCAGACTCCGGTTATTACGTTGAGCGTTCAGGCTCTGGTCAGTTTCGTTGGGTATCTAGACTCCGGTTAATACGTTGAACGTTCAGGCTCTGGTCAGTTTTGTTGGGTATCCAGACTCCGGTTATTACGTTGAGCGTTCAAACTCCGGTCAATTTCGTTGGGTATCCAGACTCCGGTTATTACGTTGAGCGTTCAGGCTCCGGTCTGTTTCGTTGGGTATCCAGACTCCGGTTATTACGTTAAGCATTCAGGCTCCGGTCAGTTTCGTTGGGTATCCAGACTCCGGTTATTACATTGAGCGTTCAGGCTCCGGTCAGTTTCGTTTGGTATCCAGACTTCAGTTATTACGTTGATCGTCTAGGCTTCGGTCAGTTTCGTTGGGTATCCAGGCTCTGGTTATTACGTTGAGCGTTAAGGCTTCGGTCAATTTCGTTGGGTATCCAGACTCCAGTTTTTACGTTGAGCGTTTAGGCTCTGGTCAGTTTTGTTGGGTATCCAGATTCCGGTTATTATGTTGAGGGTTTAGGCTCCGGTCAGTTTCGTTGGGTATCCAGACTCCAGTTATTACGTTGAGCGTTCAGGCTCTGGTCAGTTTCGTTGGGTATCCAGACTCCGGTTATTATGTTGAGCGTTCAAACTCCGGTCAGATTCGTTGGGTATCCAGACTCCGGTTATTACGTTGAGCGTTCAGGCTCTGGTCAGTTTCGTTTGGTATCCAGGACTTCAGTTATTACGTTGAGCGTTCAGGCTCTGGTTAGTTTTGTTGAGTATCCAGATTCCATTTATTACGTTGAGCGTTCAGGCTCCGGTCAATTTCGTTGGGTTCCAGACTCCGGTTATTACGTTGAGCGTTCAGGCTCCGGTCAGTTTTGTTGGGTATCCAGACTCCAGTTTTTACGTTGAGCGTTCAGGCTCCGTTCAGTTTTGTTGGGTATCCAGACTCAGGTTATTATGTTGAGGGTTCAGGCTCCGGTCAGTTTCGTTGGGTATCCAGACTTCGGTTATTACGTTCAGCGTTCAGGCTCCGGTTAGTTTTGTTGGGTATCCAGACTCTAGTTATTACGTTGAGCGTTCAGGCTCCGGTCAGTTTCTTTGGGTATTCAGACTCCGGTTTTTACGTTGAGCGTTCAGGCTCCGGTCAGTTTTGTTAGGTATCCAGACTCTGGTTTTTACGTTGAGCGTTCAGGCTCTGGTCAGTTTCGTTGGGTATCCAGACTCCGGTTATTACGTTGAGCGTTCAGGCCCCGGTCAGTTTTGTTGGGTATCCAGACTTCAGTTATTACGGTGAGCGTTCAGGCTCCGGTCAGTTTCGTTGGGTATCCAGACTCCGGTTATTACGTTGAGCATTCAGGCTCCGGTCATTTTTGTTGGGTATCCATACTCAGGTTATTACGTTGAGCGTTCAGGCTCCGGTCAGTTTCGTTTGGTATCCAGACTTCAGTTATTACGTTGAGCGTTCAGGCTCCGGTCAGTTTTGTTGGGTATCCAGGCTCCGGTTATTACGTTGAGCGTTCAGGCTCCGGTCAGTTTCGTTGGGTATCCAGACTTCAGTTATTACGTTGAGCGTTCAGGCTCTGGTCAGTTTCGTTGGGTATCCAGACTCCGGTTATTACGTTGAGCGCTCAGGCTCCGGTCATTTTTGTTGGGTATCCAGACTCAGGTTATTACGTTGAGCATTCAGGCTCTGGTCAGTTTCGTTTGGTATCCAGACTTCAGTTATTACGTTGAGCATTCAGGCTCCGGTCAGTTTCGTTGGGTATCCAGACTCTGGTTTTTACGTTGAGCGTTCAGGCTCCGGTCAGTTTTGTTGGGTATCCAGACTCCGGTTACTACGTTAAGCGTTCAGGCTCCGGTCAGTTTCGTTGGGTATCCAGACTCCGGTTATTACGTTGAGCGTTCAGGCTCCGGTCAGTTTCGTTGGGTATCCGAACTCCGGTTATTACGTCGAGCGTTCAGGCTCTGGTCAGTTTCGTTAGGTATCCAGACTCCGGTTATTACGTTGAGCGTTCAGGCCCCGGTCAGTTTTGTTGGGTATCCAGACTTCAGTTATTACGGTGAGCGTTCAGGCTCCGGTCAATTTCGTTGGGTATCCAGACTCCGGTTATTACGTTGAGCATTCAGGCTCCGGTCATTTTTGTTGGGTATCCATACTCAGGTTATTACGTTGAGCGTTCAGGCTCCGGTCAGTTTCGTTTGGTTTCCAGACTTCAGTTATTACGTTGAGCGTTCATGCTCCGGTCAGTTTCGTTGGGTATCCAGGCTCCGGTTATTACGTTGAGCGTTCAGGCTCCGGTCAGTTTCGTTGGGTATCCAGACTTCAGTTATTACGTTGAGCATTCAGGCTCTGGTCAGTTTCGTTGGGTATCCAGACTCCGGTTATTACGTTGAGCGCTCAGGCTCCGGTCATTTTTGTTGGGTATCCAGACTCAGGTTATTACGTTGAGCATTCAGGCTCTGGTCAGTTTCGTTTGGTATCCAGACTTCAGTTATTACGTTGAGCATTCAGGCTCCGGTCAGTTTCGTTGGGTATCCAGACTCTGGTTTTTACGTTGAGCGTTCAGGCTCCGGTCAGTTTTGTTGGGTATCCAGACTCCGGTTACTACGTTAAGCGTTCAGGCTCCGGTCAGTTTCGTTGGGTATCCAGACTCCGGTTATTACGTTGAGCGTTCAGGCTCCGGTCAGTTTCGTTGGGTATCCGAACTCCGGTTATTACGTCGAGCGTTCAGGCTCTGGTCAGTTTCGTTGGGTATCCAGACTCCGGTTATTACGTTGAGCGTTCAGGCCCCGGTCAGTTTTGTTGGGTATCCAGACTTCAGTTATTACGGTGAGCGTTCAGGCTCCGGTCAGTTTCGTTGGGTATCCTGACTCCGGTTATTACGTTGAGCATTCAGGCTCCGGTCATTTTTGTTGGGTATCCATACTCAGGTTATTACGTTGAGCGTTCAGGCTCCGGTCAGTTTCGTTTGGTATCCAGACTTCAGTTATTACGTTGAGCGTTCATGCTCTGGTCAGTTTCGTTGGGTATCCATGCTCCGGTTATTACGTTGAGCGTTCAGGCTCCGGTCAGTTTCGTTGGGTATCCAGACTTCAGTTATTACGTTGAGCGTTCAGGCTCTGGTCAGTTTCGTTGGGTATCCAGACTCCGGTTATTACGTTGAGCGCTCAGGCTCCGGTCATTTTTGTTGGGTATCCAGACTCAGGTTATTACGTTGAGCATTCAGGCTCTGGTCAGTTTTGTTTGGTATCCAGACTTCAGTTATTACGTTGAGCATTCAGGCTCCGGTCAGTTTCGTTGGGTATCCAGACTCTGGTTTTTACGTTGAGCGTTCATGCTCCGGTCAGTTTTGTTGGATGTCCAGACTCCGGTTATTACGATGAGCATTCAGGCTCCGGTCATTTTCGTTGAGCATCCAGACTCCAGTTATTATGTTGTACGTTCAAGCTCTGGTCAGTTTCGTTGAGTATCCAGACTCCAGTTATTACGTTGAGTGTTCAGGCTCCATTCAGTTTCGTTGGGTATCCAGACTCCGGTTATTACGTTAAGCGATCAGGCTCCGTTCAGTTTCATTGTGTATCCAGACTCCGGTTATTACGTTGAGCATTCAGGCTCCGGTCAGTTTCGTTGGGTATCCAGACTTCGGTTTTTACGTTGAGCATTCAGGCTCCGATCAGTTTCGTTGTGTATCCAGACTCCGGTTATTACGTTTAGCACTCAGGCTCCGGTCAGTTTCGTTGGGTATCCAGACTCCGGTTTTTACGTTAGGCGTTCAGGCTCCGATCAGTTTTGTTGGGTATCCAGACTCCGGTTTTTACGTTAGGCGTTCAGGCTCCGGTCAGTTTCGTTGGGTATCCAGACTCCGGTTTTTACGTTGAGTGTTCAGGCTCCGGTCAATTTTGTTGGGTATCCAGACTCTGGTTTTTACGTTGAGCGTTCAGGCTCCGGTCAGTTTTGTTGGGTATCCAGACTCCGGTTACTACGTTAAGCGTTCAGGCTCCGGTCAGTTTCGTTGGGTATCCAGACTCCGGTTATTACGTTGAGCGTTCAGGCTCCAGTCAGTTTCGTTGGGTATCCGAACTCCGGTTATTACGTCGTGCGTTCAGGCTCCGGTCAGTTTCGTTGGGTATCCAGACTCCGGTTATTACGTTGAGCGTTCAGGCTCCGGTCAGTTTTGTTGGGTATCCAGACTTCAGTTATTACGGTGAGCGTTCAGGCTCCGGTCAGTTTCGTTGGGTATCCAGAATCCGGTTATTACGTTGAGCATTCAGGCTCCGGTCATTTTTGTTGGGTATCCATACTCAGGTTATTACGTTGAGCGTTCAGGCTCCGGTCAGTTTCGTTTGGTATCCAGACTTCAGTTATTACGTTGAGCGTTCAGGCTCCGGTCAGTTTCGTTGGGTATCCAGACTCCGGTTATTACGTTGAGCGTTCAGGCTCCGGTCAGTTTCGTTGGGTATCCAGACTTCAGTTATTACGTTGAGCGTTCAGGCTCTGGTCAGTTTCGTTGGGTATCCAGACTCCGGTTGTTACGTTGAGCGTTCTGGCTCCGGTCATTTTTGTTGGGTATCCAGACTCAGGTTATTACGTTGAGCGTTCAGGCTCTGGTCAGTTTCGTTTGGTATCCAGACTTCAGTTATTACGTTGAGCATTCAGGCTCCGGTCAGTTTCGTTGGGTATCCAGACTCTGGTTTTTACGTTGAGCGTTCAGGCTCCGGTCAGTTTTGTTGGGTGTCCAGACTCCGGTTATTACAATGAGCATTCAGGCTCCGATCATTTTCGTTGAGCATCCAGACTCCAGTTATTATGTTGTACGTTCAAGCTCCGGTCAGTTTCGTTGAGTATCTAGACTCCGGTTATTATGTTGAATGTTCAGGCTCCATTCAGTTTCGTTGGGTATCCAGACTCCGGTTGTTACGTTAAGCGATCAGGCTTCGGTCAGTTTCATTGTGTATCCAGACTCCGGTTATTACGTTGAGCATTTAGGCTCCGGTCAGTTTCGTTGGGTATCCAGACTCCGGTTTTTACGTTGAGCGTTCAGGCTCCGATCAGTTTTGTTGGGTATCCAGACTCCGGTTATTACGTTGAGCACTCAGGCTCCGGTCAGTTTCGTTGGGTATCCAGACTCTGGTTATTACGTTGAGCGTTCAGGCTCCGATCAGTTTTGTTGGGTATCCAGACTCCGGTTTTTACGTTAGGCGTTCAGGCTCCGATCAGTTTTGTTGGGTATCCAGACTCCGGTTTTTACGTTGAGCGTTCAGGCTCCGGTCAGTTTTGTTGGGTATCCAGACTCTGGTTTTTACGTTGAGCGTTCAGACTCCGGTCAGTTTTGTTGGGTATCCAGACTCCGGTTACTACGTTAAGCGTTCAGGCTCCGGTCAGTTTCGTTGGGTATCCAGACTCCGGTTATTACGTTGAGCGTTAGGGCTCCGGTCAGTTTCGTTGGGTATCCGAACTCCGGTTATTACGTTGAGTGTTCAGGCTCCGGTCAGTTTCGTTGGGTATCCAGACTCCGGTTATTAGGTTGAGCGTTCAGGCTCCGGTCAGTTTTGTTGGGTATCCAGACTTCAGTTATTACGTTGAGCGTTCAGGCTCCGGTCAGTTTCGTTGGGTATCCAGACTCCGGTTATTACGTTGAGCATTCAGGCTCCGGTCATTTTTGTTGGGTATCCAGACTCAGGTTATTACTTTGAGCGTTCAGGCTCCGGTCAGTTTCGTTTGGTATCCAGACTTCAGTTATTACGTTGAGCGTTCAGGCTCCGGTCAGTTTCGTTGTGTATCCAGACTCCGGTTATTACGTTGAGCGTTCAGGCTCCGGTCAGTTTCGTTGGGTATCCAGACTTCAGTTATTACGTTGAGCGTTCAGGCTCTGGTCAGTTTCGTTGGGTATCCAGACTCCGGTTATTACGTTGAGCGTTCAGGCTCCGGTCATTTTTGTTGGGTATCTAGACTCAGGTTATTACGTTGAGCGTTCAGGCTCCGGTCAGTTTCGTTTGGTATCCAGACTTCAGTTATTACGTTGAGCGTTCAGGCTCCGGTCAGTTTCGTTGTGTATCCAGACTCCGGTTATTACGTTGAGCGTTCAGGCTCCGGTCAGTTTCGTTGGGTATCCAGACTTCAGTTATTACGTTGAGCGTTCAGGCTCTGGTCAATTTCGTTGGGTATCCAGACTCCGGTTATTACGTTGAGCGTTCAGGCTCCGGTCATTTTTGTTGGGTATCCAGACTCAGGTTATTACGTTGAGCGTTCAGGCTCCGGTCAGTTTCGTTTGGTATCCAGACTTCAGTTATTACGTTGAGCGTTTAGGCTCCGGTCAGTTTCATTGGGTATCCAGACTCTGGTTTTTACGTTGAGCGTTCAGGCTCCGGTCAGTTTTGTTGGGTGTCCAGACTCCGGTTATTACAATGAGCATTCAGGCTCCGGTCATTTTCGTTGAGCATCCAGACTCCAGTTATTATGTTGTACGTTCAAGCTCCGGTCAGTTTCGTTGGGTATCCAGGCTCCGGTTATTACGTTGAGCGTTCAGGCTCCGGTCAGTTTCGTTGGGTATCCAGACTTCAGTTATTACGTTGAGCGTTCAGGCTCTGGTCAGTTTCGTTGGGTATCCAGACTCCGGTTATTACGTTGAGCGCTCAGGCTCCGGTCATTTTTGTTGGGTATCCAGACTCAGGTTATTACGTTGAGCATTCAGGCTCTGGTCAGTTTCGTTTGGTATCCAGACTTCAGTTATTACGTTGAGCATTCAGGCTCCGGTCAGTTTCGTTGGGTATCCAGACTCTGGTTTTTACGTTGAGCGTTCAGGCTCCGGTCAGTTTTGTTGGGTATCCAGACTCCGGTTACTACGTTAAGCGTTCAGGCTCCGGTCAGTTTCGTTGGGTATCCAGACTCCGGTTATTACGTTGAGCGTTCAGGCTCCGGTCAGTTTCGTTGGGTATCCGAACTCCGGTTATTACGTCGAGCGTTCAGGCTCTGGTCAGTTTCGTTAGGTATCCAGACTCCGGTTATTACGTTGAGCGTTCAGGCCCCGGTCAGTTTTGTTGGGTATCCAGACTCCGGTTTTTACGTTAGGCGTTCAGGCTCCGATCAGTTTTGTTGGGTATCCAGACTCCGGTTTTTACGTTGAGCGTTCAGGCTCCGGTCAGTTTTGTTGGGTATCCAGACTCTGGTTTTTACGTTGAGCGTTCAGACTCCGGTCAGTTTTGTTGGGTATCCAGACTCCGGTTACTACGTTAAGCGTTCAGGCTCCGGTCAGTTTCGTTGGGTATCCAGACTCCGGTTATTACGTTGAGCGTTAGGGCTCCGGTCAGTTTCGTTGGGTATCCGAACTCCGGTTATTACGTTGAGTGTTCAGGCTCCGGTCAGTTTCGTTGGGTATCCAGACTCCGGTTATTAGGTTGAGCGTTCAGGCTCCGGTCAGTTTTGTTGGGTATCCAGACTTCAGTTATTACGTTGAGCGTTCAGGCTCCGGTTGGGTATCCAGACTCCAGTTATTACGTTGAGCATTCAGGCTCCGGTCATTTTTGTTGGGTATCCAGACTCAGGTTATTACTTTGAGCGTTCAGGCTCCGGTCAGTTTCGTTTGGTATCCAGACTTCAGTTATTACGTTGAGCGTTCAGGCTCCGGTCAGTTTCGTTGTGTATCCAGACTCCGGTTATTACGTTGAGCGTTCAGGCTCCGGTCAGTTTCGTTGGGTATCCAGACTTCAGTTATTACGTTGAGCGTTCAGGCTCTGGTCAGTTTCGTTGGGTATCCAGACTCCGGTTATTACGTTGAGCGTTCAGGCTCCGGTCATTTTTGTTGGGTATCTAGACTCAGGTTATTACGTTGAGCGTTCAGGCTCCGGTCAGTTTCGTTTGGTATCCAGACTTCAGTTATTACGTTGAGCGTTCAGGCTCCGGTCAATTTCGTTGTGTATCCAGACTCCGGTTATTACGTTGAGCGTTCAGGCTCCGGTCAGTTTCGTTGGGTATCCAGACTTCAGTTATTACGTTGAGCGTTCAGGCTCTGGTCAATTTCGTTGGGTATCCAGACTCCGGTTATTACGTTGAGCGTTCAGGCTCCGGTCATTTTTGTTGGGTATCCAGACTCAGGTTATTACGTTGAGCGTTCAGGCTCCGGTCAGTTTCGTTTGGTATCCAGACTTCAGTTATTACGTTGAGCGTTTAGGCTCCGGTCAGTTTCGTTGGGTATCCAGACTCTGGTTTTTACGTTGAGCGTTCAGGCTCCGGTCAGTTTTGTTGGGTGTCCAGACTCCGGTTATTACAATGAGCATTCAGGCTCCGGTCATTTTCGTTGAGCATCCAGACTCCAGTTATTATGTTGTACGTTCAAGCTCCGGTCAGTTTCGTTGGGTATCCAGGCTCCGGTTATTACGTTGAGCGTTCAGGCTCCGGTCAGTTTCGTTGGGTATCCAGACTTCAGTTATTACGTTGAGCGTTCAGGCTCTGGTCAGTTTCGTTGGGTATCCAGACTCCGGTTATTACGTTGAGCGCTCAGGCTCCGGTCATTTTTGTTGGGTATCCAGACTCAGGTTATTACGTTGAGCATTCAGGCTCTGGTCAGTTTCGTTTGGTATCCAGACTTCAGTTATTACGTTGAGCATTCAGGCTCCGGTCAGTTTCGTTGGGTATCCAGACTCTGGTTTTTACGTTGAGCGTTCAGGCTCCGGTCAGTTTTGTTGGGTATCCAGACTCCGGTTACTACGTTAAGCGTTCAGGCTCCGGTCAGTTTCGTTGGGTATCCAGACTCCGGTTATTACGTTGAGCGTTCAGGCTCCGGTCAGTTTCGTTGGGTATCCGAACTCCGGTTATTACGTCGAGCGTTCAGGCTCTGGTCAGTTTCGTTAGGTATCCAGACTCCGGTTATTACGTTGAGCGTTCAGGCCCCGGTCAGTTTTGTTGGGTATCCAGACTTCAGTTATTACGGTGAGCGTTCAGGCTCCGGTCAGTTTCGTTGGGTATCCAGACTCCGGTTATTACGTTGAGCATTCAGGCTCCGGTCATTTTTGTTGGGTATCCATACTCAGGTTATTACGTTGAGCGTTCAGGCTCCGGTCAGTTTCGTTTGGTTTCCAGACTTCAGTTATTACGTTGAGCGTTCATGCTCCGGTCAGTTTCGTTGGGTATCCAGGCTCCGGTTATTACGTTGAGCGTTCAGGCTCCGGTCAGTTTCGTTGGGTATCCAGACTTCAGTTATTACGTTGAGCATTCAGGCTCTGGTCAGTTTCGTTGGGTATCCAGACTCCGGTTATTACGTTGAGCGCTCAGGCTCCGGTCATTTTTGTTGGGTATCCAGACTCAGGTTATTACGTTGAGCATTCAGGCTCTGGTCAGTTTCGTTTGGTATCCAGACTTCAGTTATTACGTTGAGCATTCAGGCTCCGGTCAGTTTCGTTGGGTATCCAGACTCTGGTTTTTACGTTGAGCGTTCAGGCTCCGGTCAGTTTTGTTGGGTATCCAGACTCCGGTTACTACGTTAAGCGTTCAGGCTCCGGTCAGTTTCGTTGGGTATCCAGACTCCGGTTATTACGTTGAGCGTTCAGGCTCCGGTCAGTTTCGTTGGGTATCCGAACTCCGGTTATTACGTCGAGCGTTCAGGCTCTGGTCAGTTTCGTTGGGTATCCAGACTCCGGTTATTACGTTGAGCGTTCAGGCCCCGGTCAGTTTTGTTGGGTATCCAGACTTCAGTTATTACGGTGAGCGTTCAGGCTCCGGTCAGTTTCGTTGGGTATCCTGACTCCGGTTATTACGTTGAGCATTCAGGCTCCGGTCATTTTTGTTGGGTATCCATACTCAGGTTATTACGTTGAGCGTTCAGGCTCCGGTCAGTTTCGTTTGGTATCTAGACTTCAGTTATTACGTTGAGCGTTCATGCTCCGGTCAGTTTCGTTGGGTATCCATGCTCCGGTTATTACGTTGAGCGTTCAGGCTCCGGTCAGTTTCGTTGGGTATCCAGACTTCAGTTATTACGTTGAGCGTTCAGGCTCTGGTCAGTTTCGTTGGGTATCCAGACTCCGGTTATTACGTTGAGCGCTCAGGCTCCGGTCATTTTTGTTGGGTATCCAGACTCAGGTTATTACGTTGAGCATTCAGGATCTGGTCAGTTTTGTTTGGTATCCAGACTTCAGTTATTACGTTGAGCATTCAGGCTCCGGTCAGTTTCGTTGGGTATCCAGACTCTGGTTTTTACGTTGAGCGTTCAGGCTCCGGTCAGTTTTGTTGGATGTCCAGACTCCGGTTATTACGATGAGCATTCAGGCTCCGGTCATTTTCGTTGAGCATCCAGACTCCAGTTATTATGTTGTACGTTCAAGCTCTGGTCAGTTTCGTTGAGTATCCAGACTCCAGTTATTACGTTGAGTGTTCAGGCTCCATTCAGTTTCGTTGGGTATCCAGACTCCGGTTATTACGTTAAGCGATCAGGCTCCGTTCAGTTTCATTGTGTATCCAGACTCCGGTTATTACGTTGAGCATTCAGGCTCCGGTCAGTTTCGTTGGGTATCCAGACTTCGGTTTTTACGTTGAGCGTTCAGGCTCCGATCAGTTTCGTTGTGTATCCAGACTCCGGTTATTACGTTTAGCACTCAGGCTCCGGTCAGTTTCGTTGGGTATCCAGACTCCGGTTTTTACGTTAGGCGTTCAGGCTCCGATCAGTTTTGTTGGGTATCCAGACTCCGGTTTTTACGTTAGGCGTTCAGGCTCCGGTCAGTTTCGTTGGGTATCCAGACTCCGGTTTTTACGTTGAGTGTTCAGGCTCCGGTCAGTTTTGTTGGGTATCCAGACTCTGGTTTTTACGTTGAGCGTTCAGGCTCCGGTCAGTTTTGTTGGGTATCCAGACTCCGGTTACTACGTTAAGCGTTCAGGCTCCGGTCAGTTTCGTTGGGTATCCAGACTCCGGTTATTACGTTGAGCGTTCAGGCTCCAGTCAGTTTCGTTGGGTATCCGAACTCCGGTTATTACGTCGTGCGTTCAGGCTCCGGTCAGTTTCGTTGGGTATCCAGACTCCGGTTATTACGTTGAGCGTTCAGGCTCCGGTCAGTTTTGTTGGGTATCCAGACTTCAGTTATTCCGGTGAGCGTTCAGGCTCCGGTCAGTTTCGTTGGGTATCCAGAATCCGGTTATTACGTTGAGCATTCAGGCTCCGGTCATTTTTGTTGGGTATCCATACTCAGGTTATTACGTTGAGCGTTCAGGCTCCGGTCAGTTTCGTTTGGTATCCAGACTTCAGTTATTACGTTGAGCGTTCAGGCTCCGGTCAGTTTCGTTGGGTATCCAGACTCCGGTTATTACGTTGAGCGTTCAGGCTCCGGTCAGTTTCGTTGGGTATCCAGACTTCAGTTATTACGTTGAGCGTTCAGGCTCTGGTTAGTTTCGTTGGGTATCCAGACTCCGGTTGTTACGTTGAGCGTTCTGGCTCCGGTCATTTTTGTTGGGTATCCAGACGCAGGTTATTACGTTGAGCGTTCAGGCTCTGGTCAGTTTCGTTTGGTATCCAGACTTCAGTTATTACGTTGAGCATTCAGGCTCCGGTCAGTTTCGTTGGGTATCCAGACTCTGGTTTTTACGTTGAGCGTTCAGGCTCCGGTCAGTTTTGTTGGGTGTCCAGACTCCGGTTATTACAATGAGCATTCAGGCTCCGATCATTTTCGTTGAGCATCCAGACTCCAGTTATTATGTTGTACGTTCAAGCTCCGGTCAGTTTCGTTGAGTATCTAGACTCCGGTTATTATGTTGAATGTTCAGGCTCCATTCAGTTTCGTTGGGTATCCAGACTCCGGTTGTTACGTTAAGCGATCAGGCTTCGGTCAGTTTCATTGTGTATCCAGACTCCGGTTATTACGTTGAGCATTTAGGCTCCGGTCAGTTTCGTTGGGTATCCAGACTCCGGTTTTTACGTTGAGCGTTCAGGCTCCGATCAGTTTTGTTGGGTATCCAGACTCCGGTTATTACGTTGAGCACTCAGGCTCCGGTCAGTTTCGTTGGATATCCAGACTCTGGTTATTACGTTGAGCGTTCAGGCTCCGATCAGTTTTGTTGGGTATCCAGACTCCGGTTTTTACGTTAGGCGTTCAGGCTCCGATCAGTTTTGTTGGGTATCCAGACTCCGGTTTTTACGTTGAGCGTTCAGGCTCCGGTCAGTTTTGTTGGGTATCCAGACTCTGGTTTTTACGTTGAGCGTTCAGACTCCGGTCAGTTTTGTTGGGTATCCAGACTCCGGTTACTACGTTAAGCGTTCAGGCTCCGGTCAGTTTCGTTGGGTATCCAGATTCCGGTTATTACGTTGAGCGTTAGGGCTCCGGTCAGTTTCGTTGGGTATCCGAACTCCGGTTATTACGTTGAGTGTTCAGGCTCCGGTCAGTTTCGTTGGGTATCCAGACTCCGGTTATTAGGTTGAGCGTTCAGGCTCCGGTCAGTTTTGTTGGGTATCCAGACTTCAGTTATTACGTTGAGCGTTCAGGCTCCGGTCAGTTTCGTTGGGTATCCAGACTCCGGTTATTACGTTGAGCATTCAGGCTCCGGTCATTTTTGTTGGGTATCCAGACTCAGGTTATTACTTTGAGCGTTCAGGCTCCGGTCAGTTTCGTTTGGTATCCAGACTTCAGTTATTACGTTGAGCGTTCAGGCTCCGGTCAGTTTCGTTGTGTATCCAGACTCCGGTTATTACGTTGAGCGTTCAGGCTCCGGTCAGTTTCGTTGGGTATCCAGACTTCAGTTATTACGTTGAGCGTTCAGGCTCTGGTCAGTTTCGTTGGGTATCCAGACTCCGGTTATTACGTTGAGCGTTCAGGCTCCGGTCATTTTTGTTGGGTATCTAGACTCAGGTTATTACGTTGAGCGTTCAGGCTCCGGTCAGTTTCGTTTGGTATCCAGACTTCAGTTATTACGTTGAGCGTTCAGGCTCCGGTCAGTTTCGTTGTGTATCCAGACTCCGGTTATTACGTTGAGCGTTCAGGCTCCGGTCAGTTTCGTTGGGTATCCAGACTTCAGTTATTACGTTGAGCGTTCAGGCTCTGGTCAATTTCGTTGGGTATCCAGACTCCGGTTATTACGTTGAGCGTTCAGGCTCCGGTCATTTTTGTTGGGTATCCAGACTCAGGTTATTACGTTGAGCGTTCAGGCTCCGGTCTGTTTCGTTTGGTATCCAGACTTCAGTTATTACGTTGAGCGTTTAGGCTCCGGTCAGTTTCGTTGGGTATCCAGACTCTGGTTTTTACGTTGAGCATTCAGGCTCCGGTCAGTTTTGTTGGGTGTCCAGACTCCGGTTATTACAATGAGCATTCAGGCTCCGGTCATTTTCGTTGAGCATCCAGACTCCAGTTATTATGTTGTACGTTCAAGCTCCGGTCAGTTTCGTTGAGTATCCAGACTCCGGGTATTACGTTGAGCGTTCAGGCTCCGTTCAGTTTCATTGGGTATCCAGACTCCGGTTATTACGTTAAGCGATCAGGCTCCGGTCAGTTTCATTGTGTATCCAGACTCCGGTTATTACGTTGAGCAATCAGGCTCCGGTCAGTTTCGTTGGGTATCCAGACTCCGGTGTTTACGTTGAGTGTTCAGGCTCCGATCAGTTTTGTTGGGTATCCAGACTCCGGTTATTACGTTGAGCGCTCAGGCTCCGGTCAGTTTCGTTGGGTATCCAGACTCTGGTTATTACGTTGAGCGTTCAGGCTCCGATCAGTTTTGTTGGGTATCCAGACTCCGGTTTTTACGTTAGGCGTTCAGGCTCCGACCAGTTTTGTTGGGTATCCAGACTCCGGTTTTTACGTTGAGCGTTTAGGCTCCGGTCAGTTTTGTTGGGTATCCAGACTCTGGTTTTTACGTTGAGCGTTCAGACTCCGGTCAGTTTTGTTGGGTATCCAGACTCCGGTTACTACGTTAAGCGTTCAGGCTCCGGTCAGTTTCGTTGGGTATCCAGACTCCGGTTATTACGTTGAGCGTTAGGGCTCCGGTCAGTTTCGTTGGGTATCCGAACTCGGGTTATTACGTTGAGTGTTCAGGCTCCGGTCAGTTTCGTTGGGTATCCAGACTCCGGTTATTACGTTGAGCGTTCAGGCTCCGGTCAGTTTTGTTGGGTATCCAGACTTCAGTTATTACGTTGAGCGTTCAGGCTCCGGTCAGTTTCGTTGGGTATCCAGACTCCGGTTATTACGTTGAGCATTCAGGCTCCGGTCATTTTTGTTGGGTATCCAGACTCAGGTTATTACTTTGAGCGTTCAGGCTCCGGTCAGTTTCGTTTGGTATCCAGACTTCAGTTATTACGTTGAGCGTTCAGGCTCCGGTCAGTTTCGTTGTGTATCCAGACTCCGGTTATTACGTTGAGCGTTCAGGCTCCGGTCAGTTTCGTTGGGTATCCAGACTTCAGTTATTACGTTGAGCGTTCAGGCTCTGGTCAGTTTCGTTGGGTATCCAGACTCCGGTTATTACGTTGAGCGTACAGGCTCCGGTCATTTTTGTTGGGTATCTAGACTCAGGTTATTATGTTGAGCGTTCAGGCTCCGGTCAGTTTCGTTTGGTATCCAGACTTCAGTTATTACGTTGAGCGTTCAGGCTCTGGTCAGTTTCGTTGTGTATCCAGACTCCGGTTATTACGTTGAGCGTTCAGGCTCCGGTCAGTTTCGTTGGTTATCCAGACTTCAGTTATTACGTTGAGCGTTCAGGCTCTGGTCAGTTTCGTTGGGTATCCAGACTCCGGTTATTACGTTGAGCGTTCAGGCTGCGGTCATTTTTGTTGGGTATCCAGACTCAGGTTATTACGTTGAGCGTTCAGGCTCCGGTCAGTTTCGTTTGGTATCCAGACTTTAGTTATTACGTTGAGCGTTTAGGCTCCGGTCAGTTTCGTTGGGTATCCAGACTCTAGTTTTTACGTTGAGCGTTCAGGCTCCGGTCAGTTTTGTTGGGTGTCCAGACTCCGGTTATTACAATGAGCATTCAGGCTCCGGTCATTTTCGTTGAGCATCCAGACTCCAGTTATTATGTTGTACGTTCAAGCTCCGGTCAGTTTCGTTGAGTATCCAGACTCCGGGTATTACGTTGAGCGTTCAGGCTCCGTTCAGTTTCATTGGGTATCCAGACTCCGGTTATTACGTTAAGCGATCAGGCTCCGGTCAGTTTCATTGTGTATCCAGACTCCGGTTATTACGTTGAGCGTTCAGGCTCCGGTCAGTTTCGTTGGGTATCCAGACTCCGGTGTTTACGTTGAGTGTTCAGGCTCCGATCAGTTTTGTTGGGTATCCAGACTCCGGTTATTACGTTGAGCGCTCAGGCTCCGGTCAGTTTCATTGGGTATCCAAACTCTAGTTATTACGTTGAGCGTTCAGGCTCCGATCAGTTTCGTTGGGTATCCAGACTTCAGTTATTACGTTGAGCGTTCAGGCTCCGGTCAGTTTCGTTGAGTATCCAGACTCCGGTTATTACGTTGAGCATTCAGGCTCCGTTCAGTTTCGTTGGGTATCCAGACTCCGGTTATTACATTGAGCGTTCAGGCTCCGGTCAGTTTCGTTTGGTATCCAGACTTCAGTTATTACGTTGAGCGTCCAGGTTCCGGTCAGTGTCGTTGGGTATCCAGACTCCGGTTATTACGTTGAGCGTTAAGGCTCCGGTCAATTTCGCTGGGTATCCAGACTCCAGTTTTTACGTTGAGCGTTCAGGCTCCGGTCAGTTTCGTTGGGTATCCGGACTCCGGTTATTTTGTTGAGGGTTTAGGCTCCGGTCAGTTTCGTTGGGTATCCAGACTCCGGTTATTACGTTGAGCGTTCAGGCACTGGTCAGTTTCGTTGGGTATCCAGACTCCGATTAATACGTTGAACGTTCAGGCTCCGGTCAGTTTTGTTGGGTATCCAGACTCCGGTTATTACGTTGAGCGTTCAAACTCCGGTCAGTTTCGTTGGGTATCTAGACTCCGGTTATTACGTTGAGCGTTCAGGCTCCGGTCAGTTTCGTTGGGTATCCAGACTCCGGTTATTACGTTAAGCATTCAGGCTCCGGTCAGTTTCGTTGGGTATCCAGACTCCGGTTATTACATTGAGCGTTCAGGCTCCGGTCAGTTTCGTTTGGTATCCAGACTTCAGTTATTACGTTGAGCGTCCAGGCTTCGGTCAGTTTCGTTGGGTATCCAGACTCTAGTTATTACGTTGAGCGTTAAGGCTTCGGTCAGTTTCGTTGGGTATCCAGACTCCAGTTTTTACGTTTAGCGTTTAGGCTCTGGTCAGTTTTTTTGGGTATCCAGACTCTGGTTATTATATTGAGGGTTTAGGCTCCGGTCAGTTTCGTTGGGTATCCAGACTCCGGTTATTACGTTGAGCGTTCAGGCTCTGGTCAGTTTGGTTGGGTATCCAGACTCCGGTTATTATATTGAGCGTTCAAACTCCGGTCAGATTCGTTGGGTATCCAGACTCCGGTTATTACGTTGAGCGTTCAGGCTCTGGTCAGTTTTGTTTGGTACCCAGACTTCAGTTATTACGTTGAGCGTTCAGGCTCCGGTCAATTACGTTGGGTTCCAGATTCCAGTTATTACGTTGAGCGTTCAGGCTCCGGTCAATTTCGTTGGGTTCCAGACTCCGGTTATTACGTTGAGCGTTCAGGCTCCGTTCAGTTTTGTTGGGTATCCATACTCCGGTTATTATGTTGAGGGTTCAGGCTCCGGTCAATTTTGTTAGGTATCCAGATTTGGTTATTACGTTCAGCGTTCAGGCTCCGGTCAGTTTCGTTGTGTATCCAGACTCCGGTTATTACGTTGAGCGTTCAGGCTCCGGTCAGTTTCTTTGGGTATCCAGACTCCGGTTTTTACGTTGAGCGTTCAGGCTCCGGTTAGTTTTGTTGGGTATCTAGACTCCAGTTATTACGTTGAGCGTTCAGGCTCCGGTCAGTTTCGTTGGGTATCCAGACTCCGGTTTTTACGTTGAGCGTTATGGCTCCGGTCAGTTTTGTTGGGTATCTAGACTCTGGTTTTTAAGTTGAGCGTTCAGGCACCGGTTAGTTTTGTTGGGTATCCAGACTCCGGTTACTACGTTAAGCGTTCAGGCTCCGGTCAGTTTCGTTGGGTATCCAGACTCCGGTTATTACGTTGAGCGTTCAGGCTCCGGTCAGTTTCGTTGGTTATCCGAACTCCGGTTATTACGTTGAGCGTTCAGGCTCCGGTCAATTTCATTGGGTATCCAGACTCCGGTTATTACGTTGAGCGTTAAGGCTTCGGCCAGTTTCGTTGGGTATCCAGACTCCAGTTTTTACGTTGAGCGTTCAGGCTCCGGTCAATTTCGTTGGGTATCCGGACTCCGGTTATTATGTTGAGGGTTTAGGCTCCGGCCAGTTTCGTTGGGTATCCAGACTCCGGTTATTACGTTGAGCGTTCAGGCACTGGTCAGTTTCGTTGGGTATCCAGACTCCGGTTAATACGTTGAACGTTCAGGCTCCGGTCAGTTTTTTTGGGTATCCAGACTCCGGTTATTACGTTGAGCGTTCAAACTCTGGTCAGTTTCGTTGGGTATCCAGACTCCGATTATTACGTTGAGCGTTCAGGCTCCGGTCAGTTTCGTTGGGTATCCAGACTCCGGTTATTACGTTAAGCATTCAGGCTCCGGTCAGTTTCGTTGGGTATCCAGACTCCGGTTATTACATTGAGCGTTCAGGCTCCGGTCAGTTTCGTTTGGTATCCAGACTTCAGTTATTACGTTGAGCATCCAGGCTTTGGTCAGTTTCGGTGGGTATCCAGACTCTGGTTATTACGTTGAGCGTTAAGGCTTCGGTCAGTTTCGTTGGGTATCCAGACTCCAGTTTTTACGTTTAGCGTTTAGGCTCTGGTCAGTTTCGTTGGGTATCCAGACTCCGGTTATTACGTTGAGCGTTCAGGCACTGGTCAGTTTCGTTGGGTATCCAGACTCCGGTTAATACGTTGAACGTTCAGGCTCCGGTCAGTTTTGTTGGGTATCCAGACTCCGGTTATTACGTTGAGCGTTCAGGCTCCGTTCAGTTTTGTTGGGTATCCATACTCCGGTTATTATGTTGAGGGTTCAGGCTCCGGTCAATTTTGTTAGGTATCCAGATTTGGTTATTACGTTCAGCGTTCAGGCTCCGGTCAGTTTCGTTGTGTATCCAGACTCCGGTTATTACGTTGAGCGTTCAGGCTCCGGTCAGTTTCTTTGGGTATCCAGACTCCGGTTTTTACGTTGAGCGTTCAGGCTCCGGTTAGTTTTGTTGGGTATCTAGACTCCAGTTATTACGTTGAGCGTTCAGGCTCCGGTCAGTTTCGTTGGGTATCCAGACTCCGGTTTTTACGTTGAGCGTTATGGCTCCGGTCAGTTTTGTTGGGTATCTAGACTCTGGTTTTTAAGTTGAGCGTTCAGGCACCGGTCAGTTTTGTTGGGTATCCAGACTCCGGTTACTACGTCAAGCGTTCAGGCTCCGGTCAGTTTCGTTGGGTATCCAGACTCCGGTTATTACGTTGAGCGTTCAGGCTCCGGTCAGTTTCGTTGGTTATCCGAACTCCGGTTATTACGTTGAGCGTTCAGGCTCCGGTCAGTTTCATTGGGTATCCAGACTCCGGTTATTACGTTGAGCGTTAAGGCTCTGGTCAGTTTCGTTGGGTATCCAGACTCCAGTTTTTACGTTGAGCGTTCAGGCTCCGGTCAATTTCGTTGGGTATCCGGACTCCGGTTATTATGTTGAGGGTTTAGGCTCCGGCCAGTTTCGTTGGGTATCCAGACTCCGGTTATTACGTTGAGCGTTCAGGCACTGGTCAGTTTCGTTGGGTATCCAGACTCCGGTTAATACGTTGAACGTTCAGGCTCCGGTCAGTTTTGTTGGGTATCCAAACTCCGGTTATTACGTTGAGCGTTCAAACTCCGGTCAGTTTCGTTGGGTATCCAGACTCCAGTTTTTACATTTAGCGTTTAGGCTCTGGTCAGTTTCGTTGGGTATCCAGACTCCGGTTATTACGTTGAGCGTTCAGGCACTGGTCAGTTTCGTTGGGTATCCAGACTCCGGTTAATACGTTGAACGTTCAGGCTCCGGTCAGTTTTGTTGGGTATCCAGACTCCGGTTATTACGTTGAGCGTTCAAACTCCGGTCAGTTTCGTTGGGTATCTAGACTCCGGTTATTACGTTGAGCGTTCAGGCTCCGGTCAGTTTCGTTGGGTATCCAGACTCCGGTTATTACGTTAAGCATTCAGGCTCCGGTCAGTTTCGTTGGGTATCCAGACTCCGGTTATTACATTGAACGTTCAGGCTCCGGTCAGTTTCGTTTGGTATCCAGACTTCAGTTATTACGTTGAGCGTCCAGGCTTCGGTCAGTTTCGTTGGGTATCCAGACTCTAGTTATTACGTTGAGCGTTAAGGCTTCGGTCAGTTTCGTTGGGTATCCAGACTCCAGTTTTTACGTTTAGCGTTTAGGCTCTGGTCAGTTTTGTTGGGTATCCAGACTCTGGTTATTATATTGAGGGTTTAGGCTCAGGTCAGTTTCGTTGGGTATCCAGACTCCGGTTATTATGTTGAGCGTTCAGGCTCTCGTCAGTTTGGTTGGGTATCCAGACTCCGGTTATTATATTGAGCGTTCAAACTCCGGTCAGATTCGTTGGGTATCCAGACTCCGGTTATTACGTTGAGCGTTCAGGCTCTTGTCAGTTCCGTTTGGTATCCAGACTTCAGTTATTACGTTGAGCGTTCAGGCTCCGGTCAATTACGTTGGGTTCCAGATTCCAGTTATTACGTTGAGCGTTCAGGCTCCGGTCAGTTTCGTTGGGTATCCAGACTCCGGTTTTTACGTTGAGCGTTATGGCTCCGGTCAGTTTTGTTGGGTATCTAGACTCTGGTTTTTAAGTTGAGCGTTCAGGCACCGGTCAGTTTTGTTGGGTATCCAGACTCCGGTTACTACGTTAAGCGTTCAGGCTCCGGTCAGTTTCGTTGGGTATCCAGACTCCGGTTATTACGTTGAGCGTTCAGGCTCCGGTCAGTTTCGTTGGTTATCCGAACTCCGGTTATTACGTTTAGCGTTCAGGCTCCGGTCAGTTTCATTGGGTATCCAGACTCCGGTTATTACGTTGAGCGTTAAGGCTCCGGTCAGTTTCGTTGGGTATCCAGACTCCAGTTTTTACGTTGAGCGTTCAGGCTCCGGTCAATTTCGTTGGGTATCCGGACTCCGGTTATTATGTTGAGGGTTTAGGCTCCGGCCAGTTTCGTTGGGTATCCAGACTCCGGTTATTACGTTGAGCGTTCAGGCACTGGTCAGTTTCGTTGGGTATCCAGACTCCGGTTAATACGTTGAACGTTCAGGCTCCGGTCAGTTTTGTTGGGTATCCAGACTCCGGTTATTACGTTGAGCGTTCAAACTCCGGTCAGTTTCGTTGGGTATCCAGACTCCAGTTTTTACGTTTAGCGTTTAGGCTCTGGTCAGTTTCGTTGGGTATCCAGACTCCGGTTATTACGTTGAGCGTTCAGGCACTGGTCAGTTTCGTTGGGTATCCAGACTCCGGTTAATACGTTGAACGTTCAGGCTCCGGTCGGTTTTGTTGGGTATCCAGACTCCGGTTATTACGTTGAGCGTTCAAACTCCGGTCAGTTTCGTTGGGTATCTAGACTCCGGTTATTACGTTGAGCGTTCAGGCTCCGGTCAGTTTCGTTGGGTATCCAGACTCCGGTTATTACGTTAAGCATTCAGGCTCCGGTCAGTTTCGTTGGGTATCCAGACTCCGGTTATTACATTGAACGTTCAGGCTCCGGTCAGTTTCGTTTGGTATCCAGACTTCAGTTATTACGTTGAGCGTCCAGGCTTCGGTCAGTTTCGTTGGGTATCCAGACTCTAGTTATTACGTTGAGCGTTAAGGCTTCGGTCAGTTTCGTTGGGTATCCAGACTCCAGTTTTTACGTTTAGCGTTTAGGCTCTGGTCAGTTTTGTTGGGTATCCAGACTCTGGTTATTATATTGAGGGTTTAGGCTCCGGTCAGTTTCGTTGGGTATCCAGACTCCGGTTATTATGTTGAGCGTTCAGGCTCTGGTCAGTTTGGTTGGGTATCCAGACTCCGGTTATTATATTGAGCGTTCAAACTCCGGTCAGATTCGTTGGGTATCCAGACTCCGGTTATTACGTTGAGCGTTCAGGCTCTGGTCAGTTTCGTTTGGTATCCAAACTTCAGTTATTACGTTGAGCGTTCAGGCTCCGGTCAATTACGTTGGGTTCCAGATTCCAGTTATTACGTTGAGCGTTCAGGCTCCGGTCAATTTCGTTGGGTTCCAGACTCCGGTTATTACGTTGAGCGTTCAGGCTCCGTTCAGTTTTGTTGGGTATCCATACTCCGGTTATTATGTTGAGGGTTCAGACTCCGGTCAATTTTGTTAGGTATCCAGATTTGGTTATTACGTTCAGCGTTCAGGCTCCGGTCAGTTTCGTTGTGTATCCAGACTCCGGTTATTACGTTGAGCGTTCAGGCTCCGGTCAGTTTCTTTGGGTATCCAGACTCCGGTTTTTACGTTGAGCGTTGAGGCTCCGGTTAGTTTTGTTGGGTATCTAGACCCCAGTTATTATGTTGAGCGTTCAGGCTCCGGTCAGTTTCGTTGGGTATCCAGACTCCGGTTTTTACGTTGAGCGTTATGGCTCCGGTCAGTTTTGTTGGGTATCTAGACTCTGCTTTTAAGTTGAGCGTTCAGGCACCGGTCAGTTTTGTTGGGTATCCAGACTCCGGTTACTACGTTAAGCGTTCAGGCTCCGGTCAGTTTCGTTGGGTATCCAGACTCCGGTTATTACGTTGAGCGTTCAGGCTCCGGTCAGTTTCGTTGGGTATCCGAACTCCGGTTATTACGTTGAGCGTTCAGGCTCCGGTCAGTTTCATTGGGTATCCAGACTCCGGTTATTACGTTGTGCGTTAAGGCTCCGGTCAGTTTCGTTGGGTATCCAGACTCCAGTTTTTACGTTGAGCGTTCAGGCTCCGGTCAATTTCGTTGGGTATCCGGACTTCGGTTATTATGTTGAGGGTTTAGGCTCCGGCCAGTTTCGTTGGGTATCCAGACTCCGGTTATTACGTTGAGCGTTCAGGCACTGGTCAGTTTCGTTGGGTATCCAGACTCCGGTTAATACGTTGAACGTTCAGGCTCCGGTCAGTTTTGTTGGGTATCCAGACTCCGGTTATTACGTTGAGCATTCAAACTCCGGTCAGTTTCGTTGGGCATCCAGACTCCGATTATTACGTTGAGCGTTCAGGCTCCGGTCAGTTTCGTTGGGTATCCAGACTCCGGTTATTATGTTAAGCATTCAGGCTCCGGTCAGTTTCGTTGGGTATCCAGACTCCGGTTATTACATTGAGCGTTCAGGCTCCGGTCAGTTTCGTTTGGTATCCAGACTTCAGTTATTACGTTGAGCATCCAGGCTTCGGTCAGTTTCGTTGGGTATCCAGACTCTGGTTATTACGTTGAGCGTTAAGGCTTCGGTCAGTTTCGTTGGGTATCCAGACTCCAGTTTTTACGTTTAGCGTTTAGGCTCTGGTCAGTTTTGTTGGGTATCCAGACTCTGGTTATTATATTGAGGGTTTAGGCTCCGGTCAGTTTCGTTGGGTATCCAGACTCCAGTTATTACGTTGAGCGTTCAGGCTCTGGTCAGTTTGGTTGGGTATCCAGACTCCGGTTATTATATTGAGCGTTCAAACTCCGGTCAGATTCGTTGGGTATCCAGACTCCGGTTATTACGTTGAGCGTTCAGGCTCTGGTCAGTTTCGTTTGGTATCCAGACTTTAGTTATTACGTTGAGCGTTCAGGCTCCGGTCAATTTCGTTGGGTTCCAGACTCCGGTTATTACGTTGATCGTTCAGGCTCCGGTAAGTTTCGTTGGGTATCCAGACTCCAGTTTTTACGTTGAGCGTTCAGGCTCCGTTCAGTTTTGTTGGGTATCCAGACTCCGGTTATTATGTTGAGGGTTCAGGCTCCGGTCAATTTTGTTGGGTATCCAGACTTCGGTTATTACGTTCAGCGTTCAGGCTCCGGTCAGTTTCGTTGTGTATCCAGACTCCGGTTATTACGTTGAGCGTTTAGGCTCCGGTCAGTTTCTTTGGGTATCCAGTCTCCGGTTTTTACGTTGAGCGTTCAGGCTCCGGTTAGTTTTGATGGGTATCTAGACTCCAGTTATTACGTTGAGCGTTCAGGCTCCGGTCAGTTTCGTTGGGTATCCAGACTCCGGTTTTTACGTTGAGCGTTCAGGCTCCGGTCAGTTTTGTTGGGTATCCAGACTCTGGTTTTTACGTTGAGCGTTCAGGCTCCGGTCAGTTTTGTTGGGTATCCAGACTCCGGTTACTATGTTAAGCGTTCAGGCTCCGGTCAGTTTCGTTGGGTATCCAAACTCCGGTTATTACGCTGAGCGTTCAGGTTCCGGTCAGTTTCGTTGGGTATCCGAACTCCGGTTATTACGTTGAGCGTTCAGGCTCCGATCAGTTTCGTTGGGTATCCAGACTCCGGTTATTACGTTGAGCGTTAAGGCTCTGGTCAGTTTCGTTGGGTATCCAGACTCCAGTTTTTACGTTGAGCGTTCATGCTCCGGTCAGTTTCGTTGGGTATCCGGACTCCGGTTATTATGTTGAGGGTTTAGGCTCCGGTCAGTTTCGTTGGGTATCCAGACTCCGGTTATTACGTTGAGCGTTCACGCACTGGTCAGTTTCGTTGGGTATCCAGACTCCGGTTAATACGTTGAACGTTCAGGCTCCGGTCAGTTTTGTTGGGTATCCAGACTCCGGTTATTACGTTGAGCGTTCAAACTCCGGTCAGTTTCGTTGGGTATCCATACTCTGGATATTACGTTGAGCGTTCAGGCTCCGGTCAGTTTCGTTGGGTATCCAGACACCGGTTATTACGTTAAGCATTCAGGCTCCGGTCAGTTTCGTTGGGTATCCAGACTCTGGTTTTTACGTTGAGCGTTCAGGCTCCGGTCAGTTTGTTGGGTATCCAGACTCTGGTTTTTACGTTGAGCGTTCAGGCTCCGGTCAGTTTTGTTGGGTATCCAGACTCCGGTTACTACGTTAAGCGTTCAGGCTCCGGTCAGTTTCGTTGGGTATCTAGACTCCGGTTATTACGCTGAGCGTTCAGGCTCCGGTCAGTTTCGTTGGGTATTCGAACTCCGGTTATTACGTTGAGCGTTCAGGCTCCGGTCAATTTCGTTGGGTATCCAGACTCCGGTAATTACGTTGAGCGTTAAGGCTCCGGTCAGTTTCGTTGGGTATCCAGACTCCAGTTTTTACGTTGAGCGTTCATGCTCCGGTCAGTTTCGTTGGGTATCCGGACTCCGGTTATTATGTTGAGGGTTTAGGCTCCGGTCAGTTTCGTTGGGTATCCAGACTCCGGTTATTACGTTGAGCGTTCACGCACTGGTCAGTTTCGTTGGGTATCCAGACTCCGGTTAATATGTTGAACGTTCAGGCTCCGGTCAGTTTTGTTGGGTATCCAGACTCCGGTTATTACGTTGAGCGTTCAAACTCCGGTCAGTTTCGTTGGGTATCCTTACTCTGGATATTATGTTGAGCGTTCAGGCTCCGGTCAGTTTCGTTGGGTATCCAGACTCCGGTTATTACGTTAAGCATTCAGGCTCCGGTCAGTTTCGTTGGGTATCCAGACTCCGGTTATTACATTGAGCGTTCAGGCTCCGGTCAGTTTCGTTTGGTATCCAGACTTCAGTTATTACGTTGAGCGTTCAGGCTTCGGTCAGTTTCGTTGTTTATCCAGACTCTGGTTATTACGTTGAGCGTTAAGGCTTCGGTCAGTTTCGTTGGGTATCCAGACTCCAGTTTTTACGTTTAGCGTTTAGGCTCTGGTCAGTTTTGTTGGGTATCCAGACTCTGGTTATTATATTGAGGGTTTAGGCTCCGGTCAGTTTCGTTGGGTATCCAGACTCCGGTTATTACGTTGAGCGTTCAGGCTCTGGTCAGTTTGGTTGGGTATCCAGACTCCAGTTATTATATTGAGCGTTCAAACTCCGGTCAGATTTGTTGGGTATCCAGACTCTGGTTATTACATTGAGCGTTCAGGCTCTGGTCAGTTTCGTTTGGTATCCAGACTTCAGTTATTACGTTGAGGGTTCAGGCTCCGGTCAATTTTGATGGGTATCCAGACTTCGGTTATTACGTTCAGCGTTCAGGCTCCGTTCAGTTTCGTTGTGTATCCAGACTCCGGTTATTACGTTGAGCGTTCAGGCTCCGGTCAGTTTCTTTGGGTATCCAGACTCCGGTTTTTACGTTGAGCGTTCAGGCTCCGGTTAGTTTTGTTGGGTATCTAGACTCCAGTTATTATGTTGAGCGTTCAGGCTCCGGTCAGTTTCGTTGGGTATCCAGACTCCGGTTTTTACGTTGAGCGTTCAGGCTCCGGTCAGTTTTGTTGGGTATCCAGACTCTGGTTTTTACGTTGAGCGTTCAGGCTCCGGTCAGTTTTGTTGGGTATCCAGACTCCGGTTACTACGTTAAGCGTTCAGGCTCCGGTCAGTTTCGTTGGGTATCCAGACTCCGGTTATTACGTTGAGCGTTCAGGCTCCGGTCAGTTTCGTTGGGTATCCGAACTCCGGTTATTACATTGAGCGTTCAGGCTCCGGTCAGTTTCGTTGGGTATCCAGACTCCGGTTATTACGTCGAGCGTTCAGGCTCCGGTCAGTTTTGTTGGGTATCCAGACTTCAGTTATTACGTTGAGCATTCAGGCTCCGGTCAGTTTCGTTGGGTATCCAGACTCCGGTTATTACGTTGAGCATTCATGCTCCGGTCATTTTTGTTGGGTATCCAAACTCAGGTTATTACGTTGAGCGTTCAGGATCCGGTCAGTTTCGTTTGGTATCCAGACTTCAGTTATTACGTTGAGCGTTCAAGCTTCGGTCAGTATCATTGGGTATCCAGACTCTGGTTTTTACGTTGAGCGTTCAGGCTCCGGTCAGTTTTGTTGGGTGTCCAGAATCCGGTTATTACAATGAGCATTCAGGCTCCAAGCATTTTCGTTGAGCATCCAGACTCCAGTTATTATGTTGTACGTTCAGGCTCCGGTCAGTTTCGTTGGGTATCTAGACTCCGGTTATTACGTTAAGCGTTCAGGCTCCGGTCAGTTTCATTGTGTATCCAGACTCCGGTTATTACGTTGAGCGTTCAGGCTCCGGTCAGTTTCGTTGGGTATCCAGACTCCAGTTTTTACGTTGAGCGTTCAGGCTCCGGTCAGTTTTGTTGGGTATCCGGACTCCGGTTATTATGTTGAGGGTTTAGGCTCCGGTCAGTTTCGTTGGGTATCCAGACTCCGGTTATTACGTTGAGCGTTCAGGCTCTGGTCAGTTTCGTTGGGTATCCAGACTCCGGTTATTATATTGAGCGTTCAAACTCCGGTCAGTTTCGTTGGGTATCCAGACTCCGGTTATTACGTTGAGCGTTCAGGCTCTGGTCAGTTTCGTTGGGTATCCAGACTCCGGTTATTATATTGAGCGTTCAAACTCCGGTCAGTTTCGTTGGGTATCCAGACTCCGGTTATTACGTTGAGCGTTCAGGCTCCGGTCAGTTTCGTTTGGTATCCAGACTTCAGTTATTACGTTGAGCGTTCAGGCTCTGGTCAGTTTCGTTGAGTATCCAGATTCCGGTTATTACGTTGAGCGTTCAGGCTCCGGTCAATTTCGTTGGGTATGTAGACTCTGGTTAATACGTTGAACGTTCAGGCTCCGGTCAGTTTCGTTGGGTATCCAGACTCCGGTTTTTACGTTGTGCGTTCAGGCTCCCGTCAGTTTCGTTGGGTATCCAGACTCCGGTTATAACGTTGAGCGTTCAGGCTCCGGTCAGTTTCGTTGGGTATGCAGACTCCGGTTATTACGTTAAGCATTCAGGCTCCGGTCAGTTTTGTTGGGTATCCAGACTCCGGTTATTACATTGAGCGTTCAGGCTCCGGTCAGTTTCGTTTGGTATCCAGACTTCAGTTATTACGTTGAGCGTTCAGGCTTCGGTCAGTTTCGTTGGGTATCCAGACTCTGGTTATTACGTTGAGCGTTAAGGCTTCGGTCAGTTTCGTTGGGTATCCAGACTCCAGTTTTTACGTTTAGCGTTTAGGCTCTGGTCAGTTTTGTTGGGTATCCAGACTCTGGTTATTATATTGAGGGTTTAGGCTCCGATCAGTTTCGTTGGTATCCAGACTCCGGTTATTACGTTGAGCGTTCAGGCTCTGGGCAGTTTGTTGGGTATCCAGACTCCAGTTATTATATTGAGCGTTCAAACTCCGGTCAGATTTGTTGGGTATCCAGACTCTGGTTATTACGTTGAGCGTTCAGGCTCTGGTCAGTTTCGTTTGGTATCCAGACTTCAGTTATTACGTTGAGCGTTCAGGCTGAGGTCAATTTCGTTGGGTTCCAGATTCCAGTTATTACGTTGAGCGTTCAAGCTCCAGTCAATTTCGTTGGGTTCCAGACTCCGATTATTACGTTGAGCGTTCAGGCTCCGGTAAGTTTCGTTGGGTATCCAGACTCCAGTTTTTACGTTGAGCGTTCAGGCTCCGTTCAGTTTTGTTGGGTATCCAGACTCCGGTTATTATGTTGAGGGTTCAGGCTCCGGTCAATTTTGTTGGGTATCCAGACTTCGGTTATTACGTTCAGCGTTCAGGCTCCGGTCAGTTTCGTTGTGTATCCAGACTCCGGTTATTACGTTGAGCGTTCAGGCTCCGGTCAGTTTCTTTGGGTATCCAGACTCCGGTTTTTACGTTGAGCGTTCAGGCTCCGGTTAGTTTTGTTGGGTATCTAGACTCCAGTTATTATGTTGAGCGTTCAGGCTCCGGTCAGTTTCGTTGGGTATCCAGACTCCGGTTTTTACGTTGAGCGTTCAGGCTCCGGTCAGTTTTGTTGGGTATCCAGACTCTGGTTTTTACGTTGAGCGTTCAGGCTCCGGTCAGTTTTGTTGGGTATCAAGACTCCGGTTACTACGTTAAGCGTTCAGGCTCCGGTCAGTTTCGTTGTGTATCCAGACTCCGGTTATTACGTTGAGCGTTCAGGCTCTGGTCAGTTTCGTTGGGTATCCGAACTCCGGTTATTACATTGAGCGTTCAGGCTCCGGTCAGTTTCGTTGGGTATCCAGACTCCGGTTATTATGTTGAGCGTTCAGGCTCCGGTCAGTTTTGTTGGGTATCCAGACTTCAGTTATTACATTGAGCATTCAGGCTCCGGTCAGTTTCGTTAGGTATCCAGACTCCGGTTATTACGTTGAGCATTCATGCTCCGGTCATTTTTGTTGGGTATCCAAACTCAGGTTATTACGTTGAGCGTTCAGGATCCGGTCAGTTTCGTTTGGTATCCAGACTTCAGTTATTACGTTGAGCGTTCAAGCTTCGGTCAGTTTCGTTGGGTATCCAGACTCTGGTTTTTACGTTGAGCGTTCAGGCTCCGGTCAGTTTTGTTGGGTGTCCAGAATCCGGTTATTACAATGAGCATTCAGGCTCCGGTCATTTTCGTTGAGCATCCAGACTCCAGTTATTATGTTGTACGTTCAGGCTCCGGTCAGTTTCGTTGGGTATCCAGACTCCGGTTATTACGTTAAGCGTTCAGGCTCCGGTCAGTTTCATTGTGTATCCAGACTCCGGTTATTACGTTGAGCGTTCAGGCTCCGGTCAGTTTCGTTGGGTATCCAGACTCCAGTTTTTACGTTGAGCGTTCAGGCTCCGGTCAGTTTTGTTGGGTATCCGGACTCCGGTTATTATGTTGAGGGTTTAGGCTCCGGTTAGTTTCGTTGGGTATCCAGACTCCGGTTATTACGTTGAGCGTTCAGGCTCTGGTCAGTTTCGTTGGGTATCCAGACTCCGGTTATTATATTGAGCGTTCAAACTCCGGTCAGTTTCGTTGGGTATCCAGACTCCGGTTATTACGTTGAGCGTTCAGGCTCCGGTCAGTTTCGTTTGGTATCCAGACTTCAGTTATTACGTTGAGCGTTCAGGCTCTGGTCAGTTTCGTTGAGTATCCAGATTCCGGTTATTACGTTGAGCGTTCAGGCTCCGGTCAATTTCGTTGGGTATGTAGACTCTGGTTAATACGTTGAACGTTCAGGCTCCGGTCAGTTTCGTTGGGTATCCAGACTCCGGTTTTTACGTTGTGCGTTCAGGCTCCGGTCAGTTTCGTTGGGTATCCAGACTCCGGTTATAAAGTTGAGCGTTCAGGCTCCGGTCAGTTTCGTTGGGTATGCAGACTCCGGTTATTACGTTAAGCATTCAGGCTCCGGTCAGTTTTGTTGGGTATCCAGACTCCGGTTATTACATTGAGCGTTCAGGCTCCGGTCAGTTTCGTTTGGTATCCAGACTTCAGTTATTACATTGAGCGTCCAGGCTTCGGTCAGTTTCGTTGGGTATCCAGACTCTGGTTATTACGTTGAGCGTTAAGGCTTCAGTCAGTTTCGTTGGGTATCCAGACTCCAGTTCTTACGTTGAGAGTTTAGGCTCCGGTCAGTTTTGTTGGGTATCCAGACTCCGGTTATTATGTTGAGGGTTTAGGCTCCGGTCAGTTTCGTTGGTTATCCAGACTCCGGTTATTACGTTGAGCGTTCAGGCTCTGGTCAGTTTCGTTGGGTATCCAGACTCCGGTTATTATGTTCAGCGTTCAAACTCCGGTCATATTCGTTGGGAATCCAGACTCCGGTTATTACGTTGAGCGTTCAGGCTCTGGTCAGTTTCGTTTGGTATCCAGAGTTCAGTTATTACGTTGAGCGTTTAGGCTCTGGTCAGTTTTGTTGAGTATCCAGATTCTGGTTATTACGTTGAGCGTTCAGGCTCCGGTCAATTTCGTTGGGTTCCAAACTCCGGTTATTACGTTGAGCGTTCAGGCTCCGGTCAGTATCGTTGGGTATCCAGACTCCAGTTTTTATGTTGAGCGTTCAGGCTCCGTTTAGTTTTGTTGGGTATCCAGATTCCGGTTATCATGTTGAGGGTTCAGGCTCCGGTCAGTTTTGTTGGGTATCCAGACTTCGGTTATTACGTTCAGCGTTCAGGCTCCGGTCAGTTTCGTTGTGTATCCTGACTCCGGTTATTACGTTGAGCGTTCAGGCTCCGGTCAGTTTCTTTGGGTATCCAGAATCCGGTTTTACGTTGAGCGTTCAGGCTCCGGTTAGTTTTATTGGGTATCTAGACTCCAGTTATTACGTTCAGCGTTTAGGCTCCGGTCAGTTTCGTTGGGTATCCAGACTCCGATTATTACGTTAAGCGTTCAGGCTCCGGTCAGTTTCATTGTGTATCCACACTCCGGTTATTACGTTGAGCGTTCAGGATCCGGTCAGTTTCATTGGGTATCCAAACTCCAGTTTTTACGTTGAGCATTCAGGCTCCGGTCAGTTTTGTTGGGTATCCGGACTCCAGTTATTATGTTGAGGGTTTAGACTCCGGTCAGTTTCGTTGGGTATCCAGAATCCAGTTATTACGTTGAGCGTTCAGGCTCTGGTCAGTTTCGTTGGGTATCCAGACTCCGGTTATTACGTTGAGCGTTCAGGCTCCGGTCAGTTTCGTTTGGTATCCAGACATCAGTTATTACATTGAGCGTTTAGGCTCTGGTCAGTTTCGTTGAGTATCCAGATTCCGGTTATTACGTTGAGCGTTCAGGTTACGGTCAATTTCGTTGGGTATGTAGACTCCGGTTAATACGTTGAACGTTCAGGCTCCGGTCAGTTTCGTTGGGTATCCAGACTCCGGTTTTTACGTTGAGCGTTCAGGCTCCGGTCCATTTCGTTGGATATCCAGACTCCGATTATAACGTTGAGCGTTCAGGATCTGGTCAGTTTCGTTGGGTATCCAGACTCCGGTTATTACGTTAAGCATTCAGGCTCCGGTCAATTTCGTTGGGTATCCAGACTCCGGTTATTACATTGAGCGTTCAGGCTCCGGTCAGTTTCGTTTGGTATCCAGACTTCAGTTATTACGTTGAGCGTCCAGGCTTCGGTCAGTTTCGTTGGGTATCCAGACTATGGTTATTACGTTGAGCGTTAAGGCTTCGTTCAGTTTCGTTGGGTATCCAGACTCCAGTTTTTACGTTGAGCGTTTAGGCTCCGGTCAGTTTTGTTGGGGATCCAGACTCCAGTTATTATGTTGAGGGTTTAGGCTCCGGTCAGTTTTGTTGGGTATCCAGACTCCGGTTATTACGTTGAGCGTTCAGGCACTGGTCAGTTTCGTTGGGTATCCAGACTCCGGTTATTATGTTGAGCATTCAAACTCCGGTCAGATTCGTTGGGTATCCAGACTCCGGTTATTACGTTGAGCGTTCAGGCTCTGGTCAGTTTCATTTGGTATCCAGACATCAGTTATTACGTTGAGCGTTCAGGCTCTGGTCAGTTTTGTTGAGTATCAAGATTCCGATTATTACGTTGAGCGTTCAGGCTCCGGTCAATTACGTTGGGTTCCAGACTCCGGTTATTACGTTGAGCGTTCAGGCTCCGGTCAGTTTCGTTTGGTATCCAGACTCAGGTTATTACATTGATCGTTTAGGCTCCGGTCAGTTTCATTGGGTATCCAGACTCCAGTTTTTACGTTGAGCGTTCAGGCTCCGTTCAGTTTTGTTGGGTATCCAGACTCAGGTTATTATGTTGAGGGTTCAGGCTCCGGTCAGTTTTGTTGGGTATCCAGACTTCGGTTATTACGTTCAGCGTTCAGGCTCCGGTCAGTTTCGTTGTGTATCCAGACTCCGGTTATTACGTTGAGCGTTCAGGCTCCGGTCAGTTTCTTTGGGTATCCAGACTCCGGTTTTTACGTTGAGCGTTCAGGCTCCGGTTAGTTTTGTTGGGTATCCAGACTCCAGTTATTACGTTGAGCATTCAGGCTCCGGTCAGTTTTGTTGGATATTCAGACTCAGGTTTTTACGTTGAGCGTTCAGGCTCCGGTCAGTTTTGTTGGGTATCCAGACTCCGGTTATTACGTTAAGTGTTCAGGCTCCGGTCAGTTTCGTTGGGTATCCAGACTCCGGTTATTACATTGAGCGTTCAGGCTCCGGTCAGTTTCGTTGGGTATCCAGACTCCGGTTTTTACGTTGAGCGTTCAGGCTCCAGTCAGTTTCGTTGGGTATCCGAACTCCGGTTATTACGTTGAGCGTTCAGGCTCCGGTCAGTTTCGTTGGGTATCCAGACATCAGTTATTACGTTGAGCGTTCATGCTCCGGTCAGTTTCGTTGGGTATCCAGACTCCGGTTATTACGTTGAGCGTTCAGGCTCCGGTCATTTTTGTTGGGTATCCAGACTCAGGTTATTACGTTGAGCGTTCAGGCTCCGGTCAGTTTCATTTGGTATTCAGACTTCAGTTATTACGTTGAGCGTTCAGGCTCCGGTCAGTTTCATTGGGTATCCAGACTCTGGTTTTTACGTTGCGCGTTCAGGCTCCGGTCAATTTTGTTGGGTGTCCAGACTCCGGTTATTACAAAGAGCATTCCGGCTCCGGTCATTTTCGTTGAGCATCCAGACTCCAGTTATTATGTTGTACGTTCAGGCTCCGGTCAGTTTCGTTGGGTATCCAGACTCCGGTTATTACGTTGAGCGTTCAGGCTCCGTTCAGTTTTGTTGGGTATCTTGACTCCGGTTATTACGTTAAGCGTTCAGGCTCCGTTCAGTTTCATTGTGTATCAAGACTCCGGTTATTACGTTGAGCGTTCAGGCTCCGGTCAGTTTCGTTGGGTATCCAGACTCCGGTTTTTACGTTGAGCGTTCAGGCTCCGGTCAGTTTTGTTGGGTATCCAGAGTCCGGTTATTACGTTGAACGCTCAGGCTCCGGTCAGTTTCGTTGGGTATCCAGACTCTGGTTATTACGTTAAGCGTTCAGGCTCCGATCAGTTTCGTTGGGTATCCAGACTTCAGTTATTACGTTGAGCGTTCAGGCTCCGGTCAGTTTCGTTGGGTATCCAAACTTCAGTTATTACGTTGAGCATTCAGGCTCCGGTCATTTTTGTTGGGTATCCAGACTCAGGTTATTACGTTGAGCGTTCAGGCTCCGGTCAGTTTCGTTTGGTATTCAGACATCAGTTATTACGTTGAGCGTTCAGGCTCCGGTCAGTTTCGTTGGGTATCCAGACTCTGCTTTTTACGTTTAGCGTTCAGGCTCCGGTCAGTTTTGTTGGGTGTCCAGACTCCGGTTATTACAATGAGCATTCAGGCTCAGGTCATTTTCGTTGAGCATCCAGACTCTAGTTATTATGTTGTACGTTCAGGCTCCGATCAGTTTCGTTGGGTATCCAGACTCCGGTTATTACGTTGAGCGTTCAGGCTCCGTTCAGTTTCGTTGGGTATCCAGACTCCGGTTATTACGTTAAGCGTTCAGACTCCGTTAAGTTTCGTTGTGTATCCAAACTCCGGTTATTACGTTGAGCGTTCAGGCTCTGGTCAGTTTCGTTTGGTATCCAGACATCAGTTATTACGTTGAGCGTTCAGGCTCTGGTCAGTTTTGTTGAGTATCAAGATTCCGGTTATTACGTTGAGCGTTCAGGCTCCGGTCAATTTCTTTGGGTTCCAGACTCCGGTTATTACATTGAGCGTTCAGGCTCCGGTCAGTTTCGTTGGGTATCCAGACTCCAGTTTTTAGGTTGAGCGTTCAGGCTCCGTTCAGTTTTGTGGGGTATCCAGACTCCGGTTATTATGTTGAGGGTTCAGGCTACGGTCAGTTTTGTTGGGTATCCAGACTTCGGTTATTACGTTCAGCGTTCAGGCTCCGGTCAGTGTCGTTGTGTATCCAGACTCCGGTTATTACGTTGAGCGTTCAGGCTCCGGTCAGTTTCTTTGGGTATCCAGACTCCGGTTTTTACGTTGAGCGTTCAGGCTCCGGTTAGTTTTGTTGGGTATCAAGACTCCAGTTATTACGTTGAGCGTTCAGGTTCCGGTCAGTTTTGTTGGATATCCAGACTCAGGTTTTTACGTTGAGCGTTCAGGCTCCGGTCAGTTTTGTTGGGTATCCAGACTCTGGTTTTTACGTTGAGCGTTCAGGCTCCGGTCAGTTTTGTTGGGTATCCAGACTCCGGTTATTACGTTAAGTGTTCAGGCTCCGGTCAGTTTCGTTGGGTATCCAGACTCCGGTTATTACATTGAGCGTTCAGGCTCCGGTCAGTTTCGTTGGGTATCCAGACTCCGGTTTTTACGTTGAGCGTTCAGGCTCCGGTCAGTTTCGTTGGGTATCCGAACTCCGGTTATTACGTTGAGCATTCAGGCTCCGGTCAGTTTCGTTGGGTATCCAGACATCAGTTATTACGTTGAGCGTTCATGCTCCGGTCAGTTTCGTTGGGTATCCAGACTCCGGTTATTACGTTGAGCGTTCAGGCTCCGGTCATTTTTGTTGGGTATCCAGACTCAGGTTATTACGTTGAGCGTTCAGGCTCCGGCCAGTTTCATTTGGTATTCAGACTTCAGTTATTACGTTGAGCGTTCAGGCTCCGGTCAGTTTCATTGGGTATCCAGACTCTGGTTTTTACGTTGCGCGTTCAGGCTCCGGTCAATTTTGTTGGGTGTCCAGACTCCGGTTATTACAAAGAGCATTCCGGCTCCGGTCATTTTCGTTGAGCATCCAGACTCCAGTTATTATGTTGTACGTTCAGGCTCCGGTCAGTTTCGTTGGGTATCCAGACTCCGGTTATTACGTTGAGCGTTCAGGCTCCGTTCAGTTTTGTTGGGTATCTTGACTCCGGTTATTACGTTAAGCGTTCAGGCTCCGTTCAGTTTCATTGTGTATCAAGACTCCGGTTATTACGTTGAGCGTTCAGGCTCCGGTCAGTTTCGTTGGATATCCAGACTCCGGTTTTTACGTTGAGCGTTCAGGCTCCGGTCAGTTTTGTTGGGTATCCAGAGTCCGGTTATTACGTTGAACGCTCAGGCTCCGGTCAGTTTTGTTGGGTATCCAGACTCTGGTTATTACGTTAAGCGTTCAGGCTCCGATCAGTTTCGTTGGGTATCCAGACTTCAGTTATTACGTTGAGCGTTCAGGCTCCGGTCAGTTTCGTTGGGTATCCAAACTTCAGTTATTACGTTGAGCATTCAGGCTCCGGTCATTTTTGTTGGGTATCCAGACTCAGGTTATTACGTTGAGCGTTCAGGCTCCGGTCAGTTTCGTTTGGTATTCAGACATCAGTTATTACGTTGAGCGTTCAGGCTCCGGTCAGTTTCGTTGGGTATCCAGACTCTGGTTTTTACGTTTAGCGTTCAGGCTCCGGTCAGTTTTGTTGGGTGTCCAGACTCCGGTTATTACAATGAGCATTCAGGCTCAGGTCATTTTCGTTGAGCATCCAGACTCTAGTTATTATGTTGTACGTTCAGGCTCCGATCAGTTTCGTTGGGTATCCAGACTCCGGTTATTACGTTGAGCGTTCAGGCTCCGTTCAGTTTCGTTGGGTATCCAGACTCCGGTTATTACGTTAAGCGTTCAGACTCCGTTAAGTTTCGTTGTGTATCCAAACTCCGGTTATTACGTTGAGCGTTCAGGCTCTGGTCAGTTTCGTTTGGTATCCAGACATCAGTTATTACGTTGAGCGTTCAGGCTCTGGTCAGTTTTGTTGAGTATCAAGATTCCGGTTATTACGTTGAGCGTTCAGGCTCCGGTCAATTTCTTTGGGTTCCAGACTCCGGTTATTACATTGAGCGTTCAGGCTCCGGTCAGTTTCGTTGGGTATCCAGACTCCAGTTTTTAGGTTGAGCGTTCAGGCTCCGTTCAGTTTTGTTGGGTATCCAGACTCCGGTTATTATGTTGAGGGTTCAGGCTACGGTCAGTTTTGTTGGGTATCCAGACTTCGGTTATTACGTTCAGCGTTCAGGCTCCGGTCAGTGTCGTTGTGTATCCAGACTCCGGTTATTACGTTGAGCGTTCAGGCTCCGGTCAGTTTCTTTGGGTATCCAGACTCCGGTTTTTACGTTGAGCGTTCAGGCTCCGGTTAGTTTTGTCGGGTATCAAGACTCCAGTTATTACGTTGAGCGTTCAGGCTCCGGTCAGTTTTGTTGGATATCCAGACTCAGGTTTTTACGTTGAGCGTTCAGGCTCCGGTCAGTTTTGTTGGGTATCCAGACTCTGGTTTTTACGTTGAGCGTTCAGGCTCCGGTCAGTTTTGTTGGGTATCCAGACTCCGGTTATTACGTTAAGTGTTCAGGCTCCGGTCAGTTTCGTTGGGTACCCAGACTCCGGTTATTACGTTGAGCGTTCAGGCTCCGGTCAGTTTCGTTGGGTATCCGAACTCCGGTTATTACGTTGAGCGTTCAGGCTCCGGTCAGTTTTGTTGGGTATCCAGACTCCGGTTATTACATTGAGCGTTCAGGCTCCGGTCAGTTTCGTTTGGTATCCAAACTTCAGTTATTACGTTGAGCGTCCAGGCTCCGGTCAATTTCGTTGGGTATCCAGACTCCGGTTGTTACGTTGAGCGTTAAGGCTCTGATCAGTTTCGTTGGGTATCCAGACTCCGGTTATTAAGTTGAGTGTCCAGGCTCCGGTCAGTTTCGTTGTGTATCCAGACTCCGGTTATTACGTTAGACATTCAGGCTCCGGTCAGTTTTGTTGGGTATCCAGACTTCAGTTATTATGTTGAGCGTTCATGCTCCGGTCAGTTTCGTTGGGTATCCAGACTCCGGTTATTACGTTGAGCGTTCAGGCTCCGGTCATTTTTGTTGGGTATCCAGACTCAGGTTATTACGTTGAGGGTTCAGGCTCCGGTCAGTTTCGTTAGGTATCCAGACTCTAGTTTTTACGTTGAGCGTTCAGGCTCCGGTCAATTTTGTTGGGTGTCCAGACTCCGGTTATTACAATGAGCATTCAGGCTCCGGTCATTTTCGTTGAGCATCCAGACTCCAGTTATTATGTTGTACGTTCAGGCTCCGGTCAGTTTCGTTGGGTATCCAGACTCCGGTTATTACGTTGAGCGTTCAGGCTCCGTTCAGTTTTGTTGGGTATCTTGACTCCGGTTATTACGTTAAGCGTTCAGGCTCCGTTCAGTTTCATTGTGTATCCAGACTCCGGTTATTACGTTGAGCGTTCAGGCTCCGGTCAGTTTCGTTGGGTATCCAGACTCCGGTTTTTACGTTGAGCGTTCAGGCTCCGGTCAGTTTTGTTGGGTATCCAGACTCCGGTTATTACGTTGAGCGCTCAGGCTCCGGTCAGTTTCGTTGGGTATCCAGACTCTGGTTATTACGTTGAGCGTTCAGGCTCCGATCAGTTTCGTTGGGTATCCAGACTTCAGTTATTACGTTGAGCGTTCAGGCTCCGGTCAGTTTCGTTGGGTATCTAAACTTCAGTTATTACGTTGAGTGTTCAGGCTCCGGTCATTTTTGTTGGGTATCCAGACTCAGGTTATTACGTTGAGCGTTCAGGCTCCGGTCAGTTTCGTTTGGTATTCAGACATCAGTTATTACGTTGAGCGTTCAGGCTCCGGTCAGTTTCGTTGGGTATCCAGACTCTGGTTTTTACGTTTAGCGTTCAGGCTCCGGTCAGTTTTGTTGGGTGTCCAGACTCCGGTTATTACAATGAGCATTCAGGCTCAGGTCATTTTCGTTGAGCATCCACACTCCAGTTATTATGTTGTATGTTCAGGCTCCGGTCAGTTTCGTTGGGTATCCAGACTCCGGTTATTACGTTGAGCGTTCAGGCTCCGTTCAGTTTCGTTGGGTATCCAGACTCCGGTTATTACGTTAAGCGTTCAGACTCCGTTCAGTTTCGATGGGTATCCAGACTCCGGTTTTTACGTTGAGCGTTCAGGCTCCAGCCAGTGTCGTTGGGTATCCAGACTCCGGTTATTACATTGAGCGTTCAGGCTCCGGTCAGTTTCGTTCGGTATCCAGACTCCGGTTATTACATTGAGCGTTCAGGCTCCGGTCAGTTTCGTTTGGTATCCAGACTTCAGTTATTAGGTTGAGCGTCCAGGTTCCGGTCAGTTTCGTTGGGTATCCAGACTCCGGTTATTACGTTGAGCGTTAAGGCTCCGGTCAGTTTCGTTGGGTATCCAGACTCCAGTTTTTACGTTGAGCGTTCAGGCTCCGGTCAGTTTTGTTGGGTATCCAGACTCCGGTTATTATGTTGAGGGTTCAGGCTCCGGTCAGTTTTGTTGGGTATCCAGACTCTGGGTATTACGTTGAGCGTTCAGGCTCTAGTCAGTTTCGTTGGGTATCCAGACTCCAGTTATTACGTTGAGCATTCAAATTCCAGTCAGTTTCGTTGGGTATCCAGACTCCGGTTATTACGTTGAGCGTTCAGGCTCCGGTCAGTTTCGTTTGGTATCCAGACTTCAGTTATTACGTTGAGCGTTCAGGCTCCTGTCAGTTTCGTTGCGTATCCAGACTCCGGTTTTTAAGTTGAGCGTTCAGGCTCCGATCAATTTTGTTGGGTATCCAGACTCCGGTTTTTACGTTGAGCGATCAGGCTCCGGTCAGTTTTGTTGGGTATCCAGACTCCGGTTATTACGTTGAGCGAGCAGACTCCGGTCCGTTTCGTTGGGTATCCAGACTCCGGTTATTACGTTGAGCGTTCAGGCTCCGGTCAGTTTCATCGGGTATCCAGAGTCAGGTTATTACATTGAGCTTTCAGGCTCCGGTCAGTTTCGTTTGGTATCCAGACTTCAGTTATTACGTTGAGCGTTCAGGCTACGGTCAGTTTCGTTGGGTATCCAGACTTCGGTTTTTACGTTGAGCGTTCTGGCTTCGGTCAGTTTTGTTCGGTATCCAGACTCTGGTTTTTACGTTGAGCGTTAAGGCTCCGGTCAGTTTCGTTGGGTATCCAGACTCCGGTTATTACGTTGAGCGTTAAGGCTCCGGTCAGTTTCGTTGGGTATCCAGACTCCAGTTTTTACGTTGAGCGTTCAGGCTCCGGTAAGTTTTGTTGGGTATCCAGACTCCGGTTATTATGTTGAGGGTTCAGGCTCCGGTCAGTTTTGTTGGGTATCCAGACTCTGGTTATTACGTTGAGCGTTCAAGCTCTAGTCAGTTTCGTTGGGTATCCAGACTCCAGTTATTACGTTGAGCATTCAAATTCCAGTCAGTTTCGTTGGGTATCCAGACTCCGGTTATTACGTTGAGCATTCAGGCTCCGGTCAGTTTCGTTTGGTATCCAGACTTCAGTTATTACGTTGAGCGTTCAGGCTCCTGTCAGTTTCGTTGCGTATCCAGACTCCGGTTTTTAAGTTGAGCGTTCAGGCTCCGATCAATTTTGTTGGGTATCCAGACTCCGGTTTTTACGTTGAGCGATCAGGCTCTGGTCAGTTTTGTTGGGTATCCAGACTCCGGTTATTACGTTGAGCGAGCAGACTCCGGTCCGTTTCGTTGGGTATCCAGACTCCGGTTATTACATTGAGCGTTCAGGCTCCAATCAGTTTCGTTGGTTATGTAGACTCCGGTTATTACGTTGAGCGTTCAGGCTCCGGTCAGTTTCGTTGTGAATCCAGACTTCGGTTATTACGTTGACCGTTCAGGCTCCGGTCAGTTTCGTTGGGTATCCAGCCTCCGGTTATTACGTTGAGCGTTAAGGCTCCGGTCAGTTTCGTTGGGTATCCAGACTCCGGTTATTACGTTGAGCGTCCAGGCTCCGGTCAGTTTCGTTGTGTATCCAGACTCCGATTATTACATTGAGCGTTCAGGCTCCGGTCAGTTTCGTTGGGTATCCAGACTCCGGTTTTTACGTTGAGCGTTCAGGCTCCGGTCAGTTTTGTTGGGTATCCAGACTTCAGTTATTACGTTGAGCGTTTAGGCTCCGGTCAGTTTCGTTGGGTATCCAGACTCCGGTTATTACGTTGAGCGTTCAGGCTCCGGTCAGTTTCGTTGGGTATCCAGACTCAGGTTATTACGTTGAGCGTTCAGGCTCCGGTCAGTTTCGTTTGGTATCCAGACTTCAGTTATTACATTGAGCGTTCAGGCTCCGGTCAGTTTCGTTGGGTATCCAGACTCTGGTTTTTACGTTGAGCGTTCAGGCTACGGTCAGTTTTGTTGGGTGTTCAGACTCCGGTTATTATAATGAGCGTTCAGGCTCCGGTCATTTTTGTTGAGCATCCAGACTCTAGTTATTATGTTGAGCGTTCAGGCTCCGGTCAGTTTTGTTGGGTATCCAGACTCCGGTTTTTACGTTGAGCATTCAGGCTCCGGTCAGTTTTGTTTGGTATCCAGACTCCGGTTATTACGTTGAGCGTTCAGGCTCCGGTCAGGTTCGTTGGGTATCCAGACTACGGTTATTACGTTGAGCGTTCAGGCTCCGGTCAGTTTTGTTGGGTATCCAGACTCTGGTTATTACGTTGAGCATTCAGGCTCCGGTCAGTTTCGTTGGGTATCCAGACTCCGGCTATTACGTTGAGCGTTCAGGCTCGGGTCAGTTTCGTTGGGTATCCAGACTCAGGTTATTACATTGATCGTTCAGGCTCCGGTCAGTTTTGTTGGGTATCCAGACTCCGGTTATTACGTTGAGCGTTCAGGCTCCAGTCAGTTTCGTTAAGTATCCAGACTCCGGTTATTACGTTGAGCGTTCAGGCTCCGGTCAGTTTCATCGGGTATCCAGACTCAGGTTATTACATTGAGCTTTCAGGCTCCGGTCAGTTTCGTTTGGTATCCAGACTTCAGTTATTACGTTGAGCGTTCAGGCTACGGTCAGTTTCGTTGGGTATCCAGACTTCGGTTTTTACGTTGAGCGTTCAGGCTTCGGTCAGTTTTGTTGGGTATCCAGACTCTGGTTTTTACGTTGAGCGTTCAGGCTCCGGTCAGTTTTGTTGGGTATCCAGACTCCGGTTATTAGGTTAAGCGTTCAGGCTCCGGTCAATTTCGTTGGGTATCCAGACTCCGGTTATTACGTTGAGCGTTCAGGCTCCGGTCAGTTTCGTTGGGTATCCAGACTCCGGTTTTTACATTGAGCGTTCAGGCTCCAGCCAGTGTCGTTGGGTATCCAGACTCCGGTTATAACATTGAGCGTTCAGGCTCCGGTCAGTTTCGTTGGGTATCCAGACTCCGGTTATTACATTGAGCGTTCAGGCTCCGGTCAGTTTCGTTTGGTATCCAGACTTCAGTTATTACGTTGAGCGTCCAGGTTCCGGTCAGTTTCGTTGGGTATCCAGACTCCGGTTATTACGTTGAGCGTTAAGGCTCCGGTCAGTTTCGTTGGGTATCCAGACTCCAGTTTTTACGTTGAGCGTTCAGGCTCCGGTCAGTTTTGTTGGGTATCCAGACTCCGGTTATTATATTGAGGGTTCAGGCTCCGGTCAGTTTTGTTGGGTATCCAGACTCTGGTTATTACGTTGAGCGTTCAGGCTCTAGTCAGTTTCGTTGGGTATCCAGACTCCATTTATTACGTTGAGCATTCAAATTCCAGTCAGTTTCGTTGGGTATCCAGACTCCGGTTATTACGTTGAGCGTTTAGGCTCCGGTCAGTTTCGTTTGGTATCCAGACTTCAGTTATTACGTTGAGCGTTCAGGCTCCGGTCAGTTTCGTTGCGTATCCAGACTCCGGTTTTTAAGTTGAGCGTTCAGGCTCCGATCAATTTTGTTGGGTATCCAGACTACGGTTTTTACGTTGAGCGATCAGGCTCCGGTCAGTTTTGTTGGGTATCCAGACTCCGGTCCGTTTCGTTGGGTATCCAGACTCCGGTTATCACGTTGAGCGTTCAGGCTCCGGTCAGTTTCGTTGGTTATGTAGACTCCGGTTATTACGTTGAGCGTTCAGGCTCCGGTCAGTTTCGTTGTGAATCCAGACTTCGGTTATTACGTTGACCGTTCAGGCTCTGGTCAGTTTCGTTGGGTATCCAGACTCCGGTTATTACGTTGAGCGTTAAGGCTCTGGTCAGTTTCGTTGGGTATCCAGACTCTGGTTATTACGTTGAGCGTCCAGGCTCCGGTCAGTTTCGTTGTGTATCCAGACTCCGGTTATTACATTGAGCGTTCAGGCTCCGGTCAGTTTCGTTGGGTATCCAAACTCCGGCTTTTACGTTGAGCGTTCAGGCTCCTGTCAGTTTTGTTGGCTATCCAGACTTCAGTTATTACGTTGAGCGTTTAGGCTCCGGTCAGTTTCGTTGGGTATCCAGACTCCGGTTATTACGTTGAGCGTTCAGGCTCCGGTCAGTTTCGTTGGGTATCCAGACTCAGGTTATTACGTTGAGCATTCAGGCTCCGGTCAGTTTCGTTTGGTATCCAGACTTCAGTTATTACATTGAGCGTTCAGGCTCCGGTCAGTTTCGTTGGGTATCCAGACTCTGGTTTTTACGTTGAGCGTTCAGGCTACGCTCAGTTTTGTTGGGTGTTCAGACTCCGGTTATTATAATGAGCGTTCAGGCTCCGGTCATTTTCGTTGAGCATCCAGACTCTAGTTATTATGTTGTGCGTTCAGGCTCTGGTCAGTTTTGTTGAGTATCTAGACTCCGGTTATTACATTGAGCGTTCAGGCTCCGTTTAGTTTCGTTGGGTATCCAGACTCCGGTTATTACGTTAAGGGTTCAGGCTCCGGTCAGTTTCGTTGTGTATCCAGACTCCGGTTATTACGTTGAGCGTTCAGGCTCCAGTCAGTTTCGTTAAGTATCCAGACTCCGGTTATTACGTTGAGCGTTCAGGCTCCGGTCAGTTTCATCGGGTATCCAGACTCAGGTTATTACGTTGAGCGTTCAGGCTCCGGTCAGTTTCGATGGGTATCCAGACTCCGGTTTTTACGTTGAGCGTTCAGGCTCCAGCCAGTGTCGTTGGGTATCCAGACTCCGGTTATTACGTTGAGCGTTCAGGCTCCGGTCAGTTTCATTGGGTATCCAGACTCCGGTTATTACATTGAGCGTTCAGGCTCCGATCAGTTTCGTTGGGTATCCAGACTCCGGTTATAACGTTAAGCGTTCAGGCTCCGGTCAATTTCGTTGGGTATCCAGACTCCGGTTATTACATTGAGCGTTCAGGCTCCGGTTAGTTTCGTTTGGTATCCAGACTTCAGTTATTACGTTGGAGCGTCCAGGCTACGGTCAGTTTCGTTGGGTATCCAGACTCCGGTTATTACGTTGAGTGTTAAGGCTCCGGTCAGTTTCGTTGGGTATCCAGACTCCGGTTATTACGTTGAGCGTCCAGGCTCCGGTCAGTTTCGTTGTGTACCTAGACTCCGGTTATTACGTTGAGCGTTCAGGCTCCGGTCAGTTTCGTTGGGTATCCAGACTCCGGTTTTTACGTTGAGCGTTCAGGCTCCGGTCAGTTTCGTTGGGTATCCAGACTCCGGCTTTTACGTTGAGCGTTCAGGCTCCTGTCAGTTTTGTTGGGTATCCAGACTTCAGTTATTACGTTGAGCGTTTAGGCTCCGGTCAGTTTCGTTGGGTATCCAGACTCCGGTTATTACGTTGAGCGTTCAGGCTCCGGTCAGTTTCGTTGGGTATCCAGACTCAGGTTATTACGTTGAGCATTCAGGCTCCGGTCAGTTTCGTTTGGTATCCAGACTTCAGTTATTACATTGAGCGTTCAGGCTCCGGTCAGTTTCGTTGGGTATCCAGACTCAGCTTTTTACGTTGAGCGTTCAGGCTACGCTCAGTTTTGTTGGGTGTTCAGACTCCGGTTATTATAATGAGCGTTCAGGCTCCGGTCATTTTCGTTGAGCATCCAGACTCTAGTTATTATGTTGTGCGTTCAGGCTCTGGTCAGTTTTGTTGAGTATCTAGACTCCGGTTATTACATTGAGCGTTCAGGCTCCGTTCAGTTTCGTTGGGTATCCAGACTCCGGTTATTACGTTAAGGGTTCAGGCTCCGGTCAGTTTCGTTGTGTATCCAGACTCCGGTTATTACGTTGAGCGTTCAGGCTCCGGTCAGTTTCGTTGGGTATCCAGACTCCGGTTATTACGTTGAGCGTTCAGGCTCCGGTCAGTTTCGTTGGGTATCCAGACTCCGGTTTTTACGTTGAGCGTTCAGGCTTCGGTCAGTTTCGTTGGGTATCCAGACTCCTGTTATTACGTTGAGCGTTCAGGCTCCGGTCAGTTTCGTTGGGTATCCAGACTCCGGTTTTTACGTTGAGCGTTCAGGCTCCGGTCAGTTTCATTGGGTATCCAGACTCCGGTTATTACGTTGAGCATTCAGGCTCCGATCAGTTTCGTTGGGTATCCAAACTCCGGTTATAACGTTAAGCGTTCAGGCTCCGGTCAATTTCGTTGGGTATCCAGACTCCGGTTATTACATTGAGCGTTCAGGCTCCGGTTAGTTTCGTTTGGTATCCAGACTTCAGTTATTACGTTGAGCGTCCAGGCTACGGTCAGTTTCGTTGGGTATCCAGACTCCGGTTATTACGTTGAGTGTTAAGGCTCCGGTCAGTTTCGTTGGGTATCCAGACTCCGGTTATTACGTTGAGCGTCCAGGCTCCGGTCAGTTTCGTTGTGTATCTAGACTCCGGTTATTACGTTGAGCGTTCAGGCTCCGGTCAGTTTCGTTGGGTATCCAGACTCCGGTTTTTACGTTGAGCGTTCAGGCTCCGGTCAGTTTCGTTGGGTATCCATACTCCGGCTTTTACGTTGAGCGTTCAGGCTCCTGTCAGTTTTGTTGGGTATCCAGACTTCAGTTATTACGTTGAGCGTTTAGGCTCCGGTCAGTTTCGTTGCGTATCCAGACTCCGGTTATTACGTTGAGCGTTCAGGCTCCGGTCAGTTTCGTTGGGTATCCAGACTCAGGTTATTACGTTGAGCATTCAGGCTCCGGTCAGTTTCGTTTGGTATCCAGACTTCAGTTATTACATTGAGCATTCAGGCTCCGGTCAGTTTCGTTGGGTATCCAGACTCTGGTTTTTACGTTGAGCGTTCAGGCTACGCTCAGTTTTGTTGGGTGTTCAGACTCCGGTTATTATAATGAGCGTTCAGGCTCCGGTCATTTTCGTTGAGCATCCAGACTCTAGTTATTATGTTGTGCGTTCAGGCTCTGGTCAGTTTTGTTGAGTATCTAGACTCCGGTTATTACATTGAGCGTTCAGGCTCCGTTCAGTTTCGTTGGGTATCCAGACTCCGGTTATTACGTTAAGGGTTCAGGCTCCGGTCAGTTTCGTTGTGTATCCAGACTCCGGTTATTACGTTGAGCGTTCAGGCTCCGGTCAGTTTCGTTGGGTATCCAGACTCCGGTTATTACGTTGAGCGTTCAGGCTCCGGTCAGTTTCGTTGGGTATCCAGACTCCGGTTTTTACGTTGAGCGTTCAGGCTCCGGTCAGTTTCGTTGGGTATCCAGACTCCTGTTATTACGTTGAGCGTTCAGGCTCCGGTCAGTTTCGTTGGGTATCCAGACTCCGGTTTTTACGTTGAGCGTTCAGGCTCCGGTCAGTTTCATTGGGTATCCAGACTCCGGTTATTACGTTGAGCGTTCAGGCTCCGATCAGTTTCGTTGGGTATCCAGACTCCGGTTATAACGTTAAGCGTTCAGGCTCCGGTCAATTTCGTTGGGTATCCAGACTCCGGTTATTACATTGAGCGTTCAGGCTCCGGTTAGTTTCGTTTGGTATCCAGACTTCAGTTATTACGTTGAGCGTCCAGGCTACGGTCAGTTTCGTTGGGTATCCAGACTCCGGTTATTACGTTGAGTGTTAAGGCTCCGGTCAGTTTCGTTGGGTATCCAGACTCCGGTTATTACGTTGAGCGTCCAGGCTCCGGTCAGTTTCGTTGTGTATCTAGACTCCGGTTATTACGTTGAGCGTTCAGGCTCCGGTCAGTTTCGTTGGGTATCCAGACTCCGGTTTTTACGTTGAGCGTTCAGGCTCCGGTCAGTTTCATTGGGTATCCAGACTCCGGTTATTACGTTGAGCGTCCAGGCTCCGATCAGTTTCGTTGGGTATCCAGACTCCGGTTATTACGTTGAGCGTCCAGGCTCCGGTCAGTTTCGTTGTGTATCCAGACTCCGGTTATTACATTGAGTGTTCAGGCTCCGGTCAGTTTCGTTGGATATCCAGACTCCGGTTATTACGTTGAGCGTTCAGGCTCCGGTCAGTTTCGTTGGGTATCCAGACTCCGATTATTACGTTGAGCGTTCAGGCTCCGGTCAGGTTCGTTGGCTATCCAGACTACGGTTATTACGTTGAGCGTTCAGGCTCCGGTCAGTTTCGTTGGGTATCCAGACTTAGGTTATTACATTGAGCGTTCAGGCTCCGGTAAGTTTCGTTTGGTATCCAAACTTCAGTTATTACGTTGAGCGTTCAGGCTCCGGTCAGTTTCGTTGGGTATCCAGACTCCGGTTTTTACGTTGAGCGTTCAGGCTCCGGTCAGTTTTGTTGGGTATCCAGACTCCGGTTATTACGTTGAGCATTCAGGCTCCGGTCAGGTTCGTTGGGTATCCAGACTACGATTATTACGTTGAGCGTTCAGGCTCCGGTCAGTTTTGTTGGGTATCCAGACTCCGGTTATTACGTTGAGCATTCAGGCTCCGGTCAGCTTCGTTGGGTATCCAGACTCCGGTTATTACGTTGAGCGTTCAGGCTCCGGTCATTTTCGTTGGGTATCCAGACTCCGGTTATTACGTTGAGCGTTCAGGTTCCGTTCAGTTTCGTTGGGTATCCAGACTCCGGTTATTACGTTAAGCGTTCAGGCTCCGGTCAGTTTCGTTGTGTATCCAGACTCCGGTTATTACGTTGAGCGTTCAGGCTCCGGTCAGTTTCGTTGGGTATCCAGACTCCGGTTATAACGTTAAGCGTTCAGGCTCCGATCAGTTTCGTTGGGTATCCAGACTCCGGTTATTACGTTGAGCGTTCAGGCTTCGGTCAGTTTCGTTGGGTATCCAGACTCCGGTTATTACGTTGAGCGTTCAGGCTCCGGTCAGGTTCGTTGGGTATGCAGACTCCGGTTTTTACGTTGAGCGTTCAGGCTCTGGTCAGTTTTGTTGTGTATCCAGACTCCGGATATTACGTTGAGCGTTCAGGCTCCGGTCAGTTTCGTTAGGTATCCAGACTCCGGTTATTACGTTGAGTGTTAAGGCTCCGGTCAGTTTCGTTGGGTATCCAGACTCCGGTTGTTACGTTGAGCGTCCAGGCTCCGGTCAGTTTCGTTGTGTATCTAGACTCCGGTTATTACGTTGAGCGTTCAGGCTCCGGTCAGTTTTGTTGGGTGTTCAGACTCCGGTGATTATAATGAGCGTTCAGGCTCCGGTCATTTTCGTTGAGCATCCAGACTCTAGTTATTATGTTGTGCGTTCAGGCTCTGGTCAGTTTTGTTGAGTATCCAGACTTCGGTTAATATATTGAGCGTTCAGGCTCCGTTCAGTTTCGTTGGGTATCCAGACTCCGGTTATTACGTTAAGCGTTCAGGCTCCGGTCAGTTTTGTTGTGTATCCAGACTCCGGTTATTACGTTGAGCGTTCAGGCTCTGGTCAATTTCGTTGGGTATCCAGACTCCGGTTATAACGTTAAGCGTTCAGGCTCCGGTCAGTTTCGTTGGGTATCCAGACTCCGGTTATTACATTGAGCGTTCAGGCTCCGGTTAGTTTCGTTTGGTATCCAGACTTCAGTTATTACGTTGAGCGTCCAGGCTCTGGTCAGTTTCGTTGGGTATCCAGACTCCGGTTATTACGTTGAGCGTTAAGGCTCCGGTCAGTTTCGTTGGGTATCCAGACTCCGGTTATTACAGTGAGCGTCTAGGCTCCGGTCAATTTCATTGTGTATCCAGACTCCGGTTATTACGTTGAGCGTTCAGGCTCCGGTCAGTTTCGTTAGGTACCCAGACTCCGGTTATTACGTTGAGCGTCCAGGCTCCGGTCAGTTTCGTTGGGTATCCAGACACCGGTTTTTACGTTGAGCGTTCAGGCTCCGGTCAATTTTATTGGGTATCCAGACTCCGGTTATTACGTTGAGCGTCCAGGCTCCGGTCAGTTTCGTTGGGTATCCAGACTCCGGTTATTACGTTGAGCGTCCAGGCTCCGGTTAGTTTCGTTGTGTATCCAGACTCCGGTTATTACGTTGAGTGTTCAGGCTCTGGTCAGTTTCGTTAGGTATCCAGACTCCGGTTATTACGTTGAGCGTTCAGGCTCCGGTCAGTTTCGTTGGGTATCCAGACTCCGGTTTTTACGTTGAGCGTTCAGGCTCCGGTCAGTTTCATTGGGTATCCAGACTCCGGTTATTACGTTGAGCGTTCAGGCTCCGATCAGTTTCGTTGGGTATCCAGACTCCGGTTATAACGTTAAGCGTTCAGGCTCCGGTCAATTTCGTTGGGTATCCAGACTCCGGTTATTACATTGAGCGTTCAGGCTCCGGTTAGTTTCGTTTGGTATCCAGACTTCAGTTATTACGTTGAGCGTCCAGGCTATAGTCAGTTTCGTTGGGTATCCAGACTCCGGTTATTACGTTGAGTGTTAAGGCTCCGGTCAGTTTCGTTGGGTATCCAGACTCCGGTTATTACGTTGAGCGTCCAGGCTCCGGTCAGTTTCGTTGTGTATCTAGACTTCGGTTATTACGTTGAGCGTTCAGGCTCCGGTCAGTTTCGTTGGGTATCCAGACTCCGGTTTTTACGTTGAGCGTTCAGGCTCCGGTCAGTTTCATTGGGTATCCAGACTCCGGTTATTACGTTGAGCGTCCAGGCTCCGATCAGTTTCGTTGGGTATCCAGACTCCGGTTATTACTTTGAGCGTTCAGGCTCCGGTCAGTTTCGTTGTGTATCCAGACTCCGGTTATTACATTGAGTGTTCAGGCTCCGGTAAGTTTCGTTTGGTATCCAAACTTCAGTTATTACGTTGAGCGTTCAGGCTCCGGTCAGTTTCGTTGAGCGTTCAGGCTCCGGTCAGTTTTGTTGGGTATCCAGACTCCGGTTATTACGTTGAGCATTCAGGCTCCGGTCAGGTTCGTTGGGTATCCAGACTTAGGTTATTACGTTGAGCGTTCAGGCTCCGGTCAGTTTCGTTGGGTATCCAGACTCCGGTTATTACGTTGAGCATTCAGGCTCTGGTCAGTTTCGTTGGGTATCCAGACTCCGGTTATTACGTTAAGCGTTCAGGCTCTGGTCAATTTCGTTGTGTATCCAGACTCCGGTTATTACGTTGAGCGTTCAGGCTCCGGTCAGTTTCGTTGGGTATCCAGACTCCGGTTATAACGTTAAGCGTTCAGGCTCCGGTCAGTTTCGTTGGGTATCCAGACTCCGGTTATTACGTTGAGCGTTCAGGCTTCGGTCAGTTTCGTTGGGTATCCAGACTCCGGTTATTACGTTGAGCGTTCAGGCTCCGGTCAGGTTCGTTGGGTATGCAGACTCCGGTTTTTACGTTGAGCGTTCAGGCTCTGGTCAGTTTTGTTGTGTATCCAGACTCCGGTTATTATGTTGAGCGTTCAGGCTCCGGTCAGTTTCGTTAGGTATCCAGACTCCGGTTATTACGTTGAGTGTTAAGGCTCCGGTCAGTTTCGTTGGGTATCCAGACTCCGGTTATTACGTTGAGCGTCCAGGCTCCGGTCAGTTTCGTTGTGTATCTAGACTCCGGTTATTACGTTGAGCGTTCAGGCTCCGGTCAGTTTTGTTGGGTGTTCAGACTCCGGTTATTATAATGAGCGTTCAGGCTCCGGTCATTTTCGTTGAGCATCCAGACTCTAGTTATTATGTTGTGCGTTCAGGCTCTGGTCAGTTTTGTTGAGTATCCAGACTTCGGTTAATATATTGAGCGTTCAGGCTCCGTTCATTTTCGTTGGGTATCCAGACTCCGGTTATTACGTTAAGCGTTCAGGCTCCGGTCAGTTTTGTTGTGTATCCAGACTCCGGTTATTACGTTGAGCGTTCAGGCTCTGGTCAATTTCTTTGGGTATCCAGACTCCGGTTATAACGTTAAGCGTTCAGGCTCCGGTCAGTTTCGTTGGGTATCCAGACTCCGGTTATTACATTGAGCGTTCAGGCTCCGGTTAGTTTCGTTTGGTATCCAGACTTCAGTTATTACGTTGAGCGTCCAGGCTCCGGTCAGTTTCGTTGGGTATCCAGACTCCGGTTATTACGTTGAGCGTTAAGGCTCCGGTCAGTTTCGTTGGGTATCCAGACTCCGGTTATTACGTTGAGCGTCTAGGCTCCGGTCAGTTTTGTTGTGTATCCAGACTCCGGTTATTACGTTGAGCGTTCAGGCTCCGGTCAGTTTCGTTAGGTATCCAGACTCCGGTTATTACGTTGAGCGTCCAGGCTCCGGTCAGTTTCGTTGGGTATCCAGACTCCGGTTTTTACGTTGAGCGTTCAGGCTCCGGTCAATTTTATTGGGTATCCAGACACCGGTTATTACGTTGAGCGTCCAGGCTCCGGTCAGTTTCGTTGGGTATCCAGACTCCGGTTATTACGTTGAGCGTCCAGGCTCCGGTCAGTTTCGTTGTGTATCCAGACTCCGGTTATTACGTTGAGTGTTCAGGCTCTGGTCAGTTTCGTTAGGTATCCAGACTCCGGTTATTACGTTGAGCGTTCAGGCTCCGGTCAGTTTCGTTGGGTATCCAGACTCCGATTATTACGTTGAGCGTTCAGGCTCCGGTCAGGTTCGTTGGGTATCCAGACTACGGTTATTACGTTGAGCGTTCAGGCTCCGGTCAGTTTCGTTGGGTATCCAGACTTAGGTTATTACATTGAGCGTTCAGGCTCCGGTAAGTTTCGTTTGGTATCCAGACTTCAGTTATTACGTTGAGCGTTCAGGCTCCGGTCAGTTTCAATGGGTATCCAGACTCCGGTTTTTACGTTGAGCGTTCAGGCTCCGGTCAGTTTTGTTGGGTATTCAGACTCCAGTTATTACGTTGAGCATTCAGGCTCCGGTCAGGTTCGTTGGGTATCCAGACTACGGTTATTACGTTGAGCGTTCAGGCTCCGGTCAGTTTTGTTAGGTATCCAGACTCCGGTTATTACGTTGAGCATTCAGGCTCCGGTCAGTTTCGTTGGGTATCCAGACTCCGGTTATTACGTTGAGCGTTCAGGCTCCGGTCAGTTTTGTTGGGTATCCAGACTAAGGTTATTACATTGATCGTTCAGGCTCCGGTCAGTTTCGTTGTGTATCCAGACTCCGGTTATTACGTTGAGCGTTCAGGCTCTGGTCAGTTTCGTTTGGTATCCAGACTCCGGTTTTTACGTTGAGCGTTCAGGCTCCGGTCAGTTTTGTTGGGTATCCAGACTCTGGTTTTTACGTTGAGCATTCAGGCTCCGGTCAGTTTCGTTGGGTATCCAGACTCCGGTTATTACGTTGAGCGTTCAGGCTCCGGTCAGGTTCGTTGGGTATGCAGACTCCGGTTTTTACGTTGAGCGTTCAGGCTCTGGTCAGTTTTGTTGGGTATCCAGACTCCGGTTATTACGTTGAGCGTTCAGGCTCCGGTCAGTTTCGTTAGGTATCCAGACTCCGGTTATTACATTGAGCGTTCACGCTCCGGTCAGTTTCATTGGGTATCCAGACTCAGGTTATTACATTGAGCGTTCAGGCTCCGGTCAGTTTCGTTTGGTATCCAGACTCTGGTTTTTACGTTGAGCGTTCAGGCTACGGTCAGTTTTGTTGGGTGTTCAGACTCCGGTTATTATAATGAGCGTTCAGGCTCCGGTCATTTTCGTTGAGCATCCAGACTCTAGTTATTATGTTGTGCGTTCAGGCTCTGGTCAGTTTCGTTGTGTATCCAGACTCCGGTTAATATATTGAGCGTTCAGGCTCCGTTCAGTTTTGTTGGGTATCCAGACTCCGGTTATTACGTTAAGCGTTCAGGCTCTGGTCAGTTTCGTTGTGTATCCAGACTCCGGTTATTACGTTGAGCGTTCAGGCTCTGGTCAGTTTCGTTGGGTATCCAGACTCCGGTTATAACGTTAAGCATTCAGGCTCCGGTCAGTTTCGTTGGGTATCTAGACTCCGGTTATTACATTGAGCGTTCAGGCTCCGGTTAGTTTCGTTTGGTATCCAGACTTCAGTTATTACGTTGAGCATCCAGGCTCCGGTCAATTTCGTTGGTTATCCAGACTCCGGTTATTACGTTGAGCGTTAAGGCTCCGGTCAGTTTCGTTGGGTATCCAGACTCCGGTTATTACGTTGAGCGTCTAGGCTCCGGTCAGTTTCGTTGTGTATCCAGACTCCGGTTATTACGTTGAGCGTTCAGGCTCCGGTCAGTTTCGTTGGGTATCCAGACTCCGGTTATTACGTTGAGCGTTCAGGCTCCGGTCAGTTTCGTTGGGTATCCAGACTCCGATTATTACGTTGAGCGTTCAGGCTCCGGTCAGGTTCGTTGGGTATCCAGACTACGGTTATTACGTTGAGCGTTCAGGCTCCGGTCAGTTTCGTTGGGTATCCAGACTCCGGTTATTACGTTGAGCGTCCAGGCTCCGGTCAGTTTCGTTGTGTATCCAGACTCCGGTTATTACGTTGAGTGTTCAGGCTCCGGTCAGTTTCGTTAGGTATCCAGACTCCGGTTATTACGTTGAGCGTTCAGGCTCCGGTCAGTTTCGTTGGGTATCCAGACTCCGATTATTACGTTGAGCGTTCAGGCTTCGGTCAGGTTCGTTGGGTATCCAGACTACGGTTATTACGTTGAGCGTTCAGGCTCCGGTCAGTTTCGTTGGGTATCCAGACTTAGGTTATTACATTGAGCGTTCAGGCTCCGGTAAGTTTCGTTTGGTATCCAGACTTCAGTTATTACGTTGAGCGTTCAGGATCCAGTCAGTTTCGTTGGGTATCTAGACTCCGGTTTTTACGTTGAGCGTTCAGGCTCCGGTCAGTTTTGTTGGGTATCCAGACTCCGGTTATTACGTTGAGCGTTCAGGCTCCGGTCGGGTTCGTTGGGTATCCAGACTACGGTTATTACGTTGAGCGTTCAGGCTTCGGTCAGTTTTGTTGTGTGTCCAGACTCCGGTTATTACGTTGAGCATTCAGGCTCCGGTCAGTTTCGTTGGGTATCCAGACTCCGGTTATTACGTTGAGCGTTCAGGCTCCGGTCAGTTTCGTTGGGTATCCAGACTAAGGTTATTACATTGATCGTTCAGGCTCCGGTCAGTTTCGTTGTGTATCCAGACTCCGGTTATTACGTTGAGCGTTCAGGCTCTGGTCAAAATCGTTTGGTATCCAGACTCTGGTGTTTTACGTTGAGCGTTCAGGCTCCGGTCAGTTTTGTTGGGTATCCAGACTCTGGATTTTACGTTGAGCATTCAGGCTCCGGTCAGTTTCGTTGGGTATCCAGACTCCGGTTATTACGTTGAGCGTTCAGGCTCCGGTCAGGTTCGTTGGGTATCCAGACTCCGGTTTTTACGTTGAGCGTTCAGGCTCTGGTCAGTTTTGTTGGGTATCCAGACTCCGGTTATTACGTTGAGCGTTCAGGCTCCGGTCAGTTTCGTTAGGTATCCAGACTCCGGTTATTACATTGAGCGTTCAGGCTCCGGTCAGTTTCATTGGGTATCCAGACTCAGGTTATTACATTGAGCGTTCAGGCTCTGGTCAGTTTCGTTTGGTATCCAGACTCTGGTTTTTACGTTGAGCGTTCAGGCTACGGTCAGTTTTGTTGGGTGTTCAGACTCCGGTTATTATAATGAGCGTTCAGGCTCCGGTCATTTTCGTTGAGCATCCAGACTCTAGTTATTATGTTGTGCGTTCAGGCTCTGGTCAGTTTTGTTGAGTATCCAGACTCCGGTTAATATATTGAGCGTTCAGGCTCCGTTCAGTTTCGTTGGGTATCCAGACTCCGGTTATTACGTTAAGCGTTTAGGCTCCGGTCAGTTTCGTTGTGTATCCAGACTCCGGTTATTACGTAGAGCGTTCAGGCTCCGGTCAGTTTCGTTGGGTATCCAGACTCCGGTTATTACGTTGAGCGTTCAGGCTCCGGTCAGTTTCGTTGGGTATCCAGACTCCGGTTTTTACGTTGAGCGTTCAGGCTCCGGTCAGGTTCGTTGGGTATCCAGACTCCGGTTATTACGTTGAGCGTTCAGGCTCCGGTCAGTTTCGTTGGGTATCCAGACTCCGGTTATAACGTTAAGCGTTCAGGCTCCGGTCAGTTTCGTTGGGTATCCAGACTCCGGTTATTACATTGAGCGTTCAGGCTCCGGTTAGTTTCGTTTGGTATCCAGACTTCAATTATTACGTTGAGCGTCCAGGCTCCGGTCAGTTTCGTTGGGTATCCAGACTCCGGTTATTACGTTGAGCGTTAAGGCTCCGGTTAGTTTCGTTGGGTATCCAGACTCCGGTTATTACGTTGAGCATCCAGGCTCCGGTCAGTTTCGTTGTGTATCCAGACTCTGGTTATTACGTTGAGCGTTCAGGCTCCGGTCAGTTTCGTTGGGTATCCAGACTCCGGTTATTACGTTGAGCGTTCAGGCTCCGGTCAGTTTCGTTGGGTATCCAATCTCCGATTATTACGTTGAGCGTTCAGGCTCCGGTCAGGTTCGTTGGGTATCCAGACTACGGTTATTACGTTGAGCGTTCAGGCTCCGGTCAGTTTCGTTGGGTATCCAGACTTAGGTTATTACATTGAGCGTTCAGGCTCCGGTAAGTTTCGTTTGGCATCCAGACTTCAGTTATTACGTTGATCATTCAGGCTCCGGTCAGTTTTGTTGGTTATCCAGACTCCGGTTTTTACGTTGAGCGTTCAGGCTCCGGTCAGTTTTGTTGGGTATCCAGACTACGGTTATTACGTTGAGTGTTCAGGCTCCGGTCAGGTTCGTTGGGTATCCAGACTACGGTTATTACATTGAGCGTTCAGGCTCCGGTCAGTTTTGTTGGGTATCCAGACTCCGGTTATTACGTTGAGCATTCAGGCTCCGGTCAGTTTCGTTGGGTATCCAGACTCCGGTTATTACGTTGAGCGTTCAGGCTCCGGTCAGTTTCGTTGGGTATCCAGACTAAGGTTATTACATTGATCGTTCAGGCTCCGGTCAGTTTCGTTGTGTATCCAGACTCCGGTTATTACGTTGAGCGTTCAGGCTCCGGTCAGTTTCGTTTAGGCTCCAGTCAGTTTTGTTGGGTATCCAGACTCTGGTTTTTACGTTGAGCATTCAGGCTCCGGTCAGTTTCGTTGGGTATCCAGACTCCGGTTATTACGTTGAGCGTTCAGGCTCCGGTCAGGTTCGTTGGGTATCCAGACTCCGGTTTTTACGTTGAGCGTTCAGGCTCTGGTCAGTTTTGTTGGGTATCCAGACTCCGGTTATTACGTTGAGCGTTCAGGCTCCGGTCAGTTTTGTTGGATATCCAGACTCCGGTTATTAGGTTAATCGTTCAGGCTCCGGTCAGTTTCGTTGGGTATCCAGACTCCGGTTTTTATGTTGAGCGTTCAGACTCCGGTCAGTTTTGTTGGGTATCCAGACTCCGGTTTTTACGTTGAGCGTTCAGGCTCCAGCCAGTTTCGTTGGGTATCCAGAATCCGGTTATTACATTGAGCGTTCAGGCTCCGGTCAGTTTCGTTGGGTATCCAGACTCCGGTTATTACATTGAGCGTTCAGGCTCCGGTCAGTTTCGTTTGGTATCCAGACTTCAGTTATTACGTTGAGCGTCCAGGTTCCGGTCAGTTTCGTTGGGTATCCAGACTCCGGTTATTACGTTGAGCGTTAAGGCTCCGGTCAGTTTCGTTGGGTATCCAGACTCCGGTTTTTACGTTGAGCGTTCAGGCTCCGGTCAGTTTTGTTGGATATCCAGACTCCGGTTATTATGTTGAGGGCTCAGGCTCCGGTCAGTTTCATTGGGTATCCAGACTCTGGCTATTACGTTGAGCGTTCAGGCTCTGGTCAGTTTCGTTGGGTATCCAGACTCCGGTTATAACATTGAGCGTTCAAATTCCAGTCAGTTTCGTTGGGTATCCAGACTCTGGTTATTACATTGAGCGTTCAGGCTCCGGTCAGTTTCGTTTGGTATCCAGACTTCAGTTATTAGGTTGAGCGTCCAGGTTCCGGTCGGTTTCGTTGGGTATCCAGACTCCGGTTATTACGTTGAGCGTTAAGGCTCCGGTCAGTTTCGTTGGGTATCTAGACTCCGGTTATTACATTGAGCGTTCAGGCTCCGGTCAGTTTCGTTGGTTATCTAGACTCCGGTTATTACGTTGAGCGTTCAGGCTCCGGTCAGTTTCGTTGTGAATCCAGACTTTGGTTATTACGTTGAGCGTTCAGGCTCCGGTCAGTTTCGTTGGGTATCCAGACTCCGGTTATTATGTTGAGCGTTAAGGCTCCGGTCAGTTTCGTTGGGTATCCAGACTCTGGTTATTATGTTGAGTGTCCAGGCTCCGGTCAGTTTCGTTGTGTATCCAGACTCCGGTTATTACGTTGAGCGTTCAGGCTCCGGTCAGTTTCGTTGGATATCCAGACTCCGGTTTTTACGTTGAGCGTTCAGGCTCCGGTCAATTTTTTTGGGTATCCAGACTTCAGTTATTACGTTGAGCGTTTAGGCTCCGGTCAGTTTCGTTGGTTATCCAGACTCCGGTTATTACGTTGAGCGTTCAGGCTCCGGTCAGTTTCGTTGGGTATCCAGACTCAGGTTATTACGTTGAGCGTTTAGGCTCCTGTCAGTTTCGTTTTGTATCCAGACTTCAGTTATTATGTTGAGCGTTCAGGCTCCGGTCAATTTCATTGGGTATCTAGACTCTGGTTTTTACGTTGAGCGTTCAGGCTACAATCAGTTTTGTTGGGTGTTCAGACTACGGTTATTATAATGAGCGTTCAGGCTCCGGTCATTTTCGTTGAGCATCCAGACTCCAGTTATTATGTTGTGCGTTCAGGCTCTGGTCAGTTTCGTTGAGTATCTAGACTACGGTTATTACATTGAGCGTTCAGGCTCTATTCAGTTTCGTTGGGTATCCAGACTCCGGTTATTACGTTAAGCGTTCAGGCTCCGGTCAGTTTCGTTGCGTATCCAGACTCCGGTTATTACGTTGAGCGTTCAGGCTCCGGTCAGTTTCGTTGGGTATCCAGACTCCGGTTATTACGTTGAGCGTTCAGGCTCCGGTCAGTTTCGTTGGGTATCCAGACTCTGGTTTTTACGTTGAGCGTTCAGGATCCGGTCAGTTTCGTTGGGTATCCAGACTCCTGTTATTACGTTGTGCGTTTAGGCTCCGGTCAGTTTCGTTGGGTATCCAGACTCCGGTTATTACGTTAAGCGTTCAGGCTCCGGTCAGTTTCGTTGGGTATCCAGACTCCGAATATTTCGTTGAGCTTTCACGCTCCGGTCAGTTTCGTTTGGTATCCAGACTTCAGTTATTACGTTGAGCGTCCAGGCTCCGGTCAGTTTCGTTGGGTATCCAGACTCCGGTTATTACGTTGAGCGTTAAGGCTCCGGTCAGTTTCGTTGGGTATCCAGACTCCGGTTATTACGTTGAGCGTCCAGGCTCCGGTCAGTTTCGTTGGGTATCCAGACTTAGGTTATTACATTGAGCGTTCAGGCTCCGGTATGTTTCGTTTGGTATCCAGACTTCAGTTATTACGTTAAGCGTTCAGGCTCCGGTCAGTTTCGTTGGGTATCCAGACTCCGGTTTTTACGTTGAGCGTTCAGGCTCCGGTCAGTTTTGTTGGGTATCCAGACTCCGGTTATTACGTTGAGCGTTCAGGCTCCGGTCAGGTTCGTTGGGTATCCAGACTACGGTTATTACGTTGAGCGTTCAGGCTCCGGTCAGTTTTGTTGGGTATCCAGACTCCGGTTATTACGTTGAGCATTCAGGCTCCGGTCAGTTTCGTTGGGTATCCAGACTCCGGTTATTACGTTGAGCGTTCAGGCTCCGGTCAGTTTCGTTGGGTATCCAGACTAAGGTTATTACATTGATCATTCAGACTCCGGTCAGTTTCGTTGTGTATCCAGACTCCGGTTATTACGTTGAGCATTCAGGCTCTGGTCAGTTTCGTTTGGTATCCAGACTCCGGTGTTTTACGTTGAGCGTTCAGGCTCCGGTCAGTTTTGTTGGGTATCCAGACTCTGGTTTTTACGTTGAGCATTCAGGCTCCGGTCAGTTTCGTTGGGTATCCAGACTCCGGTTATTACGTTGAGCGTTCAGGCTCCGGTCAGGTTCGTTGGGTATCCAGACTCTGGTTTTTACGTTGAGCGTTCAGGCTCTGGTCAGTTTTGTTGGGTATCCAGACTCCGGTTATTACGTTGAGCGTTCAGGCTCCGGTCAGTTTCGTTAGGTATCCAGACTCCGGTTATTACATTGGGCGTTCAGGCTCCGGTGATTTTCGTTGAGTGTCCGGACTCTAGTTATTACGTTGAGTGTTAAGGCTCTTGTCAGTTTGGTTGAGTATCCAGACTTCGGTTATTACGTTGAGCGTTCAGGCTCCGGTCAATTTCGTTGAGTATCCAGACTCCGGTTATTAAGTTGAGCGTTCAGGCTCCGGTCAGTTTCGTTGGGTATCCAGACTCCGGTTATTACGTTGAGCGTTCAGGCTCCGGTCAGTTTCGTTGAGTATCCAGACTCCGAATATTTCGTTGAGCTTTCACGCTCCGGTCAGTTTCGTTGGGTATCCACACTCTGGTTATTACGTTGAGCGTTCAGGCTCCGGTCAGTTTCGTTGGGTTTCCAGACTTCGGTTATTACGTTGAGCGTTCAGGCTCCGGTCAGGTTCGTTGGGTATCCAGACTCCGGTTTTTACGTTGAGCGTTCAGGCTCTGGTCAGTTTTGTTGGGTATCCAGACTCCGGTTATTACGTTGAGCGTTCAGGCTCCGGTCAGTTTCGTTAGGTATCCAGACTCCGGTTATTACGTTGAGCGTTCAGGCTCCGGTCAGTTTCATAGGGTATCCAGACTCAGGTTATTACATTGAGCGTTCAGGCTCCGGTCAGTTTCGTTTGGTATCTAGACTTCAGTTATTACGTTGAACGTTCAGGCTCCGGTCAGTTTCGTTGGGTATCCAGACTTCGGTTTTTACGTTGAGCGTTCAGGCATCGGTCAGTTTTGTTGGGTATCCAGACTCTGGTTTTTACGTTGAGCGTTCAGGCTCCGGTCAGTTTTGTTGGATATCCAGACTCCGGTTATTAGGTTAATCGTTCAGGCTCCGGTCAGTTTCGTTGGGTATCCAGACTCCGGTTTTTATGTTGAGCGTTCAGACTCCGGTCAGTTTCGTTGGGTATCCAGACTCCGGTTTTTACGTTGAGCGTTCAGGCTCCAGCCAGTTTCGTTGGGTATCCAGAATCCGGTTATTACATTGAGCGTTCAGGCTCCGGTCAGTTTCGTTGGGTATCCAGACTCCGGTTATTACATTGAGCGTTCAGGCTCCGGTCAGTTTCGTTTGGTATCCAGACTTCAGTTATTACGTTGAGCGTCCTGGTTCCGGTCAGTTTCGTTGGGTATCCAGACTCCGGTTATTACGTTGAGCGTTAAGGCTCCGGTCAGTTTCGTTGGGTATCCAGACTCCGGTTTTTACGTTGAGCGTTCAGGCTCCGGTCAGTTTTGTTGGATATCCAGACTCCGGTTATTATGTTGAGGGCTCAGGCTCCGGTCAGTTTCATTGGGTATCCAGACTCTGGCTATTACGTTGAGCGTTCAGGCTCTGGTCAGTTTCGTTGGGTATCCAGACTCCGGTTATAACGTTGAGCGTTCAAATTCCAGTCAGTTTCGTTGGGTATCCAGACTCTGGTTATTACATTGAGCGTTCAGGCTCCGGTCAGTTTCGTTTGGTATCCAGACTTCAGTTATTAGGTTGAGCGTCCAGGTTCCGGTCGGTTTCGTTGGGTATCCAGACTCCGGTTATTACGTTGAGCGTTAAGGCTCCGGTCAGTTTCGTTGGGTATCTAGACTCCGGTTATTACATTGAGCGTTAAGGCTCCGGTGATTTTCGTTGAGTGTCCGGACTCTAGTTATTACGTTGAGTGTTAAGGCTCTTGTCAGTTTGGTTGAGTATCCAGACTTCGGTTATTACGTTGAGCGTTCAGGCTCCGGTCAATTTCGTTGAGTATCCAGACTCCGGTTATTAAGTTGAGCGTTCAGGCTCCGGTCAGTTTCGTTGGGTATCCAGACTCCGGTTATTACGTTGAGCGTTCAGGCTCCGGTCAGTTTCGTTGAGTATCCAGACTCCGAATATTTCGTTGAGCTTTCACGCTCCGGTCAGTTTCGTTGGGTATCCACACTCTGGTTATTACGTTGAGCGTTCAGGCTCCGGTCAGTTTCGTTGGGTTTCCAGACTTCGGTTATTACATTGAGCGTTCAAGCTCCGGTCAGTTTCGTTAGGTATCCAGACTCCGGTTATTACATTGGGCGTTCAGGCTCCGGTGATTTTCGTTGAGTGTCCGGACTCTAGTTATTACGTTGAGTGTTAAGGCTCTTGTCAGTTTGGTTGAGTATCCAGACTTCAGTTATTACGTTGAGCGTTCAGGCTCTGGTCAATTTCGTTGAGTATCCAGACTCCGGTTATTAAGTTGAGCGTTCAGGCTCCGGTCAGTTTCGTTGGGTATCCAGACTCCGGTTATTACGTTGAGCGTTCAGGCTCCGGTCAGTTTCGTTGAGTATCCAGACTCCGAATATTTCGTTGAGCTTTCACGCTCCGGTCAGTTTCGTTGGGTATCCACACTCTGGTTATTACGTTGAGCGTTCAGGCTCCGGTCAGTTTCGTTGGGTTTCCAGACTTCGGTTATTACGTTGAGCGTTCAGGCTCCGGTCAGGTTCGTTGGGTATCCAGACTCCGGTTTTTACGTTGAGCGTTCAGGCTCTGGTCAGTTTTGTTGGGTATCCAGACTCCGGTTATTACGTTGAGCGTTCAGGCTCCGGTCAGTTTCGTTAGGTATCCAGACTCCGGTTATTACGTTGAGCGTTCAGGCTCCGGTCAGTTTCATAGGGTATCCAGACTCAGGTTATTACATTGAGCGTTCGGGCTCCGGTCAGTTTCGTTTGGTATCTAGACTTCAGTTATTACGTTGAACGTTCAGGCTCCGGTCAGTTTCGTTGGGTATCCAGACTTCGGTTTTTACGTTGAGCGTTCAGGCATCGGTCAGTTTTGTTGGGTATCCAGACTCCGGTTATTACGTTGAGCGTTCAGGCTCCGGTCAGGTTCGTTGGGTATCCAGACTCCGGTTATTACGTTGAGCGTTCAGGCTCTGGTCAGTTTTGTTGGGTATCCAGACTCCGGTTATTACGTTGAACGTTCAGGCTCCGGTCAGTTTCGTTAGGTATCCAGACTCCGGTTATTACGTTGAGCGTTCAGGCTCCGGTCAGTTTCATTGGGTATCTAGACTCAGGTTATTACATTGAGCGTTCAGGCTCCGGTCAGTTTCGTTTGGTATCTAGACTTCAGTTATTACGTTGAACGTTCAGGCTCCGGTCAGTTTCGTTGGGTATCCAGACTTCGGTTTTTACGTTGAGCGTTCAGGCTTCGGTCAGTTTTGTTGGGTATACAGACTCTGGTTTTTACGTTGAGCGTTCAGGCTCCGGTCAGTTTTGTTGGATATCCAGACTCCGGTTATTAGGTTAATCGTTCAGGCTCCGGTCAGTTTCGTTGGGTATCCAGACTCCGGTTTTTATGTTGAGCGTTTAGGCTCCGGTCAGTTTCGTTGGGTATCCAGACTCCGGTTTTTACGTTGAGCGTTCAGGCTCCAGCCAGTTTCGTTGGGTATCCAGACTCCGGTTATTACATTGAGCGTTCAGGCTCCGGTCAGTTTCGTTGGGTATCCAGACTCCGGTTATTACATTGAGCGTTCAGGCTCCGGTCAGTTTCGTTTGGTATCCAGACTTCAGTTATTACGTTGAGCGTCCAGGTTCCGGTTAGTTTCGTTGGGTATCCAGACTCCGGTTATTACGTTGAGCGTTAAGGCTCCGGTCAGTTTCGTTGGGTATCCAGACTCCGGTTTTTACGTTGAGCGTTCAGGCTCCGGTCAGTTTTGTTGGGTATCCAGACTCCGGTTATTATGTTGAGGGCTCAGGCTCCGGTCAGTTTCGTTGGGTATCCAGACTCTGGTTATTACGTTGAGCGTTCAGGCTCTGGTCAGTTTCGTTGGGTATCCAGACTCCGGTTATAACGTTGAGCGTTCAAATTCCGGTCAGTTTCGTTTGGTATCCAGACTCCGGTTATTACATTGAGCGTTCAGGCTCCGGTCAGTTTCGTTTGGTATCCAGACTTCAGTTATTAGGTTGAGCGTCCAGGTTCCGGTCGGTTTCGTTGGGTATCCAGACTCCGGTTATTACGTTGAGCGTTAAGGCTCCGGTCAGTTTCGTTGGGTATCTAGACTCCGGTTATTACATTGAGCGTTCAGGCTCCGGTCAGTTTTGTTGGTTATCTAGACTCCGGTTATTACGTTGAGCGTTCAGGCTCCGGTCAGTTTCGTTGTGAATCCAGACTTCGGTTATTACGTTGAGCGTTCAGGGTCCGGTCAGTTTCGTTGGGTATCCAGACTCCGGTTATTATGTTGAGCGTTAAGGCTCCGGTCAGTTTTGTTGGGTATCCAGACTCCGGTTATTATGTTGAGCGTCCAGGCTCCGGTCAGTTTCGTTGTGTATCCAGACTCCGGTTATTACGTTGAGCGTTCAGGCTCCGGTCAGTTTCGTTGGATATCCAGACTCCGGTTTTTACGTTGAGCGTTCAGGCTCCGGTCAATTTTGTTGGGTATCCAGACTTCAGTTATTACGTTGAGCGTTTAGGCTCCGGTCAGTTTCGTTGGGTATCCAGACTCCGGTTATTACGTTGAGCGTTCAGGCTCCAGTCAGTTTCGTTGGGTATCCAGACTCAGGTTATTACGTTGAGCGTTTAGGCTCCTGTCAGTTTCGTTTGGTATCCAGACTTCAGTTATTATGTTGAGCGTTCAGGCTCCGGTCAATTTCATTGGGTATCCAGACTCTGGTTTTTATGTTGAGCGTTCAGGCTACAATCAGTTTTGTTGGGTGTTCAGACTACGGTTATTATAATGAGCGTTCAGGCTCCGGTCATTTTCGTTGAGCATCCAGACTCCAGTTATTATGTTGTGCGTTCAGGCTCTGTTCAGTTTCGTTGAGTATCCAGACTACGGTTATTACATTGAGCGTTCAGGCTCTATTCAGTTTCGTTGGCTATCCAGACTCCGGTTATTACGTTAAGCGTTCAAGCTCCGGTCAGTTTCGTTGTGTATCCAGACTCCGGTTATTACGTTGAGCATTCAGGCTCCGGTCAGTTTCGTTGGGTATCCAGACTCCGGTTATTACGTTGAGCGTTCAGGCTCCGGTCAGTTTCGTTGGGTATCCAGACTCCTGTTATTACGTTGTGTGTTCAGGCTCCGGTCAGTTTCGTTGGGTATCCAGACTCCGGTTATTACGTTAAGCGTTCAGGCTCCGGTCAGTTTCGTTGGGTATCCAGACTCCGGTTATTACATTGAGCGTTCAGGCTCCGATCAGTTTCGTTTGGTATCCAGAGTTCAGTTATTACGTTGAGCGTCCAGGCTCCGGTCAGTTTCGTTGGGTATCCAGACTCCGGTTATTACGTTGAGCGTCCAGGCTCCGGTCAGTTTCGTTGGGTATCCAGACTCCGGTTATTACGTTGAGTGTTAAGGCTCCGGTCAGTTTTGTTGGGTATCCAAACTCCGGTTATTACGTTGAGCGTCCAGGCTCCGGTCAGTTTCTTTGGGTATCCAGACTTAGGTTATTACATTGAGCGTTCAGGCTCCGGTAAGTTTCGTTTGGTATCCAGACTTCAGTTATTACGTTGAGCGTTCAGGCTCCGGTCAGTTTCGTTGGGTATCCAGACTCCGGTTTTTACGTTGAGCGTTCAGGCTCCGGTCAGTTTTCTTGGGTATCCAGACTCCGGTTATTACGTTGAGCGTTCAGGCTCCGGTCAGGTTCGTTGGGTATCCAGACTACGGTTATTACGTTGAGCGTTCAGGCTCCGGTCAGTTTTGTTGGGTATCGAGACTCCGGTTATTACGTTGAGCATTCATGCTCCGGTCAGTTTCGTTGGGTATCCAGACTCCGGTTATTACGTTGAGCGTTCAGGCTCCGGTCAGTTTCGTTGGGTATCCAGACTAAGGTTATTACATTGATCGTTCAGGCTCCGGTCAGTTTCGTTGTGTATCCAGACTCCGGTTATTACGTTGAGCGTTCAGGCTCTGGTCAGTTTCGTTTGGTATCCAGACTCCGGTGTTTTACGTTGAGCGTTCAGGCTCCGGTCAGTTTTGTTAGGTATCCAGACTCTGGTTTTTACGTTGAGCATTCAGGCTCCGGTCAGTTTCGTTGGGTATCCAGACTCCGGTTATTACATTGAGCGTTCAGGCTCCGGTCAGGTTCGTTAGGTATCCAGACTCTGGTTTTTACGTTGAGCGTTCAGGCTCTGGTCAGTTTTGTTGGGTATCCAGACTCCGGTTATTACGTTGAGCGTTCAGGCTCCGGTCAGTTTCGTTAGGTATCCAGACTCCGGTTATTACATTGAGCGTTCAGGCTCCGGTCAGTTTCATTGGGTATCCAGACTCAGGTTATTACATTGAGCGTTCAGGCTCCGGTCAGTTTCGTTTGGTATCCAGACTCTGGTTTTTACGTTGAGCGTTCAGGTTACGGTCAGTTTTGTTGGGTGTTCAGACTCCGGTTATTATAATGAGCGTTCAGGCTCCGGTCATTTTCGTTGAGCATCCAGACTCTAGTTATTATGTTGTGCGTTCAGGCTCTGGTCAGTTTTGTTGAGTATCCAGACTCCGGTTAATATATTGAGCGTTCAGGCTCCGTTCAATTTCGTTGGGTATCCAGACTCCGGTTATTACGTTAAGCGTTCAGGCTCCGGTCAGTTTCGTTGTGTATCCAGACTCCGGTTATTACGTTGAGCGTTCAGGCTCCGGTCAGTTTCGTTGGGTATCCAGACTCCGGTTATTACGTTGAGCGTTCAGGCTCCGGTCAGTTTCGTTGGGTATCCAGACTCCGGTTTTTACGTTGAGCGTTCAGGCTCCGGTCAGTTTCATTGGGTATCCAGACTCCGGTTATTACGTTGAGCGTTCAGGCTCCGGTCAGTTTCGTTGGGTATCCAGACTCCAGTTATAACGTTAAGCGTTCAGGCTCCGGTCAGTTTCGTTGGGTATCCAGACTCCGGTTATTACATTGAGCGTTCAGGCTCCGGTTAGTTTCGTTTGGTATCCAGACTTCAGTTATTACGTTGAGCGTCCAGGCTCCGGTCAGTTTCGTTGGGTATCCAGACTCCGGTTATTACGTTGAGCGTTAAGGCTCCGGTCAGTTTCGTTGGGTATCCAGACTCCGGTTATTACGTTGAGCGTCCAGGCTCCGGTCAGTTTCGTTGTGTATCCAGACTCCGGTTATTACGTTGAGCGTTCAGGCTCCGGTCAGTTTCGTTGGGTATCCAGACTCCGGTTATTACGTTGAGCGTTCAGGCTCCGGTCAGTTTCGTTGGGTATCCAAACTCCGATTATTACGTTGAGCGTTCAGGCTCCGGTCAGGTTCGTTGGGTATCCAGACTACGGTTATTACGTTGAGCGTTCAGGCTCCGGTCAGTTTCGTTGGGTATCCAGACTTAGCTTATTACATTGAGCGTTCAGGCTCCGGTAAGTTTCGTTTGGTATCCAGACTTTAGTTATTACGTTGATCGTTCAGGCTCCGGTCAGTTTTGTTGGGTATCCAGACTCCGGTTTTTACGTTGAGCGTTCAGGCTCCGGTCAGTTTTGTTGGGTATCCAGACTCCGGTTATTACATTGAGCGTTCAGGCTCCGGTCAGGTTCGTTAGGTATCCAGACTCTGGTTTTTACGTTGAGCGTTCAGGCTCTGGTCAGTTTTGTTGGGTATCCAGACTCCGGTTATTACGTTGAGCGTTCAGGCTCCGGTCAGTTTCGTTAGGTATCCAGACTCCGGTTATTACATTGAGCGTTCAGGCTCCGGTCAGTTTCATTGGGTATCCAGACTCAGGTTATTACATTGAGCGTTCAGGCTCCGGTCAGTTTCGTTTGGTATCCAGACTCTGGTTTTTACGTTGAGGGTTCAGGTTACGGTCAGTTTTGTTGGGTGTTCAGACTCCGGTTATTATAATGAGCGTTCAGGCTCCGGTCATTTTCGTTGAGCATCCAGACTCTAGTTATTATGTTGTGCGTTCAGGCTCTGGTCAGTTTTGTTGAGTATCCAGACTCCGGTTAATATATTGAGCGTTCAGGCTCCGTTCAATTTCGTTGGGTATCCAGACTCCGGTTATTACGTTAAGCGTTCAGGCTCCGGTCAGTTTCGTTGTGTATCCAGACTCCGGTTATTACGTTGAGCGTTCAGGCTCCGGTCAGTTTCGTTGGGTATCCAGACTCCGGTTATTACGTTGAGCGTTCAGGCTCCGGTCAGTTTCGTTGGGTATCCAGACTCCGGTTTTTACGTTGAGCGTTCAGGCTCCGGTCAGTTTCATTGGGTATCCAGACTCCGGTTATTACGTTGAGCGTTCAGGCTCCGGTCAGTTTCGTTGGGTATCCAGACTCCAGTTATAACGTTAAGCGTTCAGGCTCCGGTCAGTTTCGTTGGGTATCCAGACTCTGGTTATTACATTGAGCGTTCAGGCTCCGGTTAGTTTCGTTTGGTATCCAGACTTCAGTTATTACGTTGAGCGTCCAGGCTCCGGTCAGTTTCGTTGGGTATCCAGACTCCGGTTATTACGTTGAGCGTTAAGGCTCCGGTCAGTTTCGTTGGGTATCCAGACTCCGGTTATTACGTTGAGCGTCCAGGCTCCGGTCAGTTTCGTTGTGTATCCAGACTCCGGTTATTACGTTGAGCGTTCAGGCTCCGGTCAGTTTCGTTGGGTATCCAGACTCCGGTTATTACGTTGAGCGTTCAGGCTCCGGTCAGTTTCGTTGGGTATCCAAACTCCGATTATTACGTTGAGCGTTCAGGCTCCGGTCAGGTTCGTTGGGTATCCAGACTACGGTTATTACGTTGAGCGTTCAGGCTCCGGTCAGTTTCGTTGGGTATCCAGACTTAGCTTATTACATTGAGCGTTCAGGCTCCGATAAGTTTCGTTTGGTATCCAGACTTTAGTTATTACGTTGATCGTTCAGGCTCCGGTCAGTTTTGTTGGGTATCCAGACTCCGGTTTTTACGTTGAGCGTTCAGGCTCCGGTCAGTTTTGTTGGGTATCCAGACTCCGGTTATTACGTTGAGCGTTCAGGCTCCGGTCAGGTTCGTTGGGTATCAAGACTACGGTTATTACATTGAGCGTTCAGGCTCCGGTCAGTTTCGTTGGGTATCCAGACTTAGCTTATTACATTGAGCGTTCAGGCTCCGGTAAGTTTCGTTTGGTATCCAGACTTTAGTTATTACGTTGATCGTTCAGGCTCCGGTCAGTTTTGTTGGGTATCCAGACTCCGGTTTTTACGTTGAGCGTTCAGGCTCCGGTCAGTTTTGTTGGGTATCCAGACTCCGGTTATTACGTTGAGCGTTCAGGCTCCGGTCAGGTTCGTTGGGTATCCAGACTACGGTTATTACATTGAGCGTTCAGGCTCCGGTCAGTTTTGTTGGGTATTCAGACTCCGGTTATTACGTTGAGCATTCAGGCTCCGGTCAGTTTCGTTGGGTATCCAGACTCCGGTTATTAGGTTTAGCGTTCAGGCTCCGGTCAGTTTCGTTGGGTATCCAGACTCAGGTTATTACATTGATCGTTCAGGCTCCGGTCAGTTTCGTTGTGTATCCAGACTCCGGTTATTACGTTGAGCGTTCAGGCTCTGGTCAGTTTCGTTTGGTATCCAGACTCCGGTTTTTACGTTGAGCGTTCAGGCTCCGGTCAGTTTTGTTGGGTATCCAGACTCTGGTTTTTACGTTGAGCATTCAGGCTCCGGTCAGTTTCGTTGGTTATCCAGACTCCGGTTATTACGTTGAGCGTTCAGGCTCCGGTCAGGTTCGTTGGGTATCCAGACTCCGATTTTTACATTGAGCGTTCAGGCTCTGGTCAGTTTTGTTGGGTATCCAGACTCCGGTTATTACGTTGAGCGTTAAGGCTCCGGTCAGTTTCGTTAGGTATCCAGACTCCGGTTATTACGTTGAGCGTTAAGGCTCCGGTCAGTTTCGTTGGGTATCCAGACTCCGGTTTTTACGTTGAGCGTTCAGGCTCCGATCAGTTTTGTTGGGTATCTAGACTCCGGTTATTATGTTGAGGGCTCAGGCTCCGGTCAGTTTCGTTGGGTATCCAGACTCCGAATATTTCGTTGAGTATCCAGACTCCGAATATTTCGTTGAGCTTTCACGCTCCGGTCAGTTTCGTTGGGTATCCACACTCTGGTTATTACGTTGAGCGTTCAGGCTCCATTCAGTTTCGTTGGGTTTCCAGACTTCGGTTATTACGTTGAGCGTTCAGGCTCCGGTCAGGTTCGTTGGGTATCCAGACTCCGGTTTTTACGTTGAGCGTTCAGGCTCTGGTCAGTTTTGTTGGGTATCCAGACTCCGGTTATTACGTTGAGCGTTCAGGCTCCGGTCAGTTTCGTTAGGTATCCAGACACCGGTTATTACGTTGAGCGTTCAGGCTCCGGTCAGTTTCATAGGGTATCCAGACTCAGGTTATTACATTGAGCGTTCAGGCTCCGGTCAGTTTCGTTTGGTATCTAGACTTCAGTTATTACGTTGAACGCTCAGGCTCCGGTCAGTTTCGTTGGGTATCCAGACTTCGGTTTTTACGTTGAGCGTTCAGGCATCGGTCAGTTTTGTTGGGTATCCAGACTCTGGTTTTTACGTTGAGCGTTCAGGCTCCGGTCAGTTTTGTTGGATATCCAGACTCCGGTTATTAGGTTAATCGTTCAGGCTCCGGTCAGTTTCGTTGGGTATCCAGACTCCGGTTTTTATGTTGAGCGTTCAGACTCCGGTCAGTTTCGTTGGGTATCCAGACTCCGGTTTTTACGTTGAGCGTTCAGGCTCCAGCCAGTTTCGTTGGGTATCCAGAATCCGGTTATTACATTGAGCGTTCAGGCTCCGGTCAGTTTCGTTGGGTATCCAGACTCCGGTTATTACATTGAGCGTTCAGGCTCCGGTCAGTTTCGTTTGGTATCCAGACTTCAGTTATTACGTTGAGCGTCCAGGTTCCGGTCAGTTTCGTTGGGTATCCAGACTCCGGTTATTACGTTGAGCGTTAAGGCTCCGGTCAGTTTCGTTGGGTATCCAGACTCCGGTTTTTACGTTGAGCGTTCAGGCTCCGGTCAGTTTTGTTGGATATCCAGACTCCGGTTATTATGTTGAGGGCTCAGGCTCCGGTCAGTTTCATTGGGTATCCAGACTCTGGCTATTACGTTGAGCGTTCAGGCTCTGGTCAGTTTCTTTGGGTATCCAGACTCCGGTTATAACGTTGAGCGTTCAAATTCCAGTCAGTTTCGTTGGGTATCCAGACTCTGGTTATTACATTGAGCGTTCAGGCTCCGGTCAGTTTCGTTTGGTATCCAGACTTCAGTTATTAGGTTGAGCGTCCAGGTTCCGGTCGGTTTCGTTGGGTATCCAGACTCCGGTTATTACGTTGAGCGTTAAGGCTCCGGTCAGTTTCGTTGGGTATCTAGACTCCGGTTATTACATTGAGCGTTAAGGCTCCGGTGATTTTCGTTGAGTGTCCGGACTCTAGTTATTACGTTGAGTGTTAAGGCTCTTGTCAGTTTGGTTGAGTATCCAGACTTCGGTTATTACGTTGAGCGTTCAGGCTCCGGTCAATTTCGTTGAGTATCCAGACTCCGGTTATTAAGTTGAGCGTTCAGGCTCCGGTCAGTTTCGTTGGGTATCCAGACTCCGGTTATTACGTTGAGCGTTCAGGCTCCGGTCAGTTTCGTTGAGTATCCAGACTCCGAATATTTCGTTGAGCTTTCACGCTCCGGTCAGTTTCGTTGGGTATCCACACTCTGGTTATTACGTTGAGCGTTCAGGCTCCGGTCAGTTTCGTTGGGTTTCCAGACTTCGGTTATTACATTGAGCGTTCAAGCTCCGGTCAGTTTCGTTAGGTATCCAGACTCCGGTTATTACATTGGGCGTTCAGGCTCCGGTGATTTTCGTTGAGTGTCCGGACTCTAGTTATTACGTTGAGTGTTAAGGCTCTTGTCAGTTTGGTTGAGTATCCAGACTTCGGTTATTACGTTGAGCGTTCAGGCTCCGGTCAATTTCGTTGAGTATCCAGACTCCGGTTATTAAGTTGAGCGTTCAGGCTCCGGTCAGTTTCGTTGGGTATCCAGACTCCGGTTATTATGTTGAGCGTTCAGGCTCCGGTCAGTTTCGTTGAGTATCCAGACTCCGAATATTTCGTTGAGCTTTCACGCTCCGGTCAGTTTCGTTGGGTATCCACACTCTGGTTATTACGTTGAGCGTTCAGGCTCCGGTCAGTTTCGTTGGGTTTCCAGACTTCGGTTATTACGTTGAGCGTTCAGGCTTCGGTCAGGTTCGTTGGGTATCCAGACTCCGGTTTTTACGTTGAGCGTTCAGGCTCTGGTCAGTTTTGTTGGGTATCCAGACTCCGGTTATTACGTTGAGCGTTCAGGCTCCGGTCAGTTTCGTTAGGTATCCAGACTCCGGTTATTACGTTGAGCGTTCAGGCTCCGGTCAGTTTCATAGGGTATCCAGACTCAGGTTATTACATTGAGCGTTCAGGCTCCGGTCAGTTTCGTTTGGTATCTAGACTTCAGTTATTACGTTGAACGTTCAGGCTCCGGTCAGTTTCGTTGGGTATCCAGACTTCGGTTTTTACGTTGAGCGTTCAGGCATCGGTCAGTTTTGTTGGGTATCCAGACTCCGGTTATTACGTTGAGCGTTCAGGCTCCGGTCAGGTTCGTTGGGTATCCAGACTCCGGTTATTACGTTGAGCGTTCAGGCTCTGGTCAGTTTTGTTGGGTATCCAGACTCCGGTTATTACGTTGAACGTTCAGGCTCCGGTCAGTTTCGTTAGGTATCCAGACTCCGGTTATTACGTTGAGCGTTCAGGCTCCGGTCAGTTTCATTGGGTATCTAGACTCAGGTTATTACATTGAGCGTTCAGGCTCCGGTCAGTTTCGTTTGGTATCTAGACTTCAGTTATTACGTTGAACGTTCAGGCTCCGGTCAGTTTCGTTGGGTATCCAGACTTCGGTTTTTACGTTGAGCGTTCAGGCTTCGGTCAGTTTTGTTGGGTATACAGACTCTGGTTTTTACGTTGAGCGTTCAGGCTCCGGTCAGTTTTGTTGGATATCCAGACTCCGGTTATTAGGTTAATCGTTCAGGCTCCGGTCAGTTTCGTTGGGTATCCAGACTCCGGTTTTTATGTTGAGCGTTTAGGCTCCGGTCAGTTTCGTTGGGTATCCAGACTCCGGTTTTTACGTTGAGCGTTCAGGCTCCAGCCAGTTTCGTTGGGTATCCAGACTCCGGTTATTACATTGAGCGTTCAGGCTCCGGTCAGTTTCGTTGGGTATCCAGACTCCGGTTATTACATTGAGCGTTCAGGCTCCGGTCAGTTTCGTTTGGTATCCAGACTTCAGTTATTACGTTGAGCGTCCAGGTTCCGGTCAGTTTCGTTGGGTATCCAGACTCCGGTTATTACGTTGAGCGTTAAGGCTCCGGTCAGTTTCGTTGGGTATCCAGACTCCGGTTTTTACGTTGAGCGTTCAGGCTCCGGTCAGGTTTGTTGGGTATCCAGACTCCGGTTATTATGTTGAGGGCTCAGGCTCCGGTCAGTTTCGTTGGGTATCCAGACTCTGGTTATTACGTTGAGCGTTCAGGCTCTGGTCAGTTTCGTTGGGTATCCAGACTCCGGTTATAACGTTGAGCGTTCAAATTCCGGTTAGTTTCGTTTGGTATCCAGACTCCGGTTATTACATTGAGCGTTCAGGCTCCGGTCAGTTTCGTTTGGTATCCAGACTTCAGTTATTAGGTTGAGCGTCCAGGTTCCGGTCGGTTTCGTTGGGTATCCAGACTCCGGTTATTACGTTGAGCGTTAAGGCTCCGGTCAGTTTCGTTGGGTATCTAGACTCCGGTTATTACATTGAGCGTTCAGGCTCCGGTCAGTTTTGTTGGTTATCTAGACTCCGGTTATTACGTTGAGCGTTCAGGCTCCGGTCAGTTTCGTTGTGAATCCAGACTTCGGTTATTACGTTGAGCGTTCAGGGTCCGGTCAGTTTCGTTGGGTATCCAGACTCCGGTTATTATGTTGAGCGTTAAGGCTCCGGTCAGTTTTGTTGGGTATCCAGACTCCGGTTATTATGTTGAGCGTCCAGGCTCCGGTCAGTTTCGTTGTGTATCCAGACTCCGGTTATTACGTTGAGCGTTCAGGCTCCGGTCAGTTTCGTTGGATATCCAGACTCCGGTTTTTACGTTGAGCGTTTAGGCTCCGGTCAATTTTGTTGGGTATCCAGACTTCAGTTATTACGTTGAGCGTTTAGGCTCCGGTCAGTTTCGTTGGGTATCCAGACTCCGGTTATTACGTTGAGCGTTCAGGCTCCAGTCAGTTTCGTTAGGGATCCAGACTCAGGTTATTACGTTGAGCGTTTAGGCTCCTGTCAGTTTCGTTTGGTATCCAGACTTCAGTTATTATGTTGAGCGTTCAGGCTCCGGTCAATTTCATTGGGTATCCAGACTCTGGTTTTTATGTTGAGCGTTCAGGCTACAATCAGTTTTGTTGGGTGTTCAGACTACGGTTATTATAATGAGCGTTCAGGCTCCGGTCATTTTCGTTGAGCATCCAGACTCCAGTTATTATGTTGTGCGTTCAGGCTCTGTTCAGTTTCGTTGAGTATCCAGACTACGGTTATTACATTGAGCGTTCAGGCTCTATTCAGTTTCGTTGGCTATCCAGACTCCGGTTATTAGGTTAAGCGTTCAAGCTCCGGTCAGTTTCGTTGTGTATCCAGACTCCGGTTATTACGTTGAGCATTCAGGCTCCGGTCAGTTTCGTTGGGTATCCAGACTCCGGTTATTACGTTGAGCGTTCAGGCTCCGGTCAGTTTCGTTGGGTATCCAGACTCCTGTTATTACGTTGTGCGTTCAGGCTCCGGTCAGTTTCGTTGGGTATCCAGACTCCGGTTATTACGTTAAGCGTTCAGGCTCCGGTCAGTTTCGTTGGGTATCCAGACTCCGGTTATTACATTGAGCGTTCAGGCTCCGATCAGTTTCGTTTGGTATCCAGAGTTCAGTTATTACGTTGAGCGTCCAGGCTCCGGTCAGTTTCGTTGGGTATCCAGACTCCGGTTATTACGTTGAGCGTCCAGGCTCCGGTCAGTTTCGTTGGGTATCCAGACTCCGGTTATTACGTTGAGCGTTAAGGCTCCGGTCAGTTTTGTTGGGTATCCAAACTCCGGTTATTACGTTGAGCGTCCAGGCTCCGGTCAGTTTCTTTGGGTATCCAGACTTAGGTTATTACATTGAGCGTTCAGGCTCCGGTAAGTTTCGTTTGGTATCCAGACTTCAGTTATTACGTTGAGCGTTCAGGCTCCGGTCAGTTTCGTTGGGTATCCAGACTCCGGTTTTTACGTTGAGCGTTCAGGCTCCGGTCAGTTTTCTTGGGTATCCAGACTCCGGTTATTACGTTGAGCGTTCAGGCTCCGGTCAGGTTCGTTGGGTATCCAGACTACGGTTATTACGTTGAGCGTTCAGGCTCCGGTCAGTTTTGTTGGGTATCGAGACTCCGGTTATTACGTTGAGCATTCATGCTCCGGTCAGTTTCGTTGGGTATCCAGACTCCGGTTATTACGTTGAGCGTTCAGGCTCCGGTCAGTTTCGTTGGGTATCCAGACTAAGGTTATTACATTGATCGTTCAGGCTCCGGTCAGTTTCGTTGTGTATCCAGACTCCGGTTATTACGTTGAGCGTTCAGGCTCTGGTCAGTTTCGTTTGGTATCCAGACTCCGGTGTTTTACGTTGAGCGTTCAGGCTCCGGTCAGTTTTGTTGGGTATCCAGACTCTGGTTTTTACGTTGAGCATTCAGGCTCCGGTCAGTTTCGTTGGGTATCCAGACTCCGGTTATTACATTGAGCGTTCAGGCTCCGGTCAGGTTCGTTAGGTATCCAGACTCTGGTTTTTACGTTGAGTGTTCAGGCTCTGGTCAGTTTTGTTGGGTATCCAGACTCCGGTTATTACGTTGAGCGTTCAGGCTCCGGTCAGTTTCGTTAGGTATCCAGACTCCGGTTATTACATTGAGCGTTCAGGCTCCGGTCAGTTTCATTGGGTATCCAGACTCAGGTTATTACATTGAGCGTTCAGGCTCCGGTCAGTTTCGTTTGGTATCCAGACTCTGGTTTTTACGTTGAGCGTTCAGGTTACGGTCAGTTTTGTTGGGTGTTCAGACTCCGGTTATTATAATGAGCGTTCAGGCTCCGGTCATTTTCGTTGAGCATCCAGACTCTAGTTATTATGTTGTGCGTTCAGGCTCTGGTCAGTTTTGTTGAGTATCCAGACTCCGGTTAATATATTGAGCGTTCAGGCTCCGTTCAATTTCGTTGGGTATCCAGACTCCGGTTATTACGTTAAGCGTTCAGGCTCCGGTCAGTTTCGTTGTGTATCCAGACTCCGGTTATTACGTTGAGCGTTCAGGCTCCGGTCAGTTTCGTTGGGTATCCAGACTCCGGTTATTACGTTGAGCGTTCAGGCTCCGGTCAGTTTCGTTGGGTATCCAGACTCCGGTTTTTACGTTGAGCGTTCAGGCTCCGGTCAGTTTCATTGGGTATCCAGACTCCGGTTATTACGTTGAGCGTTCAGGCTCCGGTCAGTTTCGTTGGGTATCCAGACTCCAGTTATAACGTTAAGCGTTCAGGCTCCGGTCAGTTTCGTTGGGTATCCAGACTCCGGTTATTACATTGAGCGTTCAGGCTCCGGTTAGTTTCGTTTGGTATCCAGACTTCAGTTATTACGTTGAGCGTCCAGGCTGCGGTCAGTTTCGTTGGGTATCCAGACTCCGGTTATTACGTTGAGCGTTAAGGCTCCGGTCAGTTTCGTTGGGTATCCAGACTCCGGTTATTACGTTGAGCGTCCAGGCTCCGGTCAGTTTCGTTGTGTATCCAGACTCCGGTTATTACGTTGAGCGTTCAGGCTCTGGTCAGTTTCGTTGGGTATCCAGACTCCGGTTATTACGTTGAGCGTTCAGGCTCCGGTCAGTTTCGTTGGGTATCCAAACTCCGATTATTACGTTGAGCGTTCAGGCTCCGGTCAGGTTCGTTGGGTATCCAGACTACGGTTATTACGTTGAGCGTTCAGGCTCCGGTCAGTTTCGTTGGGTATCCAGACTTAGCTTATTACATTGAGCGTTCAGGCTCCGGTAAGTTTCGTTTGGTATCCAGACTTTAGTTATTACGTTGATCGTTCAGGCTCCGGTCAGTTTTGTTGGGTATCCAGCCTTCGGTTTTTACGTTGAGCGTTCAGGCTCCGGTCAGTTTTGTTGGGTATCCAGACTCCGGTTATTACGTTGAGCGTTCAGGCTCCGGTCAGGTTCGTTGGGTATCCAGACTACGGTTATTACATTGAGCGTTCAGGCTCCGGTCAGTTTTGTTGGGTATCCAGACTCCGGTTATTACGTTGAGCATCCAGGCTCCGGTCAGTTTCGTTGGGTATCCAGACTCTGGTTATTACGTTTAGCGTTCAGGCTCCGGTCAGTTTCGTTGGGTATCCAGACTCAGGTTATTACATTGATCGTTCAGGCTCCGGTCAGTTTCGTTGTGTATCCAGACTCCGGTTATTACGTTGAGCGTTCAGGCTCTGGTCAGTTTCGTTTGGTATCCAGACTCCGGTTTTTACGTTGAGCGTTCAGGCTCCGGTCAGTTTTGTTGGGTATCCAGACTCTGGTTTTTACGTTGAGCATTCAGGCTCCGGTCAGTTTCGTTGGTTATCCAGACTCCGGTTATTACGTTGAGCGTTCAGGCTCCGGTCAGGTTCGTTGGGTATCCAGACTCCGATTTTTACGTTGAGCGTTCAGGCTCTGGTCAGTTTTGTTGGGTATCCAGACTCCGGTTATTACGTTGAGCGTTAAGGCTCCGGTCAGTTTCGTTAGGTATCCAGACTCCGGTTATTACGTTGAGCGTTAAGGCTCCGGTCAGTTTCGTTGGGTATCCAGACTCCGGTTTTTACGTTGAGCGTTCAGGCTCCGGTCAGTTTTGTTGGGTATCTAGACTCCGGTTATTATGTTGAGGGCTCAGGCTCCGGTCAGTTTCGTTGGGTATCCAGACTCTGGTTATTACGTTGAGCGTTCAGGCTCTGGTCAGTTTCGTTGGGTATCCAGACTCCGGTTATAACGTTGAGCGTTCAAATTCCAGTCAGTTTCGTTGGGTATCCAGACTCCGGTTATTACATTGAGCGTTCAGGCTCCGGTCAGTTTCGTTTGGTATCCAGACTTCAGTTATTAGGTTGAGCGTCCAGGTTCCGGTCGGTTTCGTTGGGTATCCAGACTCCGGTTATTACGTTGAGCGTTAAGGCTCCGGTCAGTTTCGTTGGGTATCTAGACTCCGGTTATTACATTGAGCGTTCAGGCTCCGGTCAGTTGCGTTGGTTATCTAGACTCCGGTTATTACGTTGAGCGTTCAGGCTCCGGTCAGTTTCGTTGTGAATCCAGACTTCGGTTATTACGTTGAGCGTTCAGGCTCCGGTTATTATGTTGAGCGTTAAGGCTCCGGTCAGTTTTGTTGGGTATCCACACTCCGGTTATTATGTTGAGCGTCCAGGCTCCGGTCAGTTTCGTTGTGTATCCAGACTCCGGTTATTACGTTGAGCGTTCAGGCTCCGGTCAGTTTCGTTGGATATCCAGACTCCGGTTTTTACGTTGAGCGTTCAGGCTCCGGTCAATTTTGTTGGGTATCCAGACTTCAGTTATTACGTTGAGCGTTTAGGCTCCGGTCAGTTTCGTTGGGTATCCAGACTCCGGTTATTACGTTGAGCGTTCAGGCTCCAGTCAGTTTCGTTGGGTATCCAGACTCAGGTTATTACGTTGAGCGTTTAGGCTCCTGTCAGTTTCGTTTGGTATCCAGACTTCAGTTATTATGTTGAGCGTTCAGGCTCCGGCCAATTTCGTTGGGTATCCAGACTCTGGTTTTTACGTTGAGCGTTCAGGCTACAATCAGTTTTGTTGGGTGTTCAGACTACGGTTATTATAATGAGCGTTCAGGCTCCGGTCATTTTCGTTGAGCATCCAGACTCCAGTTATTATGTTGTGCGTTCAGGCTCTGGTCAGTTTCGTTGAGTATCCAGACTACGGTTATTACATTGAGCGTTCAGGCTCTATTCAGTTTCGTTGGGTATCCAGACTCCGGTTATTACGTTAAGCGTTCAGGCTCCGGTCAGTTTCGTTGTGTATCCAGACTCCGGTTATTACGTTGAGCGTTCAGGCTCCGGTCAGTTTCGTTGGGTATCCAGACTCCGGTTATTACGTTGAGCGTTCAGGCTCCGGTCAGTTTCGTTGGGTATCCAGACTCCGGTTTTTACGTTGAGCGTTCAGGCTCCGGTCAGTTTCGTTGGGTATCCAGACTCCTGTTATTACGTTGTGCGTTCAGGCTCCGGTCAGTTTCGTTGGGTATCCAGACTCCGGTTATTACGTTAAGCGTTCAGGCTCCGGTCAGTTTCGTTGGGTATCCAGACTCCGGTTATTACATTGAGCGTTCAGGCTCCGATCAGTTTCGTTTGGTATCCAGAGTTCAGTTATTACGTTGAGCGTCCAGGCTCCGGTCAGTTTCGTTGGGTATCCAGACTCCGGTTATTACGTTGAACGTTAAGGCTCCGGTCAGTTTCGTTGGGTATCCAGACTCCGGTTATTACGTTGAGCGTCCAGGCTCCGGTCAGTTTCGTTGGGTATCCAGACTTAGGTTATTACATTGAGCGTTCAGGCTCCGGTAAGTTTCGTTTGGTATCCAGACTTCAGTTATTACGTTGAGCGTTCAGGCTCCGGTCAGTTTCGTTGGGTATCCAGACTCCGGTTTTTACGTTGAGCGTTCAGGCTCCGGTCAGTTTTGTTGGGTATCCAGACTCCGGTTATTACGTTGAGCGTTCAGGCTCCGGTCAGGTTCGTTGGGTATCCAGACTACGGTTATTACGTTGAGCGTTCAGGCTCCGGTCAGTTTTGTTGGGTATCCAGACTCCGGTTATTACGTTGAGCATTCAGGCTCCGGTCAGTTTCGTTGGGTGTCCAGACTCCGGTTATTACGTTGAGCGTTCAGGCTCCGGTCAGTTTCGTTGGGTATCCAGACTAAGGTTATTACATTGATCGTTCAGGCTCCGGTCAGTTTCGTTGTGTATCCAGACTCCGGTTATTACGTTGAGCGTTCAGGCTCTGGTCAGTTTCGTTTGGTATCCAGACTCCGGTGTTTTACGTTGAGCGTTCAGGCTCCGGTCAGTTTTGTTGGGTATCCAGACTCTGGTTTTTACGTTGAGCATTCAGGCTCCGGTCAGTTTCGTTGGGTATCCAGACTCCGGTTATTACGTTGAGCGTTCAGGCTCCGGTCAGGTTCGTTGGGTATCCAGACTCTGGTTTTTCCGTTGAGCGTTCAGGCTCTGGTCAGTTTTGTTAGGTATCCAGACTCCGGTTATTACATTGAGCGTTCAGGCTCCGGTCAGTTTCATTGGGTATCCAGACTCCGGTTTTTACGTTGAGCGTTCAGGCTACGGTCAGTTTCGTTTGGTATCCAGACTCTGGTTTTTACGTTGAGCGTTCAGGCTACGGTCAGTTTTGTTGGGTGTTCAGACTCCGGTTATTATAATGAGCGTTCAGGCTCCGGTCATTTTCGTTGAGCATCCAGACTCTAGTTATTTTGTTGTGCGTTCAGGCTCTGGTCAGTTTTGTTGAGTATCCAGACTCCGGTTAATATATTGAGCGTTCAGGCTCCGTTCAGTTTCGTTGGGTATCCAGACTCCGGTTATTACGTTAAGCGTTCAGGCTCTGGTCAGTTTCGTTGTGTATCCAGACTCCGGTTATTACGTTGAGCGTTCAGGCTCCGGTCAGTTTCGTTGGGTATCCAGACTCCGGTTATTACGTTGAGCGTTCAGGCTCCGGTCAGTTTCGTTGGGTATCCAGACTCCGGTTTTTACGTTGAGCGTTCAGGCTCCGGTCAGTTTCATTGGGTATCCAGACTCCGGTTATTACGTTGAGCGTTCAGGCTCCGGTCAGTTTCGTTGGGTATCCAGACTCCAGTTATAACGTTAAGCGTTCAGGCTCCGGTCAGTTTCGTTGGGTATCCAGACTCCGGTTATTACATTGAGCGTTCAGGCTCCGGTTAGTTTCGTTTGGTATCCAGACTTCAGTTATTACGTTGAGCGTCCAGGCTCCGGTCAGTTTCGTTGGGTATCCAGACTCCGGTTATTACGTTGAGCGTTAAGGCTCCGGTCAGTTTCGTTGGGTATCCAGACTCCGGTTATTACGTTGAGCGTCCAGGCTCCGGTCAGTTTCGTTGTGTATCCAGACTCCGGTTATTACGTTGAGCGTTCAGGCTCCGGTCAGTTTCGTTGGGTATCCAGACTCCGGTTATTACGTTGAGCGTTCAGGCTCCGGTCAGTTTCGTTGGGTATCCAAACTCCGATTATTACGTTGAGCGTTCAGGCTCCGGTCAGGTTCGTTGGGTATCCAGACTACGGTTATTACGTTGAGCGTTCAGGCTCCGGTCAGTTTCGTTGGGTATCCAGACTTAGGTTATTACATTGAGCGTTCAGGCTCCGGTAAGTTTCGTTTGGTATCCAGACTTTAGTTATTACGTTGATCGTTCAGGCTCCGGTCAGTTTTGTTGGGTATCCAGACTCCGGTTTTTACGTTGAGCGTTCAGGCTCCGGTCAGGTTCGTTGGGTATCCAGACTACGGTTATTACATTGAGCGTTCAGGCTCTGGTCAGTTTTGTTGGGTATCCAGACTCCGGTTATTACGTTGAGCATTCAGGCTCCGGTCAGTTTCGTTGGGTATCCAGACTCCGGTTATTACGTTTAGCGTTCAGGCTCCGGTCAGTTTCGTTGGGTATCCAGACTCAGGTTATTACATTGATCGTTCAGGCTCCGGTCAGTTTCGTTGTGTATCCAGAGTCCGGTTATTACATTGAGCGTTCAGGCTCTGGTCAGTTTCGTTTGGTATCCAGACTCCGGTTTTTACGTTGAGCGTTCAGGCTCCGGTCAGTTTTGTTGGGTATCCAGACTCTGGTTTTTACGTTGAGCAATCAGGCTCCGGTCAGTTTCGTTGGTTATCCAGACTCCGGTTATTACGTTGAGCGTTCAGGCTCCGGTCAGGTTCGTTGGGTATCCAGACTCCGATTTTTACGTTGAGCGTTCAGGCTCTGGTCAGTTTTGTTGGGTATCCAGACTCCGGTTATTACGTTGAGCGTTCAGGCTCCGGTCAGTTTCGTTAGGTATCCAGACTCCGGTTATTACGTTGAGCGTTCAGGCTCCGGTCAGTTTCATTGGGTATCCAGACTCAGGTTATTACATTGAGCGTTCAGGCTCCGGTCAGTTTCGTTTGGTATCCAGACTTCAGTTATTACGTTGAACGTTCAGGCTCCGGTCAGTTTCGTTGGGTATCCAGACTTCGGTTTTTACGTTGAGCGTTCAGGCTTCAGTCAGTTTTGTTGGGTATCCAGACTCTGGTTTTTACGTTGAGCGTTCAGGCTCCGGTCAGTTTTGTTGGATATCCAGACTCCGTTTATTAGGTTAATCATTCAGGCTCTGGTCAGTTTCGTTGGGTATCCAGACTCCGGTTATTATGTTGAGCGTTCAGGCTCCGGTCAGTTTCGTTGGGTATCCAGACTCCGGTTTTTACGTTGAGCATTCAGGCTCCAGCCTGTTTCGTTGGGTATCCAGACTCCGGTTATTACATTGAGCGTTCAGGCTCCGGTCAGTTTCGTTGGGTATCCAGACTCCGGTTATTACATTGAGCGTTCAGGCTCCGGTCAGTTTCGTTTGGTATCCAGACTTCAGTTATTACATTGAGCGTCCAGGTTCCGGTCAGTTTCGTTGGGTATCCAGACTCCGGTTATTACGTTGAGCGTTAAGGCTCCGGTCAGTTTTGTTGGGTATCCAGACTCCGGTTTTTACGTTGAGCGTTCAGGCTCCGGTCTAATTTGTTGGGTATCCAGACTCCGGTTATTATGTTGAGGGCTCAGGCTCCGGTCAGTTTCGTTGGGTATCCAGACTCTGGTTATTACGTTGAGCGTTTAGGCTCTGGTCAGTTTCGTTGGGTATCCAGACTCCGGTTATAACGTTGAGCGTTCAAATTCCAGTCAGTTTCGTTGGGTATCCAGACTCCGGTTATTAAATTGAGCGTTCAGGCTCCGGTCAGTTTCGTTTGGTATCCAGACTTCAGTTATTAGGTTGAGCATCCAGGTTCCGGTCAGTTTTGTTGGGTATCCAGACTCCGGTTATTACGTTGAGCGTTAAGGCTCCGGTCAGTTTCGTTGGGTATCTAGACTCCGGTTATTACATTGAGCGTTCAGGCTCCGGTCAGTTTCGTTGGTTATCTAGACTCCGGTTATTACGTTGAGCGTTCAGGCTCCGGTCAGTTTCGTTGGTTATCTAGACTCCAGTTATTACGTTGAGCGTTCAGGCTCCGGTCAGTTTCGTTGGGTATCCAGACTCCGGTTATTATGTTGAGCGTTAAGGCTCCGGTCAGTTTCGTTGGGTATCCAGACTCCGGTTATTATGTTGAGCCTCCAGGCTCCGGTCAGTTTCGTTGTGTATCCAGACTCCGGTTATTACGTTGAGCGTTCAGGCGCCGGTCAGTTTTGTTGGATATCCAGACTCCGGTTTTTACGTTGAGCGTTCAGGCTCCGGTCAATTTTGTTGGGTATCCAGACTTCAGTTATTACGTTGAGCGTTTAGGCTCCGGTCAGTTTCGTTGGGTATCCAGACTCCGGTTATTACGTTGAGCGTTCAGGCTCCGGTCAGTTTCGTTGGGTATCCAGACTCAGGTTATTACGTTGAGCGTTTAGGCTCCGGTCAGTTTCGTTTGGTATCCAGACTTCAGTTATTATGTTGAGCGTTTAGGCTCCGGTCAATTTCGTTGCGTATCCAGACTCTGGTTTTTACGTTGAGCGTTCAGGCTACAATCAGTTTTGTTGGGTGTTCAGACTACGGTTATTATAATGAGCGTTCAGGCTCCGGTCATTTTCGTTGAGCATCCAGACTCCAGTTATTATGTTGTGCGTTCAGGCTCTGGTCAGTTTCGTTGAGTATCCAGACTACGGTTATTACATTGAGCGTTCAGGCTCCGTTCAGTTTCGTTGGGTATCCAGACTCCGGTTATTACGTTAAGCGTTCAGGCTCCGGTCAGTTTCGTTGTGTATCCAGACTCCGGTTTTTACGTTGAGCGTTCAGGCTCCGGTCAGTTTTTTTGGGTATCCAGACTCCTGTTATTACGTTGAGCGTTCAGGCTCCGGTCAGTTTCGTTGGGTATCCAGACACCGGTTATTACGTTAAGCGTTCAGGCTCCGGTCAGTTTCGTTGGGTATCCAGACTCCGGTTATTACATTGAGCGTTAAGGCTCCGGTCAGTTTCGTTGGGTATCCAGACTCTAGTTATTACGTTGAGCGTCCAGGCTCCGGTCAGTTTCGTTGTGAATCCAGACTTCGGTTATTACGTTGAGCGTTCAGGCTCCGGTCAGTTTCGTTGGGTATCCAGACTCCGGTTATTACGTTGAGCGTTAAGGCTCCGGTCAGTTTCGTTGGGTATCCAGACTCCGGTTATTACATTGAGCGTCCAGGCTCCGGTCAGTTTCGTTGTGTATCCAGACTCCGGTTATTACGTTGAGCGTTCAGGCTCCGGTCAGTTTCGTTGGGTATCCAGACTCCGGTTTTTACGTTGAGCGTTCAGGCTCCGGTCAGTTTTTTTGGGTATCCAGACTCCTGTTATTACGTTGAGCGTTCAGGCTCCGGTCAGTTTCATTGGGTATCCAGACTCCGGTTATTACGTTAAGCGTTCAGGCTCCGGTCAGTTTCGTTGGGTATCCAGACTCCGGTTATTACATTGAGCGTTAAGGCTCCGGTCAGTTTCGTTGGGTATCCAGACTCCAGTTATTACGTTGAGCGTCCAGGCTCCGGTCAGTTTCGTTGTGAATCCAGACTTCGGTTATTACGTTGGGCGTTAAGGCTCCGGTCAGTTTCGTTGGGTATCCAGACTCCGGTTATTACGTTGAGCGTTAAGGCTCCGGTCAGTTTCGTTGGGTATCCAGACTCCAGTTATTACGTTGAGCGTCCAGGCTCCGGTCAGTTTCGTTGTGTATCCAGACTCCGGTTATTACGTTGAGCGTTCAGGCTCCGGTCAGTTTCGTTGGGTATCCAGACTCCGGTTTTGACGTTGAGCGTTCAGGTTCCGGTCCGTTTTGTTGGGTATCCAGACTTCAGTTATTACGTTGAGCGTTCAGGCTCCGGTCAGTTTCGTTTGGTATCCAGACTCCGGTTATTACGTTGAGCGTTCAGGCTCCGGTCAGTTTCGTTGGGTATCCAGACTCAGGTTATTACGTTGAGCGTTCAGGCTCCGTTCAGTTTCGTTTGGTATCCAGACTTCAGTTATTACGTTGAGCGTTCAGGCTCCAGTCAATTTCGTTGGGTATCCAGACTCTGGTTTTTACGTTGAGCATTCAGGCTACGGTCAGTTTTGTTGGGTGTCCAGACTCCGGTTATTACAATGAGCGTTCAGGCTCCGGTCATTTTCATTGAGCATCCAGACTCTAGTTATTATGTTGTGCGTTCAGGCTCCGGTCAGTTTCGTTGAGTATCCAGACTCCGGTTATTACGTTGAACGTTCAGGCTCCGTTCAGTTTCGTTGGGTATCCAGACTCCGGTTATTACGTTAAGCGTTCAGACTCCGGTCAATTTCTTTGTGTATCCAGACTCCGGTTATTACGTTGAGCGTTCAGGCTCCGGTCAGTTTCGTTGGGTATCCAGACTCCGGTTTTTATGTTGAGCGTTCAGGCTCCGGTCAGTTTTGTTGGGTATCCAGACTCCGGTTATTATGTTGAGCGCTCAGGCTCCGGTCAATTTCGTTGGGTATCCAGACTCCGGTTATTACGTTAAGCGTTCAGGCTCCGGTCAGTTTGGTTGGGTATCCAGACTCCAGTTATTACATTGAGCGTTCAGGCTCCGATCAGTTTCGTTTGGTATCCAGACTTCAGTTATTACATTGAGCGTCCAGGCTCCCGTCAGTTTCGTTGGGTATCCAGACTCCGGTTATTACGTTGAGTGTTAAGGCTCCGGTCAGTTTCGTTGGGTATCCAGACTCCAGTTTTTACGTTGAGCGTTCAGGCTCCGGTCAGTTTTGTTGGGTATCCAGACTCCGGTTATTATGTTGAGGGTTCAGGCTCCGGTCAGTTTCGTTGGGTATCCAGACTCCGGTTATTACGTTGAGCGTTCAGGCTCTGGTCAGTTTCGTTGGGTATCCAGACTCCGGTTATTACGTTGAGCATTCAAACTCCGGTCAGTTTCGTTGGGTATCCAGACTCCGGTTATTACGTTGATCGTTCAGGCTCCGTTCAGTTTCGTTTGGTATCCAGACTTCAGTTATTACGTTGAGCGTTCAGGCTCCGGTCAGTTTCGTTGCGTATCCAGACTCCGGTTTTTACGTTGAGCGTTCAGGCTCCGGTCAGTTTTGTTGGGTACCCAGACTCCGGTTTTTACGTTGAGCATTCAGGCTCCGGTCAGTTTTGTTGGGTATCCTGACTCCGGTTATTACGTTGAGCGTTCAGGCTCCGGTCAGGTTCGTTGGGTATCCAGACTACGGTTATTACGTTGAGCGTTCAGGCTCCGGTCAGTTTTGTTGGGTATCCAGACTCCGGTTATTACTTTGAGCAATCAGGCTCTGGTCAGTTTCGTTGGGTATCCAGACTCCGGTTATTACGTTGAGCGTTCAGGCTCCGGTCAGTTTCGTTTGGTATCCAGACTTAGGTTATTACATTGATCGTTCAGGCTCCGGTCAGTTTCGTTGTGTATCCAGACTCCGGTTATTAAGTTGAGCGTTCAGGCTACGGTCAGGTTCGTTTGGTATCCAGACTCCGGTTTTTACGTTGAGCGTTCAGGCTCCGGTCAGTTTTGTTAGGTATCCAGACTCTGGTTTTTACGTTGAGCATTCAGGCTCCGGTCAGTTTCGTTGGGTATCCAGACTCCAGTTTTTACTTTGAGCGTTCAGGCTCCGGTCAGTTTCGTTGGATATCCAGACTCCGGTTTTTACGTTGAGGGTTCAGGCTCCGGTCAGTTTCGTTGGGTATCCAGACTCCGGTTATTACGTTGAGCGTTCAGGCTGTGGTCAGTTTCGTTGGGTATCCAGACTCTGGTTATTACGTTGAGCGTTCAAACTCCGGTCAGTTTCGTTGGGTATCCAGACTCTAGTTATTACATTGAGCGTTCAGGCTCCGGTCAGTTTCGTTTGGTATCTAGACTTCAGTTATTACGTTGAGCGTTCAGGCTCCGGTCAGTTTCGTTGCGTATCCAGACTCCGGTTTTTACGTTAAGCGTTCAGGCTCCGGTCAGTTTTGTTGGGTATCTAGACTCCGGTTTTTACGTTGAGCATTCAGGCTCCGGTCAGTTTTGTTGGGTATCCTGACTCCAGTTATTACGTTGAGCGTTCAGGCTCCGGTCAGGTTCGTTGGGTATCCAGACTACGGTTATTACGTTGAGCGTTCAGGCTCCGGTCAGTTTTGTTGGGTATCCAGACTCCGGTTATTACGTTGAGCAATCAGGCTCCGGTCAGTTTCGTTGGGTATCCAGACTCCGGTTATTACGTTGAGCGTTCAGGCTCCGGTCAGTTTTGTTTGGTATCCAGACTCAGGTTATTACATTGATCGTTCAGGCTCCGGTCAGTTTCGTTGTGTATCCAGACTCCGATTATTACGTTGAGCGTTCAGGCTCCGGTCAGGTTCGTTGGGTATCCAGACTACAGTTATTACGTTGAGCGTTCAGGCTCCGGTCAGTTTTGTTGGGTATCCAGACTCCGGTTATTATGTTGAGCGTTTTAGCTCCGGTCAGTTTCGTTAGGTATCCAGACTCCGGTTATTACGTTGAGCGTTCAGACTCCGGTCAGTTTCATTGGGTATCCAGACTCAGGTTATTACATTGGGCGTTCAGGCTCCGGTCAGTTTCGTTTGGTATCCAGACTTCGGTTTTTACGTTGAGCGTTCAGGCTTCGGTCAGTTTTGTTGGGTATCCAGACTCTGGTTTTTACGTTGAGCATTCAGGCTACGGTCAGTTTTGTTGGGTGTCCAGACTCCGGTTATTAGGTTAAGCGTTCAGGCTCCGGTCAGTTTCGTTGGGTATCCAGACTCCGGTTATTACGTTGAGCGTTCAGGCTCTGGTCAGTTTCGTTGGGTATCCAGACTCTGGTTATTACGTTGAGTGTTCAGGCTCAGGTCAGTTTCGTTGGGTATCCAGACTCAGGTTATTACATTGAGCGTTCAGGCTCCGGTAAGTTTCGTTTGGTATCCAGACTTCAGTTATTACGTTGAGCGTTCAGGCTCCGGTCAGTTTCGTTGGGTATCCAGACTCCGGTTTTTACTTTGAGCGTTCAGGCTCCGGTCAGTTTTGTTGGGTATCCAGACTCTGGTTTTTACGTTGAGCGTTCAGGCTCCGGTCAGTTTTGTTGGGTATCCAGACTCCGGTTATTACATTAAGCGTTCAGGCTCCGGACAGTTTCGTTGGGTATCCAGACTCCGGTTATTACATTGAGCGTTTAGGCTCCGGTCAGTTTCATTGGGTATCCAGACTCCGGTTTTTACGTTGAGGGTTCAGGCTCCGGTCAGTTTCGTTGGGTATCCAGACTCTGGTTATTACGTTGAGCGTTCAGGCTCCGGTCAGTTTCATTGCGTATCCAGACTTTAGTTATTACGTTGAGCGTCCAGGCTCCAGTCAGTTTCGTTGGGTATCCAGACTCCGGTTATTACGTTGAGCGTTAAGGCTCCGGTCAGTTTCGTTGGGTATCCAAACTCCAGTTTTTACGTTGAGCGTTCAGGCTCCGGTCAGTTTTGTTGGGTATCCAGACTCCGGTTATTATGTTGAGGGTTCATGCTCCGGTCAGTTTCGTTGGGTATCCAGACTCCGGTTATTACGTTGAGCGTTCAGGCTCTGGTCAGTTTCGTTGGGTATCCAGACTCCGGTTATTACGTTGAGCGTTCAAACTCCGGTCGTTGGGTATCCAGACTCCGGTTATTACGTTGATCGTTCAGGCTCCGGTTAGTTTCGTTTGGTATCCAGACTTCAATTATTACGTTGAGCGTTCAGGCTCCGGTCAGTTTCGTTGCGTATCCAGACTCCGGTTTTTACGTTGAGCGTTCAGGCTCCGGTCAGTTTGGTTGGGTATCCAGACTCCGGTTTTTACGTTGAGCATTCAGGCTCCGGTCAGTTTTGTTGGGTATCCAGACTCCGGTTATTACGTTGAGGGTTCAGGCTCCGATCAGTTTCGTTGGGTATCCAGACTCTGGTTATTATGTTGAGCGTTCAGGCTGTGGTCAGTTTCGTTGGGTATCCAGACTCTGGTTATCACGTTGAGCGTTCAAACTCCGGTCAGTTTCGTTGGGTATCCAGACTCCAGTTATTACGTTGAGCGTTCAGGCTCCGGTCAGTTTCGTTTGGTATCTAGACTTCAGTTATTACGTTGAGCGTTCAGGCACCGGTCAGTTTCGTTGCGTATCCAGACTCCGGTTTTTACGTTAAGCGTTCAGGCTCCGGTCAGTTTTGTTGGGTATCTAGACTCCGGTTTTTACGTTGAGCATTCAGGCTCCGGTCAGTTTTGTTGGGTATCCTGACTCCGGTTATTAGGTTAAGCGTTCAGGCTCCGGTCAGTTTCGTTGGGTATCCAGACTCCGGTTATTACGTTGAGCGTTCAGGCTCTGGTCAGTTTCGTTGGGTATCCAGACTCTGGTTATTACGTTGAGTGTTCAGGCTCAGGTCAGTTTCGTTGGGTATCCAGACTCAGGTTATTACATTGAGCGTTCAGGCTCCGGTAAGTTTCGTTTGGTATCCAGACTTCAGTTATTACGTTGAGCGTTCAGGCTCCGGTCAGTTTCGTTGGGTATCCAGACTCCGGTTTTTACTTTGAGCGTTCAGGCTCCGGTCAGTTTTGTTGGGTATCCAGACTCTGGTTTTTACGTTGAGCGTTCAGGCTCCGGTCAGTTTTGTTGGGTATCCAGACTCCGGTTATTACATTAAGCGTTCAGGCTCCGGACAGTTTCGTTGGGTATCCAGACTCCGGTTATTACATTGAGCGTTTAGGCTCCGGTCAGGTTCATTGGGTATCCAGACTCCGGTTTTTACGTTGAGGGTTCAGGCTCCGGTCAGTTTCGTTGGGTATCCAGACTCTGGTTATTACGTTGAGCGTTTAGGCTCCGGTCAGTTTCATTGCGTATCCAGACTTTAGTTATTACGTTGAGCGTCCAGGCTCCAGTCAGTTTCGTTGGGTATCCAGACTCCGGTTATTACGTTGAGCGTTAAGGCTCCGGTCAGTTTCGTTGGGTATCCAAACTCCAGTTTTTACGTTGAGTGTTCAGGCTCCGGTCAGTTTTGTTGGGTATCCAGACTCCGGTTATTATGTTGAGGGTTCATGCTCCGGTCAGTTTCGTTGGGTATCCAGACTCCGGTTATTACGTTGAGCGTTCAGGCTCTGGTCAGTTTCGTTGGGTATCCAGACTCCGGTTATTACGTTGAGCGTTCAAACTCCGGTCGTTGGGTATCCAGACTCCGGTTATTACGTTGATCGTTCAGGCTCCGGTCAGTTTCGTTTGGTATCCAGACTTCAATTATTACGTTGAGCGTTCAGGCTCCGGTCAGTTTCGTTGCGTATCCAGACTCCGGTTTTTACGTTGAGCGTTCAGGCTCCGGTCAGTTTGGTTGGGTATCCAGACTCCGGTTTTTACGTTGAGCATTCAGGCTCCGGTCAGTTTTGTTGGGTATCCTGACTCCGGTTATTACGTTGAGCGTTCAGGCTCCGGTCAGGTTCGTTGGGTATCCAGACTACGGTTATTACGTTGAGCGTTCAGGCTCCGGTCAGTTTTGTTGGGTATCCAGACTCCGGTTATTACGTTGAGGGTTCAGGCTCCGATCAGTTTCGTTGGGTATCCAGACTCTGGTTATTATGTTGAGCGTTCAGGCTGTGGTCAGTTTCGTTGGGTATCCAGACTCTGGTTATCACGTTGAGCGTTCAAACTCCGGTCAGTTTCGTTGGGTATCCAGACTCCAGTTATTACGTTGAGCGTTCAGGCTCCGGTCAGTTTCGTTTGGTATCTAGACTTCAGTTATTACGTTGAGCGTTCAGGCACCGGTCAGTTTCGTTGCGTATCCAGACTCCGGTTTTTACGTTAAGCGTTCAGGCTCCGGTCAGTTTTGTTGGGTATCTAGACTCCGGTTTTTACGTTGAGCATTCAGGCTCCGGTCAGTTTTGTTGGGTATCCTGACTCCGGTTATTAGGTTAAGCGTTCATGCTCCGGTCAGTTTCGTTGGGTATCCAGACTCCGGTTATTACGTTGAGCGTTCAGGCTCTGGTCAGTTTTGTTGGGTATCCAGACTCTGGTTATTACGTTGAGTGTTCAGGCTCAAGTCAGTTTCGTTGGGTATCCAGACTCAGGTTATTACATTGAGCGTTCAGGCTCCGGTAAGTTTCGTTTGGTATCCAGACTTCAGTTATTACGTTGAGCGTTCAGGCTCCGGTCAGTTTCGTTGGGTATCCAGACTCCGGTTTTTACTTTGAGCGTTCAGGCTCCGGTCAGTTTTGTTGGGTATCCAGACTCTGGTTTTTACGTTGAGCGTTCAGGCTCCGGTCAGTTTTGTTGGGTATCCAGACTCCGGTTATTACATTAAGCGTTCAGGCTCCGGACAGTTTCGTTGGGTATCCAGACTCCGGTTATTACATTGAGCGTTTAGGCTCCGGTCAGTTTCATTGGGTATCCAGACTCCGGTTTTTACGTTGAGGGTTCAGGCTCCGGTCAGTTTCGTTGGGTATCCAGACTCTGGTTATTACGTTGAGCGTTCAGGCTCCGGTCAGTTTCATTGCGTATCCAGACTTTAGTTATTACGTTGAGCGTCCAGGCTCCAGTCAGTTTCGTTGGGTATCCAGACTCCGGTTATTACGTTGAGCGTTAAGGCTCCGGTCAGTTTCGTTGGGTATCCAAACTCCAGTTTTTACGTTGAGCGTTCAGGCTCCGGTCAGTTTTGTTGGGTATCCAGACTCCGGTTATTATGTTGAGGGTTCATGCTCCGGTCAGTTTCGTTGGGTATCCAGACTCCGGTTATTACGTTGAGCGTTCAGGCTCTGGTCAGTTTCGTTGGGTATCCAGACTCCGGTTATTACGTTGAGCGTTCAAACTCCGGTCGTTGGGTATCCAGACTCCGGTTATTACGTTGATCGTTCAGGCTCCGGTCAGTTTCGTTTGGTATCCAGACTTCAATTATTACGTTGAGCGTTCAGGCTCCGGTCAGTTTCGTTGCGTATCCAGACTCCGGTTTTTACGTTGAGCGTTCAGGCTCCGGTCAGTTTGGTTGGGTATCCAGACTCCGGTTTTTACGTTGAGCATTCAGGCTCCGGTCAGTTTTGTTGGGTATCCTGACTCCGGTTATTACGTTGAGCGTTCAGGCTCCGGTCAGGTTCGTTGGGTATCCAGACTACGGTTATTACGTTGAGCGTTCAGGCTCCGGTCAGTTTTGTTGGGTATCCAGACTCCGGTTATTACGTTGAGGGTTCAGGCTCCGATCAGTTTCGTTGGGTATCCAGACTCTGGTTATTATGTTGAGCGTTCAGGCTGTGGTCAGTTTCGTTGGGTATCCAGACTCTGGTTATTACGTTGAGCGTTCAAACTCCGGTCAGTTTCGTTGGGTATCCAGACTCCAGTTATTACGTTGAGCGTTCAGGCTCCGGTCAGTTTCGTTTGGTATCTAGACTTCAGTTATTACGTTGAGCGTTCAGGCACCGGTCAGTTTCGTTGCGTATCCAGACTCCGGTTTTTACGTTAAGCGTTCAGGCTCCGGTCAGTTTTGTTGGGTATCTAGACTCCGGTTTTTACGTTGAGCATTCAGGCTCCGGTCAGTTTTGTTGGGTATCCTGACTCCGGTTATTACGTTGAGCGTTCAGGCTCCGGTCAGGTTCGTTGGGTATCTAGACTACGGTTATTACGTTGAGCATTCAGGCTCCGGTCAGTTTTATTGGGTATCCATACTCCGGTTATTACGTTGAGCAATCAGGCTCCGGTCAGTTTCGTTGGGTATCCAGACTCCGGTTATTACGTTGAGCGTTCAGGCTCCGGTCAGTTTCGTTTGGTATCCAGACTCAGGTTATTACATTGATCGTTCAGGCTCCGGTCAGTTTCGTTGGGTATCTAGACTCCGGTTTTTACGTTGAGCGTTCGGGTTCTGGTCAGTTTTGTTGGGTATCCAGACTCCGGTTATTACGTTGAGTGTTCAGGCTCCGGTCAGTTTCGTTAGGTATCCAGACTCCGGTTATTACATTGAGCGTTCAGGCTTCGGTCAGTTTCATTGGGTATCCAGACTCAGGTTATTACATTGGGCGTTCAGGCTCCGGTCAGTTTCGTTTGGTATCCAGACTTCAGTTATTACGTTGAGCGTTCAGGCTCCGGTCAGTTTCGTTGGGTATCCAGACTTCGGTTTTTACGTTGAGCGTTCAGGCTTCGGTCAGTTTTGTTGGGTATCCAGACTCTGGTTTTTACGTTGAGCATTCAGGCTCCGGTCAGTTTTGTTGGTATCCAGACTCCGGTTATTAGGTTAAGCGTTTAGGCTTCGGTCAGTTTCGTTGGGTATCCAGACTCCGGTTATTACATTGAGCGTTCAGGCTCCGGTCAGTTTCGTTGGGTATCCAGACTCTGGTTATTACGTTGAGTGTTCAGGCTCAGGTCAGTTTCATTGGGTATCCAGACTCAGGTTATTACATTGAGCGTTCAGGCTCCGGTAAGTTTCGTTTGGTATCCAGACTTTAGTTATTACGTTGAGCGTTCAGGCTCCGGTCAGTTTCGTTGGGTATCCAGACTCCGGTTTATACGTTGAGCGTTCAGGCTCCGGTCAGTTTTGTTGGGTATCCAGACTCTGGTTTTTACGTTGAGCGTTCAGGCTCCGGTCAGTTTTGTTGGGTATCCAGACTCCGGTTATTACATTAAGCGTTCAGGCTCCGGACAGTTTCGTTGGGTATCCAGACTCCGGTTATTACATTGAGCGTTTAGGCTCCGGTCAGTTTCGTTGGGTATCCAGACTCCGGTTTTTACGTTGAGGGTTCAGGCTCCGGTCAGTTTCGTTGGGTATCCAGACTCTGGTTATTACGTTGAGCGTTCAGGCTCCGGTCAGTTTCGTTGCGTATCCAGACTTTAGTTATTACGTTGAGCGTCCAGGCTCCAGTCAGTTTCGTTGGGTATCCAGACTCCGTTTATTACGTTGAGCGTTAAGGCTCCGGTCAGTTTCGTTGGGTATCCAGACTCCAGTTTTTACGTTGAGCGTTCAGGCTCCGGTCAGTTTTGTTGGGTATCCAGACTCCGGTTATTATGTTGAGGGTTCATGCTCCGGTCAGTTTCGTTGGGTATCCAGACTCCAGTTATTACGTTGAGCGTTCAGGCTCTGGTCAGTTTCGTTGGGTTTCCAGACTCCGGTCATTACGTTGAGCTTTCAAACTCCGGTCAGTTTCGTTGGGTATCCAGACTCCGGTTATTACGTTGATCGTTCAGGCTCCGGTCAGTTTCGTTTGGTATCCAGACTTCAATTATTACATTGAGCGTTCAGGCTCCGGTCAGTTTCGTTGCGTATCCAGACTCCGGTTTTTACGTTGAGCGTTCAGGCTCCGGTCAGTTTTGTTGGGTATCCAGACTCCGGTTTTTACGTTGAGCATTCAGGCTCCGGTCAGTTTTGTTGGGTATCCTGACTCCGGTTATTACGTTGAGCGTTCAGGCTCCGGTCAGGTTCGTTGGGTATCCAGACTACGGTTATTACGTTGAGCGTTCAGGCTCCGGTCAGTTTTGTTGGGTATCCAGACTCCGGTTATTACGTTGAGCAATTAGGCTCCGGTCAGTTTCGTTGGGTATCCAGACTCCGGTTATTACGTTGAGTGTTCAGGCTCCGGTCAGTTTCGTTTGGTATCCAGACTCAGGTTATTACATTGATCGTTCAGGCTCCGGTCAGTTTCGTTGTGTATCCAGACTCCGGTTATTACGTTGAGCGTTCAGGCTCCGGTCAGTTTCGTTTGGTATCCAGACTCCGGTTTTTACGTTGAGCGTTCAGGCTCCGGTCAATTTTGTTGGGTATCCAGACTCTGGTTTTTACGTTGAGCATTCAGGCTCCTGTCAGTTTCGTTGGGTATCAAGACTCCGGTTATTACGTTGAGCGTTCAGGCTTCGGTCAGGTTCGTTGGGTATCCAGACTCCGGTTTTTATGTTGAGCGTTCAGGTTCTGGTCAGTTTTGTTGGGTATCCAGACTCCGGTTATTACGTTGAGCGTTCAGGCTCCGGTCAGTTTCGTTAGGTATCCAGACTCCGGTTATTACGTTGAGCGTTCAGGCTCCGGTCAGTTTCATTGGGTATCCAGACTCAGGTTATTACATTGGGCGTTCAGGCTCCGGTCAGTTTCGTTTGGTATCCAGACTTCAGTTATTACGTTGAGCGTTCAGGCTCCGGTCAGTTTCGTTGGGTATCCAGACTCCGGTTATTACGTTGAGCGTTCAGGCTCCGGTCAGTTTCGTTGGGTATCCAGACTCCGGTTTCTACGTTGAGCGTTCAGGCTCCAGCCAGTTTCGTTGGGTATCCAGACTCCGGTTATAACATTGAGCGTTCAGGCTCCGGTCAGTTTCGTTGGGTATCTAGACTCCGGTTATTACGTTAAGCGTTAAGGCTCCAATCAGTTTCGTTGGGTATCCAAACTCCAGTTTTTACGTTGAGCGTTCAGGTTCCGGTCAGTTTTGTTGGGTATCCAGACTCCGGTTATTATGTTGAGGGTTCAGGCTCCGGTCAGTTTCGTTGGGTATTCAGACTCAGGTTATTAGGTTGAGCGTTCAGGCTCTGGTTAGTTTTGTTGGGTATCCAGACTCCGGTTATTACGATGAGCGTTCAAACTCCAATCAGTTTCGTTGGGTATCCAGACTCCGGTTATTACGTTGAGCGTTCAGGCTCCGGTCAGTTTCGTTTGGTATCCAGACTTCAGTTATTACGTTGAGCGTTCAGGCTCCGGTCGGTTTCGTTGCGTATCCAGACTCCGGTTTTTAAGTTGAGCGTTCAGGCTCCGATCAATTTTGTTGGGTATCCAGACTCCGGTTTTTACGTTGAGCGTTCAGGCTCCGGTCAGTTTTGTTGGGTATCCAGACTCCGGTTATTACGTTGAACGAGCAGACTCCGGTCCGTTTTGTTGGGTATCCAGACACCGGTTATTACGTTGAGCGTTCAGGCTCCGGTCAGTTTCGTTGGTTATCTAGACTCCGGTTATTACGTTGAGCGTTCAGGCTCCGGTCAGTTTCGTTGTGAATCCAGAATTCGGTTATTACATTGAGCGTTCAGGCTCCGGTCAGTTTCGTTGGGTATCCAGACTCCGGTTATTACGTTGAGCGTTAAGGCTCCGGTCAGTTTCGTAGGGTATCCAGACTCCGGTTATTACGTTGAGCGTCCAGGCTCCGGTCAGTTTCGTTGTGTATCCAGACTCCGGTTATTACGTTGAGCGTTCAGGCTCCGGTTAGTTTCGTTGGGTATCCAGACTCCGGTTTTTACGTTGAGCGTTCAGGCTCCGGTCAGTTTTGTTGGGTATCCAGACTTCAGTTATTACGTTGAGCGTTTAGGCTCCGATCAGTTTCGTTGGGTATCCTGACTCCGGTTATTACGTTGAGCGTTCAGGCTCCGGTCATTTTCGTTGGGTATCCAGACTCAGGTTATTACGTTGAGCGTTCAGGCTCCGGTCAGTTTCGTTTGTTATCCAGACTTCAGTTATTACGTTGAGCGTCCAGGCTCCGGTCAGTTTCGTTGGGTATCCAGACTCTGGTTTTTAAGTTGAGCGTTCAGGCTACGGTCAGTTTTGTTGGGTGTTCAGACTCCGGTTATTATAATGAGCGTTCAGGCTCTGGTCATTTTCGTTGAGCATTCAGACTCCAGTTATTATGTTGTGCGTTCAGGCTCTGGTCAGTTTCGTTGAGTATCCAGACTCTGTTTATTACATTGAGCGTTCAGGTTCCGTTCAGTTTCGTTGGGTATCCAGACTCCATTTTTTATGTAAGCGTTCAGGCTCCGGTTAGTTTCGTTGTGTATCTAGACTCCGGTTATTACGTTGAGCGTTCAGGCTCCGGTCAGTTTCGTTGGGTATCCAGACTCCGGTTATTATGTTGAGCGTTCAGGCTCCGATCAGTTTCGTTGGGTATCCAGACTCCGGTTTTTACGTTGAGCGTTCAGGCTCCGGTCAGTTTCGTTGGGTATCCAGACTCCGGTTATTACGTTGAGCGTTCATGCTCTGGTCAGTTTCGTTGGGTATCCAGACTCCGGTTATTACGTTAAGCGTTCAGGCTCCGGTCAGTTTCGTTGGGTATCCAGACTCCGGTTATTACATTGAGCGTTCAGGCTCCGGTCAGTTTCGTTTGGTATCCAGACTTCAGTTATTACGTTGAGCGTCCAGACTCCGGTCAGTTTCGTTGGGTATCCAGACTCCGGTTATTACGTTGAGCGTCAAGGCTCCGGTCAGTTTCGTTGGGTATCCAGACTCCGGTTTTTACGTTGAGCGTTCAGGCTCCGGTCCGTTTTGTTGGGTATCCAGACTCCGGTTTTTACGTTGAGCATTCAGGCTCCGGTCAGTTTTGTTGGGTATCCTGACTCCGGTAATTACGTTGAGCGTTCAGGCTCCGGTCAGGTTCGTTGGGTATCCAGACTACGGTTATTACGTTGAGCGTTCAGGCTCCGGTCAGTTTTGTTGGGTATCCAGACTCCGGTTATTACGTTGAGGGTTCAGGCTCCGGTCAGTTTCGTTGGGTATCCAGACTCCGGTTATTATGTTGAGCGTTCAGGCTGTGGTCAGTTTCGTTGGGTATCCAGACTCTGGTTATTACGTTGAGCGTTCAAACTCCGGTCAGTTTTGTTGGGTATCCAGACTCCGGTTATTACGTTGAGCAATCAGGCTCCGGTCAGTTTCGTTGGGTATCCAGACTCCGGTTATTACGTTGAGCGTTCAGGCTCCGGTCAGTTTCGTTTGGTATCCAGACTCAGGTTATTACATTGATCGTTCAGGCTCCGGTCAGTTTCGTTGGGTATCCAGACTCCGGTTTTTACGTTGAGCGTTCGGGTTCTGGTCAGTTTTGTTGGGTATCCAGACTCCGGTTATTACGTTGAGCGTTCAGGCTCCGATCAGTTTCGTTAGGTATCCAGACTCCGGTTATTACATTGAGCGTTCAGGCTTCGGTCAGTTTCATTGGGTATCCAGACTCAGGTTATTACATTGGGCGTTCAGGCTCCGGTCAGTTTCGTTTGGTATCCAGACTTCAGTTATTACGTTGAGCGTTCAGGCTCCGGTCAGTTTCGTTGGGTATCCAGACTTCGGTTTTTACGTTGAGCGTTCAGGCTTCGGTCAGTTTTGTTGGGTATCCAGACTCTGGTTTTTACGTTGAGCGTTCAGGCTCCGGTCAGTTTTGTTGGGTATCCAGACTCCGGTTATTAGGTTAAGCGTTTAGGCTTCGGTCAGTTTCGTTGGGTATCCAGACTCCGGTTATTACGTTGAGCGTTCAGGCTCCGGTCAGTTTCGTTGGGTATCCAGACTCTGGTTATTACGTTGAGTGTTCAGGCTCAGGTCAGTTTCATTGGGTATCCAGACTCAGGTTATTACATTGAGCGTTCAGGCTCCGGTAAGTTTCGTTTGGTATCCAGACTTCAGTTATTACGTTGAGCGTTCAGGCTCCGGTCAGTTTCGTTGGGTATCCAGACTCCGGTTTATACGTTGAGCGTTCAGGCTCCGGTCAGTTTTGTTGGGTATCCAGACTCTGGTTTTTACGTTGAGCGTTCAGGCTCCGGTCAGTTTTGTTGGGTATCCAGACTCCGGTTATTACATTAAGCGTTCAGGCTCCGGACAGTTTCGTTGGGTATCCAGACTCCGGTTATTACATTGAGCGTTTAGGCTCCGGTCAGTTTCGTTGGGTATCCATACTCTGGTTATTACGTTGAGCGTTCAGGCTCCGGTCAGTTTCGTTGCGTATCCAGACTTTAGTTATTACGTTGAGCGTCCAGGCTCCAGTCAGTTTCGTTGGGTATCCAGACTCCGTTTATTACGTTGAGCGTTAAGGCTCCGGTCAGTTTCGTTGGGTATCCAGACTCCAGTTTTTACGTTGAGCGTTCAGGCTCCGGTCAGTTTTGTTGGGTATCCAGACTCCGGTTATTATGTTGAGGGTTCATGCTCCGGTCAGTTTCGTTGGGTATCCAGACTCCGGTTATTACGTTGAGCGTTCAGGCTCTGGTCAGTTTCGTTGGGTTTCCAGACTCCGGTCATTATGTTGAGCTTTCAAACTCCGGTCAGTTTCGTTGGGTATCCAGACTCCGGTTATTACGTTGATTGTTCAGGCTCCGGTCAGTTTCGTTTGGTATCCAGACTTCAATTATTACGTTGAGCGTTCAGGCTCCGGTCAGTTTCGTTGCGTATCCAGACTCCGGTTTTTACGTTGAGCGTTCAGGCTCCGGTCAGTTTTGTTGGGTATCCAGACTCCGGTTTTTACGTTGAGCATTCAGGCTCCGGTCAGTTTTGTTGGGTATCCTGACTCCGGTTATTACGTTGAGCGTTCAGGCTCCGGTCAGGTTCGTTGGGTATCCAGACTACGGTTATTACGTTGAGTGTTCAGGCTCCGGTCAGTTTTGTTGGGTATCCAGACTCCGGTTATTACGTTGAGCAATTAGGCTCCGGTCAGTTTCGTTGGGTATCCAGACTCCGGTTATTACGTTGAGTGTTCAGGCTCCGGTCAGTTTCGTTTGGTATCCAGACTCAGGTTACTACATTGATCGTTCAGGCTCCGGTCAGTTTCGTTGTGTATCCAGACTCTGGTTATTACGTTGAGCGTTCAGGCTCCGGTCAGTTTCGTTTGGTATCCAGACTCCGGTTTTTACGTTGAGCGTTCAGGCTCCGGTCAGTTTTGTTGGGTATCCTGACTCCGGTTATTACGTTGAGCGTTCAGGCTCCGGTCAGGTTCGTTGGGTATCCAGACTACGGTTATTACGTTGAGCGTTCAGGCTCCGGTCAGTTTTGTTGGGTATCCAGACTCCGGTTATTACGTTGAGCAATTAGGCTCCGGTCAGTTTCGTTGGGTATCCAGACTCCGGTTATTACGTTGAGTGTTCAGGCTCCGGTCAGTTTCGTTTGGTATCCAGACTCAGGTTATTACATTGATCGTTCAGGCTCCGGTCAGTTTCGTTGTGTATCCAGACTCCGGTTATTACGTTGAGCGTTCAGGCTCCGGTCAGTTTCGTTTGGTATCCAGACTCTGGTTTTTACGTTGAGCGTTCAGGCTCCGGTCAGTTTTGTTGGGTATCCAGACTCTGGTTTTTACGTTGAGCATTCAGGCTCCTGTCAGTTTCGTTGGGTATCCAGACTCTGGTTATTACGTTGAGCGTTCAGGCTTCGGTCAGGTTCGTTGGGTATCCAGACTCCGGTTTTTACGTTGAGCGTTCAGGTTCTGGTCAGTTTTGTTGGGTATCCAGACTCCGGTTATTACGTTGAGCGTTCAGGCTCCGGTCAGTTTCGTTAGGTATCCAGACTCCGGTTATTACGTTGAGCGTTCAGGCTCCGGTCAGTTCCATTGGGTATCCAGACTCAGGTTATTACATTGGGCGTTCAGGCTCCGGTCAGTTTCGTTTGGTATCCAGACTTCAGTTATTACGTTGAGCGTTCAGGCTCCGGTCAGTTTCGTTGGGTATCCAGACTCCGGTTATTACGTTGAGCGTTCAGGCTCCGTTCAGTTTCGTTGGGTATCCAGACTCCGGTTTCTACGTTGAGCGTTCAGGCTCCAGCCAGTTTCGTTGGGTATCCAGACTCCGGTTATAACATTGAGCGTTCAGGCTCCGGTCAGTTTCGTTGGGTATCTAGACTCCGGTTATTACGTTAAGCGTTCAGGCTCCGGTCAGTTTCGTTGGGTATCCAGACTCCGGTTATTACATTGAGCGTTCAGGCTCCGGTCAGTTTCGTTTGGTATCCAGACTTCAATTATTACGTTGAGCGTCCAGGTTCCGGTCAGTTTCGTTGGGTATCTAGACTCCGGTTATTACGTTGAGCGTTAAGGCTCCAATCAGTTTCGTTGGGTATCCAGACTCCAGTTTTTACGTTGAGCGTTCAGGTTCCGGTCAGTTTTGTTGGGTATCCAGACTCCGGTTATTACGTTGAGCGTTCAGGCTCCGGTCAGTTCCATTGGGTATCCAGACTCAGGTTATTACATTGGGCGTTCAGGCTCCGGTCAGTTTCGTTTGGTATCCAGACTTCAGTTATTACGTTGAGCGTTCAGGCTCCGGTCAGTTTCGTTGGGTATCCAGACTCCGGTTATTACGTTGAGCGTTCAGGCTCCGTTCAGTTTCGTTGGGTATCCAGACTCCGGTTTCTACGTTGAGCGTTCAGGCTCCAGCCAGTTTCGTTGGGTATCCAGACTCCGGTTATAACATTGAGCGTTCAGGCTCCGGTCAGTTTCGTTGGGTATCTAGACTCCGGTTATTACGTTAAGCGTTCAGGCTCCGGTCAGTTTCGTTGGGTATCCAGACTCCGGTTATTACATTGAGCGTTCAGGCTCCGGTCAGTTTCGTTTGGTATCCAGACTTCAATTATTACGTTGAGCGTCCAGGTTCCGGTCAGTTTCGTTGGGTATCTAGACTCCGGTTATTACGTTGAGCGTTAAGGCTCCAATCAGTTTCGTTGGGTATCCAGACTCCAGTTTTTACGTTGAGCGTTCAGGTTCCGGTCAGTTTTGTTGGGTATCCAGACTCCGGTTATTATGTTGAGGGTTCAGGCTCCGGTCAGTTTCGTTGGGTATCCAGACTCAGGTTATTAGGTTGAGCGTTCAGGCTCTGGTCAGTTTTGTTGGGTATCCAGACTCCGGTTATTACGATGAACGTTCAAACTCCAATCAGTTTCGTTGGGTATCCAGACTCCGGTTATTACGTTGAGCGTTCAGGCTCCGGTCAGTTTCGTTTGGTATCCAGACTTCAGTTATTACGTTGAGCGTTCAGGCTCCGGTCGGTTTCGTTGCGTATCCAGACTCCGGTTTTTAAGTTGAGCGTTCAGGCTCCGATCAATTTTGTTGGGTATCCAGACTCTGGTTTTTACGTTGAGCGTTCAGGCTTCGGTCAGTTTTGTTGGGTATCCAGACTCCGGTTATTACGTTGAACGAGCAGACTCCGGTCCGTTTTGTTGGGTATCCAGACTCCGGTTATTACGTTGAGCGTTCAGGCTCCGGTCAGTTTCGTTGGTTATCTAGACTCCGGTTATTACGTTGAGCGTTCAGGCTCTGGTCAGTTTCGTTGTGAATCCAGACTTCGGTTATTACATTGAGCGTTCAGGCTCCGGTCAGTTTCGTTGGGTATCCAGACTCCGGTTATTACGTTGAGCGTTCAGGCTCCGGTCAGTTTCGTTGGGTATCCAGACTCCGGTTTCTACGTTGAGCGTTCAGGCTCCAGACAGTTTCGTTGGGTATCCAGACTCCGGTTATAACATTGGGCGTTCAGGCTCCGGTCAGTTTCGTTGGGTATCTAGACTCCGGTTATTACGTTAAGCGTTCAGGCTCCGGTCAGTTTCGTTGGGTATCCAGACTCCGGTTATTACATTGAGCGTTCAGGCTCCGGTCAGTTTCGTTTGGTATCCAGACTTCAATTATTACGTTGAGCGTCCAGGTTCCGGTCAGTTTCGTTGGGTATCTAGACTTCGGTTATTATGTTGAGCGTTAAGGCTCCAATCAGTTTCGTTGGGTATCCAGACTCCAGTTTTTACGTTGAGCGTTCAGGTTCCGGTCAGTTTTGTTGGGTATCCAGACTCCGGTTATTATGTTGAGGGTTCAGGCTCCGGTCAGTTTCGTTGGGTATCCAGACTCAGGTTATTAGGTTGAGCGTTCAGGCTCTGGTCAGTTTTGTTGGGTATCCAGACTCCGGTTATTACGATGAGCGTTCAAACTCCAATCAGTTTCATTGGGTATCCAGACTCCGGTTATTACGTTGAGCGTTCAGGCTCCGGTCAGTTTCGTTTGGTATCCAGACTTCAGTTATTACGTTGAGCGTTCAGGCTCCGGTCGCTTTCGTTGCGTATCCAGACTCCGGTTTTTAAGTTGAGCGTTCAGGCTCCGATCAATTTTGTTGGGTATCCAGACTCCGGTTTTTACGTTGAGCGTTCAGGCTCCGGTCAGTTTTGTTGGGTATCCAGACTCCGGTTATTACGTTGAACGAGCAGACTCCGGTCCGTTTTGTTGGGTATCCAGACTCCGGTTATTACGTTGAGCGTTCAGGCTCCGGTCAGTTTCGTTGGTTATCTAGACTCCGGTTATTACGTTGAGCGTCCAGGCTCTGGTCAGTTTCGTTGTGTATCCAGACTCCGGTTATTACGTTGAGCGTTCAGGCTCCGGTTAGTTTCGTTGGGTATCCAGACTCCGGTTTTTACGTTGAGCGTTCAGGCTCCGGTCAGTTTTGTTGGGTATCCAGACTTCAGTTATTACGTTGAGCGTTTAGGCTCCGATCAGTTTCGTTGGGTATCCTGACTCCGGTTATTACGTTGAGCGTTCAGGCTCCGGTCATTTTCGTTGGGTATCCAGACTCAGGTTATTACGTTGAGCGTTCAGGCTCCGGTCAGTTTCGTTTGTTATCCAGACTTCAGTTATTACGTTGAGCGTTAAGGCTCCGGTCAGTTTCGTTGGGTATCCAGACTCTGGTTTTTAAGTTGAGCGTTCAGGCTACGGTCAGTTTTGTTGGGTGTTCAGACTCCGGTTATTATAATGAGCGTTCAGGCTCTGGTCATTTTCGTTGAGCATTCAGACTCCAGTTATTATGTTGTGCGTTCAGGCTCTGGTCAGTTTCGTTGAGTATCCAGACTCTGGTTATTACATTGAGCGTTCAGGTTCCGTTCAGTTTCGTTGGGTATCCAGACTCCGTTTTTTATGTAAGCGTTCAGGCTCCGGTCAGTTTCGTTGTGTATCCAGACTCCGGTTATTACGTTGAGCGTTCAGGCTCCGGTCAGTTTCGTTGGGTATCCAGACTCCGGTTATTATGTTGAGCGTTCAGGCTCCGAACAGTTTCGTTGGGTATCCAGACTCCGGTTTTTACGTTGAGCGTTCAGGCTCCGGTCAGTTTCGTTGGGTATCCAGACTCCGGTTATTACGTTGAGCGTTCATGCTCTGGTCAGTTTCGTTGGGTGTCCAGACTCTGGTTATTACGTCAAGCGTTCAGGCTCCGGTCAGTTTCGTTGGGTATCCAGACTCCGGTTATTACATTGAGCGTTCAGGCTCCGGTCAGTTTCGTTTGGTATCCAGACTTCAGTTATTACGTTGAGCATCCAGACTCCGGTCAGTTTCGTTGGGTATCCAGACTCCGGTTATTACGTTGAGCGTCAAGGCTCCGGTCAGTTTCGTTGGGTATCCAGACTCCGGTTTTTACGTTGAGCGTTCAGGCTCCGGTCCGTTTTGTTGGGTATCCAGACTCCGGTTTTTACGTTGAGCATTCAGGCTCCGGTCAGTTTTGTTGGGTATCCTGACTCCGGTAATTACGTTGAGCGTTCAGGCTCCGGTCAGGTTCGTTGGGTATCCAGACTACGGTTATTACATTGAGCGTTCAGGCTCCGGTCAGTTTTGTTGGGTATCCAGACTCCGGTTATTACGTTGAGGGTTCAGGCTCCGGTCAGTTTCGTTGGGTATCCAGACTCCGGTTATTATGTTGAGCGTTCAGGCTGTGGTCAGTTTCGTTGGGTATCCAGACTCTGGTTATTACGTTGAGCGTTCAAACTCCGGTCAGTTTTGTTGGGTATCCAGACTCCGGTTATTACGTTGAGCAATCAGGCTCCGGTCAGTTTCGTTGGGTATCCAGACTCCGGTTATTACGTTGAGCGTTCAGGCTCCGGTCAGTTTCGTTTGGTATCCAGACTCAGGTTATTACATTGATCGTTCAGGCTCCGGTCAGTTTCGTTGGGTATCCAGACTCCGGTTTTTACGTTGAGCGTTCGGGTTCTGGTCAGTTTTGTTGGGTATCCAGACTCCGGTTATTACGTTGAGCGTTCAGGCTCCGGTCAGTTTCGTTAGGTATCCAGACTCCGGTTATTACGTTGAGCGTTCAGGCTTCGGTCAGTTTCATTGGGTATCCAGACTCAGGTTATTACATTGGGCGTTCAGGCTCCGGTCAGTTTCGTTTGGTATCCAGACTTCAGTTATTACGTTGAGCGTTCAGGCTCCGGTCAGTTTCGTTGGGTATCCAGACTTCAGTTTTTACGTTGAGCGTTCAGGCTTCGGTCAGTTTTGTTGGGTATCTAGACTCTGGTTTTTACGTTGAGCGTTCAGGCTCCGGTCAGTTTTGTTGGGTATCCAGACTCCGGTTATTAGGTTAAGCGTTTAGGCTTCGGTCAGTTTCGTTGGGTATCCAGACTCCGGTTATTACATTGAGCGTTCAGGCTCCGGTCAGTTTCGTTGTGTATCCAGACTCTTGTTATTACGTTGAGTGTTCAGGCTCAGGTCAGTTTCATTGGGTATCCAGACTCAGGTTATTACATTGAGCGTTCAGGCTCCGGTAAGTTTCGTTTGGTATCCAGACTTCAGTTATTACGTTGAGCGTTCAGGCTCCGGTCAGTTTCGTTGGGTATCCAGACTCCGGTTTATACGTTGAGCGTTCAGGCTCCGGTCAGTTTTGTTGGGTATCCAGACTCTGGTTTTTACGTTGAGCGTTCAGGCTCCGGTCAGTTTTGTTGGGTATCCAGACTCCGGTTATTACATTAAGCGTTCAGGCTCCGGACAGTTTCGTTGGGTATCCAGACTCCGGTTATTACATTGAGCGTTTAGGCTCCGGTCAGTTTCGTTGGGTATCCAGACTCCGGTTTTTACGTTGAGGGTTCAGGCTCCGGTCAGTTTCGTTGGGTATCCAGACTCTGGTTATTACGTTGAGCGTTCAGGCTCCGGTCAGTTTCGTTGCGTATCCAGACTTTAGTTATTACGTTGAGCGTCCAGGCTCCAGTCAGTTTCGTTGGGTATCCAGACTCCGTTTATTACGTTGAGCGTTAAGGCTCCGGTCAGTTTCGTTGGGTATCCAGACTCCAGTTTTTACGTTGAGCGTTCAGGCTCCGGTCAGTTTTGTTGGGTATCCAGACTCCGGTTATTATGTTGAGGGTTCATGCTCCGGTCAGTTTCGTTGGGTATCCAGACTCCGGTTATTACGTTGAGCGTTCAGGCTCTGGTCAGTTTCGTTGGGTTTCCAGACTCCGGTTTTTACGTTGAGCGTTCAGGCTCCGGTCAGGTTCGTTTGGTATCCTGACTCCGGTTATTACGTTGAGCGTTCAGGCTCTGGTCAGTTTCGTTTGGTATCCAGACTTCAATTATTACGTTGAGCGTTCAGGCTCCGGTCAGTTTCGTTGCGTATCCAGACTCCGGTTTTTACGTTGAGCGTTCAGGCTCCGGTCAGTTTTGTTGGGTATCCAGACTCCGGTTTTTACGTTGAGCATTCAGGCTCCGGTCAGTTTTGTTGGGTATCCTGACTCCGGTTATTACGTTGAGCGTTCAGGCTCCGGTCAGGTTCGTTGGGTATCCAGACTACGGTTATTACGTTGAGCGTTCAGGCTCCGGTCAGTTTTGTTGGGTATCCAGACTCCGGTTATTACGTTGAGCAATTAGGCTCCGGTCAGTTTCGTTGGGTATCCAGACTCCGGTTATTACGTTGAGTGTTCAGGCTCCGGTCAGTTTCGTTTGGTATCCAGACTCAGGTTATTACATTGATCGTTCAGGCTCCGGTCAGTTTCGTTGTGTATCCAGACTCCGGTTATTACGTTGAGCGTTCAGGCTCCGGTCAGTTTCGTTTGGTATCCAGACTCCGGTTTTTACGTTGAGCGTTCAGGCTCCGGTCAGTTTTGTTGGGTATCCAGACTCTGGTTTTTACGTTGAGCATTCAGGCTCCTGTCAGTTTCGTTGGGTATCCAGACTCCGGTTATTACGTTGAGCGTTCAGGCTTCGGTCAGGTTCGTTGGGTATCCAGACTCCGGTTTTTACGTTGAGCGTTCAGGTTCTGGTCAGTTTTGTTGGGTATCCAGACTCCGGTTATTACGTTGAGCGTTCAGGCTCCGGTCAGTTTCGTTAGGTATCCAGACTCCGGTTATTACGTTGAGCGTTCAGGCTCCGGTCAGTTTCATTGGGTATCCAGACTCAGGTTATTACATTGGGCGTTCAGCCTCCGGTCAGTTTCGTTTGGTATCCAGACTTCAGTTATTACGTTGAGCGTTCAGGCTCCGGTCAGTTTCGTTGGGTATCCAGACTCCGGTTATTATGTTGAGCGTTCAGGCTCCGGTCAGTTTCGTTGGGTATCCAGACTCCGGTTTCTACGTTGAGTGTTCAGGCTCCAGCCAGTTTCGTTGGGTATCCAGACTCCGGTTATAACATTGAGCGTTCAGGCTCCGGTCAGTTTCGTTGGGTATCTAGACTCCGGTTATTACGTTAAGCGTTCAGGCTCCGGTCAGTTTCGTTGGGTATCCAGACTCCGGTTATTACATTGAGCGTTCAGGCTCCGCTCAGTTTCGTTTGGTATCCAGACTTCAATTATTACGTTGAGCGTCCAGGTTCCGGTCAGTTTCGTTGGGTATCTAGACTCCGGTTATTACGTTGAGCGTTAAGGCTCCAATCAGTTTCGTTGGGTATCCAGACTCCAGTTTTTACGTTGAGCGTTCAGGTTCCGGTCAGTTTTGTTGGGTATCCAGACTCCGGTTATTATGTTGAGGGTTCAGGCTCCGGTCAGTTTCGTTGGGTATCCAGACTCAGGTTATTAGGTTGAGCGTTCAGGCTCTGGTCAGTTTTGTTGGGTATCCAGACTCCGGTTATTACGATGAGCGTTCAAACTCCAATCAGTTTCGTTGGGTATCCAGACTCCGGTTATTACGTTGAGCGTTCAGGCTCCGGTCAGTTTCGTTTGGTATCCACACTTCAGTTATTACGTTGAGCGTTCAGGCTCCGGTCGGTTTCGTTGCGTATCCAGACTCCGGTTTTTAAGTTGAGCGTTCAGGCTCCGATCAATTTTGTTGGGTATCCAGACTCCGGTTTTTACGTTGAGCGTTCAGGCTCCGGTCAGTTTTGTTGGGTATCCAGACTCCGGTTATTACGTTGAACGAGCAGACTCCGGTCCGTTTCGTTGGGTATCCAGACTCCGGTTATTACGTTGAGCGTTCAGGCTCCGGTCAGTTTCGTTGGTTATCTAGACTCCGGTTATTACGTTGAGCGTTCAGGCTCCGGTCAGTTTCGTTGTGAATCCAGACTTCGGTTATTACATTGAGCGTTCAGGCTCCGGTCAGTTTCGTTGGGTATCCAGACTCCGGTTATTACGTTGAGCGTTAAGGCTCCGGTCAGTTTCGTAGGGTATCCAGACTCCGGTTATTACGTTGAGCGTCCAGGCTCCGGTCAGTTTCGTTGTGTATCCAGACTCCGGTTATTACGTTGAGCGTTCAGGCTCCGGTTAGTTTCGTTGGGTATCCAGACTCCGGTTTTTACGTTGAGCGTTCAGGCTCCGGTCAGTTTTGTTGGGTATCCAGACTTCAGTTATTACGTTGAGCGTTTAGGCTCCGATCAGTTTCGTTGGGTATCCTGACTCCGGTTATTACGTTGAGCGTTCAGGCTCCGGTCATTTTCGTTGGGTATCCAGACTCAGGTTATTACGTTGAGCGTTCAGGCTCCGGTCAGTTTCGTTTGGTATCCAGACTTCAGTTATTACGTTGAGCGTTCAGGCTCCGGTCAGTTTCGTTGGGTATCCAGACTCTGGTTTTTAAGTTGAGCGTTCAGGCTACGGTCAGTTTTGTTGGGTGTTCAGACTCCGGTTATTATAATGAGCGTTCAGGCTCTGGTCATTTTCGTTGAGCATCCAGACTCCAGTTATTATGTTGTGCGTTCAGGCTCTGGTCAGTTTCGTTGAGTATCCAGACTCTGGTTATTACATTGAGCGTTCAGGTTCCGTTCAGTTTCGTTGGGTATCCAGACTCCATTTTTTATGTAAGCGTTCAGGCTCCGGTCAGTTTCGTTGTGTATCCAGACTCCGGTTATTACGTTGAGCGTTCAGGCTCCGGTCAGTTTCGTTGGGTATCCAGACTCCGGTTATTATGTTGAGCGTTCAGGCTCCGATCAGTTTCGTTGGGTATCCAGACTCCAGTTTTTACGTTGAGCGTTCAGGCTCCGGTCAGTTTCGTTGGGTATCCAGACTCCGGTTATTACGTTGAGCGTTCATGCTCTGTCCAGTTTCGTTGGGTATCCAGACTCCGGTTATTACGTTAAGCGTTCAGGCTCCGGTCAGTTTCGTTGGGTATCCAGACTCCGGTTATTACATTGAGCGTTCAGGCTCCGGTCAGTTTCGTTTGGTATCCAGACTTCAGTTATTACGTTGAGCGTCCAGACTCCGGTCAGTTTCGTTGGGTATCCAGACTCCGGTTATTACGTTGAGCGTCAAGGCTCCGGTCAGTTTCGTTGGGTATCCAGACTCCGGTTTTTACGTTGAGCGTTCAGGCTCCGGTCCGTTTTGTTGGGTATCCAGACTCCGGTTTTTATGTTGAGCATTCAGGCTCCAGTCAGTTTTGTTGGGTATCCTGACTCCGGTTATTACCTTGAGCGTTCAGGCTCCGGTCAGGTTCGTTGGGTATCCAGACTACAGTTATTACGTTGAGCGTTCAGGCTCCGGTCAGTTTTGTTGGGTATCCAGACTCCGGTTATTACATTGAGGGTTCAGGCTCTGGTCAGTTTCGTTGGGTATCCAGACTCCGGTTATTATGTTGAGCGTTCAGGCTGTGGTCAGTTTCGTTGGGTATCCAGACTCTGGTTATTACGTTGAGCGTTCAGGCTCCGGTCAGTTTCGTTTGGTATCCAGACTTCAGTTATTACGTTGAGCGTTCAGGCTCCGGTCGGTTTCGTTGCGTATCCAGACTCCGGTTTTTAAGTTGAGCGTTCAGGCTCCGATCAATTTTGTTGGGTATCCAGACTCCGGTTTTTACGTTGAGCGTTCAGGCTCCGGTCAGTTTTGTTGGGTATCCAGACTTCGGTTATTACGTTGAACGAGCAGACTCCGGTCCGTTTCATTGGGTATCCAGACTCCGGTTATTACGTTGAGCGTTCAGGCTCCGGTCAGTTTTGTTGGTTATCTAGACTCCGGTTATTACGTTGAGCGTTCAGGCTCCGGTCAGTTTCGTTGTGAATCCAGACTTCGGTTATTACATTGAGCGTTCAGGCTCCGGTCAGTTTCGTTGGGTATCCAGACTCCGGTTATTACGTTGAGCGTTAAGGCTCCGGTCAGTTTCGTAGGGTATCCAGACTCCGGTTATTACGTTGAGCGTCCAGGCTCCGGTCAGTTTCGTTGTGTATCCAGACTCCGGTTATTACGTTGAGCGTTCAGGCTCCGGTTAGTTTCGTTGGGTATCCAGACTCCGGTTTTTACGTTGAGCGTTCAGGCTCCGGTCAGTTTTGTTGGGTATCCAGACTTCAGTTATTACGTTGAGTGTTTAGGCTCCGATCAGTTTCGTTGGGTATCCTGACACCGGTTATTACGTTGAGCGTTCAGGCTCCGGTCATTTTCGTTGGGTATCCAGACTCAGGTTATTACGTTGAGCGTTCAGGCTCCGGTCAGTTTCGTTTGGTATCCAGACTTCAGTTATTACGTTGAGCGTTCAGGCTCCGGTCAGTTTCGTTGGGTATCCAGACTCTGGTTTTTAAGTTGAGCGTTCAGGCTACGGTCAGTTTTGTTGGGTGTTCAGACTCCGGTTATTATAATGAGCGTTCAGGCTCTGGTCATTTTCGTTGAGCATCCAGACTCCAGTTATTATGTTGTGCGTTCAGGCTCTGGTCAGTTTCGTTGAGTATCCAGACTCTGGTTATTACATTGAGCGTTCAGGTTCCGTTCAGTTTCGTTGGGTATCCAGACTCCATTTTTTATGTAAGCGTTCAGTCTCCGGTCAGTTTCGTTGTGTATCCAGACTCCGGTTATTACGTTGAGCGTTCAGGCTCCGGTCAGTTTCGTTGGGTATCCAGACTCCGGTTATTATGTTGAGCGTTCAGGCTCCGATCTGTTTCGTTAGGTATCCAGACTCCAGTTTTTACGTTGAGCGTTCAGGCTCCGGTCAGTTTCGTTGGGTATCCAGACTCCGGTTATTACGTTGAGCGTTCATGCTCTGGTCAGTTTCGTTGGGTATCCAGACTCCGGTTATTACGTTAAGCGTTCAGGCTCCGGTCAGTTTCGTTGGGTATCCAGACTCCGGTTATTACATTGAGCGTTCAGGCTCCGGTCAGTTTCGTTTGGTATCCAGACTTCAGTTATTACGTTGAGCGTCCAGACTCCGGTCAGTTTCGTTGGGTATCCAGACTCCGGTTATTACGTTGAGCGTCAAGGCTCCGGTCAGTTTCGTTGGGTATCCAGACTCCGGTTTTTACGTTGAGCGTTCAGGCTCCGGTCCGTTTTGTTGGGTATCCAGACTCCGGTTATTACGTTGAGGGTTCAGGCTCCGGTCAGTTTCGTTGGGTATCCAGACTCCGGTTATTATGTTGAGCGTTCAGGCTGTGGTCAGTTTCGTTGGGTATCCAGACTCTGGTTATTACGTTGAGCGTTCAAACTCCGGTCAGTTTCGTTGGGTATCCAGACTCCAGTTATTACGTTGAGCGTTCTGGCTCCGGTCAGTTTCGTTTGGTATCTAGACTTCAGTTATTACGTTGAGCGTTCAGGCTCCGGTCAATTTCGTTGCGTATCCAGACTCCGGTTTTAACGTTAAGCGTTCAGGCTCCGGTCAGTTTTGTTGGGTATCTAGACTCCGGTTTTTACGTTGAGCATTCAGGCTCCGGTCAGTTTTGTTGGGTATCCTGACTCCGGTTATTACGTTGAGCGTTCAGGCTCCGGTCAGGTTCGTTGGGTATCCAGACTACGGTTATTACGTTGAGCGTTCAGGCTCCGGTCAGTTTTGTTGGGTATCCAGACTCCGGTTATTACGTTGAGCAATCAGGCTCCGGTAGGTTTCGTTGGGTATCCAGACTCCGGTTATTACGTTGAGCGTTCAGGCTCTGGTCAGTTTCGTTTGGTATCCAGACTCAGGTTATTACATTGATCGTTCAGGCTCTGGTCAGTTTCGTTGTGTATCCAGACTCCGGTTATTACGTTGAGCGTTCAGGCTAAGGTCAGATTCGTTTGGTATCCAGACTCCGGTTTTTACGTTGAGCGTTCAGGCTCCGGTCAGTTTTGTTGGGTATCCAGACTCTGGTTTTTACGTTGAGCATTCAGGCTCCGGTCAGTTTCGTTGGGTATCCAGACTCCGGTTATTACGTTGAGCGTTCAGGCTCCGGTCAGGTTCGTTGGGTATCCAGACTCCGGTTTTTACGTTGAGCGTTCAGGTTCTGGTCAGTTTTGTTGGGTATCTAGACTCCGGTTATTACGTTGAGCGTTCAGGCTCCGGTCAGTTTCGTTAGGTATCCAGACTCCGGTTATTACGTTGAGCGTTCAGGCTCCGGTCAGTTTCATTGGGTATCCAGACTCAGGTTATTACATTGGGCGTTCAGGCTCCGGTCAGTTTCGTTTGGTATCCAGACTTCAGTTATTACGTTGAGCGTTCAGGCTCCGGTCAGTTTCGTTGGGTATCCAGACTTCGGTTTTTACGTTGAGCGTTCAGGCTTCGGTCAGTTTTGTTGGGTATCCAGACTCTGGTTTTTACGTTGAGCGTTCAGGCTCCGGTCAGTTTTGTTGGGTATCCAGACTCCGGTTATTAGGTTAAGCGTTTAGGCTTCGGTCAGTTTCGTTGGGTATCCAGACTCCGGTTATTACATTGAGCGTTCAGGCTCCGGTCAGTTTCGTTGGGTATCCAGACTCTGGTTATTATGTTGAGCGTTCAGGCTCAGGTCAGTTTCGTTGGGTATCCAGACTCAGGTTATTACATTGAGCGTTCAGGCTCCGGTAAGTTTCGTTTGGTATCCAGACTTCAGTTATTACGTTGAGCATTCAGGCTCCGGTAAGTTTCGTTGGGTATCCAGACTCCGGTTTTAACGTTGAGCGTTCAGGCTCCGGGTAGTTTTGTTGGGTATCCAGACTCTGGTTTTTACGTTGAGCGTTCAGGCTCCGGTCAGTTTTGTTGGGTATCCAGACTCCGGTTATTACATTAAGCGTTCAGGCTCCGGACAGTTTCGTTGGGTATCCAGACTCCGGTTATTACATTGAGCGTTTAGGCTCCGGTCAGTTTCGTAGGGTATCCAGACTCCGGTTTTTACGTTGAGGGTTCAGGCTCCGGTCAGTTTCGTTGGGTATCCAGACTCTGGTTATTACGTTGAGCGTTCAGGCTCCGGTCAGTTTCGTTGCGTATCCAGACTTTAGTTATTACGTTGAGCGTCCAGGCTCCAGTCAGTTTCGTTGGGTATCCAGACTCCGGTTATTACGTTGAGCGTTAAGGCTCCTGTCAGTTTCGTTGGGTATCCAGACTCCAGTTTTTACGTTGAGCGTTCAGGCTCCGGTCAGTTTTGTTAGGTATCCAGACTCCGGTTATTATGTTGAGGGTTCATGCTCCGGTCAGTTTCGTTGGGTATCCAGACTCCGGTTATTACGTTGAGCGTTCAGGCTCTGGTCAGTTTCGTTGGGTATCCAGACTCCGGTTATTACGTTGAGCGTTCAAACTCCAGTCAGTTTCGTTGGGTATCCAGACTCCGGTTATTACGTTGATCGTTCAGGCTCCGGTCAGTTTCGTTTGGTATCCAGACTTCAATTATTACGTTGAACGTTCAGGCTCCGGTCAGTTTCGTTGCGTATCCAGACTCCGGTTTTTAAATTGAGCGTTCAGGCTCCGGTCAGTTTTGTTGGGTATCCAGACTCTGGTTTTTACGTTGAGCATTCAGGCTCCGGTCAGTTTTGTTGGGTGTCCTGACTCCGGTTATTACGTTGAGCATTCAGGCTCCGGTCAGGTTTGTTGGGTATCCAGACTACGGTTATTACGTTGAGCGTTCAGGCTCCGGTCAGTTTTGTTGGGTATCCAGACTCCGGTTATTACGTTGAGCAATTAGGCTCCGGTCAGTTTCGTTGGGTATCCAGACTCCGATTATTACGTTGAGTGTTCAGGCTCCGGTCAGTTTCGTTTGGTATCCAGACTCAGGTTATTACATTGATCGTTCAGGCTCCGGTCAGTTTCGTTGTGTATCCAGACTCCGGTTATTACGTTGAGCGTTCAGGCTCCGGTCAGTTTCGTTTGGTATCCAGACTCCGGTTTTTACGTTGAGCGTTCAGGCTCCGGTCAGTTTTGTTGGGTATCCAGACTCTGGTTTTTACGTTGAGCATTCAGGCTCCTGTCAGTTTCGTTGGGTATCTAGACTCCGGTTATTACGTTGAGCGTTCAGGCTTCGGTCAGGTTCGTTGGGTATCCAGACTCCGGTTTTTACGTTGAGCGTTCAGGTTCTGGTCAGTTTTGTTGGGTATCCAGACTCTGGTTATTACGTTGAGCGTTCAGGTTCTGGTCAGTTTCGTTAGGTATCCAGACTCCGGTTATTACGTTGAGCGTTCAGGCTCCGGTCAGTTTCATTGGGTATCCAGACTCAGGTTATTACATTGGGCGTTCAGGCTCCGGTCAGTTTCGTTTGGTATCCAGACTTCAGTTATTACGTTGAGCGTTCAGGCTCCGGTCAGTTTCGTTGGGTATCCAGACTCCGGTTATTACGTTGAGCGTTCAGGCTCCGGTCAGTTTTGTTGGGTATCCAGACTCCGGTTTCTACGTTGAGCGTTCAGGCTCCAGCCAGTTTCGTTGGGTATCTAGACTCCGGTTATTACATTGAGCGTTCAGGCTCCGGTCAATTTCGTTTGGTATCCAGACTTCAATTATTACGTTGAGCGTCCAGGTTCCGGTCAGTTTCGTTGGGTATCCAGACTCCGGTTATTACGTTGAGCGTTAAGGCTCCAATCAGTTTCGTTGGGTATCCAGACTCCAGCTTTTACGTTGAGCGTTCAGGCTCCGGTCAGTTTTGTTGGGTATCCAGACTCCGGTTATTATGTTGAGGGTTCAGGCTCCAGTCAGTTTCGTTGGGTATCCAGACTCAGGTTATTAGGTTGAGCGTTCAGGCTCTGGTCAGTTTTGTTGGGTATCCAGACTCCGGTTATTACGATGAGCGTTCAAACTCCAATCAGTTTCGTTGGGTATCCAGACTCCGGTTATTACGTTGAGCGTTCAGGCTCCGGTCAGTTTCGTTTGGTATCCAGACTTCAGTTATTACGTTGAGCGTTCAGGCTCCGGTCGGTTTCGTTGCGTATCCAGACTCCGGTTTTTAAGTTGAACGTTCAGGCTCCGATCAATTTTGTTGGGTATCCAGACTCCGGTTTTTACGTTGAGCGTTCAGGCTCCGGTCAATTTTGTTGGGTATCCAGACTCCGGTTATTACGTTGAGCGAGCAGACTCCGGTCCGTTTCGTTGGGTATCCAGACTCCGGTTATTACGTTGAGCGTTCAGGCTCCGGTCAGTTTCGTTGGTTATCTAGACTCCGGTTATTACGTTGAGCGTTCAGGCTCCGGTCAGTTTCGTTGTGAATCCAGACTTCGGTTATTACATTGAGCGTTCAGGCTCCGGTCAGTTTCGTTGGGTATCCAGACTCCGGTTATTACGTTGAGCGTTAAGGCTCCGGTCAGTTTCGTAGGGTATCCAGACTCCGGTTATTACGTTGAGCGTCCAGGCTCCGGTCAGTTTCGTTGTGTATCCAGACTCCGGTTATTACGTTGAGCGTTCAGGCTCCGGTCAGTTTCGTTGGGTATCCAGACTCCGGTTTTTACGCTGAGCGTTCAGGCTCCGGTCAGTTTTGTTGGGTATCCAGACTTCAGTTATTACGTTGAGCGTTTAGGCTCCGGTCAGTTTCGTTGGGTATCCTGACTCCGGTTATTACGTTTAGCATTCAGGCTCCGGTCAGTTTCGTTGGGTATCCAGACTCAGGTTATTACGTTGAGCGTTCAGGCTCCGGTCAGTTTCGTTTGGTATCCAGACTTCAGTTATTACGTTGAACGTTCAGGCTCCGGTCAGTTTCGTTCGGTATCCAGACTCTGGTTTTTACGTTGAGCGTTCAGGCTACGGTCAGTTTCGTTGGGTGTCCAGTCTCCGGTTATTACAATGAGCGTTCAGGCTCCGGTCAGTTTCGTTGTGTATCCAGACTCCGGTTATTACGTTGAGCGTTAAGGCTCCGGTCAGTTTCGTTGGGTATCCAGACTCCGGTTATTATGTTGAGCGTTCAGGCTCCGATCAGTTTCGTTGGGTATCCAGACTCCGGTTTTTACGTTGAGCGTTCAGGCTCCGGTCAGTTTCGTTGGGTATCCAGACTCCGGTTATTACGTTGAGCGTTCATGCTCCGGTCAGTTTCGTTGGGTATTCAGACTCCGGTTATTACGTTGAGCGTTCAGGCTCCGGTCAGTTTCGTTGGGTATCCAGACTCCGGTTATTACATTGAGCGTTCAGGCTCCGGTCAGATTCGTTTGGTATCCAGACTTCAGTTATTACGTTGAGCGTCCAGACTCCGGTCAGTTTCGTTGGGTATCCAGACTCCGGTTATTACGTTGAGCGTTAAGGCTCCGGTCAGTTTCGTTGGGTATCCAGACTCCGGTTTTTACGTTGAGCGTTCAGGCTCCGGTCCGTTTTGTTGGGTATCCAGACTTCAGTTATTACGTTGAGCGTTCAGGCTCCGGTCAGTTTCGTTGGGAATCCAGACTCCGGTTATTACGTTGAGCATTCAGGCTCCGGTCAGTTTCGTTGGGTATCCAGACTCCGGTTATTACGTTGAGCGTTAAGGCTCCGGTCAGTTTCGTAGGGTATCGAGACTCCGGTTATTACGTTGAGCGTCCAGGCTCCGGTCAGTTTCGTTGTGTATCCAGACTCCGGTTATTACGTTGAGCGTTCAGGCTCCGGTCAGTTTCGTTGGGTATCCAGACTCCGGTTTTTACGCTGAGCGTTCAGGCTCCGGTCAGTTTTGTTGGGTATCCAGACTTCAGTTATTACGTTGAGCGTTTAGGCTCCGGTCAGTTTCGTTGGGTATCCTGACTCCGGTTATTACGTTTAGCATTCAGGCTCCGGTCAGTTTCGTTGGGTATCCAGACTCAGGTTATTACGTTGAGCGTTCAGGCTCCGGTCAGTTTCGTTTGGTATCCAGACTTCAGTTATTACGTTGAACGTTCAGGCTCCGGTCAGTTTCGTTCGGTATCCAGACTCTGGTTTTTACGTTGAGCGTTCAGGCTACGGTCAGTTTCGTTGGGTGTCCAGTCTCCGGTTATTACAATGAGCGTTCAGGCTCCGGTCAGTTTCGTTGTGTATCCAGACTCCGGTTATGACGTTGAGCGTTAAGGCTCCGGTCAGTTTCGTTGGGTATCCAGACTCCGGTTATTATGTTGAGCGTTCAGGCTCCGATCAGTTTCGTTGGGTATCCAGACTCCGGTTTTTACGTTGAGCGTTCAGGCTCCGGTCAGTTTCGTTGGGTATCCAGACTCCGGTTATTACGTTGAGCGTTCAGGCTTCGGTCAGATTCGTTTGGTATCCAGACTTCAGTTATTACGTTGAGCGTCCAGACTCCGGTCAGTTTCGTTGGGTATCCAGACTCCGGTTATTACGTTGAGCGTTAAGGCTCCGGTCAGTTTCGTTGGGTATCCAGACTCCGGTTTTTACGTTGAGCGTTCAGGCTCCGGTCCGTTTTGTTGGGTATCCAGACTTCAGTTATTGCGTTGAGCGTTCAGGCTCCGGTCAGTTTCGTTGGGAATCCAGACTCCGGTTATTACATTGAGCGTTCAGGCTCCGGTCAGTTTCGTTGGGTATCCAGACTCCGGTTATTACGTTGAGCGTTCAGGCTCCGGTCAGTTTCGTAGGGTATCCAGACTCCGGTTATTACGTTGAGCGTCCAGGCTCCGGTCAGTTTCGTTGTGTATCCAGACTCCGGTTATTACGTTGAGCGTTCAGGCTCCGGTCAGTTTCGTTGGGTATCCAGACTCCGGTTTTTACACTGAGCGTTCAGGCTCCGGTCAGTTTTGTTGGGTATCCAGACTTCAGTTATTACGTTGAGCGTTTAGGCTCCGGTCAGTTTCGTTGGGTATCCTGACTCCGGTTATTACGTTTAGCATTCAGGCTCCGGTCAGTTTCGTTGGGTATCCAGACTCAGGTTATTACGTTGAGCGTTCAGGCTCCGGTCAGTTTCGTTTGGTATCCAGACTTCAGTTATTACGTTGAACGTTCAGGCTCCGGTCAGTTTCGTTCGGTATCCAGACTCTGGTTTTTACGTTGAGCGTTCAGGCTACGGTCAGTTTCGTTGGGTGTCCAGTCTCCGGTTATTACAATGAGCGTTCAGGCTCCGGTCAGTTTCGTTGTGTATCCAGACTCCGGTTATTACGTTGAGCGTTAAGGCTCTGGTCAGTTTCGTTGGGTATCCAGACTCCGGTTATTATGTTGAGCGTTCAGGCTCCGGTCAGTTTCGTTGGGTATTCAGACTCCGGTTATTACGTTGAGCGTTCAGGCTCCGGTCAGTTTCGTTGGGTATCCAGACTCCGGTTATTACATTGAGCGTTCAGGCTCCGGTCAGATTCGTTTGGTATCCAGACTTCAGTTATTACGTTGAGCGTCCAGACTCCGGTCAGTTTCGTTGGGTATCCAGACTCCGGTTATTACGTTGAGCGTTAAGGCTCCGGTCAGTTTCGTTGGGTATCCAGACTCCGGTTTTTACGTTGAGCGTTCAGGCTCCGGTCCGTTTTGTTGGGTATCCAGACTTCAGTTATTACGTTGAGCGTCCAGACTCCGGTCAGTTTCGTTGGGAATCCAGACTCCGGTTATTACGTTGAGCGTTCAGGCTCCGGTCAGTTTCGTTAGGTATCCAGACTCCGGTTTTTACGTTGAGCATTCAGGCTCCGGTCAGTTTTGTTGGGTATCCAGACTCCGGTTATTATGTTGAGCGCTCAGGCTCCGGTCAGTTTCGTTGGGTTATTCAGACTCTGGTTATTACGTTGAGCGTTCAGGCTCTGGTCAGTTTCGTTGGGTATCCAGACTCAGGTTATTACATTGAGCGTTCAGGCTCCGGTATGTTTCGTTTGGTATCCAGACTTCAGTTATTACGTTGAGCGTTCAGGCTCCGGTCAGTTTCGTTGGGTATCCAGACTCCGGTTTTTAAGTTGAGCGTTCAGGCTCCGGTCAGTTTTGTTGGGTATCCAGACTCTGGTTTTTACGTTGAACGTTCAGGCTCCAGTCAGTTTTGTTGGGTATCCAAACTCCGGTTATTATGTTAAGCGTTCAGGCTCCGGACAGTTTCGTTGGGTATCCAGACTCCGGTTATTACGTTGAGCGTTTAGGCTCCGGTCAGTTTCGTTGGGTATCCAGACTCCGGTTTTTACGTTGAGCGTTCAGGCTCCGGTCAGTTTCATTGGGTATCTAGACTACGGTTATTACGTTGAGCGTTCAGGCTCCGGTCAGTTTCGTTGGGTATCCTGACTCCGATTATTACGTTAAGCGTTCAGGCTCCGGTCAGTTTCGTTGGGTATCGAGACTCCGATTATTACATTGAGCGTTCAGGCTCTGGTCAGTTTCGTTTGGTATCCAGACTTCAGTTATTACGTTGAGCATCCAGGCTCCGGTCAGTTTCGTTGGGTATCCAGACTCCGGTTATTACGTTGAGCGTTAAGGCTCCGATCAGTTTCGTTGGGTATCCAGACTCCGGTTATTATGTTGAGGGTTCAGGCTCCGGTCAGTTTCGTTGGGTATCCAGACTCCGGTTATTACGTTGAGCGTTCAGGCTCTGGTCAGTTTCGTTGGGTATCCAGACTCCGGTTATTACGTTGAGCGTTCAAACTCCGGTCAGTTTCGTTGGATATCCAGACTCCGGTTATTACGTTGAGCGTCCAGGCTCCGGTCCGTTTTGTTGGGTATCCAGACTTCAGTTATTACGTTGAGCGTTCATGCTCCGGTCAGTTTCGTTGGGTATCCAGACTCCGGTTATTACGTTAAGCGTTTAGGCTCCGGTCAGTTTCGTTGGGTATCCAGACTCCGGTTATTAAATTGAGCGTTCAGGCTCCGGTCAGTTTCTTTTGGTATCCAGACTTCAGTTATTACGTTGAGCGTCCAGACTCCGGTCAGTTTCGTTGTGTATCCAGACTCCGGTTATTACGTTGAGCGTTCAGGCTCCGGTCAGTTTCGTTGGGTATCCAGACTCCGGTTTTTACGTTGAGCGTTCAGGCTCCGGTCCGTTTTGTTGGGTATCCAGACTTCAGTTATTACTGTGAGGGAAAACTGTCTCACAACATACGTTCTCAAGTTTCGATGATGACAAAGTACAACCTCAGATGAATCAGAATCATCATGCAATACTTAACATATTACATCCTTCCTATATCCTTTTAAATCATCATATTTCATTGGCAATATATGTGACTAATGTTTGGTCGTGACAAGATGCACGAAACAACAAACATATCAATTTTTGCAGGTTTTGTAGCTATGAGTCAACCATACCACTCAGCGCATGAAGCTGTGCATTCCCCACGGGTCAGCGCATGGAACCATGCGTCGACCGTTCACTTGGCGCATGCTGGTTTAAGAATCAGACGGCTCAGCACATGAAGACCATGCGTCGACCGCTGACTCGGCGCATGACAGTTTGTGTGTCACACGGCTCAGCGCACGCCGACCCTATGGTCGACCGTTCGCGCGCAGAAACAGAAATTCTGCTTTGTTCTTTGATCTGTCAACTGTCTGTTTTGTTTATTTCTATAAATAGCTGTCTTTTCAATTTTAACAACCAACATTTCTAACACATTTTTGAAAGCATTGTGAGAAAGTGTTCAGGTCAAGAAACGTGAAAGAGGTGCATCAGTGTTCTTCATCTTCATCGTTCAATCAACTCACAAATCCTCAAATTACAGATAATCAATTTTTTGCTGCGGTTTGTGGTTTGCTCGACGGTGATAAGGTTCGAACGCGTGATTGAAGATCCGGTTCGAGTGGAAGCTGGTGCAGGTGTTTCTTGGGAGAAAACCTTGAGGTTTTACCTATCAAGACTACAGGTTTTGAAGGCTTTTGTTACGGAATCGTCGGTTCAACAATCAAGCGAGTGCGAAGGTGATTGATTAGCGGAAGGTTGATCAATCTAGTAGCTAGGGCGTTGAAAGGTTGAAGACGTTCCGGGTTCAATTTGGGTGTGTCTAAGATCAGCCGTGTCGAAGGTTTGATCAACGGAAGAGTTGTCAATAAGGTGGCTACAATCGGAGGTCATTCACATCAAATTGGAGGACTTGATTCATCTTGAATCAAGGGGCAAGAAGTGATAGAAATTATCAGCAACTTTGAGATTGTTTGTATCAATTGTCTATCGATTCTTGTGTATAACTGTTCTACCAAACAGGTGATATCTATTTAATACATATCTCAATTCTCTTTGTAGAATTGAGGGCAGACGTACCCCAACGCGAGGACGACTGGGGGAACTGCCTCATCAAATCTTGTGTTCCTTTATTTTCTGCATTTTCAATTACAGCTTAAAAATTAAGTGATTCTAGAATAAGTGATTTTGTCAAATTGTAGTATTGATTGAGTGAGTTGGTGAAACACTGTTTTTTAACTACTAAGTACAATAGAAATACTGTACTAAGGCTTTTTCAATCACTCATTCAACACAAATATCATTTAAGGTATTTGTGCACACCAACTGTTCGACAAAAGTGCTGAACTAAAACTGCCTTAAATTTGCTGCTAGTTTTGTGCACACCAACTGTTTGACAAAAGTGCTGAACTAAAATTGCCTTAATTTTTGCTGCTAGTTTTGGTGTAATTTTTGATCATTGGAATAAGGAAATAGTACGAGTGAATCACATCTGAGTTTTGCATAAAAGTGTGTAGTGATTTACTATCCGTTATCGTCTTAAATTCATCTGCTTGACGCATATCCGGCTCTCCAATAGTTGTTCGTTTTAGACTATATTTTCCAAGGCCGCTTCCGCATTTGAAAAATATTTTGAAAACCAATTTTATTGGTAGCGCCACTCAAATTTTTAAAAGGGATCTATTCAACCCCCCCTTCTAGATCCGTGCCTTAGTCTAACAAGTGGTATCCAGAGCTCCGGTTATTCGGTGCTTCAAATACAACATTGATAGAATTATGGCAAACGAACCTAAAGGGGCGTACAATAGAGCTCCCGTTTTTAACGGTGAAAATTATAGCTATTGGAAAGACTGTATGCGAGTGCACATTAATTCCATAGATAGAAAGATATGGAACGTTATTCTCAATGGTCCGATTGAAATAACCATGACAAATGAGAATAACGAAGTTGTGCCAAAGCCCGAAGCACAATGGACCGACGACGATGAGCGAAAGTATAATTACGATTGGAAAGCTAAGAACATTCTAATCTCCTCATTAGGTGTAGATGAATACTACCGTGTATCCCATTGCCCTACGGCTAAGACTATGTGGGATGCACTACAAATTGCCCATGAGGGGACAAACGATGTTAAGTTGGCTCGAATCAACACTCTTATACAAGAGTTTGATCTTTTTTTCATGGAGCAAGGGGAATCCATTGCTGACATGCAAAAGAGATTTACTCATCTCATAAACAGACTACATTCACTAGGAAGACCTATTTCCAATGATCTTGCTACTAATAAAGTTTTGAGATGTCTTAGCAGGGAATGGCAGCCGAAAGTGACCGCCATCAAAGAGGCAAATGATCTTACGATATTAGACCTGACTACATTGTTTGGCAAACTACAAGAGCATGAACAGGTACTCTTGAGTCTTGACCAACATGAAAGGAAAGAAAAGAAGGACAAAGTAAAGATGAGTGAAAAAAAGTCCATAGCTCTTAAGGCTTCTTCCTCGAAGTCTAAAGCAAAAGAGCAAAGTGATTATTCTTCAAGCGACGACGAAGAAGAAGACATAAATGAAGACATGGGGCTGTTCGTTAAACGGTATAACCGGTACGTGAGAAAGAACGGCATCCAACATTCGGAGAAGAACCTGGTAAATTTCCGAAGGCAATCAAGGTTCTCCAAAGATGACAATCAAAAAGGCAAAAAGACTAGAGGAACGTGCTATAAATGTGGAAAGCCCGGTCACTACAAACCGGACTGTCCAATGAACAACAAGGGAAAAGAAAAGGATCAATCGAAGTCACATAAGAGAGCATCAAAGCCTAGGAGGGCGTACATCGCGTGGGAAAGCGACAGTGATTCTTCCTCCTCTAATGAAAGCTCTAGTGATGAAGAAGAGTCCGTGAATCTATGTCTCTCCGCAAATCAGAAAAAGAAAAAGAAACAGGTACGTCACTCTAGATATAATATGTCATCTAATATGTCTCATTCCGAATTACAAACCGCATTCGATGTTTTACACAAGGAAGCAACTGAAGCTTTTAAGAAACTTGCTTCTAATAGAAGAATTTTTACATATTTAGAGCACAAAGTCTTAGAGTCCGAAAAGAAATTAGAGGACCTTAAGGCTTCCATTGTGAAAGATAATGAATCGGATTGTAAGGACAATAGGAATCCTTTCAACTTTGGTTGTGATACTTGTCATATTTGGCAAGGTGAGGTTAGAAACCTTAAGGCCAAATTAGACAAGGCACTTGTACCTAAAATTACATTTGCAATTGATAAAAAGGATTTTAGAAAAAGTATGATAAACCCATATCAAAAATATACATATGTAATTAGAGATCAAGCAAGTGAAAGTGATTCTAATGTTGACTTTGTATGCTTTTACTGTTGCAAGAAAGGCCACTCCATTGGTAAATGTCGATTTAGGAGATTTCTTGTTCCTAAAGGCATCTACCAATGGTTGCCCAAACGCAACCGTCTTGTCGCTAACCTATTAGGACCCAATATGCCATTGGGTACCTCCCTTTTCTGAGTTATATTTTGACAGGTGAAATGTGTCGAGTCCACCGAGAGAAGATGGGTTCTTGATAGTGGATGCTCAAGGCACATGTCTGGAGACATATCCTTATTCATAGACTTCGTGGCTAAGAAGAAAGGGTATGTAACATATGGTGATAACAACCGCGGAGCGATACTAGGTAAAGGTAGTATAGGTAATCCCTCCTCTACTACAATTTCCGATGTATTGCTTGTCGAAAACCTTAAACATAATCTCCTTAGCATTAGCCAATTATGCGACAAAGGTTACAATGTTTCCTTTTCAAAAGATTGCTGCAAAATTGTGCATGAAAGTGATAAGAAGAATGTGTTTATTGGTTTTAGAGTAAACAATGTATATATGCTTGACTTGAATGTGGTATCCCCAACAAGCGATCAATGTCTCATATCTATGAGTGAAGACTCATGGCTATGGCATAGGCGCTTAGCGCATGTCAACTTTGACTTACTCAATAAGATTGTCTCAAAAGATCTAGTACTAGGACTTCCCAAAATTAAGTTCACCAAGGATCACCTTTGTGATGCTTGTCAAAAAGGAAAACAAACGAGGATCTCCTTTAAATCCAAAAAGATTATTTCAACAACGAGACCTCTTGAACTACTTCATATGGACTTGTTTGGGCCGTCTAGGATCAAAAGTCTAGGAGGAAACTATTACGGATTCGTAATAGTGGACGACTTTTCTAGGTTCTGTTGGACCATCTTCTTAGTGAGTAAAAGTGACACGTTTGCCGCTTTTGAGAGATTTGCCAAGCTCTCCCAAAATAAGTTAAATACAAACATTGTGTCAATAAGAAGTGACCACGGAGGTGAATTTGAAAATCATTTATTTGAAGAATATTGCGGTAACCATGGCATCGATCATAACTTCTCGGCTCCACGAACTCCTCAACAAAATGGGGTTGTGGAGCGTAAAAACAGAATTTTAGAAGAATTGGGAAGAACAATGATTAATGATAGTGGTTTACCAAAATACTTTTGGGCCGACGCCATTAGTACGGCATGTTATGTTTTGAATAGGGTACTCATCCGCCCCATTCTAAACAAAACTCCGTATGAACTTTTAAAAGGGCGAAAGCCTAATGTTTCTCACCTTCATGTTTTTGGATGCAAGTGCTTTGTATTAAACAATGGAAAGGAAAACTTGGGCAAGTTTGATTCAAAAGCCGATGAAGGCATTTTTCTAGGGTACTCGCAATCAAGTAAAGCATATAGGATTTATAATAAAAGATTACTAGCTGTTGAAGAGTCTGTGCACGTTACGTTTGATGAGTCCTATCCGAGAAATGTCGGAAAGGATAGTGTTGTTCATGGTGCAGGTACATCCACAGAAGACATACTCAAAGGTGGCGAAACGGGGATTGATCAACCCGATAGAGTCAAAATTGAGGAGGATAAGGATGCACACCATGAGGTAACTGAGGAAGCTCATCCGCCTACAAACGATGATCTCCCTCAAGCTTGGAAGTCGTGTAAAGATCATCCAATTGACAATATTCTCGGAGACATCACAAAGGGAGTCACCACTCGATCTAAGCTAAGTAACTTTTGTTATCACTTCGCTTTCGTTTCACAAATAGAGCCTAAAAACCCCAAAGAGGCCCTACTCGATGAGCACTGGTTTTTATCGATGCAAGAGGAACTAAATCAGTTTAAAAGAAACGAGGTATGGGACCTTGTCCCTCCTCCGCGAGGCCATCGAGTAATCGGCACCCGATGGGTGTTTAGGAACAAGTTGGACGAAAACGGGGTAATAACCCGTAATAAAGCGAGATTGGTCGCGCAAGGGTATAACCAAGAGGAAGGCATCGACTATGAGGAAACTTATGCGCCGGTTGCCCGACTCGAGGCTATACGCCTTTTACTCGCCTTTGCATGTGCAAAGGATTTTAAGTTATTTCAAATGGATGTTAAAAGTGCGTTCCTTAACGGTCACATAAATGAAGAAGTATATGTGTCTCAACCTCCCGGTTTTGAATCTCATGAATACCCTGAACATGTTTACAAGTTAAAAAGAGCTTTATATGGTCTCAAACAAGCTCCTAGAGCTTGGTATGAGCGACTAAGTAAGTTTTTACTTAATCAGGGGTACTCACGAGGAAAGGTTGACACTACACTCTTCATTAAACGTCAAGGAAAGCACTTGATTTTGGTACAAATCTATGTTGACGATATTATATTTGGATCCACTAACATGAATCTCGTGAGAGAGTTTTCTGACCTCATGCAGGGCGAATTCGAAATGAGTATGATGGGGGAGCTCACATACTTCCTCGGCCTGCAAATTAAACAACTCCAAGAAGGGACATTCGTGAGTCAAACAAAATATTGTTTGGACTTGATCAAGAGATTTGACATGGCAAAATCCAAGGCCATAGACACCCCAATGCCTACATGCGTAAATTTGGATAAAGATGACAATGGCAAGGACGTAGAGGTAAAACGATATAGAGGTATGATTGGTTCACTTCTCTATCTTACTGCGTCACGTCCTGATATTATGTTTAGTGTGTGCATGTGTGCACGATACCAATCATGTCCCAAAGAATCCCACCTAAAAGCTGTTAAACGAATTCTTCGATACCTGTCAGGTACCCCGAAGTATGGATTGTGGTATTCTAAGGGTAGTGATTGCTCGTTGGTAGGTTACTCCGATTCCGACTTTGCCGGGTGCAAATCGGATAGGAAAAGCACTAGTGGTACATGTCATTTGTTTTCAAACTCCTTGGTTAGTTGGCATAGCAAGAAACAAGTTTCAGTTGCTTTATCAACGGCCGAGGCGGAATACGTTGCCGCTGGTAGTTGTTGTGCTCAAATCCTGTGGATTAAGCAACAACTACTAGATTTCAATCTTAAACTTGAACGTATTCCTATCCTATGTGACAACACTAGCGCTATTAACCTTACCAAAAATCCCGTATTACACTCTCGCACTAAACATATAGAAATTCGACACCATTTTCTTAGGGACCATGTTGAGAAAGGTGATGTTATATTTGAACACGTTGACACTAAAAACCAACTAGCGGACATTTTCACAAAGCCGCTAGCAACGGAACCTTTCTTTCATATCCGCCGAGAACTTGGTATCCTCGACATTTCGGAACGGGAATAATATTTGCTGATGTTATCTTATTTCATTCACATAATTATGCTGTTGTACTTCTAACAATTTGATATTCGTGTAAGTATAAGCATGTTGTGTATCAAGCAAATCAGGCATCAAGGTGATATTGTTCTTTCTCTTTCTCTCTCTCTATATATTTTTATGTGATCTCAAAATAAAATATGTGATGCATAGTTGACCAATCTGTTATGTATTGAATATTGTTTGATTAAACACTATTGTGGCATTTTGTCTGCATCAACTAAGCATCATAACATAGGTAGCAAAAGAAAAATTCTGAGTTTTCGTGGCTTGAGTCGACCATATCAGAACAGAGGTCGACGCACTCTGTTCAAAATCTGTGATTATCAAAAACTCTACAGCATGCGTCGACGCATGCAGGGCTATGGTCGACGGCTCGCTAAAAAAATTCCAGTTTTTCTTTAGCGCTAACCGTTCAAATTCTGCAGTTATTACTTTCAAAGCATGCATCCATTCATACTCTTTGGTAACCGCAACTATTCCTATCCACTGCTACTTTTTCGCTCTTCTCCACAACTTCTTGCCTCCTCCACTTACCCACAAACCCTAAGTGTGTTTGCAACTGAAAAGAGTTCTCATTATCTCCATCTTCAACTTGTCTCTTACCCATGGCAACCTATGCTCGCCGAAAAAGATCACGAGGGTCAACCTCCGGAACAGTTCCAATCACTGCAGAATCCCTGGTTCATCCGTCTCGTCGGGAAAACTTTAACAAAGACATTGGTAAGAGGAAAGTGGTTCGACAACACGCCTTCTACGAACTGGTTGCTGAACGCATGCATCTGGGTGAGTTCATGAACTTTCTTGCTTATCATGGTGTTGAACGGTTTATTGAATGCAATGAAAAATATAGCGAAGATCTGGTACGTGTATTTTACTCTGAATTGAATGATAAATTTCACGGAGAAAACTTTCATTCCCATATTGGAACAACTCAAGTGACTGTAAATACTGAATTTTGGAGTAAGTATTTTGATATGTCTGTAGAGGATGGTCAACCTCCCCTAGCCGAAGTGACCGATTCTAAAACTCTTGAAGGTTATGAGTATAACAAAGCACTGAATAATATGCTCAAGAGGCCTTATCCGGAGCACATTGTAAACAGTGCGGCTTTTCCGAGGTCCGTCACATCCGGAAAACTCAAAACATATCCAAGGATCCTTCAATGGATTGTGGCGCGCATTCTGCGGCCTAAACAAGGTGGTTTGTCAAGAGTCGAACAAGCTGAAGTGCATCTCATCCATATACTTGGTCACGGCATTAAAATTAACTGGCCGTACTATATTACAAGCCGGATGTATGAACTAAGAGACTCCAAGCGAGGCACCGCGCTCGCCTATGGCTCATTCATTCAGGATGCTTTAAACTCTGCAGGTATCAATTACCCGTCTTTTCCGTATACTCCAATTTCTTCCGATAAAGAGTTCAGTTCAAAGGTCTTTGCTATGATGGGATATGTGTGGGATCAGTCGCTCAAAAAGTACAAATTTTATCGGCGCTCAACCATGGCTGCAGTTGCCTCCTCGAGTGAAGAAAGTGCTGATGAGTCAGAGGGTGAAGAAGATGAAGAAGCAGAAGGAAGCTCAAGTGAGGATGAAGACAATCAAGGTGAAAATGCAGGAGAGGCACAAGAAACTGCTGATGAGACTCAGCTGGACCACGATATTAATGAAGGTCATCAACCATACGTGCCTTCTGAAAACTATCAACAAACATATCAAGATGACAATCAACACAATAACTGGTCTGCCTACTCAAACCAACCGGAAAATGAGGATGAGGAGAATAATCAAGGCTGGGGTGAATGGCAATACACCGGGTGGACCACCCTTGGCAAATTCTATCAGCCGTATCAACCAAGCACTGCAGACCCACCTTCTCCTCAACAACCGTCAAACAATTCGGAGATTTTAGAAATGATGCAGTCGATGCAGTTGGAACAGCGAAATTTTATGACCAATATGCAGGAACAACAGCAAAGATTCATGAGGGATCAAGATGAAAGAATGGCACAAATTCGTTCTGAACTGCATAACCAAAATGAACGGATCAGTGGAATGTCGACTCAGCTGGACGCTCGATTCGAGACTCTAACTCACTGTCATCAAGCTGAAGAACGCGCCATTGTCGACAGTCTTGACTTTTTGAATAACATCACAGAAGAATTTACTGATCTAGCTCATCCCCAACGTCATCCTCATTACTATGACAGGCGTGGTCGTGGTCGCGGACGTGGACGGGGCTATTAGCATGCGATCATATGTCATTTGCTGTTTCCTGTTTTGACTTGCATTCATTTTGTTTGTTGTGTTTTGCTTTTCTGCCCTAAACTCTCTATGATTGTTGCTTACTTTTATGTTGCTATCATGACATTTTTGTGGTTCTGTAATCTATTAACTGTTGTTTACTTCTCATCTGTTGGTATCTCATTTATGCATGATTCAATGTGTTGTTATTGTGTCACGCGTTTCCCTCTTTTTGATATTGTCAAAGGGGGAGAAAAGACAAGTAGATTGTAGATCACAACAGCTATGACTGTAAAAGAAAGGGGGAGCTTACTACTATGTTAAAGATATCGCATGTTGTGTTCACCAAGCTTCGCACAGGTTTGTCATCATCAAAAAGGGGGAGAATGTGAGGGAAAACTGTCTCACAACATACGTTCTCAAGTTTCGATGATGACAAAGTACAACCTCAGATGAATCAGAATCATCATGCAATACTTAACATATTACATCCTTCCTATATCCTTTTAAATCATCATATTTCATTGGCAATATATGTGACTAATGTTTGGTCGTGACAAGATGCACGAAACAACAAACATATCAATTTTTGCAGGTTTTGTAGCTATGAGTCAACCATACCACTCAGCGCATGAAGCTGTGCATTCCCCACGGGTCAGCGCATGGAACCATGCGTCGACCGTTCACTTGGCGCATGCTGGTTTAAGAATCAGACGGCTCAGCACATGAAGACCATGCGTCGACCGCTGACTCGGCGCATGACAGTTTGTGTGTCACACGGCTCAGCGCACGCCGACCCTATGGTCGACCGTTCGCGCGCAGAAACAGAAATTCTGCTTTGTTCTTTGATCTGTCAACTGTCTGTTTTGTTTATTTCTATAAATAGCTGTCTTTTCAATTTTAACAACCAACATTTCTAACACATTTTTGAAAGCATTGTGAGAAAGTGTTCAGGTCAAGAAACGTGAAAGAGGTGCATCAGTGTTCTTCATCTTCATCGTTCAATCAACTCACAAATCCTCAAATTACAGATAATCAATTTTTTGCTGCGGTTTGTGGTTTGCTCGACGGTGATAAGGTTCGAACGCGTGATTGAAGATCCGGTTCGAGTGGAAGCTGGTGCAGGTGTTTCTTGGGAGAAAACCTTGAGGTTTTACCTATCAAGACTACAGGTTTTGAAGGCTTTTGTTACGGAATCGTCGGTTCAACAATCAAGCGAGTGCGAAGGTGATTGATTAGCGGAAGGTTGATCAATCTAGTAGCTAGGGCGTTGAAAGGTTGAAGACGTTCCGGGTTCAATTTGGGTGTGTCTAAGATCAGCCGTGTCGAAGGTTTGATCAACGGAAGAGTTGTCAATAAGGTGGCTACAATCGGAGGTCATTCACATCAAATTGGAGGACTTGATTCATCTTGAATCAAGGGGCAAGAAGTGATAGAAATTATCAGCAACTTTGAGATTGTTTGTATCAATTGTCTATCGATTCTTGTGTATAACTGTTCTACCAAACAGGTGATATCTATTTAATACATATCTCAATTCTCTTTGTAGAATTGAGGGCAGACGTACCCCAACGCGAGGACGACTGGGGGAACTGCCTCATCAAATCTTGTGTTCCTTTATTTTCTGCATTTTCAATTACAGCTTAAAAATTAAGTGATTCTAGAATAAGTGATTTTGTCAAATTGTAGTATTGATTGAGTGAGTTGGTGAAACACTGTTTTTTAACTACTAAGTACAATAGAAATACTGTACTAAGGCTTTTTCAATCACTCATTCAACACAAATATCATTTAAGGTATTTGTGCACACCAACTGTTCGACAAAAGTGCTGAACTAAAACTGCCTTAAATTTGCTGCTAGTTTTGTGCACACCAACTGTTTGACAAAAGTGCTGAACTAAAATTGCCTTAATTTTTGCTGCTAGTTTTGGTGTAATTTTTGATCATTGGAATAAGGAAATAGTACGAGTGAATCACATCTGAGTTTTGCATAAAAGTGTGTAGTGATTTACTATCCGTTATCGTCTTAAATTCATCTGCTTGACGCATATCCGGCTCTCCAATAGTTGTTCGTTTTAGACTATATTTTCCAAGGCCGCTTCCGCATTTGAAAAATATTTTGAAAACCAATTTTATTGGTAGCGCCACTCAAATTTTTAAAAGGGATCTATTCAACCCCCCCTTCTAGATCCGTGCCTTAGTCTAACAATTACGTTGAGCGTTCAGGCTCCGGTCAGTTTCGTTGGGAATCCAGACTCCGGTTATTACGTTGAGCATTCAGGCTCCGGTCAGTTTCGTTGGGTATCCAGACTCAGGTTATTACGTAGAGCGTTCAGGCTCCGGTCAGTTTCGTTTGGTATCCAGACTTCAGTTATTACGTTGAGCGTTCAGGCTCCGGTCAGTTTCGTTGGGTATCCAGACTCTGGTTTTTACGTTGAGCGTTCAGGCTACGGTCAGTTTCGTTGGGTGTCCAGTCTCCGGTTATTACAATGAGCGTTCAGGCTCCGGTCATTTTCGTTGAGCATCCAGACTCTAGTTATTATATTGTGCGTTCAGGCTCAGGTCAGTTTCGTTAAGTATCCAGACTCCGGTTATTACATTGAGCGTTCAGGCTCCGTTCAGTTTCGTTGGGTATCCAGACTCCGGTTTTTACGTTGAGCGTTCAGGCTCCGGTCAGTTTCGTTGTGTATCCAGACTCCGGTTATTACGTTGAGCGTTCAGGCTCCGGTCAGTTTCGTTGGGTATCCAGACTCCGGTTTTTACGTTGAGCGTTCAGGCTCCGGTCAGTTTTGTTGGGTATCCAGACTCCGGTTATTATGTTGAGCGCTCAGGCTCCGGTCAGTTTCGTTGGGTTATTCAGACTCTGGTTATTACGTTGAGCGTTCAGGCTCTGGTCAGTTTCGTTGGGTATCCAGACTCAGGTTATTACATTGAGCGTTCAGGCTCCAGTAAGTTTCGTTTGGTATCCAGACTTCAGTTATTACGTTGAGCGTTCAGGCTCCGGTCAGTTTCGTTGGGTATCCAGACTCTGGTTTTTAAGTTGAGCGTTCAGGCTCCGGTCAGTTTTGTTGGGTATCCAGACTCTGGTTTTTACGTTGAGCGTTCAGGCTCCAGTCAGTTTTGTTGGGTATCCAGACTCCGGTTATTATGTTAAGCGTTCAGGCTTCGGACAGTTTCGTTGGGTATCCAGACTCCGGTTATTACGTTGAGCAGTTAGGCTCCGGTCAGTTTCGTTGGGTATCCAGACTCCGGTTTTTACGTTGAGCGTTCAGGCTCCGGTCAGTTTCGTTGGGTATCTAGACTACGGTTATTACGTTGAGCGTTCAGGCTCCGGTCAGTTTCGTTGGGTATCCTGACTCCGGTTATTACGTTAAGCGTTCAGGCTCCGGTCAGTTTCGTTGGGTATCGAGACTCCGATTATTACATTGAGCGTTCAGGCTCTGGTCAGTTTCGTTTGGTATCCAGACTTCAGTTATTACGTTGAGCGTCAAGGCTCCGGTCAGTTTCGTTGGGTATCCAGACTCCAGTTATTACGTTGAGCGTTAAGGCTCCGATCAGTTTCGTTGGGTATCCAGACTCCGGTTATTATGTTGAGGGTTCAGGCTCCGGTCAGTTTCGTTGGGTATCCAGACTCCGGTTATTACGTTGAGCGTTCAGGCTCTGGTCAGTTTCGTTGGGTATCCAGACTCCGGTTATTACGTTGAGCGTTCAAACTCCGGTCAGTTTCGTTGGATATCCAGACTCCGGTTATTACGTTGAGCGTCCAGGCTCCGGTCCGTTTTGTTGGGTATCCAGACTTCAGTTATTACGTTGAGCGTTCATGCTCCGGTCAGTTTCGTTGGGTATCCAGACTCCGGTTATTACGTTAAGCGTTTAGGCTCCTGTCAGTTTCGTTGGGTATCCAGACTCCGGTTATTACATTGAGCGTTCAGGCTCCGGTCAGTTTCTTTTGGTATCCAGACTTCAGTTATTACGTTGAGCGTCCAGACTCCGGTCAGTTTCGTTGTGTATCCAGACTCCGGTTATTACGTTGAGCGTTCAGGCTCCGGTCAGTTTCGTTGGGTATCCAGACTCCGGTTTTTACGTTGAGCGTTCAGGCTCCGGTCCGTTTTGTTGGGTATCCAGACTTCAGTTATTACGTTGAGCGTTCAGGCTCCGGTCAGTTTCGTTGGGAATCCAGACTCCGGTTATTACGTTGAGCATTCAGGCTCCGATCAGTTTCGTTGGGTATCCAGACTCAGGTTATTACGTTGAGCGTTCAGGCTCCGGTCAGTTTCGTTTGGTATCCAGACTTCAGTTATTACGTTGAGCGTTCAGGCTCCGGTCAGTTTCGTTGGGTATCCAGACTCTGGTTTTTACGTTGAGCGTTCAGGCTACGGTCAGTTTCGTTGTGTATCCAGTCTCCGGTTATTACAATGAGCGTTCAGGCTCCGGTCATTTTCGTTGAGCATCCAGACTCTAGTTATTATATTGTGCGTTCAGGCTCAGGTCAGTTTCGTTAAGTATCCAGACTCCGGTTATTACATTGAGCGTTCAGGCTCCGTTCAGTTTCGTTGGGTATCCAGACTCCGGTTTTTACGTTGAGCGTTCAGGCTCCGGTCAGTTTCGTTGTGTATCCAGACTCCGGTTATTACGTTGAGCGTTCAGGCTCCGGTCAGTTTCGTTGGGTATCCAGACTCCGGTTTTTACGTTGAGCGTTCAGGCTCCGGTCAGTTTTGTTGGGTATCCAGACTCCGGTTATTATGTTGAGCGCTCAGGCTCCGGTCAGTTTCGTTGGGTTATTCAGACTCTGGTTATTACGTTGAGCGTTCAGGCTCTGGTCAGTTTTGTTGGGTATCCAGACTCAGGTTATTACATTGAGCGTTCAGGCTCCGGTAAGTTTCGTTTGGTATCCAGACTTCAGTTATTACGTTGAGCGTTCAGGCTCCGGTCAGTTTCGTTGGGTATCCAGACTCTGGTTTTTAAGTTGAGCGTTCAGGCTCCGGTCAGTTTTGTTGGGTATCCAGACTCTGGTTTTTACGTTGAGCGTTCATGCTCCAGTCAGTTTTGTTGGGTATCCAGACTCCGGTTATTATGTTAAGCGTTCAGGCTCCGGACAGTTTCGTTGGGTATCCAGACTCCGGTTATTACGTTGAGCGTTTAGGCTCCGGTCAGTTTCGTTGGGTATCCAGACTCCGGTTTTTACGTTGAGCGTTCAGGCTCCGGTCAGTTTCGTTGGGTATCTAGACTACGGTTATTACGTTGAGCGTTCAGGCTCCGGTCAGTTTCGTTGGGTATCCTGACTCCGGTTATTACGTTAAGCGTTCAGGCTCCGGTCAGTTTCGTTCGGTATCGAGACTCCGATTATTACATTGAGCGTTCAGGCTCTGGTCAGTTTCGTTTGGTATCCAGACTTCAGTTATTACGTTGAGCGTCCAGGCTCCGGTCAGTTTCGTTGGGTATCCAGACTCCGGTTATTACGTTGAGCGTTAAGGCTCCGATCAGTTTCGTTGGGTATCCAGACTCCGGTTATTATGTTGAGGGTTCAGGCTCCGGTCAGTTTCGTTGGGTATCCAGACTCCGGTTATTACGTTGAGCGTTCAGGCTCTGGTCAGTTTCGTTGGGTATCCAGACTCCGGTTATTACGTTGAGCGTTCAAACTCCGGTTAGTTTCGTTGGATATCCAGACTCCGGTTATTACGTTGAGCGTCCAGGCTACGGTCCGTTTTGTTGGGTATCCAGACTTCAGTTATTACGTTGAGCGTTCATGCTCCGGTCAGTTTCGTTGGTATCCAGACTCCGGTTATTACGTTAAGCGTTTAGGCTCCGGTCAGTTTCGTTGGGTATCCAGACTCCGGTTATTACATTGAGCGGTCAGGCTCCGGTCAGTTTCTTTTGGTATCCAGACATCAGTTATTACGTTGAGCGTCCAGACTCCGGTCAGTTTCGTTGTGTATCCAGACTCCGGTTATTACGTTGAGCGTTCAGGCTCCGGTCAGTTTCGTTGGGTATCCAGACTCCGGTTTTTATGTTGAGCGTTCAGGCTCCGGTCCGTTTTGTTGGGTATCCAGACTTCAGTTATTACGTTGAGCGTTCAGGCTCCGGTCACTTTCGTTGGGAATCCAGACTCCGGTTATTACGTTGAGCATTCAGGCTCCGGTCAGTTTCGTTGGGTATCCAGACTCAGGTTATTACGTTGAGCGTTCAGGCTCCGGTCAGTTTCGTTTGGTATCCAGACTTCAGTTATTACGTTGAGCGTTCAGGCTCCGGTCAGTTTCGTTGGGTATCCAGACTCTGGTTTTTACGTTGAGCGTTCAGGCTACGGTCAGTTTCGTTGGGTGTCCAGTCTCCGGTTATTACAATGAGTGTTCAGGCTCCGGTCATTTTCGTTGAGCATCCAGACTCTAGTTATTATATTGTGCGTTCAGGCTCAGGTCAGTTTCGTTGAGTATCCAGACTTCGGTTATTACATTGAGCGTTCAGGCTCCGTTCAGTTTCGTTGGGTATCCAGACTCCGGTTTTTACGTTGAGCGTTCAGGCTCCGGTCATTTTCGTTGTGTATCCAGACTCCGGTTATTACGTTGAGCGTTCAGGCTCCAGTCAGTTTCGTTGGGTATCCAGACTCCGGTTTTTACGTTGAGCGTTCAGGCTCCGGTCAGTTTTGTTGGGTATCCAGACTCCGGTTATTATGTTGAGCGCTCAGGCTCCGATCAGTTTCGTTGGGTATTCAGACTCTGGTTATTACGTTGAGCGTTCAGGCTCTGGTCAGTTTCGTTGGGTATCCAGACTCAGGTTATTACATTGAGCGTTCAGGCTCCAGTAAGTTTCGTTTGGTATCCAGACTTCAGTTATTACGTTGAGCGTTCAGGCTCCGGTCAGTTTCGTTGGGTATCCAGACTCCAGTTTTTAAGTTGAGCGTTCAGGCTCCGGTCAGTTTTGTTGGGTATCCAGACTCTGGTTTTTACGTTGAGCGTTCAAGCTCCAGTCAGTTTTGTTGGGTATCCAGACTCCGGTTATTACGTTAAGCGTTCAGGCTCCGGACAGTTTCGTTGGGTATCCAGACTCCGGTTATTACGTTGAGCGTTTAGGCTCCGGTCAGTTTCGTTGGGTATACAGACTCCGGTTTTTACGTTGAGCGTTCAGGCTCCGGTCAGTTTCGTTGGGTATCTAGACTACGGTTATTACGTTGAGCGTTCAGGCTCCGGTCAGTTTCGTTGGGTTATTCAGACTCTGGTTATTACGTTGAGCGTTCAGGCTCCGGTCAGTTTCGTTGGGTATCCAGACTCAGGTTATTACATTGAGCGTTCAGGCTCCGGTAAGTTTCGTTTGGTATCCAGACTTCAGTTATTACGTTGAGCGTTCAGGCTCCGGTCAGTTTCGTTGGGTATCCAGACTCTGGTTTTTAAGTTGAGCGTTCAGGCTCCGGTCAGTTTTGTTGGGTATCCAGACTCCGGTTTTTACGTTGAGCGTTCAGGCTCCAGTCAGTTTTGTTGGGTATCCAGACTCCGGTTATTATGTTAAGCGTTCAGGCTCCGGACAGTTTCGTTGGGTATCCAGACTCCGGTTATTACGTTGAGCGTTTAGGCTCCGGTCAGTTTCGTTGGGTATCCAGACTCCGGTTTTTACGTTGAGCATTCAGGCTCCGGTCAGTTTCGTTGGGTATCGAGACTCCGGTTATTACATTGAGCGTTCAGGCTCCGGTCAGTTTCGTTTGGTATCCAGAATTCAGTTATTACGTTGAGCGTCCAGGCTCCGGTCAGTTTCGTTGGGTATCCAGACTCCGGTTATTACGTTGAGCGTTAAGGCTCCGATCAGTTTCGTTGGGTATCCAGACTCCGGTTATTATGTTGAGGGTTCAGGCTCCGGTCAGTTTCGTTGGGTATCCAGACTCCGGTTATTACGTTGAGCATTCAGGCTCTGGTCAGTTTCGTTGGGTATTCAGACTCCGGTTATTACGTTGAGCGTTCAAAGTCCGGTCAGTTTCGTTGGATATCCAGACTCCGGTTATTACGTTGAGCATTCAGGCTCTGGTCAATTTCGTTTGGTATTCAAACTTCAGTTATTACGTTGAGCGTTCAGGCTCCGGTCAGTTTCGTTGCATATCCAGACTCCGGTTTTTACGTTGAGCGTTAAGGCTCCGGTCAGTTTTGTTCGGTATCCAGACTCCGGTTTTTACGTTGAGCATTCAGGCTCTGGTCAGTTTTGTTGGGTATCCAGACTCCGGTTATTACCTTGAGCGTTCAGGCTCCGGTCAGTTTCGTTGGGTATCCAGACTCCGGTTTTTATGTTGAGCGTTCAGGCTCCGGTCAGTTTTGTTGGGTATCCAGACTCTGGTTTTTACGTTGAGCGTTCAGGCTCCGGTCAGTTTTGTTGCGTATCCAGACTCCGGTTATTACGTTAAGCGTTCAGGCTCCGGACAGTTTCGTTGGGTATCCAGACTCCGGTTATTACGTTGAGCGTTTAGGCTCCGGTCAGTTTCGTTGGGTATCCAGACTCCGATTTTTACGTTGAGCCTTCAGGCTCCGGTCAGTTTTGTTTGGTATCCAGACTTCAGTTATTACGTTGAGCGTTCAGGCTCCGGTCAGTTTCGTTGGGTATCCTGACTCCGGTTATTACGTTAAGCGTTCAGGCTACGGTCAGTTTCGTTGGGTATCCAGACTCCGGTTATTACGTTGAGCGTTCAAACTCCGGTCAGTTTCGTTGGGTATCCAGACTCCGGTTATTACGTTGAGCGTTCAGGCTCCGGACAGTTTCGTTGGGTATCCAGACTCCGGTTATTACGTTGAGCATTTAGGCTCTAGTCAGTTTCGTTGGGTATCCAGACTCCGGTTATTACGTTGAGCGTTCAGGCTCCGGTCAGTTTCGTCGGGTATCCAGACTCCGGTTTTTACGTTGAGCGTTCAGGCTCCGGTCAGTTTTGTTGGGTATCCAGACTCCGGTTATTATGTTGAGCGCTCAGGCTCCAGTCAGTTTCGTTGGGTATTCAGACTCTGGTTATTACGTTGAGCGTTCAGGCTCTGGTCAGTTTCGTTGGGTATCCAGACTCAGGTTATTACATTGAGCGTTCAGGCTCCGGTAAGTTTCGTTTGGTATCCAGACTTCAGTTATTACTTTGAGCGTTCAGGCTCCGGTCAGTTTCGTTGGGTATCCAGACTCCGGTATTTACGTTGAGCGTTCAGGCTCCGGTCAGTTTTGTTGGGTATCCAGACTCTGGTTTTTACGTTGAGCGTTCAGGCTCCGGTCAGTTTCGTTGGGTATCCAGACTCCGGTTATTACATTGAGCGGTCAGGCTCCGGTCAGTTTCTTTTGGTATCCAGACATCAGTTATTACGTTGAGCGTCCAGACTCCGGTCAGTTTCGTTGTGTATCCAGACTCCGGTTATTACGTTGAGCGTTCAGGCTCCGGTCAGTTTCGTTGGGTATCCAGACTCCGGTTTTTACGTTGAGCGTTCAGGCTCCGGTCCGTTTTGTTGGGTATCCAGACTTCAGTTATTACGTTGAGCGTTCAGGCTCCGGTCACTTTCGTTGGGAATCCAGACTCCGGTTATTACGTTGAGCATTCAGGCTCCGGTCAGTTTCGTTGGGTATCCAGACTCAGGTTATTACGTTGAGCGTTCAGGCTCCGGTCAGTTTCGTTTGGTATCCAGACTTCAGTTATTACGTTAAGCGTTCAGGCTCCGGTCAGTTTCGTTGGGTATCCAGACTCTGGTTTTTACGTTGAGCGTTCAGGCTACGGTCAGTTTCGTTGGGTGTCCAGTCTCCGGTTATTACAATGAGTGTTCAGGCTCCGGTCATTTTCGTTGAGCATCCAGACTCTAGTTATTATATTGTGCGTTCAGGCTCAGGTCAGTTTCGTTGAGTATCCAGACTTCGGTTATTACATTGAGCGTTCAGGCTCCGTTCAGTTTCGTTGGGTATCCAGACTCCGGTTTTTACGTTGAGCGTTCAGGCTCCGGTCATTTTCGTTGTGTATCCAGACTCCGGTTATTACGTTGAGCGTTCAGGCTCCGGTCAGTTTCGTTGGGTATCCAGACTCCGGTTTTTACGTTGAGCGTTCAGGCTCCGGTCAGTTTTGTTGGGTATCCAGACTCCGGTTATTATGTTGAGCGCTCAGGCTCCGGTCAGTTTCGTTGGGTATTCAGACTCTGGTTATTACGTTGAGCGTTCAGGCTCTGGTCAGTTTCGTTGGGTATCCAGACTCAGGTTATTACATTGAGCGTTCAGGCTCCAGTAAGTTTCGTTTGGTATCCAGACTTCAGTTATTACGTTGAGCGTTCAGGCTCCGGTCAGTTTCGTTGGGTATCCAGACTCCAGTTTTTAAGTTGAGCGTTCAGGCTCCGGTCAGTTTTGTTGGGTATCCAGACTCTGGTTTTTACGTTGAGCGTTCAAGCTCCAGTCAGTTTTGTTGGGTATCCAGACTCCGGTTATTACGTTAAGCGTTCAGGCTCCGGACAGTTTCGTTGGGTATCCAGACTCCGGTTATTACGTTGAGCGTTTAGGCTCCGGTCAGTTTCGTTGGGTATCCAGACTCCGGTTTTTACGTTGAGCGTTCAGGCTCCGGTCAGTTTCGTTGGGTATCTAGACTACGGTTATTACGTTGAGCGTTTAGGCTCCGGTCAGTTTCGTTGGGTTATTCAGACTCTGGTTATTACGTTGAGCGTTCAGGCTCCGGTCAGTTTCGTTGGGTATCCAGACTCAGGTTATTACATTGAGCGTTCAGGCTCCGGTAAGTTTCGTTTGGTATCCAGACTTCAGTTATTACGTTGAGCGTTCAGGCTCCGGTCAGTTTCGTTGGGTATCCAGACTCTGGTTTTTAAGTTGAGCGTTCAGGCTCCGGTCAGTTTTGTTGGGTATCCAGACTCCGGTTTTTACGTTGAGCGTTCAGGCTCCAGTCAGTTTTGTTGGGTATCCAGACTCCGGTTATTATGTTAAGCGTTCAGGCTCCGGACAGTTTCGTTGGGTATCCAGACTCCGGTTTTTACGTTGAGCGTTCAGGCTCCGGTCAGTTTCGTTGGGTATCGAGACTCCGGTTATTACATTGAGCGTTCAGGCTCCGGTCAGTTTCGTTTGGTATCCAGAATTCAGTTATTACGTTGAGCGTCCAGGCTCCGGTCAGTTTCGTTGGGTATCCAGACTCCGGTTATTACGTTGAGCGTTAAGGCTCCGATCAGTTTCGTTGGGTATCCAGACTCCGGTTATTATGTTGAGGGTTCAGGCTCCGGTCAGTTTCGTTGGGTATCCAGACTCCGGTTATTACGTTGAGCATTCAGGCTCCGGTCAATTTCGTTTGGTATTCAGACTCCGGTTATTACGTTGAGCGTTCAAAGTCCGGTCAGTTTCGTTGGATATCCAGACTCCGGTTATTACGTTGAGCATTCAGGCTCCGGTCAATTTCGTTTGGTATTCAGACTTCAGTTATTACGTTAAGCGTTCAGGCTCCGGTCAGTTTCGTTGCGTATCCAGACTCCGGTTTTTACGTTGAGCGTTAAGGCTCCGGTCAGTTTTGTTCGGTATCCAGACTCCGGTTTTTACGTTGAGCATTCAGGCTCTGGTCAGTTTTGTTGGGTATCCAGACTCCGGTTATTACCTTGAGCGTTCAGGCTCCGGTCAGTTTCGTTGGGTATCCAGACTCCGGTTTTTATGTTGAGCGTTCAGGCTCCGGTCAGTTTTGTTGGGTATCCAGACTCTGGTTTTTACGTTGAGCGTTCAGGCTCCGGTCAGTTTTGTTGCGTATCCAGACTCCGGTTATTACGTTAAGCGTTCAGGCTCCGGACAGTTTCGTTGGGTATCCAGACTCCGGTTATTACGTTGAGCATTTAGGCTCCGGTCAGTTTCGTTGGGTATCCAGACTCCGATTTTTACGTTGAGCCTTCAGGCTCCGGTCAGTTTTGTTTGGTATCCAGACTTCAGTTATTACGTTGAGCGTTCAGGCTCCGGTCAGTTTCGTTGGGTATCCTGACTCCGGTTATTACGTTAAGCGTTCAGGCTACGGTCAGTTTCGTTGGGTATCCAGACTCCGGTTATTACGTTGAGCGTTCAAACTCCGGTCAGTTTCGTTGGGTATCCAGACTCCGGTTATTACATTGAGCGTTCAGGCTCCGGACAGTTTCGTTGGGTATCCACACTCCGGTTATTACGTTGAGCATTTAGGCTCTAGTCAGTTTCGTTGGGTATCCAGACTCCGGTTATTACGTTGAGCGTTCAGGCTCCGGTCAGTTTCGTCGGGTATCCAGACTCCGGTTTTTACGTTGAGCGTTCAGGCTCCGGTCAGTTTTGTTGGGTATCCAGACTCCGGTTATTATGTTGAGCGCTCAGGCTCCAGTCAGTTTCGTTGGGTATTCAGACTCTGGTTATTACGTTGAGCGTTCAGGCTCTGGTCAGTTACGTTGGGTATCCAGACTCAGGTTATTACATTGAGCGTTCAGGCTCCGGTAAGTTTCGTTTGGTATCCAGACTTCAGTTATTACTTTGAGCGTTCAGGCTCCGGTCAGTTTCGTTGGGTATCCAGACTCCGGTATTTACGTTGAGCGTTCAGGCTCCGGTCAGTTTTGTTGGGTATCCAGACTCTGGTTTTTACGTTGAGCGTTCAGGCTCCAGTCAGTTTTGTTGGGTATCCAGACTCCAGTTATTACGTTAAGCGTTCATGCTCCGGACAGTTTCGTTGGGTATCCAGACTCCGGTTATTACGTTGAGCGTTTAGGCTCCGGTCAGTTTCGTTGGGTATCCAGACTCCGGTTTTTACGTTGAGCGTTCAGGCTCCGGTCAGTTTCGTTGGGTATCTAGACTACGGTTATTACGTTAAGCGTTCAGGCTCCGGTCAGTTTCGTTGGGTATCCTGACTCCAGTTATTACGTTAAGCGTTCAGGCTCCGGTCAGTTTCGTTGGGTATCGAGACTCCGGTTATTACATTGAGCGTTCAGGCTCCGGTCAGTTTCGTTTGGTATCCAGACTTCAGTTATTACGTTGAGCGTCCAGGCTCCGGTCAGTTTCGTTGGGTATCCAGACTCCGGTTATTACGTTGAGCGTTAAGGCTCCGGTCAGTTTCGTTGGGTATCCAGACTCCAGTTTTTACGTTGAGCGTTCAGGCTCCGGTCAGTTTTGTTCGGTATCCAGACTCCGGTTATTATGTTGAGGGTTCAGGCTCCGGTCAGTTTCGTTGGGTATCCAGACTCCGGTTATTACGTTGAGCGTTCAGGCTCTGGTCAGTTTCGTTGGGTATCCAGACTCCGGTTATTACGTTGAGCGTTCAAACTCCGGTCAGTTTCGTTGGATATCCAGACTCCGGTTATTACGTTGAGCGTTCAGGCTCCGGTCAGTTTCGTTTGGTATCCAGACTTCAGATATTACGTTGAGCATTCAGGCTCCGGTCAGTTTCGTTGCGTATCTAGACTCCGGTTTTTACGTTGAGCGTTCAGGCTCCGTTCAGTTTTGTTGGGTATCCAGACTCCGGTTTTTACGTTGAGCATTCAGGCTCTGGTCAGTTTTGTTGGGTATCCAGACTCCGGTTATTACATTGAGCGTTCAGGCTCCAGTCAGTTTCGTTGGGTATCCAGACTCCGGTTTTTACGTTGAGCATTCAGGCTCCGGTCAGTTTTGTTGGGTATCCAGACTCTGGTTTTTACGTTGAGCGTTCAGGCTCCGGTCAGTTTTGTTGGGTATCCAGACTCCGGTTATTACGTTAAGCGTTCAGGCTCCGGACAGTTTCGTTGGGTATCCAGACTCCGGTTATTACGTTGAGCGTTTAGGCTCCGGTCAGTTTCGTTGGATATCCAGACTCCGGTTTTTACGTTGAGTGTTCAGGCTCCGGTCAGTTTCGTTGGGTATCTAGACTCCGGTTATTACGTTGAGCGTTCAGGCTCCGGTCAGTTTCGTTGGGTATCCTGACTCCGGTTATTACATTAAGCGTTCAGGCTACGGTCAGTTTCGTTGGGTATCCAGACTCTGGTTATTACATTGAGCGTTCAAACTCCGGTCAGTTTCGTTGGGTATCCAGACTCCGGTTATTATGTTGAGCGTTCATGCTTCGGTCAGTTTCGTTTGGTATCCAGACTTCAGTTATTACGTTGAGCGTTTAGGCTCCGGTCAGTTTCGTTACATATCCACACTCCGATTTTTATGTTGAGCGTTCAGGCTCCTGTCAGTTTTGTTGGGTATCCAGACTCCGGTTTTTATATTGAGCATTCAGGCTCTGGTCAATTTTGTTGGGTATCCAGACTCCGGTTATTACGTTGAGCGTTCAGGCTCCGGTCAGTTTTGTTGGGTATCCAAACTCCGGTTTTTACGTTGAGCGTTCAGGGTCCGGTCAGTTTTGTTAAGTATCCAGACTCTGGTTTTTACGTTGAGCGTTCAGGCTCCGGCCAGTTTCGTTTGGTATCCAGACTTCAGTTATTACGTTGAGCATCCAGGCTCCGGTCAGTTTCGTTGGGTATCCAGACTCCGGTTATTACATTGAGCGTTAAGGCTCCGGTCAGTTTCGTTGCATATCCAGACTCCGGTTTTTACGTTGAGCGTTCAGGTTCCGGTCAGTTTTGTTGGGTATCCAGACTCCGGTTATTACGTTGAGCGTTTAGGCTCCGGTCAGTTTCGTTGGGTATCCAGACTCCGATTTTTACGTTGAGCGTTCAGGCTCCGGTCAGTTTCGTTGGGTATCTAGACTACGGTTTTTACGTTGAGCGTTCAGGCTCCGGTCAGTTTCGTTGGGTATCCTGACTCCGGTTATTACGTTAAGCGTTCAGGCTCCGGTCAGTTTCGTTGCGTATCCAGACTCCGGTTTTTACGTTGAGCGTTCAGGCTCCGGTCAGTTTTGTTGGGTATCCAGACTTCGGTTTTTACGTTGAGCATTCAGGCTCTGGTCAGTTTTGTTGGGTATCCAGACACCGGTTATTACGTTGAGCGTTCAGGCTCCGGTCAGTTTTGTTGGGTATCCAGACTCCGGTTTTTACGTTGAGCGTTCAGGCTCTAGTCAGTTTCGTTGGGTATCCAGACTTCAGTTATTACGTTGAGTGTTCAGGCTCCGGTTAGTTTCGTTACATATCCAGACTCCGATTTTTACGTTGAGCGTTCAGGCTCCAGTCAGTTTTGTTGAGTATCCGGACTCCGGTTTTTATGTTGAGCATTCAGGCTCTGGTCAGTTTTGTTGGGTATCCAGACTCCGGTTAGTACGTTGAGCGTTCAGGCTCCGGTCAGTTTTGTTGCATATCCAGACTCCGGTTATTACGTTAAGCGTTCAGGCTCCGGACAGTTTCGTTGGGTATCCAGACTCCGGTTATTACGTTGAGCGTTTAGGCGCCGGTCAGTTTCGTTGGGTATCCAGACTCCGATTTTTACGTTGAGCGTTCAGGCTCCGGTCAGTTTCGTTGGGTATCTAGACTACGGTTATTACGTTGAGCGTTCAGGCTCCGGTCAGTTTCGTTGGGTATCCTGACTCCGGTTATTACGTTAAGCGTTCAGGCTCCGGTCAGTTTCGTTGCGTATCCAGACTCCGGTTTTTACGTTGAGCGTTCAGGCTCCGGTCAGTTTTGTTGGGTATCCAGACTCCGATTATTACGTTGAGCGTTCAGGCTCCGGTCAGTTTCGTTGGGTATCCAGACTCCGGTTTTTACGTTGAGCGTTCAGGCTCTAGTCAGTTTCGTTGGGTATCCAGACTTCAGTTATTACGTTGAGCGTTCAGGCTCCGGTCAGTTTCGTTACATATCCAGACTCCGATTTTTACGTTGAGCGTTCAGGCTCCGGTCAGTTTTGTTGGGTATCCGGACTCCGGTTTTTATGTTGAGCATTCAGGCTCTGGTCAGTTTTGTTGGGTATCCAGACTCTGGTTATTACGTTGAGCGTTCAGGCTGCGGTCAGTTTCATTGGGTATCCAGACTACGGTTTTTACGTTGAGCGTTCAGGCTCCGGTCAGTTTTGTTGGGTATCCAGAATCTGGTTTTTCCGTTGAGCGTTCAGGCTCCGGTCAGTTTTGTTGCGTATCCAGACTCCGGTTATTACGTTAAGCGTTCAGGCTCCGGACAGTTTCGTTGGGTATCCAGACTCCGGTTATTACGTTGAGCGTTTAGGCTCCGGTCAGTTTCGTTGGGTATCCAGACTCCGATTTTTACGTTGAGCATTCAGGCTCCGGTCAGTTTCGTTGGGTATCTAGACTACGGTTATTACGTTGAGCGTTCAGGCTCCGGTCAGTTTCGTTGGGTATCCTGACTCCGGTTATTACGTTAAGCGTTCAGGCTCCGGTCAGTTTCGTTGCGTATCCAGACTCTGGTTTTTACGTTGAGCGTTCAGGCTCCGGTCAGTTTTGTTTAGTATCCAAACTTTAGTTATTACGTTGAGCGTTCAGGCTCCGGTCAGTTTCGTTGCGTATCCAGACTCCGATTTTTACGTTGAGCGTTCAGGCTCCGATCAGTTTTATTGGGTATCCAGACTCCGGTTTTTATGTTGAGCATTCAGGCTCTGGTCAGTTTTGTTGGGTATCCAGACTCCGGTTTTTATGTTGAGCGTTCAGGCTCCGGACAGTTTCGTTGGGTATCCTGACTCCAGTTATTATGTTGAGCGTTCAGGCTCCGGTCAGTTTCGTTGGGTATCCAGACTCCGGTTTTTACGTTGAGCGTTCAGGCTCCGGTCAGTTTTGTTGGGTATCCAGACTCTGGTTTTTACGTTGAGCGTTCAGGTTCCCGTCAGTTTTGTTGGGTATCCAGACTCCGGTTATTACGTTAAGCGTTCAGGCTCTAGACAGTTTCGTTGGGTATCCAGACTCCGGTTTTTACGTTGAGCGTTTAGGCTCCGGTCAGTTTCGTTGGGTATCCTGACTCCAGTTATTATGTTGAGCGTTCAGGCTCCGGTCAGTTTCGTTGGGTATCCAGACTCCAGTTTTTACGTTGAGCGTTCAGGCTCCGGTCAGTTTCGTTGGGAATCCAGACTCCGGTTATTACATTGAGCGTTCAGGCTCCGGTCAGTTTCGTTTGGTATCCAGACTTCAGTTATTACGTTGAGCGTCCGGGCTCCGGTCAGTTTCGTTGGGTATCCAGACTCCGGTTATTACGTTGAGCGTTCAGGCTCCGGTCAGTTTCGTTGGGTATCCAGACTCCGGTTTTTACGTTGAGCGTTCAGGCTCCGGTCAGTTTTGTTTAGTATCCAGACTTCAGTTATTACGTTGAGCGTTCAGGCTCCGGTCAGTTTCGTTGCGTATCCAGACTCCGATTTTTACGTTGAGCGTTCAGGCTCCGATCAGTTTTGTTGGGTATCCAGACTCCGGTCTTTATGTTGAGCATTCAGGCTCTGGTCAGTTTTGTTGGGTATCCAGACTCCGGTTTTTATGTTGAGCGTTCAGGCTCCGGTCAGTTTCGTTGGGTATCCAGACTCCGGTTTTTACGTTGAGCGTTCAGGCTCCGGTCAGTTTTGTTGGGTATCCAGACTCTGGTTTTTACGTTGAGCGTTCAGGCTCCGGTCAGTTTTGTTGGGCATCCAGACTTCGGTTATTACGTTGAGCGTTCAGGCTCCGGACAGTTTCGTTGGGTATCCAGACTCCGGTTATTACGTTGAGCGTTTAGGCTCCGGTCAGTTTCGTTGGGTATCCAGACTCCAGTTTTTACGTTCAGCGTTCAGGCTCCGGTCAGTTTTGTTGGGTATCCAGACTCCGGTTATTATGTTGAGGGTTCAGGCTCCGGTCAGTTTCGTTGGGTATCCAGACTCCGGTTATTACGTTGAGCGTTCAGGCTCTAGTCAGTTTCGTTGGGTATCCAGACTCCGGTTATTACGTTGAGCGTTCAGGCTCCGGTCAGTTTTGTTGGGTATCCAGACTCCGGTTATTACTTTGAGCGTTCAGGCTCCGGTCGGTCTCGTTTGGTATCCAGACTTCAGTTATTACGTTGAGCGTTCAGGCTCCGGTCAGTTTCGTTGCGTATCCAGACTCCGATTTTTACGTTGAGCGTTCAGGCTCCGATCAGTTTTGTTGGGTATCCAGACTCTGGTTTTTACGTTGAGCGTTCAGGTTCCCGTCAGTTTTGTTGGGTATCCAGACTCCGGTTATTACGTTAAGCGTTCAGGCTCCGGTCAGTTTCGTTGGGTATCCAGACTCCGGTTTTTACGTTGAGCGTTCAGGCTCCGGTCAGTTTTGTTGGGTATCCAGACTCTGGTTTTTACGTTGAGCGTTCAGGCTCCGGTCAGTTTTGTTGGGTATCCAGACTCCGGTTATTACGTTAAGCGTTCAGGCTCCGGACAGTTTCGTTGGGTATCCAGACTCCGGTTATTACGTTGAGCGTTTAGGCTCCGGTCAGTTTTGTTGGGTATCCAGACTCTGGTTTTTACGTTGAGCGTTCAGGCTCCGGCCAGTTTCGTTTGGTATCCAGACTCCGGTTATTACGTTGAGCGTTCAGGCTCCGGTCAGTTTCGTTGGGTATCCAGACTCCGGTTATTATTTTGAGCGTTAAGGCTCCGGTCAGTTTCGTTGGGTATCCAGACTCCAGTTTTTACGTTCAGCGTTTAGGCTCCGGTCAGTTTTGTTGGGTATCCAGACTCCGGTTATTATGTTGAGGGTTCAGGCTCCGGTCAGTTTCGTTGGGTATCCAGACTCCGGTTATTACGTTGAGCGTTTTGGCTCCGGTCAGTTTCGTTGGGTATCCAGACTCCGGTTTTTACGTTGAGCGTTCAGGCTCCGGTCAGTTTCGTTGGGTATCCAGACTCCGGTTATTACGTTGAGCGTTCAGGCTCTAGTCAGTTTCGTTGTGTAACCAGACTCCGGTTATTACGTTGAGCGTTCAAACTCCGGTCAGTTTCGTTGGGTATCCAGACTCCAGTTATTACGTTGAGCGTTCAGGCTCCGGTCAGTTTCGTTTGGTATCCAGACTTCAGTTATTACGTTGAGCGTTCAGGCTCCAGTCAGTTTCGTTGCGTATCCAGACTCCGGTTTTTACGTTGAGCGTTCAGGCTCCAGTCAGTTTTGTTGGGTATTCAGAATCCGGTTTTTACGTTGAGCATTCAGGCTCCGGTCAGTTTTGTTGGGTATCCAGACTCCGGTTATTACGTTGAGCGTTCAGGCTCCGGTCAGTTTCGTTGGGTATCCAGACTCCGGTTTTTAGGTTGAGCGTTCAGGCTCCGGTCAGTTTTATTGGGTATCCAGACTCTGGTTTTTACGTTGAGCGTTCAGGCTCCGGTCAGTTTCGTTGGGAATCCAGACTCCGGTTATTACATTGAGCGTTCAGGCTCCGGTCAGTTTCGTTTGGTATCCAGACTTCAGTTATTACGTTGAGCGTCCGGGCTCCGGTCAGTTTCGTTGGGTATCCAGACTCCGGTTATTACGTTGAGCGTTCAGGCTCCGGTCAGTTTCGTTGGGTATCCAGACTCCGGTTTTTACGTTGAGCGTTCAGGCTCCGGTCAGTTTTGTTTAGTATCCAGACTTCAGTTATTACGTTGAGCGTTCAGGCTCCGGTCAGTTTCGTTGCGTATCCAGACTCCGATTTTTACGTTGAGCGTTCAGGCTCCGATCAGTTTTGTTGGGTATCCAGACTCCGGTTTTTATGTTGAGCATTCAGGCTCTGGTCAGTTTTGTTGGGTATCCAGACTCCGGTTATTACGTTGAGCGTTCAGGCTCCGGTCAGTTTCGTTGGGTATCCAGACTCCGGTTTTTACGTTGAGCGTTCAGGCTCCGGTCAGTTTTGTTGGGTATCCAGACTCTGGTTTTTACGTTGAGCGTTCAGGCTCCGGTCAGTTTTGTTGGGCATCCAGACTTCGGTTATTACGTTGAGCGTTCAGGCTCCGGACAGTTTCGTTGGGTATCTAGACTCCGGTTATTACGTTGAGCGTTTAGGCTCCGGTCAGTTTCGTTGGGTATCCAGACTCCAGTTTTTACGTTCAGCGTTCAGGCTCCGGTCAGTTTTGTTGGGTATCCAGACTCCGGTTATTATGTTGAGGGTTCAGGCTCCGGTCAGTTTCGTTGGGTATCCAGACTCCGGTTATTACGTTGAGCGTTCAGGCTCTAGTCAGTTTCGTTGGGCATCCAGACTCCGGTTATTACGTTGAGCGTTCAGGCTCCGGTCAGTTTTGTTGGGTATCCAGACTCCGGTTATTACTTTGAGCGTTCAGGCTCCGGTCGGTCTCGTTTGGTATCCAGACTTCAGTTATTACGTTGAGCGTTCAGGCTCCGGTCAGTTTCGTTGCGTATCCAGACTCCGATTTTTACGTTGAGCGTTCAGGCTCCGATCAGTTTTGTTGGGTATCCAGACTCTGGTTTTTACGTTGAGCGTTCAGGTTCCCATCAGTTTTGTTGGGTATCCAGACTCCGGTTATTACGTTAAGCGTTCAGGCTCCGGTCAGTTTCGTTGGGTATCCAGACTCCGGTTTTTACGTTGAGCGTTCAGGCTCCGGTCAGTTTTGTTGGGTATCCAGACTCTGGTTTTTACGTTGAGCGTTCAGGTTCCGGTCAGTTTTGTTGGGTATCCAGACTCCGGTTATTACGTTAAGCGTTCAGGCTCCGGACAGTTTCGTTAGGTATCCAGACTCCGGTTATTACGTTGAGCGTTTAGGCTCCGGTCAGTTTTGTTGGGTATCCAGACTCTGGTTTTTACGTTGAGCGTTCAGGCTCCGGCCAGTTTCGTTTGGTATCCAGACTCCGGTTATTACGTTGAGCGTTCAGGCTCCGGTCAGTTTCGTTGGGTATCTAGACTCCGGTTATTATTTTGAGCGTTAAGGCTCCGGTCAGTTTCGTTGGGTATCCAGACTCCAGTTTTTACGTTCAGCGTTCAGGCTCCGGTCAGTTTTGTTGGGTATCCAGACTCCGGTTATTATGTTGAGGGTTCAGGCTCCGGTCAGTTTCGTTGGGTATCCAGACTCCGGTTATTACGTTGAGCGTTTTGGCTCCGGTCAGTTTCGTTGGGTATCCAGACTCCGGTTTTTATTTTGAGCGTTAAGGCTCCGGTCAGTTTCGTTGGGTATCCAGACTCCAGTTTTTACGTTCAGCGTTTAGGCTCCGGTCAGTTTTGTTGGGTATCCAGACTCCGGTTATTATGTTGAGGGTTCAGGCTCCGGTCAGTTTCGTTGGGTATCCAGACTCCGGTTATTACGTTGAGCGTTTTGGCTCCGGTCAGTTTCGTTGGGTATCCAGACTCCGGTTTTTACGTTGAGCGTTCAGGCTCCGGTCAGTTTCGTTGGGTATCCAGACTCCGGTTATTACGTTGAGCGTTCAGGCTCTAGTCAGTTTCGTTGTGTAACCAGACTCCGGTTATTACGTTGAGCGTTCAAACTCCGGTCAGTTTCGTTGGGTATCCAGACTCCAGTTATTACGTTGAGCGTTCAGGCTCCGGTCAGTTTCGTTTGGTATCCAGACTTCAGTTATTACGTTGAGCGTTCAGGCTCCAGTCAGTTTCGTTGCGTATCCAGACTCCGGTTTTTACGTTGAGCGTTCAGGCTCCAGTCAGTTTTGTTGGGTATTCAGAATCCGGTTTTTACGTTGAGCATTCAGGCTCCGGTCAGTTTTGTTGGGTATCCAGACTCCGGTTATTACGTTGAGCGTTCAGGCTCCGGTCAGTTTCGTTGGGTATCCAGACTCCGGTTTTTAGGTTGAGCGTTCAGGCTCCGGTCAGTTTTATTGGGTATCCAGACTCTGGTTTTTACGTTGAGCGTTCAGGCTCCGGTCAGTTTCGTTGGGAATCCAGACTCCGGTTATTACATTGAGCGTTCAGGCTCCGGTCAGTTTCGTTTGGTATCCAGACTTCAGTTATTACGTTGAGCGTCCGGGCTCCGGTCAGTTTCGTTGGGTATCCAGACTCCGGTTATTACGTTGAGCGTTCAGGCTCCGGTCAGTTTCGTTGGGTATCCAGACTCCGGTTTTTACGTTGAGCGTTCAGGCTCCGGTCAGTTTTGTTTAGTATCCAGACTTCAGTTATTACGTTGAGCGTTCAGGCTCCGGTCAGTTTCGTTGCGTATCCAGACTCCGATTTTTACGTTGAGCGTTCAGGCTCCGATCAGTTTTGTTGGGTATCCAGACTCCGGTTTTTATGTTGAGCATTCAGGCTCTGGTCAGTTTTGTTGGGTATCCAGACTCCGGTTATTACGTTGAGCGTTCAGGCTCCGGTCAGTTTCGTTGGGTATCCAGACTCCGGTTTTTACGTTGAGCGTTCAGGCTCCGGTCAGTTTTGTTGGGTATCCAGACTCTGGTTTTTACGTTGAGCGTTCAGGCTCCGGTCAGTTTTGTTGGGCATCCAGACTTCGGTTATTACGTTGAGCGTTCAGGCTCCGGACAGTTTCGTTGGGTATCCAGACTCCGGTTATTACGTTGAGCGTTTAGGCTCCGGTCAGTTTCGTTGGGTATCCAGACTCCAGTTTTTACGTTCAGCGTTCAGGCTCCGGTCAGTTTTGTTGGGTATCCAGACTCCGGTTATTATGTTGAGGGTTCAGGCTCCGGTCAGTTTCGTTGGGTATCCAGACTCCGGTTATTACGTTGAGCGTTCAGGCTCTAGTCAGTTTCGTTGGGCATCCAGACTCCGGTTATTACGTTGAGCGTTCAGGCTCCGGTCAGTTTTGTTGGGTATCCAGACTCCGGTTATTACTTTGAGCGTTCAGGCTCCGGTCGGTCTCGTTTGGTATCCAGACTTCAGTTATTACGTTGAGCGTTCAGGCTCCGGTCAGTTTCGTTGCGTATCCAGACTCCGATTTTTACGTTGAGCGTTCAGGCTCCGATCAGTTTTGTTGGGTATCCAGACTCTGGTTTTTACGTTGAGCGTTCAGGTTCCCATCAGTTTTGTTGGGTATCAAGACTCCGGTTATTACGTTAAGCGTTCAGGCTCCGGTCAGTTTCGTTGGGTATCCAGACTCCGGTTTTTACGTTGAGCGTTCAGGCTCCGGTCAGTTTTGTTGGGTATCCAGACTCTGGTTTTTACGTTGAGCGTTCAGGTTCCGGTCAGTTTTGTTGGGTATCCAGACTCCGGTTATTACGTTAAGCGTTCAGGCTCCGGACAGTTTCGTTAGGTATCCAGACTCCGGTTATTACGTTGAGCGTTTAGGCTCCGGTCAGTTTTGTTGGGTATCCAGACTCTGGTTTTTACGTTGAGCGTTCAGGCTCCGGCCAGTTTCGTTTGGTATCCAGACTCCGGTTATTACGTTGAGCGTTCAGGCTCCGGTCAGTTTCGTTGGGTATCTAGACTCCGGTTATTATTTTGAGCGTTAAGGCTCCGGTCAGTTTCGTTGGGTATCCAGACTCCAGTTTTTACGTTCAGCGTTCAGGCTCCGGTCAGTTTTGTTGGGTATCCAGACTCCGGTTATTATGTTGAGGGTTCAGGCTCCGGTCAGTTTCGTTGGGTATCCAGACTCCGGTTATTACGTTGAGCGTTTTGGCTCCGGTCAGTTTCGTTGGGTATCCAGACTCCGGTTTTTACGTTGAGCGTTCAGGCTCCGGTCAGTTTCGTTGGGTATCCAGACTCCGGTTATTACGTTGAGCGTTCAGGCTCTAGTCAGTTTCGTTGGGTATCCAGACTCCGGTTATTACGTTGAGCGTTCAAACTCCGGTCAGTTTCGTTGGGTATCCAGACTCCGGTTATTACGTTGAGCGTTCAGGCTCCGGTCAGTTTCGTTTGGTATCCAGACTTCAGTTATTACGTTGAGCGTTCAGGCTCCAGTCAGTTTCGTTGCGTATCCAGACTCCGGTTTTTACGTTGAGCGTTCAGGCTCCAGTCAGTTTTGTTGGGTATCCAGAATCCGGTTTTTACGTTGAGCATTCAGGCTCCGGTCAGTTTTGTTGGGTATCCAGACTCCGGTTATTACGTTGAGCGTTCAGGCTCCGGTCAGTTTCGTTGGGTATCCAGACTCCGGTTTTTAGGTTGAGCGTTCAGGCTCCGGTCAGTTTTATTGGGTATCCAGACTCTGGTTTTTACGTTGAGCGTTCAGGCTCCGGTCAGTTTTGTTGGGTATCCAGACTCCGGTTATTACGTTGAGCGTTCAGGCTCCGGACAGTTTCGTTGGGTATCCAGACTCCGGTTATTACGTTGAGCGTTTAGGCTCCGGTCAGTTTCGTTGGGTATCCAGACTCCAGTTTTTACGTTCAGCGTTCAGGCTCCGGTCAGTTTTGTTGGGTATCCAGACTCCGGTTATTATGTTGAGGGTTCAGGCTCCGGTCAGTTTCGTTGGGTATCCAGACTCCGGTTATTACGTTGAGCATTCAGGCTCTAGTCAGTTTCGTTGGGTATCTAGACTCCGGTTATTACGTTGAGCGTTCAAACTCCGGTCAGTTTCGTTGGGTATCAAGACTCCGGTTATTACTTTGAGCGTTCAGGCTCCGGTCGGTCTCGTTTGGTATCCAGACTTCAGTTATTACGTTGAGCGTTCAGGCTCCGGTCAGTTTCGTTGCGTATCCAGACTCCGATTTTTACGTTGAGCGTTCAGGCTCCGATCAGTTTTGTTGGGTATCCAGACTCCGGTTTTTATGTTGAGCATTCAGGCTCCCGTCAGTTTTGTTGGGTATCCAGACTCCAGTTATTACGTTGAGCGTTCAGGCTCCGGTCAGTTTCGTTGGGTATCCAGACTCCGGTTTTTACGTTGAGCGTTCAGGCTCCGGTCAGTTTTGTTGGGTATCCAGACTCTGGTTTTTACGTTGAGCGTTCAGGCTCCGGTCAGTTTTGTTGGGTATCCAGACTCCGGTTATTACGTTAAGCGTTCAGGCTCCGGACAGTTTCGTTGGGTATCCAGACTCCGGTTATTACGTTGAGCGTTTAGGCTCCGGTCAGTTTTGTTGGGTATCCAGACTCCGGTTTTTACGTTGAGCATTCAGGCTCTAGTCAGTTTTGTTGGGTATCCAGACTCCGGTTATTACGTTGAGCGTTCAGGCTCCGGTCAATTTCGTTGGGTATCCAGACTCCGGTTTTTACGTTGAGCGTTCAGGCTCCGGTCAGTTTTGTTGGGTATCCAGACTCTGGTTTTTACGTTGAGCGTTCAGGTTCCCGTCAGTTTTGTTGGGTATCCAGACTCCGGTTATTACGTTAAGCGTTCAGGCTCCAGACAGTTTCGTTGGGTATCCAGACTCCGGTTATTACGTTGAGCGTTTTGGCTCCGGTCAGTTTCGTTGGGTATCCAGACTCCGGTTTTTACGTTGAGCGTTCAGGCTCCAGTCAGTTTCGTTGGGTATCTAGACTCCAGTTATTACGTTGAGCGTTCAGGCTCCGGTCAGTTTCGTTTGGTATCCAGACTTCAGTTATTACGTTGAGCGTTCAGGCTCCGGTCAGTTTCGTTGCGTATCCAGACTCCGGTTTTTACGTTGAGCGTTCAGGCTCCGGCCAGTTTCGTTTGGTATCCAGACTTCAGTTATTACGTTGAGCGTTCAGGCTCCGGTCAGTTTCGTTGGGTATCCAGACTCCGGTTTTTACGTTGAGCGTTCAGGCTCCGGTCAGTTTTGTTGGGTATCCAGACTCTGGTTTTTACGTTGAGCGTTCAGGTTCCCGTCAGTTTTGTTGGGTATCCAGACTCCGGTTATTACGTTAAGCGTTCAGGCTCCAGACAGTTTCGTTGGGTATCCAGACTCCGGTTATTACGTTGAGTGTTTTGGCTCCGGTCAGTTTCGTTGGGTATCCAGACTCCGGTTTTTACGTTGAGCGTTCAGGCTCCAGTCAGTTTCGTTGGGTATCTAGACTCCGGTTATTACGTTGAGCGTTCAGGCTCCGGTCAGTTTCGTTTGGTATCCAGACTTCAGTTATTACGTTGAGCGTTCAGGCTCCGGTCAGTTTCGTTGCGTATCCAGACTCCGGTTTTTACGTTGAGCGTTCAGGCTCCGGCCAGTTTCGTTTGGTATCCAGACTTCAGTTATTACGTTGAGCGTTCAGGCTCCGGTCAGTTTTGTTGGGTATCCAGACTCCGGTTATTACGTTGAGCGTTCAGGCTCCGGTCAGTTTCGTTGGGTATCCAGACTCCGGTTTTTACATTGAGCGTTCAGGCTCCGGTCAGTTTTGTTGGGTATCCAGACTCTGGTTTTTACGTTGAGCGTTCAGGCTCCGGTCAGTTTTGTTGGGTATCCAGACTCCGGTTATTACGTTGAGCGTTCAGGCTCCGGACAGTTTCGTTGGGTATCCAGACTCCGGTTATTACGTTGAGCGTTTAGGCTCCGGTCAGTTTCGTTGGGTATCCAGACTCCAGTTTTTACGTTCAGCGTTCAGGCTCCGGTCAGTTTTGTTGGGTATCCAGACTCCGGTTATTATGTTGAGGGTTCAGGCTCCGGTCAGTTTCGTTGGGTATCCAGACTCCGGTTATTACGTTGAGCGTTCAGGCTCCGGTCAGTTTCGTTGGGTATCCAGACTCCGGTTATTACGTTGAGCGTTCAAACTCCGGTCAGTTTCGTTGGGTATCCAGACTCCGGTTATTACTTTGAGCGTTCAGGCTCCGGTCAGTTTTGTTGGGTATCCAGAATCCGGTTTTTACGTTGAGCATTCAGGCTCCGGTCAGTTTTGTTGGGTATCCAGACTCCGGTTATTACGTTGAGCGTTCAGGCTCCGGTCAGTTTCGTTGGGTATCCAGACTCCGGTTTTTAGGTTGAGCGTTCAGGCTCCGGTCAGTTTTATTGGGTATCCAGACTCTGGTTTTTACGTTGAGCGTTTAGGCTCCGGTCAGTTTCGTTGGGTATCCAGACTCCGGTTATTACGTTGAGCGTTCAGGCTCCGGACAGTTTCGTTGGGTATCCAGACTCCGGTTATTACGTTGAGCGTTTAGGCTCCGGTCAGTTTCGTTGGGTATCCAGACTCCAGTTTTTACGTTCAGCGTTCAGGCTCCGGTCAGTTTTGTTGGGTATCCAGACTCCGGTTATTACGTTGAGGGTTCAGGCTCCGGTCAGTTTCGTTGGGTATCCAGACTCCGGTTATTACATTGAGCGTTCAGGCTCTAGTCAGTTTCGTTGGGTATCCAGACTCCGGTTATTACGTTGAGCGTTCAAACTCCGGTCAGTTTCGTTGGGTATCCAGACTCCGGTTATTACTTTGAGCGTTCAGGCTCCGGTCGGTCTCGTTTGGTATCCAGACTTCGGTTATTACGTTGAGCGTTCAGGCTCCGGTCAGTTTCGTTGCGTATCCAGACTCCGATTTTTACGTTGAGCGTTCAGGCTCCGATCAGTTTTGTTGGGTATCCAGACTCCGGTTTTTATGTTGAGCATTCAGGCTCCCGTCAGTTTTGTTGGGTATCCAGACTCCGGTTGTTACGTTGAGCGTTCAGGCTCCGGACAGTTTCGTTGGGTATCCAGACTCCGGTTATTACGTTGAGCGTTCAGGCTCCGGTCAGTTTCGTTGGGTATTCAGACTCCGGTTTTTACGTTGAGCGTTCAGGCTCCGGTCAGTTTTGTTGGGTATCTAGACTCCGGTTATTACGTTGAGCGTTCAGGCTCCGGTCAGTTTCGTTGGGTATCCTGACTCCGGTTATTACGTTGAGCGTTAAGGCTCCGGTCAGTTTCGTTGCGTATCCAAACTCCGGTTTTTACGTTGAGCGTTCAGGCTCCGGTCAGTTTTGTTGGGTATCCAGACTCTGGTTTTTACGTTGAGCATTCAGGCTCTAGTCAGTTTTGTTGGGTATCCAGACTCTGGTTATTACGTTGAGCGTTCAGGCTCTAGTCAGTTTCGTTGGGTATCCAGACTTCGGTTATTACGTTGAGCGTTCAAACTCCGGTCAGTTTCGTTGGGTATCCAGACTCCGGTTATTACGTTGAGCGTTCAGGCTCCGGTCAGTTTCGTTTGGTATCCAGACTTCAGTTATTACGTTGAGCGTTCAGGCTTCGGTCAGTTTCGTTGCGTATCCAGACTCCGGTTTTTACGTTGAGCGTTCAGGCTCCGGTCAGTTTTGTTGGGTATCCAGACTCCGGTTTTTACGTTGAGCGTTCAGGCTCCGGTCAGTTTTGTTGGGTATCCAGACTCCGGTTATTACGTTGATTGTTCAGGCTCCGGTCAGTTTCGTTGCGTATCCAGACTCCGATTTTTACGTTGTGCGTTCAGGCTCCGATCAGTTTTGTTGGGTATCCAGACTCCGGTTTTTATGTTGAGCATTCAGGCTCCGGTCAGTTTCGTTGGGTATCCAGACTCCGGTTATTACGTTGAGCGTTCAGGCTCCGGTCAGTTTTGTTGGGTATCCAGACTCTGGTTTTTACGTTGAGCGTTCAGGCTCCGGTCAGTTTTGTTGGGTATCCAGACTCTGGTTTTTACATTGAGCGTTCAGGCTCCGGTCAGTTTTGTTGGGTATCTAGACTCTGGTTATTACGTTAAGCGTTCAGGCTCCGGACAGTTTCGTTGGGTATCTAGACTCCGGTTATTACGTTGAGCGTTTAGGCTCCGGTCAGTTTCGTTGGGTATTCAGACTCCGGTTTTTACGTTGAGCGTTCAGGCTCCGGTCAGTTTCGTTGGGTATCTAGACTCCGGTTATTACGTTGAGCGTTCAGGCTCCGGTCAGTTTCGTTGGGTATCCTGACTCCGGTTATTACGTTGAGCGTTAAGGCTCCGGTCAGTTTCGTTGCGTATCCAAACTCCGGTTTTTACGTTGAGCGTTCAGGCTCCGGTCAGTTTTGTTGGGTATCCAGACTCTGGTTTTTACGTTGAGCATTCAGGCTCTAGTCAGTTTTGTTGGGTATCCAGACTCTGGTTATTACGTTGAGCGTTCAGGCTCTAGTCAGTTTCGTTGGGTATCCAGACTTCGGTTATTACGTTGAGCGTTCAAACTCCGGTCAGTTTCGTTGGGTATCCAGACTCCGGTTATTACGTTGAGCGTTCAGGCTCCGGTCAGTTTCGTTTGGTATCCAGACTTCAGTTATTACGTTGAGCGTTCAGGCTTCGGTCATTTTCGTTGCGTATCCAGACTCCGGTTTTTACGTTGAGCGTTCAGGCTCCGGTCAGTTTTGTTGGGTATCCAGACTCCGGTTTTTACGTTGAGCGTTCAGGCTCCGGTCAGTTTTGTTGGGTATCCATACTCCGGTTATTACGTTGAGCGTTCAGGCTCTGGTCAGTTTCGTTGAGTATCCAGACTCCGGTTATTATTTTGAGCGTTAAGGCTCCGGTCAGTTTCGTTGGGTATCCAGACTCCAGTTTTTACGTTCAGGGTTCAGGCTCCGGTCAGTTTTGTTGGGTATCCAGACTCCGGTTATTATATTGAGGGTTCAGGCTCCGGTCAGTTTCGTTGGGTATCCAGACTCCGGTTATTACGTTGAGCGTTCAGGCTCTAGTCAGTTTCGTTGGGTATCCAGACTCCGGTTATTACGTTGAGCGTTCAAACTCCGGTCAGTTTCGTTGGGTATCCAGACTCCGGTTATTACTTTGAGCGTTCAGGCTCCGGTCAGTTTCGTTTGGTATCCAGACTTCAGTTATTACGTTGAGCGTTCAGGCTCCGGTCAGTTTCGTTGCGTATCCAGACTCCGGTTTTTACGTTGAGCGTTCAGGCTCCGGTCAGTTTTGTTTAGTATCCAGACTTCAGTTATTACGTTGAGCGTTCAGGCTCCGGTCAGTTTCGTTGCGTATCCAGACTCCGATTTTTACGTTGTGCGTTCAGGCTCCGATCAGTTTTGTTGGGTATCCAGACTCCGGTTTTTATGTTGAGCATTCAGGCTCCGGTCAGTTTCGTTGGGTATCCAGACTCCGGTTATTACGTTGAGCGTTCAGGCTCTGGTCAGTTTTGTTGGGTATCCAGACTCTGGTTTTTACGTTGAGCGTTCAGGCTCCGGTCAGTTTTGTTGGGTATCCAGACTCTGGTTTTTACGTTGAGCGTTTAGGCTCCGGTCAGTTTTGTTGGGTATCTAGACTCTGGTTATTACGTTAAGCGTTCAGGCTCCGGACAGTTTCGTTGGGTATCTAGACTCCGGTTATTACGCTGAGCGTTTAGGCTCCGGTCAGTTTCGTTGGGTATTCAGACTCCGGTTTTTACGTTGAGCGTTCAGGCTCCGGTCAGTTTCGTTGGGTATCTAGACTCCGGTTATTACGTTGAGCGTTCAGGCTCCGGTCAGTTTCGTTGGGTATCCTGACTCCGGTTATTACGTTGAGCGTTAAGGCTCCGGTCAGTTTCGTTGCGTATCCAAACTCCGGTTTTTACGTTGAGCGTTCAGGCTCCGGTCAGTTTTGTTGGGTATCCAGACTCTGGTTTTTACGTTGAGCATTCAGGCTCTAGTCAGTTTTGTTGGGTATCCAGACTCTGGTTATTACGTTGAGCGTTCAGGCTCTAGTCAGTTTCGTTGGGTATCCAGACTTCGGTTATTACGTTGAGCGTTCAAACTCCGGTCAGTTTCGCTGGGTATCCAGACTCCGGTTATTACGTTGAGCGTTCAGGCTCCGGTCAGTTTCGTTCGATATCCAGACTCCGGTTATTACGTTGAGCGTTCAGGCTCCGGTCAGTTTCGTTGGGTATCCAGACTCCGGTTTTTACGTTGAGCGTTCAGGCTCCAGTCAGTTTTATTGGGTATCCAGACTCCGGTTATTACGTTGAGCGTTCAGGCTCCGGTCAGTTTTGTTGGGTATCCAGACTCCGGTTATTACGTTGAGCGTTCAGGCTCCGGTCAGTTTCGTTGGGTATCCAGACTCCGGTTTTTACGTTGAGCGTTCAGGCTCTGGTCAGTTTTGTTGGGTATCCAGACTCTGGTTTTTACGTTGAGCGTTCAGGCTCCGGTCAGTTTTGTTGGGTATCCAGACTCCGGTTATTACGTTGATCGTTCAGGCTCTGGTCAGTTTCGTTGAGTATCCAGACTCCGGTTATTATTTTGAGCGTTAAGGCTCCGGTCAGTTTCGTTGGGTATCCAGACTCCAGTTTTTACGTTCAGGGTTCAGGCTCCGGTCAGTTTTGTTGGGTATCCAGACTCCGGTTATTATGTTGAGGGTTCAGGCTCCGGTCAGTTTCGTTGGGTATCCAGACTCCGGTTATTACGTTGAGCGTTCAGGCTCTAGTCAGTTTAGTTGGGTATCCAGACTCCGGTTATTACGCTGAGCGTTCAAACTCCGGTCAGTTTCGTTGGGTATCCAGACTCCGGTTATTACTTTGAGCGTTCAGGCTCCGGTCAGTTTCGTTTGGTATCCAGACTTCAGTTATTACGTTGAGCGTTCAGGCTCCGGTCAGTTTCGTTGCGTATCCAGACTCCGGTTTTTACGTTGAGCGTTCAGGCTCCGGTCAGTTTTGTTTAGTATCCAGACTTCAGTTATTACGTTGAGCGTTCAGGCTCCGGTCAGTTTCGTTGCGTATCCAGACTCCGATTTTTACGTTGAGCGTTCAGGCTCCGATCAGTTTTGTTGGGTATCCAGACTCCGGTTTTTATGTTGAGCATTCAGGCTCTGGTCAGTTTTGTTGGGTATCCAGACTCCGGTTATTACGTTGAGCGTTCAGGCTCCGGTCAGTTTCGTTGGGTATCCAGACTCCGGTTTTTACGTTGAGCGTTCAGGCTCCGGTCAGTTTTGTTGGGTATCCAGACTCTGGTTTTTACGTTGAGCGTTCACGCTCCGGTCAGTTTTGTTGGGTATCCAGACTCCGGTTATTACGTTAAGCGTTCAGGCTCCGGACAGTTTCGTTGGGTATCCAGACTCCGGTTATTACGTTGAGCGTTTAGGCTCCGGTCAGTTTCGTTGGGTATCCAGACTCCGGTTTTTACGTTGAGCGTTTCGGCTCCGTTCAGTTTTGTTGGGTATCCAGACTCTGGTTTTTACGTTGAGCGTTCAGGCACCGGTCAGTTTTGTTGGGTATCCTGACTCCGGTTTTTACGTTAAGCGTTCAGGCTCCGGTCAGTTTCGTTGCGTATCCAAACTCCGGTTTTTACGTTGAGCGTTTAGGCTCCGGTCAGTTTCGTTGGGTATCCAGACTCTGGTTTTTATGTTGAGCGTTCAGGCTCCGGTCAGTTTTGTTGGGTATCCAGACTCTGGTTTTTACGTTGAGCGTTCAGGCTCCCGTCAGTTTTGTTGGGTATCCAGACTCCGGTTATTACGTTAAGCGTTCAGGCTCCAGACAGTTTCGTTGGGTATCCAGACTCCGGTTATTACGTTGAGCGTTTAGGCTCCGGTCAGTTTCGTTGGGTATCCAGACTCTGGTTTTTACGTTGAGCGTTCAGGCTCCAGTCAGTTTCGTTGGGTATCTAGACTCCGGTTATTATGTTGAGCGTTCAGGCTCCGGTCAGTTTCGTTGGGTATCCTGACTCCGGTTATTACGTTAAGCGTTCAGGCTCCGGTCAGTTTCGTTGGGTATCCAGACTCCGGTTATTACATTGAGCGTTCAGGCTCCGGCCAGTTTTGTTTGGTATCCAGACTTCAGTTATTACGTTGAGCGTTCAGGCTCCGGTCAGTTTCGTTGAGTATCTAGACTCCGGTTATTATTTTGAGCGTTAAGGCTCCGGTCAGTTTCGTTGGGTATCCAGACTCCAGTTTTTACGTTCAGGGTTCAGGCTCCGGTCAGTTTTGTTGGGTATCCAGACTACGGTTATTATGTTGAGGGTTCAGGCTCCGGTCAGTTTCGTTGGGTATCCAGACTCCGGTTATTTCGTTGAGCGTTCAGGCTCTAGTCAGTTTCGTTGGGTATCCAGACTCCGGTTATTACGTTGAGCGTTCAAACTCCGGTCAGTTTCGTTGGGTATCCAGACTCCGGTTATTACGTTGAGCGTTCAGGCACCGATCAGTTTCGTTTGGTATCCAGACTTCAGTTATTACGTTGAGCGTTCAGGCTCCGATCAGTTTCGTTGCGTATCCAGACTCCGGTTTTTACGTTGAGCGTTCAGGCTCCGGTCAGTTTTGTTGGGTATCCAGACTCCGGTTTTTACGTTGAGCATTCAGGCTCCGGTCAGTTTCGTTGGGTATCCAGACTCCGGTTATTACGTTGAGCGTTCAGGCTCCGGTCAGTTTCGTTGGGTATCCAGACTCTGGTTTTTACGTTGAGCGTTCAGGCTCCGGTCAGTTTTGTTGGGTATCCAGACTCTGGTTTTTACGTTGAGCGTTCAGGCTCCGGTCAGTTTTGTTGGGTATCCAGACTCCGGTTTTTACGTTGAGCATTCAGGCTCCGGTCAGTTTTGTTGGGTATCCAGACTCCGGTTATTACGTTGAGCGTTCAGGCTCCGGACAGTTTCGTTGGGTATCCAGACTCCGGTTATTACGTTGAGCGTTTAGGCTCCGGTCAGTTTCGTTGGGTATCCAGACTCCAGTTTTTACGTTCAGCGTTCAGGCTCCGGTCAGTTTTTTTGGGTATCCAGACTCCGGTTATTATGTTGAGGGTTCAGGCTCCGGTCAGTTTCGTTGGGTATCCAGACTCCGGTTATTACGTTGAGCGTTCAGGCTCTAGTCAGTTTCGTTGGGTATCCAGACTCCGGTTATTATGTTGAGCGTTCAAACTCCGGTCAGTTTTGTTGGGTATCCAGACTCCGGTTATTACGTTGAGCGTTCAGGCTCCGGTCAGTTTCGTTTGGTATCCAGACTTCAGTTATTACGTTGAGCGTTCAGGCTTCGGTCAGTTTCGTTGCGTATCCAGACTCCGGTTTTTACGTTGAGCGTTCAGGCTCCGGTCAGTTTTGTTGGGTATCCAGACTCCGGTTTTTACGTTGAGCATTCAGGCTCTGGTCAGTTTTGTTGGGTATCCAGACTCCGGTTATTAAGTTGAACGTTTAGGCTCCGGTCAGTTTCGTTGGGTATCCAGACTCCGGTTTTTACGTTGAGCGTTCAGGCTCCGGTCAGTTTCGTTGGGTATCTAGACTCCGGTTATTATGTTGAGCGTTCAGGCTCCGGTCAGTTTCGTTGGGTATCATGACTCCGGTTATTACGTTAAGCGTTCAGGCTCCGGTCAGTTTCGTTGGGTATCCAGACTCCGGTTATTACATTGAGCGTTTAGGCTCCGGTCAGTTTCGTTGGATATCCAGACTCCGGTTTTTACGTTGAGTGTTCAGGCTCCGGTCAGTTTCGTTGGGTATCTAGACTCCGGTTATTACGTTGAGCGTTAAGGCTCCGGTCAGTTTCGTTGGGTATCCAGACTCCGATTTTTACGTTGAACGTTCAGGCTCCGGTCAGTTTCGTTGGGTATCTAGACTACGGTTATTACGTTGAGCGTTCAGGCTCCGGTCAGTTTCGTTGGGTATCATGACTCCGGTTATTACGTTAAGCGTTCAGGCTCCGGTCAGTTTCGTTGCGTATCCAGACTCCGGTTTTTACGTTGAGCGTTCAGGCTCCGGTCAGTTTTGTTGGGTATCCAGACTCCGGTTTTTACGTTGAGCATTCAGGCTCTGGTCAGTTTTGTTGGGTATCCAGACTCCGGTTATTAAGTTGAACGTTCAGGCTCCGGTCAGTTTCGTTGGGTATCCAGACTCCGGTTTTTACGTTGAGCGTTCAGGCTCCGGTCAGTTTTGTTGGGTATCCAGACTCTGGTTTTTACGTTGAGCGTTCAGGCTCCGGTCAGTTTTGTTAGGTATCCAGACTCCGGTTATTACGTTGAGCGTTCAGGCTCCAGACAGTTTCGTTGGGTATCCAGGCTCCGGTTATTACGTTGAGCGTTTAGGCTCCGGTCAGTTTCGTTGGGTATCCAGACTCCAGTTTTTACGTTCAGCGTTCAGGCTCCGGTCAGTTTTTTTGGGTATCCAGACTCCGGTTATTATGTTGAGGGTTCAGGCTCCGGTCAGTTTCGTTGGGTATCCAGACTCCGGTTATTACATTGAGCGTTCAGGCTCTAGTCAGTTTCGTTGGGTATCCAGACTCCGGTTATTATGTTGAGCGTTCAAACTCCGGTCAGTTTTGTTGGGTATCCAGACTCCGGTTATTACGTTGAGCGTTCAGGCTCCGGTCAGTTTCGTTTGGTATCCAGACTTCAGTTATTACGTTGAGCGTTCAGGCTCCGGTCAGTTTCAATGCGTATCCAGACTCCGGTTTTTACGTTGAGCGTTCAGGCTCCGGTCAGTTTTGTTGGGTATCCAGACTCCGGTTTTTACGTTGAGCATTCAGGCTCTGGTCAGTTTTGTTGGGTATCCAGACTCCGGTTATTAAGTTGAACGTTTAGGCTCCGGTCAGTTTCGTTGGGTATCCAGACTCCGGTTTTTACGTTGAGCGTTCAGGCGCCGGTCAGTTTTGTTGGATATCCAGACTCCGGTTTTTACGTTGAGCGTTCAGGCTCCGGTCAATTTTGTTGGGTATCCAGACTTCAGTTATTACGTTGAGCGTTTAGGCTCCGGTCAGTTTCGTTGGGTATCCAGACTCCGGTTATTACGTTGAGCGTTCAGGCTCCGGTCAGTTTCGTTGGGTATCCAGACTCAGGTTATTACGTTGAGCGTTTAGGCTCCGGTCAGTTTCGTTTGGTATCCAGACTTCAGTTATTACGTTGAGCGTTTAGGCTCCGGTCAATTTCGTTGCGTATCCAGACTCTGGTTTTTACGTTGAGCGTTCAGGCTACAATCAGTTTTGTTGGGTGTTCAGACTACGGTTATTATAATGAGCGTTCAGGCTTCGGTCATTTTCGTTGAGCATCCAGACTCCAGTTATTATGTTGTGCGTTCAGGCTCTGGTCAGTTTCGTTGAGTATCCAGACTACGGTTATTACATTGAGCGTTCAGGCTCCGTTCAGTTTCGTTGGGTATCCAGACTCCGGTTATTACGTTAAGCGTTCAGGCTCCGGTCAGTTTCGTTGTGTATCCAGACTCCGGTTATTATGTTGAGCGTTCAGGCTCCGGTCAGTTTCGTTGGGTATCCAGGCTCCGGTTATTACGTTGAGCGTTCAGGCTCCGTTCAGTTTCGTTGGGTATCCAGACTCCGGTTTTTACGTTGAGCGTTCAGGCTCCGGTCAGTTTTTTTGGGTATCCAGACTCCTGTTATTACGTTGAGCGTTCAGGCTCCGGTCAGTTTCGTTGGGTATCCAGACTCCGGTTATTACGTTAAGCGTTCAGGCTCCGGTCAGTTTCGTTGGGTATCCAGACTCCAGTTTTTACGTTCAGGGTTCAGGATCCGGTCAGTTTCGTTGGGTATCCAGACTCCAGTTATTACGTTGAGCGTCCAGGCTCCGGTCAGTTTCGTTGTGAATCCAGACTTCGGTTATTACGTTGAGCGTTCAGGCTCCGGTCAGTTTCGTTGGGTATCCAGACTCCGGTTATTACGTTGAGCGTTAAGGCTCCGGTCAGTTTCGTTGGGTATCCAGACTCCGGTTATTACGTTGAGCGTTCAGGCTCCGGTCAGTTTCGTTTGGTATCCAGACTTCAGTTATTACGTTGAGCGTTCAGGCTTCGGTCATTTTCGTTGCGTATCCAGACTCCGGTTTTTACGTTGAGCGTTCAGGCTCCGGTCAGTTTTGTTGGGTATCCAGACTCCGGTTTTTACGTTGAGCGTTCAGGCTCCGGTCAGTTTTGTTGGGTATCCATACTCCGGTTATTACGTTGAGCGTTCAGGCTCTGGTCAGTTTCGTTGAGTATCCAGACTCCGGTTATTATTTTGAGCGTTAAGGCTCCGGTCAGTTTCGTTGGGTATCCAGACTCCAGTTTTTACGTTCAGGGTTCAGGCTCCGGTCAGTTTTGTTGGGTATCCAGACTCCGGTTATTATGTTGAGGGTTCAGGCTCCGGTCAGTTTCGTTGGGTATCCAGACTCCGGTTATTACGTTGAGCGTTCAGGCTCTAGTCAGTTTCGTTGGGTATCCAGACTCCGGTTATTACGTTGAGCGTTCAAACTCCGGTCAGTTTCGTTGGGTATCCAGACTCCGGTTATTACTTTGAGCGTTCAGGCTCCGGTCAGTTTCGTTTGGTATCCAGACTTCAGTTATTACGTTGAGCGTTCAGGCTCCGGTCAGTTTCGTTGCGTATCCAGACTCCGGTTTTTACGTTGAGTGTTCAGGCTCCGGTCAGTTTTGTTTAGTATCCAGACTTCAGTTATTACGTTGAGCGTTCAGGCTCCGGTCAGTTTCGTTGCGTATCCAGACTCCGATTTTTACGTTGTGCGTTCAGGCTCCGATCAGTTTTGTTGGGTATCCAGACTCCGATTTTTATGTTGAGCATTCAGGCTCCGGTCAGTTTCGTTGGGTATCCAGACTCCGGTTATTACGTTGAGCGTTCAGGCTCTGGTCAGTTTTGTTGGGTATCCAGACTCTGGTTTTTACGTTGAGCGTTCAGGCTCCGGTCAGTTTTGTTGGGTATCCAGACTCCGGTTTTTACGTTGAGCATTCAGGCTCTGGTCAGTTTTGTTGGGTATCCAGACTCCGGTTATTAAGTTGAACGTTTAGGCTCCGGTCAGTTTCGTTGGGTATCCAGACTCCGGTTTTTACGTTGAGCGTTCAGGCTCCGGTCAGTTTCGTTGGGTATCTAGACTCCGGTTATTATGTTGAGCGTTCAGGCTCCGGTCAGTTTCGTTGGGTATCATGACTCCGGTTATTACGTTAAGCGTTCAGGCTCCGGTCAGTTTCGTTGGGTATCCAGACTCCGGTTATTACATTGAGCGTTTAGGCTCCGGTCAGTTTCGTTGGATATCCAGACTCCGGTTTTTACGTTGAGTGTTCAGGCTCCGGTCAGTTTCGTTGGGTATCTAGACTCCGGTTATTACGTTGAGCGTTAAGGCTCCGGTCAGTTTCGTTGGGTATCCAGACTCCGATTTTTACGTTGAACGTTCAGGCTCCGGTCAGTTTCGTTGGGTATCTAGACTACGGTTATTACGTTGAGCGTTCAGGCTCCGGTCAGTTTCGTTGGGTATCATGACTCCGGTTATTACGTTAAGCGTTCAGGCTCCGGTCAGTTTCGTTGCGTATCCAGACTCCGGTTTTTACGTTGAGCGTTCAGGCTCCGGTCAGTTTTGTTGGGTATCCAGACTCCGGTTTTTACGTTGAGCATTCAGGCTCTGGTCAGTTTTGTTGGGTATCTAGACTCCGGTTATTAAGTTGAACGTTCAGGCTCCGGTCAGTTTCGTTGGGTATCCAGACTCCGGTTTTTACGTTGAGCGTTCAGGCTCCGGTCAGTTTTGTTGGGTATCCAGACTCTGGTTTTTACGTTGAGCGTTCAGGCTCCGGTCAGTTTTGTTAGGTATCCAGACTCCGGTTATTACGTTGAGCGTTCAGGCTCCAGACAGTTTCGTTGGGTATCCAGGCTCCGGTTATTACGTTGAGCGTTTAGGCTCCGGTCAGTTTCGTTGGGTATCCAGACTCCAGTTTTTACGTTCAGCGTTCAGGCTCCGGTCAGTTTTTTTGGGTATCCAGACTCCGGTTATTATGTTGAGGGTTCAGGCTCCGGTCAGTTTCGTTGGGTATCCAGACTCCGGTTATTACATTGAGCGTTCAGGCTCTAGTCAGTTTCGTTGGGTATCCAGACTCCGGTTATTATGTTGAGCGTTCAAACTCCGGTCAGTTTTGTTGGGTATCCAGACTCCGGTTATTACGTTGAGCGTTCAGGCTCCGGTCAGTTTCGTTTGGTATCCAGACTTCAGTTATTACGTTGAGCGTTCAGGCTCCGGTCAGTTTCAATGCGTATCCAGACTCCGGTTTTTACGTTGAGCGTTCAGGCTCCGGTCAGTTTTGTTGGGTATCCAGACTCCGGTTTTTACGTTGAGCATTCAGGCTCTGGTCAGTTTTGTTGGGTATCCAGACTCCGGTTATTAAGTTGAACGTTTAGGCTCCGGTCAGTTTCGTTGGGTATCCAGACTCCGGTTTTTACGTTGAGCGTTCAGGCGCCGGTCAGTTTTGTTGGATATCCAGACTCCGGTTTTTACGTTGAGCGTTCAGGCTCCGGTCAATTTTGTTGGGTATCCAGACTTCAGTTATTACGTTGAGCGTTTAGGCTCCGGTCAGTTTCGTTGGGTATCCAGACTCCGGTTATTACGTTGAGCGTTCAGGCTCCGGTCAGTTTCGTTGGGTATCCAGACTCAGGTTATTACGTTGAGCGTTTAGGCTCCGGTCAGTTTCGTTTGGTATCCAGACTTCAGTTATTACGTTGAGCGTTTAGGCTCCGGTCAATTTCGTTGCGTATCCAGACTCTGGTTTTTACGTTGAGCGTTCAGGCTACAATCAGTTTTGTTGGGTGTTCAGACTACGGTTATTATAATGAGCGTTCAGGCTTCGGTCATTTTCGTTGAGCATCCAGACTCCAGTTATTATGTTGTGCGTTCAGGCTCTGGTCAGTTTCGTTGAGTATCCAGACTACGGTTATTACATTGAGCGTTCAGGCTCCGTTCAGTTTCGTTGGGTATCCAGACTCCGGTTATTACGTTAAGCGTTCAGGCTCCGGTCAGTTTCGTTGTGTATCCAGACTCCGGTTATTATGTTGAGCGTTCAGGCTCCGGTCAGTTTCGTTGGGTATCCAGGCTCCGGTTATTACGTTGAGCGTTCAGGCTCCGTTCAGTTTCGTTGGGTATCCAGACTCCGGTTTTTACGTTGAGCGTTCAGGCTCCGGTCAGTTTTTTTGGGTATCCAGACTCCTGTTATTACGTTGAGCGTTCAGGCTCCGGTCAGTTTCGTTGGGTATCCAGACTCCGGTTATTACGTTAAGCGTTCAGGCTCCGGTCAGTTTCGTTGGGTATCCAGACTCCGGTTATTACATTGAGCGTTAAGGCTCCGGTCAGTTTCGTTGGGTATCCAGACTCCAGTTATTACGTTGAGCGTCCAGGCTCCGGTCAGTTTCGTTGTGAATCCAGACTTCGGTTATTACGTTGAGCGTTCAGGCTCCGGTCAGTTTCGTTGGGTATCCAGACTCCGGTTATTACGTTGAGCGTTAAGGCTCCGGTCAGTTTCGTTGGGTATCCAGACTCCGGTTATTACGTTGAGCGTTCAGGCTCCGGTCAGTTTCGTTTGGTATCCAGACTTCAGTTATTACGTTGAGCGTTCAGGCTTCGGTCATTTTCGTTGCGTATCCAGACTCCGGTTTTTACGTTGAGCGTTCAGGCTCCGGTCAGTTTTGTTGGGTATCCAGACTCCGGTTTTTACGTTGAGCGTTCAGGCTCCGGTCAGTTTTGTTGGGTATCCATACTCCGGTTATTACGTTGAGCGTTCAGGCTCTGGTCAGTTTCGTTGAGTATCCAGACTCCGGTTATTATTTTGAGCGTTAAGGCTCCGGTCAGTTTCGTTGGGTATCCAGACTCCAGTTTTTACGTTCAGGGTTCAGGCTCCGGTCAGTTTTGTTGGGTATCCAGACTCCGGTTATTATGTTGAGGGTTCAGGCTCCGGTCAGTTTCGTTGGGTATCCAGACTCCGGTTATTACGTTGAGCGTTCAGGCTCTAGTCAGTTTCGTTGGGTATCCAGACTCCGGTTATTACGTTGAGCGTTCAAACTCCGGTCAGTTTCGTTGGGTATCCAGACTCCGGTTATTACTTTGAGCGTTCAGGCTCCGGTCAGTTTCGTTTGGTATCCAGACTTCAGTTATTACGTTGAGCGTTCAGGCTCCGGTCAGTTTCGTTGCGTATCCAGACTCCGGTTTTTACGTTGAGCGTTCAGGCTCCGGTCAGTTTTGTTTAGTATCCAGACTTCAGTTATTACGTTGAGCGTTCAGGCTCCGGTCAGTTTCGTTGCGTATCCAGACTCCGATTTTTACGTTGTGCGTTCAGGCTCCGATCAGTTTTGTTGGGTATCCAGACTCCGGTTTTTATGTTGAGCATTCAGGCTCCGGTCAGTTTCGTTGGGTATCCAGACTCCGGTTATTACGTTGAGCGTTCAGGCTCTGGTCAGTTTTGTTGGGTATCCAGACTCTGGTTTTTACGTTGAGCGTTCAGGCTCCGGTCAGTTTTGTTGGGTATCCAGACTCTGGTTTTTACGTTGAGCGTTTAGGCTCCGGTCAGTTTTGTTGGGTATCTAGACTCTGGTTATTACGTTAAGCGTTCAGGCTCCGGACAGTTTCGTTGGGTATCTAGACTCCGGTTATTACGCTGAGCGTTTAGGCTCCGGTCAGTTTCGTTGGGTATTCAGACTCCGGTTTTTACGTTGAGCGTTCAGGCTCCGGTCAGTTTCGTTGGGTATCTAGACTCCGGTTATTACGTTGAGCGTTCAGGCTCCGGTCAGTTTCGTTGGGTATCCTGACTCCGGTTATTACGTTGAGCGTTAAGGCTCCGGTCAGTTTCGTTGCGTATCCAAACTCCGGTTTTTACGTTGAGCGTTCAGGCTCCGGTCAGTTTTGTTGGGTATCCAGACTCTGGTTTTTACGTTGAGCATTCAGGCTCTAGTCAGTTTTGTTGGGTATCCAGACTCTGGTTATTACGTTGAGCGTTCAGGCTCTAGTCAGTTTCGTTGGGTATCCAGACTTCGGTTATTACGTTGAGCGTTCAAACTCCGGTCAGTTTCGCTGGGTATCCAGACTCCGGTTATTACGTTGAGCGTTCAGGCTCCGGTCAGTTTCGTTCGATATCCAGACTCCGGTTATTACGTTGAGCGTTCAGGCTCCGGTCAGTTTCGTTGGGTATCCAGACTCCGGTTTTTACGTTGAGCGTTCAGGCTCCAGTCAGTTTTATTGGGTATCCAGACTCCGGTTATTACGTTGAGCGTTCAGGCTCCGGTCAGTTTTGTTGGGTATCCAGACTCCGGTTATTACGTTGAGCGTTCAGGCTCCGGTCAGTTTCGTTGGGTATCCAGACTCCGGTTTTTACGTTGAGCGTTCAGGCTCTGGTCAGTTTTGTTGGGTATCCAGACTCCGGTTTTTACGTTGAGCGTTCAGGCTCCGGTCAGTTTTGTTGGGTATCCAGACTCCGGTTATTACGTTGATCGTTCAGGCTCTGGTCAGTTTCGTTGAGTATCCAGACTCCGGTTATTATTTTGAGCGTTAAGGCTCCGGTCAGTTTCGTTGGGTATCCAGACTCCAGTTTTTACGTTCAGGGTTCAGGCTCCGGTCAGTTTTGTTGGGTATCCAGACTCCGGTTATTATGTTGAGGGTTCAGGCTCCGGTCAGTTTCGTTGGGTATCCAGACTCCGGTTATTACGTTGAGCGTTCAGGCTCTAGTCAGTTTAGTTGGGTATCCAGACTCCGGTTATTACGTTGAGCGTTCAAACTCCGGTCAGTTTCGTTGGGTATCCAGACTCCGGTTATTACTTTGAGCGTTCAGGCTCCGGTCAGTTTCGTTTGGTATCCAGACTTCAGTTATTACGTTGAGCGTTCAGGCTCCGGTCAGTTTCGTTGCGTATCCAGACTCCGGTTTTTACGTTGAGCGTTCAGGCTCCGGTCAGTTTTGTTTAGTATCCAGACTTCAGTTATTACGTTGAGCGTTCAGGCTCCGGTCAGTTTCGTTGCGTATCCAGACTCCGATTTTTACGTTGAGCGTTCAGGCTCCGATCAGTTTTGTTGGGTATCCAGACTCCGGTTTTTATGTTGAGCATTCAGGCTCTGGTCAGTTTTGTTGGGTATCCAGACTCCGGTTATTACGTTGAGCGTTCAGGCTCCGGTCAGTTTCGTTGGGTATCCAGACTCCGGTTTTTACGTTGAGCGTTCAGGCTCCGGTCAGTTTTGTTGGGTATCCAGACTCTGGTTTTTACGTTGAGCGTTCACGCTCCGGTCAGTTTTGTTGGGTATCCAGACTCCGGTTATTACGTTAAGCGTTCAGGCTCCGGACAGTTTCGTTGGGTATCCAGACTCCGGTTATTACGTTGAGCGTTTAGGCTCCGGTCAGTTTCGTTGGGTATCCAGACTCCGGTTTTTACGTTGAGCGTTTCGGCTCCGTTCAGTTTTGTTGGGTATCCAGACTCTGGTTTTTACGTTGAGCGTTCAGGCACCGGTCAGTTTTGTTGGGTATCCTGACTCCGGTTTTTACGTTAAGCGTTCAGGCTCCGGTCAGTTTCGTTGCGTATCCAAACTCCGGTTTTTACGTTGAGCGTTTAGGCTCCGGTCAGTTTCGTTGGGTATCCAGACTCTGGTTTTTATGTTGAGCGTTCAGGCTCCGGTCAGTTTTGTTGGGTATCCAGACTCTGGTTTTTACGTTGAGCGTTCAGGCTCCCGTCAGTTTTGTTGGGTATCCAGACTCCGGTTATTACGTTAAGCGTTCAGGCTCCAGACAGTTTCGTTGGGTATCCAGACTCCGGTTATTACGTTGAGCGTTTAGGCTCCGGTCAGTTTCGTTGGGTATCCAGACTCTGGTTTTTACGTTGAGCGTTCAGGCTCCAGTCAGTTTCGTTGGGTATCTAGACTCCGGTTATTATGTTGAGCGTTCAGGCTCCGGTCAGTTTCGTTGGGTATCCTGACTCCGGTTATTACGTTAAGCGTTCAGGCTCCGGTCAGTTTCGTTGGGTATCCAGACTCCGGTTATTACATTGAGCGTTCAGGCTCCGGCCAGTTTTGTTTGGTATCCAGACTTCAGTTATTACGTTGAGCGTTCAGGCTCCGGTCAGTTTCGTTGAGTATCTAGACTCCGGTTATTATTTTGAGCGTTAAGGCTCCGGTCAGTTTCGTTGGGTATCCAGACTCCAGTTTTTACGTTCAGGGTTCAGGCTCCGGTCAGTTTTGTTGGGTATCCAGACTACGGTTATTATGTTGAGGGTTCAGGCTCCGGTCAGTTTCGTTGGGTATCCAGACTCCGGTTATTTCGTTGAGCGTTCAGGCTCTAGTCAGTTTCGTTGGGTATCCAGACTCCGGTTATTACGTTGAGCGTTCAAACTCCGGTCAGTTTCGTTGGGTATCCAGACTCCGGTTATTACGTTGAGCGTTCAGGCACCGATCAGTTTCGTTTGGTATCCAGACTTCAGTTATTACGTTGAGCGTTCAGGCTCCGGTCAGTTTCGTTGCGTATCCAGACTCCGGTTTTTATGTTGAGCGTTCAGGCTCCGGTCAGTTTTGTTGGGTATCCAGACTCCGGTCTTTACGTTGAGCATTCAGGCTCCGGTCAGTTTCGTTGGGTATCCAGACTCCGGTTATTACGTTGAGCGTTCAGGCTCCGGTCAGTTTCGTTGGGTATCCAGACTCTGGTTTTTACGTTGAGCGTTCAGGCTCCGGTCAGTTTTGTTGGGTATCCAGACTCTGGTTTTTACGTTGAGCGTTCAGGCTCCGGTCAGTTTTGTTGGGTATCCAGACTCCGGTTTTTACGTTGAGCATTCAGGCTCCGGTCAGTTTTGTTGGGTATCCAGACTCCGGTTATTACGTTGAGCGTTCAGGCTCCGGACAGTTTCGTTGGGTATCCAGACTCCGGTTATTACGTTGAGCGTTTAGGCTCCGGTCAGTTTCGTTGGGTATCCAGACTCTGGTTTTTATGTTGAGCGTTCAGGCTCCGGTCAGTTTTGTTGGGTATCCAGACTCTGGTTTTTACGTTGAGCGTTCAGGCTCCCGTCAGTTTTGTTGGGTATCCAGACTCCGGTTATTACGTTAAGCGTTCAGGCTCCAGACAGTTTCGTTGGGTATCCAGACTCCGGTTATTACGTTGAGCGTTTAGGCTCCGGTCAGTTTCGTTGGGTATCCAGACTCTGGTTTTTACGTTGAGCGTTCAGGCTCCAGTCAGTTTCGTTGGGTATCTAGACTCCGGTTATTATGTTGAGCGTTCAGGCTCCGGTCAGTTTCGTTGGGTATCCTGACTCCGGTTATTACGTTAAGCGTTCAGGCTCCGGTCAGTTTCGTTGGGTATCCAGACTCCGGTTATTACATTGAGCGTTCAGGCTCCGGCCAGTTTTGTTTGGTATCCAGACTTCAGTTATTACGTTGAGCGTTCAGGCTCCGGTCAGTTTCGTTGAGTATCTAGACTCCGGTTATTATTTTGAGCGTTAAGGCTCCGGTCAGTTTCGTTGGGTATCCAGACTCCAGTTTTTACGTTCAGGGTTCAGGCTCCGGTCAGTTTTGTTGGGTATCCAGACTACGGTTATTATGTTGAGGGTTCAGGCTCCGGTCAGTTTCGTTGGGTATCCAGACTCCGGTTATTTCGTTGAGCGTTCAGGCTCTAGTCAGTTTCGTTGGGTATCCAGACTCCGGTTATTACGTTGAGCGTTCAAACTCCGGTCAGTTTCGTTGGGTATCCAGACTCCGGTTATTACGTTGAGCGTTCAGGCACCGATCAGTTTCGTTTGGTATCCAGACTTCAGTTATTACGTTGAGCGTTCAGGCTCCGGTCAGTTTCGTTGCGTATCCAGACTCCGGTTTTTACGTTGAGCGTTCAGGCTCCGGTCAGTTTTGTTGGGTATCCAGACTCCGGTTTTTACGTTGAGCATTCAGGCTCCGGTCAGTTTCGTTGGGTATCCAGACTCCGGTTATTACGTTGAGCGTTCAGGCTCCGGTCAGTTTCGTTGGGTATCCAGACTCTGGTTTTTACGTTGAGCGTTCAGGCTCCGGTCAGTTTTGTTGGGTATCCAGACTCTGGTTTTTACGTTGAGCGTTCAGGCTCCGGTCAGTTTTGTTGGGTATCCAGACTCCGGTTTTTACGTTGAGCATTCAGGCTCCGGTCAGTTTTGTTGGGTATCCAGACTCCGGTTATTACGTTGAGCGTTCAGGCTCCGGACAGTTTCGTTGGGTATCCAGACTCCGGTTATTACGTTGAGCGTTTAGGCTCCGGTCAGTTTCGTTGGGTATCCAGACTCCAGTTTTTACGTTCAGCGTTCAGGCTCCGGTCAGTTTTTTTGGGTATCCAGACTCCGGTTATTATGTTGAGGGTTCAGGCTCCGGTCAGTTTCGTTGGGTATCCAGACTCCGGTTATTACGTTGAGCGTTCAGGCTCTAGTCAGTTTCGTTGGGTATCCAGACTCCGGTTATTATGTTGAGCGTTCAAACTCCGGTCAGTTTTGTTGGGTATCCAGACTCCGGTTATTACGTTGAGCGTTCAGGCTCCGGTCAGTTTCGTTTGGTATCCAGACTTCAGTTATTACGTTGAGCGTTCAGGCTCCGGTCAGTTTCGTTGCGTATCCAGACTCCGGTTTTTACGTTGAGCGTTCAGGCTCCGGTCAGTTTTGTTGGGTATCCAGACTCCGGTTTTTACGTTGAGCATTCAGGCTCTGGTCAGTTTTGTTGGGTATCCAGACTCCGGTTATTAAGTTGAACGTTTAGGCTCCGGTCAGTTTCGTTGGGTATCCAGACTCCGGTTTTTACGTTGAGCGTTCAGGCTCCGGTCAGTTTCGTTGGGTATCTAGACTCCGGTTATTATGTTGAGCGTTCAGGCTCCGGTCAGTTTCGTTGGGTATCATGACTCCGGTTATTACGTTAAGCGTTCAGGCTCCGGTCAGTTTCGTTGGGTATCCAGACTCCGGTTATTACATTGAGCGTTTAGGCTCCGGTCAGTTTCGTTGGATATCCAGACTCCGGTTTTTACGTTGAGTGTTCAGGCTCCGGTCAGTTTCGTTGGGTATCTAGACTCCGGTTATTACGTTGAGCGTTAAGGCTCCGGTCAGTTTCGTTGGGTATCCAGACTCCGATTTTTACGTTGAACGTTCAGGCTCCGGTCAGTTTCGTTGGGTATCTAGACTACGGTTATTACGTTGAGCGTTCAGGCTCCGGTCAGTTTCGTTGGGTATCATGACTCCGGTTATTACGTTAAGCGTTCAGGCTCCGGTCAGTTTCGTTGCGTATCCAGACTCCGGTTTTTACGTTGAGCGTTCAGGCTCCGGTCAGTTTTGTTGGGTATCCAGACTCCGGTTTTTACGTTGAGCATTCAGGCTCTGGTCAGTTTTGTTGGGTATCCAGACTCCGGTTATTAAGTTGAACGTTCAGGCTCCGGTCAGTTTCGTTGGGTATCCAGACTCCGGTTTTTACGTTGAGCGTTCAGGCTCCGGTCAGTTTTGTTGGGTATCCAGACTCTGGTTTTTACGTTGAGCGTTCAGGCTCCGGTCAGTTTTGTTAGGTATCCAGACTCCGGTTATTACGTTGAGCGTTCAGGCTCCAGACAGTTTCGTTGGGTATCCAGGCTCCGGTTATTACGTTGAGCGTTTAGGCTCCGGTCAGTTTCGTTGGGTATCCAGACTCCAGTTTTTACGTTCAGCGTTCAGGCTCCGGTCAGTTTTTTTGGGTATCCAGACTCCGGTTATTATGTTGAGGGTTCAGGCTCCGGTCAGTTTCGTTGGGTATCCAGACTCCGGTTATTACATTGAGCGTTCAGGCTCTAGTCAGTTTCGTTGGGTATCCAGACTCCGGTTATTATGTTGAGCGTTCAAACTCCGGTCAGTTTTGTTGGGTATCCAGACTCCGGTTATTACGTTGAGCGTTCAGGCTCCGGTCAGTTTCGTTTGGTATCCAGACTTCAGTTATTACGTTGAGCGTTCAGGCTCCGGTCAGTTTCAATGCGTATCCAGACTCCGGTTTTTACGTTGAGCGTTCAGGCTCCGGTCAGTTTTGTTGGGTATCCAGACTCCGGTTTTTACGTTGAGCATTCAGGCTCTGGTCAGTTTTGTTGGGTATCCAGACTCCGGTTATTAAGTTGAACGTTTAGGCTCCGGTCAGTTTCGTTGGGTATCCAGACTCCGGTTTTTACGTTGAGCGTTCAGGCGCCGGTCAGTTTTGTTGGATATCCAGACTCCGGTTTTTACGTTGAGCGTTCAGGCTCCGGTCAATTTTGTTGGGTATCCAGACTTCAGTTATTACGTTGAGCGTTTAGGCTCCGGTCAGTTTCGTTGGGTATCCAGACTCCGGTTATTACGTTGAGCGTTCAGGCTCCGGTCAGTTTCGTTGGGTATCCAGACTCAGGTTATTACGTTGAGCGTTTAGGCTCCGGTCAGTTTCGTTTGGTATCCAGACTTCAGTTATTACGTTGAGCGTTTAGGCTCCGGTCAATTTCGTTGCGTATCCAGACTCTGGTTTTTACGTTGAGCGTTCAGGCTACAATCAGTTTTGTTGGGTGTTCAGACTACGGTTATTATAATGAGCGTTCAGGCTTCGGTCATTTTCGTTGAGCATCCAGACTCCAGTTATTATGTTGTGCGTTCAGGCTCTGGTCAGTTTCGTTGAGTATCCAGACTACGGTTATTACATTGAGCGTTCAGGCTCCGTTCAGTTTCGTTGGGTATCCAGACTCCGGTTATTACGTTAAGCGTTCAGGCTCCGGTCAGTTTCGTTGTGTATCCAGACTCCGGTTATTATGTTGAGCGTTCAGGCTCCGGTCAGTTTCGTTGGGTATCCAGGCTCCGGTTATTACGTTGAGCGTTCAGGCTCCGTTCAGTTTCGTTGGGTATCCAGACTCCGGTTTTTACGTTGAGCGTTCAGGCTCCGGTCAGTTTTTTTGGGTATCCAGACTCCTGTTATTACGTTGAGCGTTCAGGCTCCGGTCAGTTTCGTTGGGTATCCAGACTCCGGTTATTACGTTAAGCGTTCAGGCTCCGGTCAGTTTCGTTGGGTATCCAGACTCCGGTTATTACATTGAGCGTTAAGGCTCCGGTCAGTTTCGTTGGGTATCCAGACTCCAGTTATTACGTTGAGCGTCCAGGCTCCGGTCAGTTTCGTTGTGAATCCAGACTTCGGTTATTACGTTGAGCGTTCAGGCTCCGGTCAGTTTCGTTGGGTATCCAGACTCCGGTTATTACGTTGAGCGTTAAGGCTCCGGTCAGTTTCGTTGGGTATCCAGACTCCGGTTATTACATTGAGCGTCCAGGCTCCGGTCAGTTTCGTTGTGTATCCAGACTCCGGTTATTACGTTGAGCGTTCAGGCTCCGGTCAGTTTCGTTGGGTATCCAGACTCCGGTTTTTACGTTGAGCGTTCAGGCTCCGGTCAGTTTTTTTGGGTATCCAGACTCCTGTTATTACGTTGAGCGTTCAGGCTCCGGTCAGTTTCGTTGGGTATCCAGACTCCGGTTATTACGTTAAGCGTTCAGGCTCCGGTTAGTTTCGTTGGGTATCCAGACTCCGGTTATTACATTGAGCGTTAAGGCTCCGGTCAGTTTCGTTGGGTATCCAGACTCCAGTTATTACGTTGAGCGTCCAGGCTCCGGTCAGTTTCGTTGTGAATCCAGACTTCGGTTATTACGTTGAGCGTTAAGGCTCCGGTCAGTTTCGTTGGGTATCCAGACTCCGGTTATTACGTTGAGCGTTAAGGCTCCGGTCAGTTTCGTTGGGTATCCAGACTCCAGTTATTACGTTGAGCGTCCAGGCTCCGGTCAGTTTCGTTGTGTATCCAGACTCCGGTTATTACGTTGAGCGTTCAGGCTCCGGTCAAAATTTCGTTGGGTATCCAGACTCCGGTTTTGACGTTGAGCGTTCAGGTTCCGGTCCGTTTTGTTGGGTATCCAGACTTCAGTTATTACGTTGAGCGTTCAGGCTCCGGTCAGTTTCGTTGGGTATCCAGACTCCGGTTATTACGTTGAGCGTTCAGGCTCCGGTCAGTTTCGTTGGGTATCCAGACTCAGGTTATTACGTTGAGCGTTCAGGCTCCGGTCAGTTTCGTTTGGTATCCAGACTTCAGTTATTACGTTGAGCGTTCAGGCTCCAGTCAATTTCGTTGGGTATCCAGACTCTGGTTTTTACGTTGAGCATTCAGGCTACGGTCAGTTTTGTTGGGTGTCCAGACTCCGGTTATTACAATGAGCGTTCAGGCTCCGGTCATTTTCATTGAGCATCCAGACTCTAGTTATTATGTTGTGCGTTCAGGCTCCGGTCAGTTTCGTTGAGTATCCAGACTCCGGTTATTACGTTGAACGTTCAGGCTCCGTTCAGTTTCGTTGGGTATCCAGACTCCGGTTATTACGTTAAGCGTTCAGACTCCGGTCAATTTCTTTGTGTATCCAGACTCCGGTTATTACGTTGAGCGTTCAGGCTCCGGTCAGTTTCGTTGGGTATCCAGACTCCGGTTTTTATGTTGAGCGTTCAGGCTCCGGTCAGTTTTGTTGGGTATCCAGACTCCGGTTATTATGTTGAGCGCTCAGGCTCCGGTCAATTTCGTTGGGTATCCAGACTCCGGTTATTACGTTAAGCGTTCAGGCTCCGGTCAGTTTGGTTGGGTATCCAGACTCCGGTTATTACATTGAGCGTTCAGGCTCCGATCAGTTTCGTTTGGTATCCAGACTTCAGTTATTACATTGAGCGTCCAGGCTCCCGTCAGTTTCGTTGGGTATCCAGACTCCGGTTATTACGTTGAGTGTTAAGGCTCCGGTCAGTTTCGTTGGGTATCCAGACTCCAGTTTTTACGTTGAGCGTTCAGGCTCCGGTCAGTTTTGTTGGGTATCCAGACTCCGGTTATTATGTTGAGGGTTCAGGCTCCGGTCAGTTTCGTTGGGTATCCAGACTCCGGTTATTACGTTGAGCGTTCAGGCTCTGGTCAGTTTCGTTGGGTATCCAGACTCCGGTTATTACGTTGAGCATTCAAACTCCGGTCAGTTTCGTTGGGTATCCAGACTCCGGTTATTACGTTGATCGTTCAGGCTCCGTTCAGTTTCGTTTGGTATCCAGACTTCAGTTATTACGTTGAGCGTTCAGGCTCCGGTCAGTTTCGTTGCGTATCCAGACTCCGGTTTTTACGTTGAGCGTTCAGGCTCCGGTCAGTTTTGTTGGGTACCCAGACTCCGGTTTTTACGTTGAGCATTCAGGCTCCGGTCAGTTTTGTTGGGTATCCTGACTCCGGTTATTACGTTGAGCGTTCAGGCTCCGGTCAGGTTCGTTGGGTATCCAGACTACGGTTATTACGTTGAGCGTTCAGGCTCCGGTCAGTTTTGTTGGGTATCCAGACTCCGGTTATTACTTTGAGCAATCAGGCTCTGGTCAGTTTCGTTGGGTATCCAGACTCCGGTTATTACGTTGAGCGTTCAGGCTCCGGTCAGTTTCGTTTGGTATCCAGACTTAGGTTATTACATTGATCGTTCAGGCTCCGGTCAGTTTCGTTGTGTATCCAGACTCCGGTTATTACGTTGAGCGTTCAGGCTACGGTCAGGTTCGTTTGGTATCCAGACTCCGGTTTTTACGTTGAGCGTTCAGGCTCCGGTCAGTTTTTTTAGGTATCCAGACTCTGGTTTTTACGTTGAGCATTCAGGCTCCGGTCAGTTTCGTTGGGTATCCAGACTCCAGTTTTTACTTTGAGCGTTCAGGCTCCGGTCAGTTTCGTTGGATATCCAGACTCCGGTTTTTACGTTGAGGGTTCAGGCTCCGGTCAGTTTCGTTGGGTATCCAGACTCCGGTTATTACGTTGAGCGTTCAGGCTGTGGTCAGTTTCGTTGGGTATCCAGACTCTGGTTATTACGTTGAGCGTTCAAACTCCGGTCAGTTTCGTTGGGTATCTAGACTTCAGTTATTACGTTGAGCGTTCAGGCTCCGGTCAGTTTCGTTGCGTATCCAGACTCCGGTTTTTACGTTAAGCGTTCAGGCTCCGGTCAGTTTTGTTGGGTATCTAGACTCCGGTTTTTACGTTGAGCATTCAGGCTCCGGTCAGTTTTGTTGGGTATCCTGACTCCAGTTATTACGTTGAGCGTTCAGGCTCCGGTCAGGTTCGTTGGGTATCCAGACTACGGTTATTACGTTGAGCGTTCAGGCTCCGGTCAGTTTTGTTGGGTATCCAGACTCCGGTTATTACGTTGAGCAATCAGGCTCCGGTCAGTTTCGTTGGGTATCCAGACTCCGGTTATTACGTTGAGCGTTCAGGCTCCGGTCAGTTTTGTTTGGTATCCAGACTCAGGTTATTACATTGATCGTTCAGGCTCCGGTCAGTTTCGTTGTGTATCCAGACTCCGATTATTACGTTGAGCGTTCAGGCTCCGGTCAGGTTCGTTGGGTATCCAGACTACAGTTATTACGTTGAGCGTTCAGGCTCCGGTCAGTTTTGTTGGGTATCCAGACTCCGGTTATTATGTTGAGCGTTTTAGCTCCGGTCAGTTTCGTTAGGTATCCAGACTCCGGTTATTACGTTGAGCGTTCAGGCTCCGGTCAGTTTCATTGGGTATCCAGACTCATGTTATTACATTGGGCGTTCAGGCTCCGGTCAGTTTCGTTTGGTATCCAGACTTCGGTTTTTACGTTGAGCGTTCAGGCTTCGGTCAGTTTTGTTGGGTATCCAGACTCTGGTTTTTACGTTGAGCGTTCAGGCTCCGGTCAGTTTTGTTGGGTATCCAGACTCCGGTTATTAGGTTAAGCGTTCAGGCTCCGGTCAGTTTCGTTGGGTATCCAGACTCCGGTTATTACGTTGAGCGTTCAGGCTCTGGTCAGTTTCGTTGGGTATCCAGACTCTGGTTATTACGTTGAGTGTTCAGGCTCAGGTCAGTTTCGTTGGGTATCCAGACTCAGGTTATTACATTGAGCGTTCAGGCTCCGGTAAGTTTCGTTTGGTATCCAGACTTCAGTTATTACGTTGAGCGTTCAGGCTCCGGTCAGTTTCGTTGGGTATCCAGACTCCGGTTTTTACTTTGAGCGTTCAGGCTCCGGTCAGTTTTGTTGGGTATCCAGACTCTGGTTTTTACGTTGAGCGTTCAGGCTCCGGTCAGTTTTGTTGGGTATCCAGACTCCGGTTATTACATTAAGCGTTCAGGCTCCGGACAGTTTCGTTGGGTATCCAGACTCCGGTTATTACATTGAGCGTTTAGGCTCCGGTCAGTTTCATTGGGTATCCAGACTCCGGTTTTTACGTTGAGGGTTCAGGCTCCGGTCAGTTTCGTTGGGTATCCAGACTCTGGTTATTACGTTGAGCGTTCAGGCTCCGGTCAGTTTCATTGCGTATCCAGACTTTAGTTATTACGTTGAGCGTCCAGGCTCCAGTCAGTTTCGTTGGGTATCCAGACTCCGGTTATTACGTTGAGCGTTAAGGCTCCGGTCAGTTTCGTTGGGTATCCAAACTCCAGTTTTTACGTTGAGCGTTCAGGCTCCGGTCAGTTTTGTTGGGTATCCAGACTCCGGTTATTATGTTGAGGGTTCATGCTCCGGTCAGTTTCGTTGGGTATCCAGACTCCGGTTATTACGTTGAGCGTTCAGGCTCTGGTCAGTTTCGTTGGGTATCCAGACTCCGGTTATTACGTTGAGCGTTCAAACTCCGGTCAGTTTCGTTGGGTATCCAGACTCCGGTTATTACGTTGATCGTTCAGGCTCCGGTCAGTTTCGTTTGGTATCCAGACTTCAATTATTACGTTGAGCGTTCAGGCTCCGGTCAGTTTCGTTGCGTATCCAGACTCCGGTTTTTACGTTGAGCGTTCAGGCTCCGGTCAGTTTGGTTGGGTATCCAGACTCCGGTTATTACATTGAGCGTTCAGGCTCCGATCAGTTTCGTTTGGTATCCAGACTTCAGTTATTACATTGAGCGTCCAGGCTCCCGTCAGTTTCGTTGGGTATCCAGACTCCGGTTATTACGTTGAGTGTTAAGGCTCCGGTCAGTTTCGTTGGGTATCCAGACTCCAGTTTTTACGTTGAGCGTTCAGGCTCCGGTCAGTTTTGTTGGGTATCCAGACTCCGGTTATTATGTTGAGGGTTCAGGCTCCGGTCAGTTTCGTTGGGTATCCAGACTCCGGTTATTACGTTGAGCGTTCAGGCTCTGGTCAGTTTCGTTGGGTATCCAGACTCCGGTTATTACGTTGAGCATTCAAACTCCGGTCAGTTTCGTTGGGTATCCAGACTCCGGTTATTACGTTGATCGTTCAGGCTCCGTTCAGTTTCGTTTGGTATCCAGACTTCAGTTATTACGTTGAGCGTTCAGGCTCCGGTCAGTTTCGTTGCGTATCCAGACTCCGGTTTTTACGTTGAGCGTTCAGGCTCCGGTCAGTTTTGTTGGGTACCCAGACTCCGGTTTTTACGTTGAGCATTCAGGCTCCGGTCAGTTTTGTTGGGTATCCTGACTCCGGTTATTACGTTGAGCGTTCAGGCTCCGGTCAGGTTCGTTGGGTATCCAGACTACGGTTATTACGTTGAGCGTTCAGGCTCCGGTCAGTTTTGTTGGGTATCCAGACTCCGGTTATTACTTTGAGCAATCAGGCTCTGGTCAGTTTCGTTGGGTATCCAGACTCCGGTTATTACGTTGAGCGTTCAGGCTCCGGTCAGTTTCGTTTGGTATCCAGACTTAGGTTATTACATTGATCGTTCAGGCTCCGGTCAGTTTCGTTGTGTATCCAGACTCCGGTTATTACGTTGAGCGTTCAGGCTACGGTCAGGTTCGTTTGGTATCCAGACTCCGGTTTTTACGTTGAGCGTTCAGGCTCCGGTCAGTTTTTTTAGGTATCCAGACTCTGGTTTTTACGTTGAGCATTCAGGCTCCGGTCAGTTTCGTTGGGTATCCAGACTCCAGTTTTTACTTTGAGCGTTCAGGCTCCGGTCAGTTTCGTTGGATATCCAGACTCCGGTTTTTACGTTGAGGGTTCAGGCTCCGGTCAGTTTCGTTGGGTATCCAGACTCCGGTTATTAAGTTGAGCGTTCAGGCTGTGGTCAGTTTCGTTGGGTATCCAGACTCTGGTTATTACGTTGAGCGTTCAAACTCCGGTCAGTTTCGTTGGGTATCTAGACTTCAGTTATTACGTTGAGCGTTCAGGCTCCGGTCAGTTTCGTTGCGTATCCAGACTCCGGTTTTTACGTTAAGCGTTCAGGCTCCGGTCAGTTTTGTTGGGTATCTAGACTCCGGTTTTTACGTTGAGCATTCAGGCTCCGGTCAGTTTTGTTGGGTATCCTGACTCCAGTTATTACGTTGAGCGTTCAGGCTCCGGTCAGTTTTGTTGGGTATCCAGACTCCGGTTATTACGTTGAGCAATCAGGCTCCGGTCAGTTTCGTTGGGTATCCAGACTCCGGTTATTACGTTGAGCGTTCAGGCTCCGGTCAGTTTTGTTTGGTATCCAGACTCAGGTTATTACATTGATCGTTCAGGCTCCGGTCAGTTTCGTTGTGTATCCAGACTCCGATTATTACGTTGAGCGTTCAGGCTCCGGTCAGGTTCGTTGGGTATCCAGACTACAGTTATTACGTTGAGCGTTCAGGCTCCGGTCAGTTTTGTTGGGTATCCAGACTCCGGTTATTATGTTGAGCGTTTTAGCTCCGGTCAGTTTCGTTAGGTATCCAGACTCCGGTTATTACGTTGAGCGTTCAGGCTCCGGTCAGTTTCATTGGGTATCCAGACTCATGTTATTACATTGGGCGTTCAGGCTCCGGTCAGTTTCGTTTGGTATCCAGACTTCGGTTTTTACGTTGAGCGTTCAGGCTTCGGTCAGTTTTGTTGGGTATCCAGACTCTGGTTTTTACGTTGAGCGTTCAGGCTCCGGTCAGTTTTGTTGGGTATCCAGACTCCGGTTATTAGGTTAAGCGTTCAGGCTCCGGTCAGTTTCGTTGGGTATCCAGACTCCGGTTATTACGTTGAGCGTTCAGGCTCTGGTCAGTTTCGTTGGGTATCCAGACTCTGGTTATTACGTTGAGTGTTCAGGCTCAGGTCAGTTTCGTTGGGTATCCAGACTCAGGTTATTACATTGAGCGTTCAGGCTCCGGTAAGTTTCGTTTGGTATCCAGACTTCAGTTATTACGTTGAGCGTTCAGGCTCCGGTCAGTTTCGTTGGGTATCCAGACTCCGGTTTTTACTTTGAGCGTTCAGGCTCCGGTCAGTTTTGTTGGGTATCCAGACTCTGGTTTTTACGTTGAGCGTTCAGGCTCCGGTCAGTTTTGTTGGGTATCCAGACTCCGGTTATTACATTAAGCGTTCAGGCTCCGGACAGTTTCGTTGGGTATCCAGACTCCGGTTATTACATTGAGCGTTTAGGCTCCGGTCAGTTTCATTGGGTATCCAGACTCCGGTTTTTACGTTGAGGGTTCAGGCTCCGGTCAGTTTCGTTGGGTATCCAGACTCTGGTTATTACGTTGAGCGTTCAGGCTCCGGTCAGTTTCATTGCGTATCCAGACTTTAGTTATTACGTTGAGCGTCCAGGCTCCAGTCAGTTTCGTTGGGTATCCAGACTCCGGTTATTACGTTGAGCGTTAAGGCTCCGGTCAGTTTCGTTGGGTATCCAAACTCCAGTTTTTACGTTGAGCGTTCAGGCTCCGGTCAGTTTTGTTGGGTATCCAGACTCCGGTTATTATGTTGAGGGTTCATGCTCCGGTCAGTTTCGTTGGGTATCCAGACTCCGGTTATTACGTTGAGCGTTCAGGCTCTGGTCAGTTTCGTTGGGTATCCAGACTCCGGTTATTACGTTGAGCGTTCAAACTCCGGTCAGTTTCGTTGGGTATCCAGACTCCGGTTATTACGTTGATCGTTCAGGCTCCGGTCAGTTTCGTTTGGTATCCAGACTTCAATTATTACGTTGAGCGTTCAGGCTCCGGTCAGTTTCGTTGCGTATCCAGACTCCGGTTTTTACGTTGAGCGTTCAGGCTCCGGTCAGTTTGGTTGGGTATCCAGACTCCGGTTTTTACGTTGAGCATTCAGGCTCCGGTCAGTTTTGTTGGGTATCCTGACTCCGGTTATTACGTTGAGCGTTCAGGCTACGGTCAGGTTCGTTGGGTATCCAGACTACGGTTATTACGTTGAGCGTTCAGGCTCCGGTCAGTTTTGTTGGGTATCCAGACTCCGGTTATTACGTTGAGGGTTCAGGCTCCGATCAGTTTCGTTGGGTATCCAGACTCTGGTTATTATGTTGAGCGTTCAGGCTGTGGTCAGTTTCGTTGGGTATCCAGACTCTGGTTATTACGTTGAGCGTTCAAACTCCGGTCAGTTTCGTTGGGTATCCAGACTCCAGTTATTACGTTGAGCGTTCAGGCTCCGGTCAGTTTCGTTTGGTATCTAGACTTCAGTTATTACGTTGAGCGTTCAGGCACCGGTCAGTTTCGTTGCGTATCCAGACTCCGGTTTTTACGTTAAGCGTTCAGGCTCCGGTCAGTTTTGTTGGGTATCTAGACTCCGGTTTTTACGTTGAGCATTCAGGCTCCGGTCAGTTTTGTTGGGTATCCTGACTCCGGTTATTACGTTGAGCGTTCAGGCTCCGGTCAGGTTCGTTGGGTATCTAGACTACGGTTATTACGTTGAGCATTCAGGCTCCGGTCAGTTTTGTTGGGTATCCATACTCCGGTTATTACGTTGAGCAATCAGGCTCCGGTCAGTTTCGTTGGGTATCCAGACTCCGGTTATTACGTTGAGCGTTCAGGCTCCGGTCAGTTTCGTTTGGTATCCAGACTCAGGTTATTACATTGATCGTTCAGGCTCCGGTCAGTTTCGTTGGGTATCCAGACTCCGGTTTTTACGTTGAGCGTTCGGGTTCTGGTCAGTTTTGTTGGGTATCCAGACTCCGGTTATTACGTTGAGTGTTCAGGCTCCGGTCAGTTTCGTTAGGTATCCAGACTCCGGTTATTACATTGAGCGTTCAGGCTTCGGTCAGTTTCATTGGGTATCCAGACTCAGGTTATTACATTGGGCGTTCAGGCTCCGGTCAGTTTCGTTTGGTATCCAGACTTCAGTTATTACGTTGAGCGTTCAGGCTCCGGTCAGTTTCGTTGGGTATCCAGACTTCGGTTTTTACGTTGAGCGTTCAGGCTTCGGTCAGTTTTGTTGGGTATCCAGACTCTGGTTTTTACGTTGAGCATTCAGGCTCCAGTCAGTTTTGTTGGTATCCAGACTCCGGTTATTAGGTTAAGCGTTTAGGCTTCGGTCAGTTTCGTTGGGTATCCAGACTCCGGTTATTACATTGAGCGTTCAGGCTCCGGTCAGTTTCGTTGGGTATCCAGACTCTGGTTATTACGTTGAGTGTTCAGGCTCAGGTCAGTTTCATTGGGTATCCAGACTCAGGTTATTACATTGAGCGTTCAGGCTCCGGTAAGTTTCGTTTGGTATCCAGACTTCAGTTATTACGTTGAGCGTTCAGGCTCCGGTCAGTTTCGTTGGGTATCCAGACTCCGGTTTATACGTTGAGCGTTCAGGCTCCGGTCAGTTTTGTTGGGTATCCAGACTCTGGTTTTTACGTTGAGCGTTCAGGCTCCGGTCAGTTTTGTTGGGTATCCAGACTCCGGTTATTACATTAAGCGTTCAGGCTCCGGACAGTTTCGTTGGGTATCCAGACTCCGGTTATTACATTGAGCGTTTAGGCTCCGGTCAGTTTCGTTGGGTATCCAGACTCCGGTTTTTACGTTGAGGGTTCAGGCTCCGGTCAGTTTCGTTGGGTATCCAGACTCTGGTTATTACGTTGAGCGTTCAGGCTCCGGTCAGTTTCGTTGCGTATCCAGACTTTAGTTATTACGTTGAGCGTCCAGGCTCCAGTCAGTTTCGTTGGGTATCCAGACTCCGTTTATTACGTTGAGCGTTAAGGCTCCGGTCAGTTTCGTTGGGTATCCAGACTCCAGTTTTTACGTTGAGCGTTCAGGCTCCGGTCAGTTTTGTTGGGTATCCAGACTCCGGTTATTATGTTGAGGGTTCATGCTCCGGTCAGTTTCGTTGGGTATCCAGACTCCGGTTATTACGTTGAGCGTTCAGGCTCTGGTCAGTTTCGTTGGGTTTCCAGACTCCGGTCATTACGTTGAGCTTTCAAACTCCGGTCAGTTTCGTTGGGTATCCAGACTCCGGTTATTACGTTGATCGTTCAGGCTCCGGTCAGTTTCGTTTGGTATCCAGACTTCAATTATTACGTTGAGCGTTCAGGCTCCGGTCAGTTTCGTTGCGTATCCAGACTCCGGTTTTTACGTTGAGCGTTCAGGCTCCGGTCAGTTTTGTTGGGTATCCAGACTCCGGTTTTTACGTTGAGCATTCAGGCTCCGGTCAGTTTTGTTGGGTATCCTGACTCCGGTTATTACGTTGAGCGTTCAGGCTCCGGTCAGGTTCGTTGGGTATCCAGACTACGGTTATTACGTTGAGCGTTCAGGCTCCGGTCAGTTTTGTTGGGTATCCAGACTCCGGTTATTACGTTGAGCAATTAGGCTCCGGTCAGTTTCGTTGGGTATCCAGACTCCGGTTATTACGTTGAGTGTTCAGGCTCCGGTCAGTTTCGTTTGGTATCCAGACTCAGGTTATTACATTGATCGTTCAGGCTCCGGTCAGTTTCGTTGTGTATCCAGACTCCGGTTATTACGTTGAGCGTTCAGGCTCCGGTCAGTTTCGTTTGGTATCCAGACTCCGGTTTTTACGTTGAGCGTTCAGGCTCCGGTCAATTTTGTTGGGTATCCAGACTCTGGTTTTTACGTTGAGCATTCAGGCTCCTGTCAGTTTCGTTGGGTATCCAGACTCCGGTTATTACGTTGAGCGTTCAGGCTTCGGTCAGGTTCGTTGGGTATCCAGACTCCGGTTTTTATGTTGAGCGTTCAGGTTCTGGTCAGTTTTGTTGGGTATCCAGACTCCGGTTATTACGTTGAGCGTTCAGGCTCCGGTCAGTTTCGTTAGGTATCCAGACTCCGGTTATTACGTTGAGCGTTCAGGCTCCGGTCAGTTTCATTGGGTATCCAGACTCAGGTTATTACATTGGGCGTTCAGGCTCCGGTCAGTTTCGTTTGGTATCCAGACTTCAGTTATTACGTTGAGCATTCAGGCTCCGGTCAGTTTCGTTGGGTATCCAGACTCCGGTTATTACGTTGAGCGTTCAGGCTCCGGTCAGTTTCGTTGGGTATCCAGACTCCGGTTTCTACGTTGAGCGTTCAGGCTCCAGCCAGTTTCGTTGGGTATCCAGACTCCGGTTATAACATTGAGCGTTCAGGCTCCGGTCAGTTTCGTTGGGTATCTAGACTCCGGTTATTACGTTAAGCGTTCAGGCTCCGGTCAGTTTCGTTGGGTATCCAGACTCCGGTTATTACATTGAGCGTTTAGGCTCCGTTCAGTTTCGTTTGGTATCCAGACTTCAATTATTACGTTGAGCGTCCAGGTTCCGGTCAGTTTCGTTGGGTATCTAGACTCCGGTTATTACGTTGAGCGTTAAGGCTCCAATCAGTTTCGTTGGGTATCCAAACTCAAGTTTTTACGTTGAGCGTTCAGGTTCCGGTCAGTTTTGTTGGGTATCCAGACTCCGGTTATTATGTTGAGGGTTCAGGCTCCGGTCAGTTTCATTGGGTATCCAGACTCATGTTATTAGGTTGAGCGTTCAGGCTCTGGTTAGTTTTGTTGGGTATCCAGACTCCGGTTATTACGATGAGCGTTCAAACTCCAATCAGTTTCGTTGGGTATCCAGACTCCGGTTATTACGTTGAGCGTTCAGGCTCCGGTCAGTTTCGTTTGGTATCCAGACTTCAGTTATTACGTTGAGCGTTCAGGCTCCGGTCGGTTTCGTTGCGTATCCAGACTCCGGTTTTTAAGTTGAGCGTTCAGGCTCCGATCAATTTTGTTGGGTATCCAGACTCCGGTTTTTACGTTGAGCGTTCAGGCTCCGGTCAGTTTTGTTGGGTATCCAGACTCCGGTTATTACGTTGAACGAGCAGACTCCGGTCCGTTTTGTTGGGTATCCAGACTCCGGTTATTACGTTGAGCGTTCAGGCTCCGGTCAGTTTCGTTGGTTATCTAGACTCCGGTTATTACGTTGAGCGTTCAGGCTCCGGTCAGTTTCGTTGTGAATCCAGACTTCGGTTATTACATTGAGCGTTCAGGCTCCAGTCAGTTTCGTTGGGTATCCAGACTCCGGTTATTACGTTGAGCGTTAAGGCTCCGGTCAGTTTCGTAGGGTATCCAGACTCCGGTTATTACGTTGAGCGTCCAGGCTCCGGTCAGTTTCGTTGTGTATCCAGACTCCGGTTATTACGTTGAGCGTTCAGGCTCCGGTTAGTTTCGTTGGGTATCCAGACTCCGGTTTTTACGTTGAGCGTTCAGGCTCCGGTCAGTTTTGTTGGGTATCCAGACTTCAGTTATTACGTTGAGCGTTTAGGCTCCGATCAGTTTCGTTGGGTATCCTGACTCCGGTTATTACGTTGAGCGTTCAGGCTCCGGTCATTTTCGTTGGGTATCCAGACTCAGGTTATTACGTTGAGCGTTCAGGCTCCGGTCAGTTTCGTTTGTTATCCAGACTTCAGTTATTACGTTGAGCGTCCAGGCTCCGGTCAGTTTCGTTGGGTATCCAGACTCTGGTTTTTAAGTTGAGCGTTCAGGCTACGGTCAGTTTTGTTGGGTGTTCAGACTCCGGTTATTATAATGAGCGTTCAGGCTCTGGTCATTTTCGTTGAGCATTCAGACTCCAGTTATTATGTTGTGCGTTCAGGCTCTGGTCAGTTTCGTTGAGTATCCAGACTCTGGTTATTACATTGAGCGTTCAGGTTCCGTTCAGTTTCGTTGGGTATCCAGACTCCGTTTTTTATGTAAGCGTTCAGGCTCCGGTTAGTTTCGTTGTGTATCTAGACTCCGGTTATTACGTTGAGCGTTCAGGCTCCGGTCAGTTTCGTTGGGTATCCAGACTCCGGTTATTATGTTGAGCGTTCAGGCTCCGATCAGTTTCGTTGGGTATCCAGACTCCGGTTTTTACGTTGAGCGTTCAGGCTCCGGTCAGTTTCGTTGGGTATCCAGACTCCGGTTATTACGTTGAGCGTTCATGCTCTGGTCAGTTTCGTTGGGTATCCAGACTCCGGTTATTACGTTAAGCGTTCAGGCTCCGGTCAGTTTTGTTGGGTATCCAGACTCCGGTTATTACATTGAGCGTTCAGGCTTCGGTCAGTTTCGTTTGGTATCCAGACTTCAGTTATTACGTTGAGCGTCCAGACTCCGGTCAGTTTCGTTGGGTATCCAGACTCCGGTTATTACATTAAGCGTCAAGGCTCCGGTCAGTTTCGTTGGGTATCCAGACTCGGGTTTTTACGTTGAGCGTTCAGGCTCCGGTCCGTTTTGTTGGGTATCCAGACTCCGGTTTTTACGTTGAGCATTCAGGCTCCGGTCAGTTTTGTTGGGTATCCTGACTCCGGTAATTACGTTGAGCGTTCAGGCTCCGGTCAGGTTCGTTGGGTATCCAGACTACGGTTATTACGTTGAGCGTTCAGGCTCCGGTCAGTTTTGTTGGGTATCCAGACTCCGGTTATTACGTTAAGGGTTCAGGCTCCGGTCAGTTTCGTTGGGTATCCAGACTCCGGTTATTATGTTGAGCGTTCAGGCTGTGGTCAGTTTCGTTGGGTATCCAGACTCTGGTTATTACGTTGAGCGTTCAAACTCCGGTCAGTTTTGTTGGGTATCCAGACTCCGGTTATTACGTTGAGCAATCAGGCTCCGGTCAGTTTCGTTGGGTATCCAGACTCCGGTTATTACGTTGAGCGTTCAGGCTCCGGTCAGTTTCGTTTGGTATCCAGACTCAGGTTATTACATTGATCGTTCAGGCTCCGGTCAGTTTCGTTGGGTATCCAGACTCCGGTTTTTACGTTGAGCGTTCGGGTTCTGGTCAGTTTTGTTGGGTATCCAGACTCCGGTTATTACGTTGAGCGTTCAGGCTCCGATCAGTTTCGTTAGGTATCCAGACTCCGGTTATTACGTTGAGCGTTCAGGCTTCGGTCAGTTTCATTGGGTATCCAGACTCAGGTTATTACATTGGGCGTTCAGGCTCCGGTCAGTTTCGTTTGGTATCCAGACTTCAGTTATTACGTTGAGCGTTCAGGCTCCGGTCAGTTTCGTTGGGTATCCAGACTTCGGTTTTTACGTTGAGCGTTCAGGCTTCGGTCAGTTTTGTTGGGTATCCAGACTCTGGTTTTTACGTTGAGCGTTCAGGCTCCGGTCAGTTTTGTTGGGTATCCAGACTCCGGTTATTAGGTTAAGCGTTTAGGCTTCGGTCAGTTTCGTTGGGTATCCAGACTCCGGTTATTACATTGAGCGTTCAGGCTCCGGTCAGTTTCGTTGGGTATCCAGACTCTGGTTATTACGTTGAGTGTTCAGGCTCAGGTCAGTTTCATTGGGTATCCAGACTCAGGTTATTACATTGAGCGTTCAGGCTCCGGTAAGTTTCGTTTGGTATCCAGACTTCAGTTATTACGTTGAGCGTTCAGGCTCCGGTCAGTTTCGTTGGGTATCCAGACTCCGGTTTATACGTTGAGCGTTCAGGCTCCGGTCAGTTTTGTTGGGTATCCAGACTCTGGTTTTTACGTTGAGCGTTCAGGCTCCGGTTAGTTTTGTTGGGTATCCAGACTCCGGTTATTACATTAAGCGTTCAGGCTCCGGACAGTTTCGTTGGGTATCCAGACTCCGGTTATTACATTGAGCGTTTAGGCTCCGGTCAGTTTCGTTGGGTATCCAGACTCCGGTTTTTACGTTGAGGGTTCAGGCTCCGGTCAGTTTCGTTGGGTATCCATACTCTGGTTATTACGTTGAGCGTTCAGGCTCCGGTCAGTTTCGTTGCGTATCCAGACTTTAGTTATTACGTTGAGCGTCCAGGCTCCAGTCAGTTTCGTTGGGTATCCAGACTCCGTTTATTACGTTGAGCGTTAAGGCTCCGGTCAGTTTTGTTGGGTATCCAGACTCCAGTTTTTACGTTGAGCGTTCAGGCTCCGGTCAGTTTTGTTGGGTATCCAGACTCCGGTTATTATGTTGAGGGTTCATGCTCCGGTCAGTTTCGTTGGGTATCCAGACTCCGGTTATTACGTTGAGCGTTCAGGCTCTGGTCAGTTTCGTTAGGTTTCCAGACTCCGGTCATTATGTTGAGCTTTCAAACTCCGGTCAGTTTCGTTGGGTATCCAGACTCCGGTTATTACGTTGATTGTTCAGGCTCCGGTCAGTTTCGTTTGGTATCCAGACTTCAATTATTACGTTGAGCGTTCAGGCTCCGGTCAGTTTCGTTGCGTATCCAGACTCCGGTTTTTACGTTGAGCGTTCAGGCTCCGGTCAGTTTTGTTGGGTATCCAGACTCCGGTTTTTACGTTGAGCATTCAGGCTCCGGTCAGTTTTGTTGGGTATCCTGACTCCGGTTATTACGTTGAGCGTTCAGGCTCCGGTCAGGTTCGTTGGGTATCCAGACTACGGTTATTACGTTGAGCGTTCAGGCTCCGGTCAGTTTTGTTGGGTATCCAGACTCCGGTTATTACGTTGAGCAATTAGGCTCCGGTCAGTTTCGTTGGGTATCCAGACTCCGGTTATTACGTTGAGTGTTCAGGCTCCGGTCAGTTTCGTTTGGTATCCAGACTCAGGTTATTACATTGATCGTTCAGGCTCCGGTCAGTTTCGTTGTGTATCCAGACTCTGGTTATTACGTTGAGCGTTCAGGCTCCGGTCAGTTTCGTTTGGTATCCAGACTCCGGTTTTTACGTTGAGCGTTCAGGCTCCGGTCAGTTTTGTTGGGTATCCTGACTCCGGTTATTACGTTGAGCGTTCAGGCTCCGGTCAGGTTCGTTGGGTATCCAGACTACGGTTATTACGTTGAGCGTTCAGGCTCCGGTCAGTTTTGTTGGGTATCCAGACTCCGGTTATTACGTTGAGCAATTAGGCTCCGGTCAGTTTCGTTGGGTATCCAGACTCCGGTTATTACGTTGAGTGTTCAGGCTCCGGTCAGTTTCGTTTGGTATCCAGACTCAGGTTATTACATTGATCGTTCAGGCTCCGGTCAGTTTCGTTGTGTATCCAGACTCCGGTTATTACGTTGAGCGTTCAGGCTCCGGTCAGTTTCGTTTGGTATCCAGACTCCGGTTTTTACGTTGAGCGTTCAGGCTCCGGTCAGTTTTGTTGGGTATCCAGACTCTGGTTTTTACGTTGAGCATTCAGGCTCCTGTCAGTTTCGTTGGGTATCCAGACTCCGGTTATTACGTTGAGCGTTCAGGCTTCGGTCAGGTTCGTTGGGTATCCAGACTCCGGTTTTTACGTTGAGCGTTCAGGTTCTGGTCAGTTTTGTTGGGTATCCAGACTCCGGTTATTACGTTGAGCGTTCAGGCTCCGGTCAGTTTCGTTAGGTATCCAGACTCCGGTTATTACGTTGAGCGTTCAGGCTCCGGTCAGTTTCATTGGGTATCCAGACTCAGGTTATTACATTGGGCGTTCAGGCTCCGGTCAGTTTCGTTTGGTATCCAGACTTCAGTTATTACGTTGAGCGTTCAGGCTCCGGTCAGTTTCGTTGGGTATCCAGACTCCGGTTATTACGTTGAGCGTTCAGGCTCCGGTCAGTTTCGTTGGGTATCCAGACTCCGGTTTCTACGTTGAGCGTTCAGGCTCCAGCCAAATACGTTGGGTATCCAGACTCCGGTTATAACATTGAGCGTTCAGGCTCCGGTCAGTTTCGTTGGGTATCTAGACTCCGGTTATTACGTTAAGCGTTCAGGCTCCGGTCATTTTCGTTGGGTATCCAGACTCCGGTTATTACATTGAGCGTTCAGGCTCCGGTCAGTTTCGTTTGGTATCCAGACTTCAATTATTACGTTGAGCGTCCAGGTTCCGGTCAGTTTCGTTGGGTATCTAGACTCCGGTTATTACGTTGAGCGTTAAGGCTCCAATCAGTTTCGTTGGGTATCCAGACTCCAGTTTTTACGTTGAGCGTTCAGGTTCCGGTCAGTTTTGTTGGGTATCCAGACTCCGGTTATTATGTTGAGGGTTCAGGCTCCGGTCAGTTTCGTTGGGTATGCAGACTCAGGTTATTAGGTTGAGCGTTCAGGCTCTGGTCAGTTTTGTTGGGTATCCAGACTCCGGTTATTACGATGAGCGTTCAAACTCCAATCAGTTTCGTTGGGTATCCAGACTCCGGTTATTACGTTGAGCGTTCAGGCTCCGGTCAGTTTCGTTTGGTATCCAGACTTCAGTTATTTCGTTGAGCGTTCAGGCTCCGGTCGGTTTCGTTGCGTATCCAGACTCCGGTTTTTAAGTTGAGCGTTCAGGCTCCGATCAATTTTGTTGGGTATCCAGACTCCGGTTTTTACGTTGAGCGTTCAGGCTCCGGTCAGTTTTGTTGGGTATCCAGACTCCGGTTATTACGTTGAACGAGCAGACTCCGGTCCGTTTTGTTGGGTATCCAGACTCCGGTTATTACGTTGAGCGTTCAGGCTCCGGTCAGTTTCGTTGGTTATCTAGACTCCGGTTATTACGTTGAGCGTTCAGGCTCCGGTCAGTTTCGTTGTGAATCCAGACTTCGGTTATTACATTGAGCGTTCAGGCTCCGGTCAGTTTCGTTGGGTATCCAGACTCCGATTATTACGTTGAGCGTTCAGGCTCCGGTCAGTTTCGTTGGGTATCCAGACTCCGGTTTCTACGTTGAGCGTTCAGGCTCCAGACAGTTTCGTTGGGTATCCAGACTCCGGTTATAACATTGGGCGTTCAGGCTCCGGTCAGTTTCGTTGGGTATCTAGACTCCGGTTATTACGTTAAGCGTTCAGGCTCCGGTCAGTTTCGTTGGGTATCCAGACTCCGGTTATTACATTGAGCGTTCAGGCTCCGGTCAGTTTCGTTTGGTATCCAGACTTCAATTATTACGTTGAGCGTCCAGGTTCCGGTCAGTTTCGTTGGGTATCTAGACTTCGGTTATTATGTTGAGCGTTAAGGCTCCAATCAGTTTCGTTGGGTATCCAGACTCCAGTTTTTACGTTGAGCGTTCAGGTTCCGGTCAGTTTTGTTGGGTATCCAGACTCCGGTTATTATGTTGAGGGTTCAGGCTCCGGTCAGTTTCGTTGGGTATCCAGACTCAGGTTATTAGGTTGAGCGTTCAGGCTCTGGTCAGTTTTGTTGGGTATCCAGACTCCGATATTACGATGAGCGTTCAAACTCCAATCAGTTTCATTGGGTATCCAGACTCCGGTTATTACGTTGAGCGTTCAGGCTCCGGTCAGTTTCGTTTGGTATCCAGACTTCAGTTATTACGTTGAGCGTTCAGGCTCCGGTCGCTTTCGTTGCGTATCCAGACTCCGGTTTTTAAGTTGAGCGTTCAGGCTCCGATCAATTTTGTTGGGTATCCAGACTCCGGTTTTTATGTTGAGCGTTCAGGCTCCGGTCAGTTTTGTTGGGTATCCAGACTCCGGTTATTACGTTGAACGAGCAGACTCCGGTCCGTTTTGTTGGGTATCCAGACTCCGGTTATTACGTTGAGCGTTCAGGCTCCGGTCAGTTTCGTTGGTTATCTAGACTCCGGTTATTACGTTGAGCGTCCAGGCTCCGGTCAGTTTCGTTGTGTATCCAGACTCCGGTTATTACGTTGAGTGTTCAGGCTCCGGTTAGTTTCGTTGGGTATCCAGACTCCGGTTTTTACGTTGAGCGTTCAGGCTCCGGTCAGTTTTGTTGGGTATCCAGACTTCAGTTATTACGTTGAGCGTTTAGGCTCCGATCAGTTTCGTTGGGTATCCTGACTCCGGTTATTACGTTGAGCGTTCAGGCTCCGGTCATTTTCGTTGGGTATCCAGACTCAGGTTATTACGTTGAGCGTTCAGGCTCCGGTCAGTTTCGTTTGTTATCCAGACTTCAGTTATTACGTTGAGCGTTAAGGCTCCGGTCAGTTTCGTTGGGTATCCAGACTCTGGTTTTTAAGTTGAGCGTTCAGGCTACGGTCAGTTTTGTTGGGTGTTCAGACTCCGGTTATTATAATGAGCGTTCAGGCTCTGGTCATTTTCGTTGAGCATTCAGACTCCAGTTATTATGTTGTGCGTTCAGGCTCTGGTCAGTTTCGTTGAGTATCCAGACTCTGGTTATTACATTGAGCGTTCAGGTTCCGTTCAGTTTCGTTGGGTATCCAGACTCCGTTTTTTATGTAAGCGTTCAGGCTCCGGTCAGTTTCGTTGTGTATCCAGACTCCGGTTATTACGTTGAGCGTTCAGGCTCCGGTCAGTTTCGTTGGGTATCCAGACTCCGGTTATTATGTTGAGCGTTCAGGCTCCGAACAGTTTCGTTGGGTATCCAGACTCCGGTTTTTACGTTGAGCGTTCAGGCTCCGGTCAGTTTCGTTGGGTATCCAGACTCCGGTTATTACGTTGAGCGTTCATGCTCTGGTCAGTTTCGTTGGGTGTCCAGACTCCGGTTATTACGTCAAGCGTTCAGGCTCCGGTCAGTTTCGTTGGGTATCCAGACTCCGGTTATTACATTGAGCGTTCAGGCTCCGGTCAGTTTCGTTTGGTATCCAGACTTCAGTTATTACGTTGAGCATCCAGACTCCGGTCAGTTTCGTTGGGTATCCAGACTCCGGTTATTACGTTGAGCGTCAAGGCTCCGGTCAGTTTCGTTGGGTATCCAGACTCCGGTTTTTACGTTGAGCGTTCAGGCTCCGGTCCGTTTTGTTGGGTATCCAGACTCCGGTTTTTACGTTGAGCATTCAGGCTCCGGTCAGTTTTGTTGGGTATCCTGACTCCGGTAATTACGTTGAGCGTTCAGGCTCCGGTCAGGTTCGTTGGGTATCCAGACTACGGTTATTACATTGAGCGTTCAGGCTCCGGTCAGTTTTGTTGGGTATCCAGACTCCGGTTATTACGTTGAGGGTTCAGGCTCCGGTCAGTTTCGTTGGGTATCCAGACTCCGGTTATTATGTTGAGCGTTCAGGCTGTGGTCAGTTTCGTTGGGTATCCAGACTCTGGTTATTACGTTGAGCGTTCAAACTCCGGTCAGTTTTGTTGGGTATCCAGACTCCGGTTATTACGTTGAGCAATCAGGCTCCGGTCAGTTTCGTTGGGTATCCAGACTCCGGTTATTACGTTGAGCGTTCAGGCTCCGGTCAGTTTCGTTTGGTATCCAGACTCAGGTTATTACATTGATCGTTCAGGCTCCGGTCAGTTTCGTTGGGTATCCAGACTCCAGTTTTTACGTTGAGCGTTCGGGTTCTGGTCAGTTTTGTTGGGTATCCAGACTCCGGTTATTACGTTGAGCGTTCAGGCTCCGGTCGGTTTCGTTAGGTATCCAGACTCCGGTTATTACGTTGAGCGTTCAGGCTTCGGTCAGTTTCATTGGGTATCCAGACTCAGGTTATTACATTGGGCGTTCAGGCTCCGGTCAGTTTCGTTTGGTATCCAGACTTCAGTTATTACGTTGAGCGTTCAGGCTCCGGTCAGTTTCGTTGGGTATCCAGACTTCGGTTTTTACGTTGAGCGTTCAGGCTTCGGTCAGTTTTGTTGGGTATCTAGACTCTGGTTTTTACGTTGAGCGTTCAGGCTCCGGTCAGTTTTGTTGGGTATCCAGACTCCGGTTATTAGGTTAAGCGTTTAGGCTTCGGTCAATTTCGTTGGGTATCCAGACTCCGGTTATTACATTGAGCGTTCAGGCTCCGGTCAGTTTCGTTGGGTATCCAGACTCTGGTTATTACGTTGAGTGTTCAGGCTCAGGTCAGTTTCATTGGGTATCCAGACTCAGGTTATTACATTGAGCGTTCAGGCTCCGGTAAGTTTCGTTTGGTATCCAGACTTCAGTTATTACGTTGAGCGTTCAGGCTCCGGTCAGTTTCGTTGGGTATCCAGACTCCGGTTTATACGTTGAGCGTTCAGGCTCCGGTCAGTTTTGTTGGGTATCCAGACTCTGGTTTTTACGTTGAGCGTTCAGGCTCCGGTCAGTTTTGTTGGGTATCCAGACTCCGGTTATTACATTAAGCGTTCAGGCTCCGGTCAGTTTTGTTGGGTATCCAGACTCCGGTTATTACATTAAGCGTTCAGGCTCCGGACAGTTTCGTTGGGTATCCAGACTCCGGTTTTTACGTTGAGGGTTCAGGCTCCGGTCAGTTTCGTTGGGTATCCAGACTCTGGTTATTACGTTGAGCGTTCAGGCTCCGGTCAGTTTCGTTGCGTATCCAGACTTTAGTTATTACGTTGAGCGTCCAGGCTCCAGTCAGTTTCGTTGGGTATCCAGACTCCGTTTATTACGTTGAGCGTTAAGGCTCCGGTCAGTTTCGTTGGGTATCCAGACTCCAGTTTTTACGTTGAGAGTTCAGGCTCCGGTCAGTTTTGTTGGGTATCCAGACTCCGGTTATTATGTTGAGGGTTCATGCTCCGGTCAGTTTCGTTGGGTATCCAGACTCCGGTTATTACGTTGAGCGTTCAGGCTCTGGTCAGTTTCGTTGGGTTTCCAGACTCCGGTTTTTACGTTGAGCGTTCAGGCTCCGGTCAGGTTCGTTTGGTATCCTGACTCCGGTTATTACGTTGAGCGTTCAGGCTCTGGTCAGTTTCGTTTGGTATCCAGACTTCAATTATTACGTTGAGCGTTCAGGCTCCGGTCAGTTTCGTTGCGTATCCAGACTCCGGTTTTTACGTTGAGCGTTCAGGCTCCGGTCAGTTTTGTTGGGTATCCAGACTCCGGTTTTTACGTTGAGCATTCAGGCTCCGGTCAGTTTTGTTGGGTATCCTGACTCCGGTTATTACGTTGAGCGTTCAGGCTCCGGTCAGGTTCGTTGGGTATCCAGACTACGGTTATTACGTTGAGCGTTCAGGCTCCGGTCAGTTTTGTTGGGTATCCAGACTCCGGTTATTACGTTGAGCAATTAGGCTCCGGTCAGTTTCGTTGGGTATCCAGACTCCGGTTATTACGTTGAGTGTTCAGGCTCCGGTCAGTTTCGTTTGGTATCCAGACTCAGGTTATTACATTGATCGTTCAGGCTCCGGTCAGTTTCGTTGTGTATCCAGACTCCGGTTATTACGTTGAGCGTTCAGGCTCCGGTCAGTTTCGTTTGGTATCCAGACTCCGGTTTTTACGTTGAGCGTTCAGGCTCCGGTCAGTTTTGTTGGGTATCCAGACTCTGGTTTTTACGTTGAGCATTCAGGCTCCTGTCAGTTTCGTTGGGTATCCAGACTCCGGTTATTACGTTGAGCGTTCAGGCTTCGGTCAGGTTCGTTGGGTATCCAGACTCCGGTTTTTACGTTGAGCGTTCAGGTTCTGGTCAGTTTTGTTGGGTATCCAGACTCCGGTTATTACGTTGAGCGTTCAGGCTCCGGTCAGTTTCGTTAGGTATCCAGACTCCGGTTATTACGTTGAGCGTTCAGGCTCCGGTCAGTTTCATTGGGTATCCAGACTGAGGTTATTACATTGGGCGTTCAGCCTCCGGTCAGTTTCGTTTGGTATCCAGACTTCAGTTATTACGTTGAGCGTTCAGGCTCCGGTCAGTTTCGTTGGGTATCCAGACTCCGGTTATTATGTTGAGCGTTCAGGCTCCGGTCAGTTTCGTTGGGTATCCAGACTCCGGTTTCTACGTTGAGCGTTCAGGCTCCAGCCAGTTTCGTTGGGTATCCAGACTCCGGTTATAACATTGAGCGTTCAGGCTCCGGTCAGTTTCGTTGGGTATCTAGACTCCGGTTATTACGTTAAGCGTTCAGGCTCCGGTCAGTTTCGTTGGGTATCCAGACTCCGGTTATTACATTGAGCGTTCAGGCTCCGGTCAGTTTCGTTTGGTATCCAGACTTCAATTATTACGTTGAGCGTCCAGGTTCCGGTCAGTTTCGTTGGGTATCTAGACTCCGGTTATTACGTTGAGCGTTAAGGCTCCAATCAGTTTCGTTGGGTATCCAGACTCCAGTTTTTACGTTGAGCGTTCAGGTTCCGGTCAGTTTTGTTGGGTATCCAGACTCCGGTTATTATGTTGAGGGTTCAGGCTCCGGTCAGTTTCGTTGGGTATCCAGACTCAGGTTATTAGGTTGAGCGTTCAGGCTCTGGTCAGTTTTGTTGGGTATCCAGACTCCGGTTATTACGATGAGCGTTCAAACTCCAATCAGTTTCGTTGGGTATCCAGACTCCGGTTATTACGTTGAGCGTTCAGGCTCCGGTCAGTTTCGTTTGGTATCCAGACTTCAGTTATTACATTGAGCGTTCAGGCTCCGGTCGGTTTCGTTGCGTATCCAGACTCCGGTTTTTAAGTTGAGCGTTCAGGCTCCGATCAATTTTGTTGGGTATCCAGACTCCGGTTTTTACGTTGAGCGTTCAGGCTCCGGTCAGTTTTGTTGGGTATCCAGACTCCGGTTATTACGTTGAACGAGCAGACTCCGGTCCGTTCTGTTGGGTATCCAGACTCCGGTTATTACGTTGAGCGTTCAGGCTCCGGTCAGTTTCGTTGGTTATCTAGACTCCGGTTATTACGTTGAGCGTTCAGGCTCCGGTCAGTTTCGTTGTGAATCCAGACTTCGGTTATTACATTGAGCGTTCAGGCTCCGGTCAGTTTCGTTGGGTATCCAGACTCCGGTTATTACGTTGAGCGTTAAGGCTCCGGTCAGTTTCGTAGGGTATCCAGACTCCGGTTATTACGTTGAGCGTCCAGGCTCCGGTCAGTTTCGTTGTGTATCCAGACTCCGGTTATTACGTTGAGCGTTCAGGCTCCGGTTAGTTTCGTTGGGTATCCAGACTCCGGTTTTTACGTTGAGCGTTCAGGCTCCGGTCAGTTTTGTTGGGTATCCAGACTTCAGTTATTACGTTGAGCGTTTAGGCTCCGATCAGTTTCGTTGGGTATCCTGACTCCGGTTATTACGTTGAGCGTTCAGGCTCCGGTCATTTTTGTTGGGTATCCAGACTCAGGTTATTACGTTGAGCGTTCAGGCTCCGGTCAGTTTCGTTTGTTATCCAGACTTCAGTTATTACGTTGAGCGTTCAGGCTCCGGTCAGTTTCGTTGGGTATCCAGACTCTGGTTTTTAAGTTGAGCGTTCAGGCTACGGTCAGTTTTGTTGGGTGTTCAGACTCCGGTTATTATAATGAGCGTTCAGGCTCTGGTCATTTTCGTTGAGCATTCAGACTCCAGTTATTATGTTGTGCGTTCAGGCTCTGGTCAGTTTCGTTGAGTATCCAGACTCTGGTTATTACATTGAGCGGTCAGGTTCCGTTCAGTTTCGTTGGGTATCCAGACTCCGTTTTTTATGTAAGCGTTCAGGCTCCGGTCAGTTTCGTTGTGAATCCAGACTCCGGTTATTACGTTGAGCGTTCAGGCTCCGGTCAGTTTCGTTGGGTATCCAGACTCCGGTTATTATGTTGAGCGTTCAGGCTCCGATCAGTTTCATTGGGTATCCAGACTCCGGTTTTTACGTTGAGCGTTCAGGCTCCGGTCAGTTTCGTTGGGTATCCAGACTCCGGTTATTACGTTGAGCGTTCATGCTCTGGTCAGTTTCGTTGGGTATCCAGACTCCGGTTATTACGTTAAGCGTTCAGGCTCCGGTCAGTTTCGTTGGGTATCCAGACTCCGGTTATTACATTGAGCGTTCAGGCTCCGGTCAGTTTCGTTTGGTATCCAGACTTCAGTTATTACGTTGAGCGTCCAGACTCCGGTCAGTTTCGTTGGGTATCCAGACTCTGGTTATTACGTTGAGCATCAAGGCTCCGGTCCGTTTCGTTGGGTATCCAGACTCTGGTTTTTACTTTGAGCGTTCAGGCTCCGGTCCGTTTTGTTGGGTATCCAGACTCCGGTTTTTACGTTGAGCATTCAGGCTCCGGTCAGTTTTGTTGGGTATCCTGACTCCGGTAATTACGTTGAGCGTTCAGGCTCCGGTCAGGTTCGTTGGGTATCCAGACTACGGTTATTACGTTGAGCGTTCAGGCTCCGGTCAGTTTTGTTGGGTATCCAGACTCCGGTTATTACGTTGAGGGTTCAGGCTCCGGTCAGTTTCGTTGGGTATCCAGACTCCGGTTATTATGTTGAGCGTTCAGGCTGTGGTCAGTTTCGTTGGGTATCCAGACTCTGGTTATTACGTTGAGCGTTCAAACTCCGGTCAGTTTCGTTGGGTATCCAGACTCCAGTTATTACGTTGAGCGTTCAGGCTCCGGTCAGTTTCGTTTGGTATCTAGACTTCAGTTATTACGTTGAGCGTTCAGGCTCCGGTCAGTTTCGTTGCGTATCCAGACTCCGGTTTTTACGTTAAGCGTTCAGGCTCCGGTCAGTTTTGTTGGGTATCTAGACTCCGGTTTTTACGTTGAGCATTCAGGCTCCGGTCAGTTTTGTTGGGTATCCTGACTCCGGTTATTACGTTGAGCGTTCAGGCTCCGGTCAGGTTCGTTGGGTATCCAGACTACGGTTATTACGTTGAGCGTTCAGGCTCCGGTAAGTTTTGTTGGGTATCCAGACTCCGGTTATTACGTTGAGCAATCAGGCTCCGGTCAGTTTCGTTGGGTATCCAGACTCCGGTTATTACATTGAGCGTTCAGGCTCCGGTCAGTTTCGTTTGGTATCCAGACTCAGGTTATTACATTGATCGTTCAGGCTCCGGTCAGTTTCGTTGTGTATCCAGACTCCGGTTATTACGTTGAGCGTTCAGGCTAAGGTCAGTTTCGTTTGGTATCCAGACTCCGGTTTTTACGTTGAGCGTTAAGGCTCCGGTCAGTTTTGTTGGGTATCCAGACTCTGGTTTTTACGTTGAGCATTCAGGCTCCGGTCAGTTTCGTTGGGTATCCAGACTCCGGTTATTACGTTGAGCGTTCAGGCTCCGGTCAGTTTCGTTGGGTATCCAGACTCCGGTTTCTACGTTGAGCGTTCAGGCTCCAGCCAGTTTCGTTGGGTATCCAGACTCCGGTTATAACATTGAGCGTTCAGGCTCCGGTCAGTTTCGTTGGGTATCTAGACTCCGGTTATTACGTTAAGCGTTCAGGCTCCGGTCAGTTTCGTTGGGTATCCAGACTCCGGTTATTACATTGAGCGTTCAGGCTCCGGTCAGTTTCGTTTGGTATCCAGACTTCAATTATTACGTTGAGCGTCCAGGTTCCGGTCAGTTTCGTTGGGTATCCAGACTCCGGTTATTACGTTGAGCGTTAAGGCTCCAATCAGTTTCGTTGGGTATCCAGACTCCAGTTTTTACGTTGAGCGTTCAGGCTCCGGTCAGTTTTGTTGGGTATCCAGACTCCGGTTATTATGTTGAGGGTTCAGGCTCCGGTCAGATTCGTTGGGTATCCAGACTCAGGTTATTAGGTTGAGCGTTCAGGCTCTGGTCAGTTTTGTTGGGTATCCAGACTCCGGTTATTACGATGAGCGTTCAAACTCCAATCAGTTTCGTTGGGTATCCAGACTCCGGTTATTACGTAGAGCGTTCAGGCTCCGGTCAGTTTCGTTTGGTATCCAGACTTCAGTTATTACGTTGAGCGTTCAGGCTCCGGTCGGTTTCGTTGCGTATCCAGACTCCGGTTTTTAAGTTGAGCGTTCAAGCTCCGATCAATTTTGTTGGGTATCCAGACTCCGGTTTTTACGTTGAGCGTTCAGGCTCCGGTCAGTTTTGTTGGGTATCCAGACTCCGGTTATTACGTTGAACGAGCAGACTCCGGTCCGTTTCGTTGGGTATCCAGACTCCGGTTATTACGTTGAGCGTTCAGGCTCCGGTCAGTTTCGTTGGTTATCTAGACTCCGGTTATTACGTTGAGCGTTCAGGCTCCGGTCAGTTTCGTTGTGAATCCAGACTTCGGTTATTACATTGAGCGTTCAGGCTCCGGTCAGTTTCGTTGGGTATCCAGACTCCGGTTATTACGTTGAGCGTTAAGGCTCCGGTCAGTTTCGTAGGGTATCCAGACTCCGGTTATTACGTTGAGCGTCCAGGCTCCGGTCAGTTTCGTTGTGTATCCAGACTCCGGTTATTACGTTGAGCGTTCAGGCTCCGGTTAGTTTCGTTGGGTATCCAGACTCCGGTTTTTACGTTGAGCGTTCAGGCTCCGGTCAGTTTTGTTGGGTATCCAGACTTCAGTTATTACGTTGAGCGTTTAGGCTCCGATCAGTTTCGTTGGGTATCCTGACTCCGGTTATTACGTTGAGCGTTCAGGCTCCGGTCATTTTCGTTGGGTATCCAGACTCAGGTTATTACGTTGAGCGTTCAGGCTCCGGTCAGTTTCGTTTGGTATCCAGACTTCAGTTATTACGTTGAGCGTTCAGGCTCCGGTCAGTTTCGTTGGGTATCCAGACTCTGGTTTTTAAGTTGAGCGTTCAGGCTACGGTCAGTTTTGTTGGGTGTTCAGACTCCGGTTATTATAATGAGCGTTCAGGCTCTGGTCATTTTCGTTGAGCATCCAGACTCCAGTTATTATGTTGTGCGTTCAGGCTCTGGTCAGTTTCGTTGAGTATCCAGACTCTGGTTATTACATTGAGCGTTCAGGTTCCGTTCAGTTTCAATGGGTATCCAGACTCCATTTTTTATGTAAGCGTTCAGGCTCCGGTCAGTTTCGTTGTGTATCCAGACTCCGGTAATTACGTTGAGCGTTCAGGCTCCGGTCAGTTTCGTTGGGTATCCAGACTCCGGTTATTATGTTGAGCGTTCAGGCTCCGATCAGTTTCGTTGGGTATCCAGACTCCAGTTTTTACGTTGAGCGTTCAGGCTCCGGTCAGTTTCGTTGGGTATCCAGACTCCGGTTATTACGTTGAGCGTTCATGCTCTGTTCAGTTTCGTTGGGTATCCAGACTCCGGTTATTACGTTAAGCGTTCAGGCTCCGGTCAGTTTCGTTGGGTATCCAGACTCCGGTTATTACATTGAGCGTTCAGGCTCCGGTCAGTTTCGTTTGGTATCCAGACTTCAGTTATTACGTTGAGCGTCCAGACTCCGGTCAGTTTCGTTGGGTATCCAGACTCCGGTTATTACGTTGAGCGTCAAGGCTCCGGTCAGTTTCGTTGGGTATCCAGACTCCGGTTTTTACGTTGAGCGTTCAGGCTCCGGTCCGTTTTGTTGGGTATCCAGACTCCGGTTTTTATGTTGAGCATTCAGGCTCCAGTCAGTTTTGTTGGGTATCCTGACTCCGGTTATTACCTTGAGCGTTCAGGCTCCGGTCAGGTTCGTTGGGTATCCAGACTACGGTTATTACGTTGAGCGTTCAGGCTCCGGTCAGTTTTGTTGGGTATCCAGACTCCGGTTATTACATTGAGGGTTCAGGCTCCGGTCAGTTTCGTTGGGTATCCAGACTCCGGTTATTATGTTGAGCGTTCAGGCTGTGGTCAGTTTCGTTGGGTATCCAGACTCTGGTTATTACGTTGAGCGTTCAGGCTCCGGTCAGTTTCGTTTGGTATCCAGACTTCAGTTATTACGTTGAGCGTTCAGGCTCCGGTCGGTTTCGTTGCGTATCCAGACTCCGGTTTTTAAGTTGAGCGTTCAGGCTCCGATCAATTTTGTTGGGTATCCAGACTCCGGTTTTTACGTTGAGCGTTCAGGCTCCGGTCAGTTTTGTTGGGTATCCAGACTTCGGTTATTACGTTGAACGAGCAGACTCCGGTCCGTTTCGTTGGGTATCCAGACTCCGGTTATTACGTTGAGCGTTCAGGCTCCGGTCAGTTTTGTTGGTTATCTAGACTCTGGTTATTACGTTGAGCGTTCAGGCTCCGGTCAGTTTCGTTGTGAATCCAGACTTCGGTTATTACATTGAGCGTTCAGGCTCCGGTCAGTTTCGTTGGGTATCCAGACTCCGGTTATTACGTTGAGCGTTAAGGCTCCGGTCAGTTTCGTAGGGTATCCAGACTCCGGTTATTACGTTGAGCGTCCAGGCTCCGGTCAGTTTCGTTGTGTATCCAGACTCCGGTTATTACGTTGAGCGTTCAGGCTCCGGTTAGTTTCGTTGGGTATCCAGACTCCGGTTTTTACGTTGAGCGTTCAGGCTCCGGTCAGTTTTGTTGGGTATCCAGACTTCAGTTATTACGTTGAGTGTTTAGGCTCCGATCAGTTTCGTTGGGTATCCTGACTCCGGTTATTACGTTGAGCGTTCAGGCTCCGGTCATTTTCGTTGGGTATCCAGACTCAGGTTATTACGTTGAGCGTTCAGGCTCCGGTCAGTTTCGTTTGGTATCCAGACTTCAGTTATTACGTTGAGCGTTCAGGCTCCGGTCAGTTTCGTTGGGTATCCAGACTCTGGTTTTTAAGTTGAGCGTTCAGGCTACGGTCAGTTTTGTTGGGTGTTCAGACTCCGGTTATTATAATGAGCGTTCAGGCTCTGGTCATTTTCGTTGAGCATCCAGACTCCAGTTATTAGGTTGTGCGTTCAGGCTCTGGTCAGTTTCGTTGAGTATCCAGACTCTGGTTATTACATTGAGCGTTCAGGTTCCGTTCAGTTTCGTTGGGTATCCAGACTCCATTTTTTATGTAAGCGTTCAGGCTCCGGTCAGTTTCGTTGTGTATCCAGACTCCGGTTATTACGTTGAGCGTTCAGGCTCCGGTCAGTTTCGTTGGGTATCCAGACTCCGGTTATTATGTTGAGCGTTCAGGCTCCGATCTGTTTCGTTAGGTATCCAGACTCCAGTTTTTACGTTGAGCGTTCAGGCTCCGGTCAGTTTCGTTGGGTATCCAGACTCCGGTTATTACGTTGAGCGTTCATGCTCTGGTCAGTTTCGTTGGGTATCCAGACTCCGGTTATTACGTTAAGCGTTCAGGCTCCGGTCAGTTTCGTTGGGTATCCAGACTCCGGTTATTACATTGAGCGTTCAGGCTCCGGTCAGTTTCGTTTGGTATCCAGACTTCAGTTATTACGTTGAGCGTCCAGACTCCGGTCAGTTTCGTTGGGTATCCAGACTCCGGTTATTACGTTGAGCGTCAAGGCTCCGGTCAGTTTCGTTGGGTATCCAGACTCCGGTTTTTACGTTGAGCGTTCAGGCTCTGGTCCGTTTTGTTGGGTATCCAGACTCCGGTTATTACGTTGAGGGTTCAGGCTCCGGTCAGTTTCGTTGGGTATCCAGACTCCGGTTATTATGTTGAGCGTTCAGGCTGTGGTCAGTTTCGTTGGGTATCCAGACTCTGGTTATTACGTTGAGCGTTCAAACTCCGGTCAGTTTCGTTGGGTATCCAGACTCCAGTTATTACGTTGAGCGTTCTGGCTCCGGTCAGTTTCGTTTGGTATCTAGACTTCAGTTATTACGTTGAGCGTTCAGGCTCCAGTCAATTTCGTTGCGTATCCAGACTCCGGTTTTAACGTTAAGCGTTCAGGCTCCGGTCAGTTTCGTTTGGTATCCAGACTCAGGTTATTACATTGATCGTTCAGGCTCTGGTCAGTTTCGTTGTGTATCCAGACTCCGGTTATTACGTTGAGCGTTCAGGCTAAGGTCAGATTCGTTTGGTATCCAGACTCCGGTTTTTACGTTGAGCGTTCAGGCTCCGGTCAGTTTTGTTGGGTATCCAGACTCTGGTTTTTACGTTGAGCATTCAGGCTCCGGTCAGTTTCGTTGGGTATCCAGACTCCGGTTATTACGTTGAGCGTTCAGGCTCCGGTCAGGTTCGTTGGGTATCCAGACTCCGGTTTTTACGTTGAGCGTTCAGGTTCTGGTCAGTTTTGTTGGGTATCCAGACTCCGGTTATTACGTTGAGCGTTCAGGCTCCGGTCAGTTTCGTTAGGTATCCAGACTCCGGTTATTACGTTGAGCGTTCAGGCTCCGGTCAGTTTCATTGGGTATCCAGACTCAGGTTATTACATTGGGCGTTCAGGCTCCGGTCAGTTTCGTTTGGTATCCAGACTTCAGTTATTACGTTGAGCGTTCAGGCTCCGGTCATTTTCGTTGGGTATCCAGACTTCGGTTTTTACGTTGAGCGTTCAGGCTTCGGTCAGTTTTGTTGGGTATCCAGACTCTGGTTTTTACGTTGAGCGTTCAGGCTCCGGTCAGTTTTGTTGGGTATCCAGACTCCGGTTATTAGGTTAAGCGTTTAGGCTTCGGTCAGTTTCGTTGGGTATCCAGACTCCGGTTATTACATTGAGCGTTCAGGCTCCGGTCAGTTTCGTTGGGTATCCAGACTCTGGTTATTATGTTGAGTGTTCAGGCTCAGGTCAGTTTCGTTTGGTATCCAGACTCAGGTTATTACATTGAGCGTTCAGGCTCCGGTAAGTTTCGTTTGGTATCCAGACTTCAGTTATTACGTTGAGCATTCAGGCTCCGGTAAGTTTCGTTGGGTATCCAGACTCCGGTTTTAACGTTGAGCGTTCAGGCTCCGGTCAGTTTTGTTGGGTATCCAGACTCTGGTTTTTACGTTGAGCGTTCAGGCTCCGGTCAGTTTTGTTGGGTATCCAGACTCCGGTTATTACATTAAGCGTTCAGGCTCCGGACAGTTTCGTTGGGTATCCAGACTCCGGTTATTACATTGAGCGTTTAGGCTCCGGTCAGTTTCGTAGGGTATCCAGACTCCGGTTTTTACGTTGAGGGTTCAGGCTCCGGTCAGTTTCGTTGGGTATCCAGACTCTGGTTATTACGTTGAGCGTTCAGGCTCCGGTCAGTTTCGTTGCGTATCCAGACTTTAGTTATTACGTTGAGCGTCCAGGCTCCAGTCAGTTTCGTTGGGTATCCAGACTCCGGTTATTACGTTGAGCGTTAAGGCTCCTGTCAGTTTCGTTGGGTATCCAGACTCCAGTTTTTACGTTGAGCGTTCAGGCTCCGGTCAGTTTTGTTAGGTATCCAGACTCCGGTTATTATGTTGAGGGTTCATGCTCCGGTCAGTTTCGTTGGGTATCCAGACTCCGGTTATTACTTTGAGCGTTCAGGCTCTGGTCAGTTTCGTTGGGTATCCAGACTCCGGTTATTACGTTGAGCGTTCAAACTCCAGTCAGTTTCGTTGGGTATCCAGACTCCGGTTATTACGTTGAGCGTTCAGGCTCCGGTCAGTTTTGTTGGGTATCCAGACTCCGGTTTCTACGTTGAGCGTTCAGGCTCCAGCCAGTTTCGTTGGGTATCCAGACTCCGGTTATAACATTGAGCGTTCAGGCTCCGGTCAGTTTCGTTGGGTATCTAGACTCCGGTTATTACGTTAAGCGTTCAGGCTCCGGTCAGTTTCGTTGGGTATCCAGACTCCGGTTATTACATTGAGCGTTCAGGCTCCGGTCAATTTCGTTTGGTATCCAGACTTCAATTATTACGTTGAGCGTCCAGGTTCCGGTCAGTTTCGTTGGGTATCCAGACTCCGGTTATTACGTTGAGCGTTAAGGCTCCAATCAGTTTCGTTGGGTATCCAGACTCCAGCTTTTACGTTGAGCGTTCAGGCTCCAGTCAGTTTTGTTGGGTATCCAGACTCCGGTTATTATGTTGAGGGTTCAGGCTCCAGTCAGTTTCGTTGGGTATCCAGACTCAGGTTATTAGGTTGAGCGTTCAGGCTCTGGTCAGTTTTGTTGGGTATCCAGACTCCGGTTATTACGATGAGCGTTCAAACTCCAATCAGTTTCGTTGGGTATCCAGACTCCGGTTATTACGTTGAGCGTTCAGGCTCCGGTCAGTTTCGTTTGGTATCCAGACTTCAGTTATTACGTTGAGCGTTCAGGCTCCGGTCGGTTTCGTTGCGTATCCAGACTCCGGTTTTTAAGTTGAACGTTCAGGCTCCGATCAATTTTGTTGGGTATCCAGACTCCGGTTTTTACGTTGAGCGTTCAGGCTCCGGTCAGTTTTGTTGGGTATCCAGACTCCGGTTATTACGTTGAGCGAGCAGACTCCGGTCCGTTTCGTTGGGTATCCAGACTCCGGTTATTACGTTGAGCGTTCAGGCTCCGGTCAGTTTCGTTGGTTATCTAGACTCCGGTTATTACGTTGAGCGTTCAGGCTCCGGTCAGTTTCGTTGTGAATCCAGACTTCGGTTATTACATTGAGCGTTCAGGCTCCGGTCAGTTTCGTTGGGTATCCAGACTCTGGTTATTACGTTGAGCGTTAAGGCTCCGGTCAGTTTCGTAGGGTATCCAGACTCCGGTTATTACGTTGAGCGTCCAGGCTCCGGTCAGTTTTGTTGGGTATCCTGACTCCGGTTATTACGTTTAGCATTCAGGCTCCGGTCAGTTTCGTTGGGTATCCAGACTCAGGTTATTACGTTGAGCGTTCAGGCTCCGGTCAGTTTCGTTTGGTATCCAGACTTCAGTTATTACGTTGAACGTTCAGGCTCCGGTCAGTTTCGTTCGGTATCCAGACTCTGGTTTTTACGTTGAGCGTTCAGGCTACGGTCAGTTTCGTTGGGTGTCCAGTCTCCGGTTATTACAATGAGCGTTCAGGCTCCGGTCAGTTTCGTTGTGTATCCAGACTCCGGTTATTACGTTGAGCGTTAAGGCTCCGGTCAGTTTCGTTGGGTATCCAGACTCCGGTTATTATGTTGAGCGTTCAGGCTCCGATCAGTTTCGTTGGGTATCCAGACTCCGGTTTTTACGTTGAGCGTTCAGGCTCCGGTCAGTTTCGTTGGGTATCCAGACTCCGGTTATTACGTTGAGCGTTCATGCTCCGGTCAGTTTCGTTGGGTATTCAGACTCCGGTTATTACGTTGAGCGTTCAGGCTCCGGTCAGTTTCGTTGGGTATCCAGACTCCGGTTATTACATTGAGCGTTCAGGCTCCGGTCAGATTCGTTTGGTATCCAGACTTCAGTTATTACGTTGAGCGTCCAGACTCCGGTCAGTTTCGTTTGGTATCCAGACTCCGGTTATTACGTTGAGCGTTAAGGCTCCGGTCAGTTTCGTTGGGTATCCAGACTCCGGTTTTTACGTTGAGCGTTCAGGCTCCGGTCCGTTTTGTTGGGTATCCAAACTTCAGTTATTACGTTGAGCGTTCAGGCTCCGGTCAGTTCCGTTGGGAATCCAGACTCCGGTTATTACGTTGAGCATTCAGGCTCCGGTCAGTTTCGTTGGGTATCCAGACTCAGGTTATTACGTTGAGCATTCAGGCTCCGGTCAGTTTCGTTTGGTATCCAGACTTCAGTTATTACGTTGAACGTTCAGGCTCCGGTCAGTTTCGTTCGGTATCCAGACTCTGGTTTTTACGTTGAGCGTTCAGGCTACGGTCAGTTTCGTTGGGTGTCCAGTCTTCGGTTATTACAATGAGCGTTCAGGCTCCGGTCATTTTCGTTGAGCATCCAGACTCTAGTTATTATATTGTGCGTTCAGGCTCAGGTCAGTTTCGTTGAGTATCCAGACTCCGGTTATTACATTGAGCGTTCAGGCTCCGTTCAGTTTCGTTGGGTATCCAGACTCCGGTTTTTACGTTGAGCATTCAGGCTCCGGTCAGTTTCGTTGTGTATCCAGACTCCGGTTATTACGTTGAGCGTTCAGGCTCCGGTCAGTTTCGTTGGGTATCCAGACTCCGGTTTTTACGTTGAGCGTTCAGGCTCCGGTCAGTTTCGTTGGGTATCTAGACTACGGTTATTACGTTGAGCGTTCAGGCTCCGGTCAGTTTCGTTGGGTATCCTGACTCCGGTTATTACGTTAAGCGTTCAGGCTCCGGTCAGTTTCGTTGGGTATCGAGACTCCGGTTATTACGTTGAGTGTTCAGGCTCTGGTCAGTTTCGTTTTGTATCCAGACTTCAGTTATTACGTTGAGCGTCCAGGCTCCGGTCAGTTTCGTTGGGTATCCAGACTCCGGTTTTTAAGTTGAGCGTTCAGGCTCCGCTCAGTTTTGTTGGGTATCCAGACTCTGGTTTTTACGTTGAGCGTTCAGGCTCCAGTCAGTTTTGTTGGGTATCCAGACTCCGGTTATTATGTTAAGCGTTCAGGCTCCGGACAGTTTCGTTGGGTATCCAGACTCCGGTTATTACGTTGAGCGTTTAGGCTCCGGTCAGTTTCGTTGGGTATCCAGACTCCGGTTTTTACGTTAAGCGTTCAGGCTCCGGTCAGTTTCGTTGGGTATCTAGACTACGGTTATTACGTTGAGCGTTCAGGCTCCGGTCAGTTTCGTTGGGTATCCTGACTCCGGTTATTACGTTAAGCGTTCAGGCTCCGGTCAGTTTCGTTGGGTATCGAGACTCCGGTTATTACATTGAGCGTTCAGGCTCTGGTCAGTTTCGTTTGGTATCCAGACTTCAGTTATTACGTTGAGCGTCCAGGCTCCGGTCAGTTTCGTTGGGTATCGAGACTCCGGTTATTACGTTGAGCGTTAAGGCTCCGATCAGTTTCGTTGGGTATCCAGACTCCGGTTATTATGTTGAGGGTTCAGGCTCCGGTCAGTTTTGTTGGGTATCCAGACTCCGGTTATTACGTTGAGCGTTAAGGCTCCGATCAGTTTCGTTGGGTATCCAGACTCCGGTTATTATGTTGAGGGTTCAGGCTCCGGTCAGTTTCGTTGGGTATCCAGACTCCGGTTATTACGTTGAGCGTTCAGGCTCTGGTCAGTTTCTTTGGGTATCCAGACTCCGATTATTACGTTGAGTGTTCAAACTCAGGTCAGTTTCGTTGGATATCCAGACTCCGGTTATTACGTTGAGCGTCCAGGCTCCGGTCCGTTTTGTTGGGTATCCAGACTTCAGTTATTACGTTGAGCGTTCAGGCTCCGGTCAGTTTCGTTGGGAATCCAGACTCCGGTTATTACGTTGAGCGTTCAGGCTCCGGTCAGTTTCGTTAGGTATCCAGACTCCGGTTTTTACGTTGAGCATTCAGGCTCCGGTCAGTTTTGTTGGGTATCCAGACTCCGGTTATTATGTTGAGCGCTCAGGCTCCGGTCAGTTTCGTTGGGTTATTCAGACTCTGGTTATTACGTTGAGCGTTCAGGCTCTGGTCAGTTTCGTTGGGTATCCAGACTCAGGTTATTACATTGAGCGTTCAGGCTCCGGTAAGTTTCGTTTGGTATCCAGACTTCAGTTATTACGTTGAGCGTTCAGGCTCCGGTCAGTTTCGTTGGGTATCCAGACTCCGGTTTTTAAGTTGAGCGTTCAGGCTCCGGTCAGTTTTGTTGGGTATCCAGACTCTGGTTTTTACGTTGAACGTTCAGGCTCCAGTCAGTTTTGTTGGGTATCCAAACTCCGGTTATTATGTTAAGTGTTCAGGCTCCGGACAGTTTCGTTGGGTATCCAGACTCCGGTTATTACGTTGAGCGTTTAGGCTCCGGTCAGTTTCGTTGGGTATCCAGACTCCGGTTTTTACGTTGAGCGTTCAGGCTCCGGTCAGTTTCATTGGGTATCTAGACTACGGTTATTACGTTGAGCGTTCAGGCTCCGGTCAGTTTCGTTGGGTATCCTGACTCCGATTATTACGTTAAGCGTTCAGGCTCCGGTCAGTTTCGTTGGGTATCGAGACTCCGATTATTACATTGAGCGTTCAGGCTCTGGTCAGTTTCGTTTGGTATCCAGACTTCAGTTATTACGTTGAGCGTCCAGGCTCCGGTCAGTTTCGTTGGGTATCCAGACTCCGGTTATTACGTTGAGCGTTAAGGCTCCGATCAGTTTCGTTGGGTATCCAGACTCCGGTTATTATGTTGAGGGTTCAGGCTCCGGTCAGTTTCGTTGGGTATCCAGACTCCGGTTATTACGTTGAGCGTTCAGGCTCTGGTCAGTTTCGTTGGGTATCCAGACTCCGGTTATTACGTTGAGCGTTCAAACTCCGGTCAGTTTCGTTGGATATCCAGACTCCGGTTATTACGTTGAGCGTCCAGGCTCCGGTCCGTTTTGTTGGGTATCCAGACTTCAGTTATTACGTTGAGCGTTCATGCTCCGGTCAGTTTCGTTGGGTATCCAGACTCCGGTTATTACGTTAAGCGTTTAGGCTCCGGTCAGTTTCGTTGGGTATCCAGACTCCGGTTATTACATTGAGCGTTCAGGCTCCGGTCAGTTTCTTTTGGTATCCAGACTTCAGTTATTACGTTGAGCGTCCAGACTCCGGTCAGTTTCGTTGTGTATCCAGACTCCGGTTATTACGTTGAGCGTTCAGGCTCCGGTCAGTTTCGTTGGGTATCCAGACTCCGGTTTTTACGTTGAGCGTTCAGGCTCCGGTCCGTTTTGTTGGGTATCCAGACTTCAGTTATTACGTTGAGCGTTCAGGCTCCGGTCAGTTTCGTTGGGAATCCAGACTCCGGTTATTACGTTGACCATTCAGGCTCCGGTCAGTTTCGTTGGGTATCCAGACTCAGGTTATTACGTAGAGCGTTCAGGCTCCGGTCAGTTTCGTTTGGTATCCAGACTTCAGTTATTACGTTGAGCGTTCAGGCTCCGGTCAGTTTCGTTGGGTATCCAGACTCTGGTTTTTACGTTGAGCGTTCAGGCTACGGTCAGTTTCGTTGGGTGTCCAGTCTCCGGTTATTACAATGAGCGTTCAGGCTCCGGTCATTTTCGTTGAGCATCCAGACTCTAGTTATTATATTGTGCGTTCAGGCTCAGGTCAGTTTCGTTAAGTATCCAGACTCCGGTTATTACATTGAGCGTTCAGGCTCCGTTCAGTTTCGTTGGGTATCCAGACTCCGGTTTTTACGTTGAGCGTTCAGGCTCCGGTCAGTTTCGTTGTGTATCCAGACTCCGGTTATTATGTTGAGCGTTCAGGCTCCGGTCAGTTTCGTTGGGTATCCAGACTCCGGTTTTTACGTTGAGCGTTCAGGCTCCGGTCAGTTTTGTTGGGTATCCAGACTCCGGTTATTATGTTGAGCGCTCAGGCTCCGGTCAGTTTCGTTGGGTTATTCAGACTCTGGTTATTACGTTGAGCGTTCAGGCTCTGGTCAGTTTCGTTGGGTATCCAGACTCAGGTTATTACATTGAGCGTTCAGGCTCCGGTAAGTTTCGTTTGGTATCCAGACTTCAGTTATTACGTTGAGCGTTCAGGCTCCGGTCAGTTTCGTTTGGTATCCAGACTCTGGTTTTTAAGTTGAGCGTTCAGGCTCCGGTCAGTTTTGTTGGGTATCCAGACTCTGGTTTTTACGTTGAGCGTTCAGGCTCCAGTCAGTTTTGTTGGGTATCCAGACTCCGGTTATTATGTTAAGCGTTCAGGCTCCGGACAGTTTCGTTGGGTATCCAGACTCCGGTTATTACGTTGAGCGTTTAGGCTCCGGTCAGTTTCGTTGGGTATCCAGACTCCGGTTTTTACGTTGAGCGTTCAGGCTCCGGTCAGTTTCGTTGGGTATCTAGACTACGGTTATTACGTTGAGCGTTCAGGCTCCGGTCAGTTTCGTTGGGTATCCTGACTCCGGTTATTACGTTAAGCGTTCAGGCTCCGGTCAGTTTCGTTCGGTATCGAGACTCCGATTATTACATTGAGCGTTCAGGCTCTGGTCAGTTTCGTTTGGTATCCAGACTTCAGTTATTACGTTGAGCGTCCAGGCTCCGGTCAGTTTCGTTGGGTATCCAGACTCCGGTTATTACGTTGAGCGTTAAGGCTCCGATCAGTTTCGTTGGGTATCCAGACTCCGGTTATTATGTTGAGGGTTCAGGCTCCGGTCAGTTTCGTTGGGTATCCAGACTCCGGTTATTACGTTGAGCGTTCAGGCTCTGGTCAGTTTCGTTGGGTATCCAGACTCCGGTTATTACGTTGAGCGTTCAAACTCCGGTTAGTTTCGTTGGATATCCAGACTCCGGTTATTACGTTGAGCGTCCAGGCTACGGTCCGTTTTGTTGGGTATCCAGACTTCAGTTATTACGTTGAGCGTTCATGCTCCGGTCAGTTTCGTTGGGTATCCAGACTCCGGTTATTACGTTAAGCGTTTAGGCTCCGGTCAGTTTCGTTGGGTATCCAGACTCCGGTTATTACATTGAGCGGTCAGGCTCCGGTCAGTTTCTTTTGGTATCCAGACATCAGTTATTACGTTGAGCGTCCAGACTCCGGTCAGTTTCGTTGTGTATCCAGACTCCGGTTATTACGTTGAGCGTTCAGGCTCCGGTCAGTTTCGTTGGGTATCCAGACTCCGGTTTTTACGTTGAGCGTTCAGGCTCCGGTCCGTTTTGTTGGGTATCCAGACTTCAGTTATTACGTTGAGCGTTCAGGCTCCGGTCACTTTCGTTGGGAATCCAGACTCCGGTTATTACGTTGAGCATTCAGGCTCCGGTCAGTTTCGTTGGGTATCCAGACTCAGGTTATTACGTTGAGCGTTTAGGCTCCGGTCAGTTTCGTTTGGTATCCAGACTTCAGTTATTACGTTGAGCGTTCAGGCTCCGGTCAGTTTCGTTGGGTATCCAGACTCTGGTTTTTACGTTGAGCGTTCAGGCTACGGTCAGTTTCGTTGGGTGTCCAGTCTCCGGTTATTACAATGAGTGTTCAGGCTCCGGTCATTTTCGTTGAGCATCCAGACTCTAGTTATTATATTGTGCGTTCAGGCTCAGGTCAGTTTCGTTGAGTATCCAGACTTCGGTTATTACATTGAGCGTTCAGGCTCCGTTCAGTTTCGTTGGGTATCCAGACTCCGGTTTTTACGTTGAGCGTTCAGGCTCCGGTCATTTTCGTTGTGTATCCAAACTCCGGTTATTACGTTGAGCGTTCAGGCTCCAGTCAGTTTCGTTGGGTATCCAGACTCCGGTTTTTACGTTGAGCGTTCAGGCTCCGGTCAGTTTTGTTGGGTATCCAGACTCCGGTTATTACGTTGAGCGTTCAGGCTCTCGTCAGTTTCGTTGGGTATCCAGACTCAGGTTATTACATTGAGCGTTCAGGCTCCAGTAAGTTTCGTTTGGTATCCAGACTTCAGTTATTACGTTGAGCGTTCAGGCTCCGGTCAGTTTCGTTGGGTATCCAGACTCCAGTTTTTAAGTTGAGCGTTCAGGCTCCGGTCAGTTTTGTTGGGTATCCAGACTCTGGTTTTTACGTTGAGCGTTCAAGCTCCAGTCAGTTTTGTTGGGTATCCAGACTCCGGTTATTACGTTAAGCGTTCAGGCTCCGGACAGTTTCGTTGGGTATCCAGACTCCGGTTATTACGTTGAGCGTTTAGGCTCCGGTCAGTTTCGTTGGGTATCCAGACTCCGGTTTTTACGTTGAGCGTTCAGGCTCCGGTCAGTTTCGTTGGGTATCCAGACTCCGGTTATTACATTGAGCGTTCAGGCTCCGGTCAGTTTCGTTTGGTATCCAGAATTCAGTTATTACGTTGAGCGTCCAGGCTCCGGTCAGTTTCGTTGGGTATCCAGACTCCGGTTATTACGTTGAGCGTTAAGGCTCCGATCAGTTTCGTTGGGTATCTAGACTCCGGTTATTATGTTGAGGGTTCAGGCTCCGGTCAGTTTCGTTGGATATCCAGACTCCGGTTATTATGTTGAGGGTTCAGGCTCCGGTCAATTTCGTTGGGTATCCAGACTCCGGTTTTTACGTTGAGCGTTCAGGCTCTAGTCAGTTTCGTTGGGTATCCAGACTTCAGTTATTACGTTGAGCGTTCAGGCTCCGGTCAGTTTCGTTACATATCCAGACTCCGATTTTTACGTTGAGCGTTCAGGCTCCGGTCAGTTTTGTTGGGTATCCGGACTCCGGTTTTTATGTTGAGCATTCAGGCTCTGGTCAGTTTTGTTGGGTATCCAGACTCTGGTTATTACGTTGAGCGTTCAGGCTGCGGTCAGTTTCATTGGGTATCCAGACTACGGTTTTTACGTTGAGCGTTCAGGCTCCGGTCAGTTTTGTTGGGTATCCAGAATCTGGTTTTTCCGTTGAGCGTTCAGGCTCCGGTCAGTTTTGTTGCGTATCCAGACTCCGGTTATTACGTTAAGCGTTCAGGCTCCGGACAGTTTCGTTGGGTATCCAGACTCCGGTTATTACGTTGAGCGTTTAGGCTCCGGTCAGTTTCGTTGGGTATCCAGACTCCGATTTTTACGTTGAGCGTTTAGGCTCCGGTCAGTTTCGTTGGGTATCTAGACTACGGTTATTACGTTGAGCGTTCAGGCTCCGGTCAGTTTCGTTGGGTATCCTGACTCCGGTTATTACGTTAAGCGTTCAGGCTCCGGTCAGTTTCGTTGCGTATCCAGACTCCGGTTTTTACGTTGAGCGTTCAGGCTCCGGTCAGTTTTGTTTAGTATCCAAACTTTAGTTATTACGTTGAGCGTTCAGGCTCCGGTCAGTTTCGTTGCGTATCCAGACTCCGATTTTTACGTTGAGCGTTCAGGCTCCGATCAGTTTTGTTGGGTATCCAGACTCCGGTTTTTATGTTGAGCATTCAGGCTCTGGTCAGTTTTGTTGGGTATCCAGACTCCGGTTTTTATGTTGAGCGTTCAGGCTCCGGACAGTTTCGTTGGGTATCCTGACTCCAGTTATTATGTTGAGCGTTCAGGCTCCGGTCAGTTTCGTTGGGTATCCAGACTCCGGTTTTTACGTTGAGCGTTCAGGCTCCGGTCAGTTTTGTTGGGTATCCAGACTCTGGTTTTTACGTTGAGCGTTCAGGTTCCCGTCAGTTTTGTTGGGTATCCAGACTCCGGTTATTACGTTAAGCGTTCAGGCTCTAGACAGTTTCGTTGGGTATCCAGACTCCGGTTTTTACGTTGAGCGTTTAGGCTCCGGTCAGTTTCGTTGGGTATCCTGACTCCAGTTATTATGTTGAGCGTTCAGGCTCCGGTCAGTTTCGTTGGGTATCCAGACTCCGGTTTTTACGTTGAGCGTTCAGGCTCCGGTCAGTTTCGTTGGGAATCCAGACTCCGGTTATTACATTGAGCATTCAGGCTCCGGTCAGTTTCGTTTGGTATCCAGACTTCAGTTATTACGTTGAGCGTCCGGGCTCCGGTCAGTTTCGTTGGGTATCCAGACTCCGGTTATTACGTTGAGCGTTCAGGCTCCGGTCAGTTTCGTTGGGTATCCAGACTCCGGTTTTTACGTTGAGCGTTCAGGCTCCGGTCAGTTTTGTTTAGTATCCAGACTTCAGTTATTACGTTGAGCGTTCAGGCTCCGGTCAGTTTCGTTGCGTATCCAGACTCCGATTTTTACGTTGAGCGTTCAGGCTCCGATCAGTTTTGTTGGGTATCCAGACTCCGGTTTTTATGTTGAGCATTCAGGCTCTGGTCAGTTTTGTTGGGTATCCAGACTCCGGTTATTACGTTGAGCGTTCAGGCTCCGGTCAGTTTCGTTGGGTATCCAGACTCCGGTTTTTACGTTGAGCGTTCAGGCTCCGGTCAGTTTTGTTGGGTATCCAGACTCTGGTTTTTACGTTGAGCGTTCAGGCTCCGGTCAGTTTTGTTGGGCATCCAGAATTCGGTTATTACGTTGAGCGTTTAGGCTCCGGACAGTTTCGTTGGGTATCCAGACTCCGGTTATTACGTTGAGCGTTTAGGCTCCGGTCAGTTTCGTTGGGTATCCAGACTCCAGTTTTTACGTTCAGCGTTCAGGCTCCGGTCAGTTTTGTTGGGTATCCAGACTCCGGTTATTATGTTGAGGGTTCAGGCTCCGGTCAGTTTCGTTGGGTATCCAGACTCCGGTTATTACGTTGAGCGTTCAGGCTCTAGTCAGTTTCGTTGGGTATCCAGACTCCGGTTATTACGTTGAGCGTTCAGGCTCCGGTCAGTTTTGTTGGGTATCCAGACTCCGGTTATTACTTTGAGCGTTCAGGCTCCGGTCGGTCTCGTTTGGTATCCAGACTTCAGTTATTACGTTGAGCGTTCAGGCTCCGGTCAGTTTCGTTGCGTATCCAGACTCCGATTTTTACGTTGAGCGTTCAGGCTCCGATCAGTTTTGTTGGCTATCCAGACTCTGGTTTTTACGTTGAGCGTTCAGGTTCCCGTCAGTTTTGTTGGGTATCCAGACTCCGGTTATTACGTTAAGCGTTCAGGCTCCGGTCAGTTTCGTTGGGTATCCAGACTCCGGTTTTTACATTGAGCGTTCAGGCTCCGGTCAGTTTTGTTGGGTATCCAGACTCTGGTTTTTACGTTGAGCGTTCAGGCTCCGGTCAGTTTTGTTGGGTATCCAGACTCCGGTTATTACGTTAAGCGTTCAGGCTCCGGACAGTTTCGTTGGGTATCCAGACTCCGGTTATTACGTTGAGCGTTTAGGCTCCGGTCAGTTTTGTTGGGTATCCAGACTCCGGTTTTTACGTTGAGCGTTCAGGCTCCGGCCAGTTTCGTTTGGTATCCAGACTCCGGTTATTACGTTGAGCGTTCAGGCTCCGGTCAGTTTCGTTGGGTATCCAGACTCCGGTTATTATTTTGAGCGTTAAGGCTCCGGTCAGTTTCGTTGGGTATCCAGACTCCAGTTTTTACGTTCAGCGTTCAGGCTCCGGTCAGTTTTGTTGGGTATCCAGACTCCGGTTATTATGTTGAGGGTTCAGGCTCCGGTCAGTTTCGTTGGGTATCCAGACTCCGGTTATTACGTTGAGCGTTTTGGCTCCGGTCAGTTTCGTTGGGTATCCAGACTCCGGTTTTTACGTTGAGCGTTCAGGCTCCGGTCAGTTTCGTTGGGTATCCAGACTCCGGTTATTACGTTGAGCGTTCAGGCTCTAGTCAGTTTCGTTGGGTATCCAGACTCCGGTTATTACGTTGAGCGTTCAAACTCCGGTCAGTTTCGTTGGGTATCCAGACTCCGGTTATTACGTTGAGCGTTCAGGCTCCGGTCAGTTTCGTTTGGTATCCAGACTTCAGTTATTACGTTGAGCGTTCAGGCTCCAGTCAGTTTCGTTGCGTATCCAGACTCCGGTTTTTACGTTGAGCGTTCAGGCTCCGGTCAGTTTTGTTGGGTATCCAGAATCCGGTTTTTACGTTGAGCATTCAGGCTCCGGTCAGTTTTGTTGGGTATCCAGACTCCGGTTATTACGTTGAGCGTTCAGGCTCCGGTCAGTTTCGTTGGGTATCCAGACTCCGGTTTTTAGGTTGAGCGTTCAGGCTCCGGTCAGTTTTATTGGGTATCCAGACTCTGGTTTTTACGTTGAGCGTTCAGGCTCCGGTCAGTTTTGTTGGGTATCCAGACTCCGGTTATTACGTTGAGCGTTCAGGCTCCGGACAGTTTCGTTGGGTATCCAGACTCCGGTTATTACGTTGAGCGTTTAGGCTCCGGTCAGTTTCGTTGGGTATCCAGACTCCGGTTTTTACGTTGAGCGTTCAGGCTCTAGTCAGTTTCGTTGGGTATCCAGACTTCAGTTATTACGTTGAGCGTTCAGGCTCCGGTCAGTTTCGTTACATATCCAGACTCCGATTTTTACGTTGAGCGTTCAGGCTCCGGTCAGTTTTGTTGGGTATCCGGACTCCGGTTTTTATGTTGAGCATTCAGGCTCTGGTCAGTTTTGTTGGGTATCCAGACTCTGGTTATTACGTTGAGCGTTCAGGCTGCGGTCAGTTTCATTGGGTATCCAGACTACGGTTTTTACGTTGAGCGTTCAGGCTCCGGTCAGTTTTGTTGGGTATCCAGAATCTGGTTTTTCCGTTGAGCGTTCAGGCTCCGGTCAGTTTTGTTGCGTATCCAGACTCCGGTTATTACGTTAAGCGTTCAGGCTCCGGACAGTTTCGTTGGGTATCCAGACTCCGGTTATTACGTTGAGCGTTTAGGCTCCGGTCAGTTTCGTTGGGTATCCAGACTCCGATTTTTACGTTGAGCGTTCAGGCTCCGGTCAGTTTCGTTGGGTATCCTGACTCCGGTTATTACGTTAAGCGTTCAGGCTCCGGTCAGTTTCGTTGCGTATCCAGACTCCGGTTTTTACGTTGAGCGTTCAGGCTCCGGTCAGTTTTGTTTAGTATCCAAACTTTAGTTATTACGTTGAGCGTTCAGGCTCCGGTCAGTTTCGTTGCGTATCCAGACTCCGATTTTTACGTTGAGCGTTCAGGCTCCGATCAGTTTTGTTGGGTATCCAGACTCCGGTTTTTATGTTGAGCATTCAGGCTCTGGTCAGTTTTGTTGGGTATCCAGACTCCGGTTTTTATGTTGAGCGTTCAGGCTCCGGACAGTTTCGTTGGGTATCCTGACTCCAGTTATTATGTTGAGCGTTCAGGCTCCGGTCAGTTTCGTTGGGTATCCAGACTCCGGTTTTTACGTTGAGCGTTCAGGCTCCGGTCAGTTTTGTTGGGTATCCAGACTCTGGTTTTTACGTTGAGCGTTCAGGTTCCCGTCCGTTTTGTTGGGTATCCAGACTCCGGTTATTACGTTAAGCGTTCAGGCTCTAGACAGTTTCGTTGGGTATCCAGACTCCGGTTTTTACGTTGAGCGTTTAGGCTCCGGTCAGTTTCGTTGGGTATCCTGACTCCAGTTATTATGTTGAGCGTTCAGGCTCCGGTCAGTTTCGTTGGGTATCCAGACTCCGGTTTTTACGTTGAGCGTTCAGGCTCCGGTCAGTTTCGTTGGGAATCCAGACTCCGGTTATTACATTGAGCGTTCAGGCTCCGGTCAGTTTCGTTTGGTATCCAGACTTCAGTTATTACGTTGAGCGTCCGGGCTCCGGTCAGTTTCGTTGGGTATCCAGACTCCGGTTATTACGTTGAGCGTTCAGGCTCCGGTCAGTTTCGTTGGGTATCCAGACTCCGGTTTTTACGTTGAGCGTTCAGGCTCCGGTCAGTTTTGTTTAGTATCCAGACTTCAGTTATTACGTTGAGCGTTCAGGCTCCGGTCAGTTTCGTTGCGTATCCAGACTCCGATTTTTACGTTGAGCGTTCAGGCTCCGATCAGTTTTGTTGGGTATCCAGACTCCGGTTTTTATGTTGAGCATTCAGGCTCTGGTCAGTTTTGTTGGGTATCCAGACTCCGGTTATTACGTTGAGCGTTCAGGCTCCGGTCAGTTTCGTTGGGTATCCAGACTCCGGTTTTTACGTTGAGCGTTCAGGCTCCGGTCAGTTTTGTTGGGTATCCAGACTCTGGTTTTTACGTTGAGCGTTCAGGCTCCGGTCAGTTTTGTTGGGCATCCAGACTTCGGTTATTACGTTGAGCGTTCAGGCTCCGGACAGTTTCGTTGGGTATCCAGACTCCGGTTATTACGTTGAGCGTTTAGGCTCCGGTCAGTTTCGTTGGGTATCCAGACTCCAGTTTTTACGTTCAGCGTTCAGGCTCCGGTCAGTTTTGTTGGGTATCCAGACTCCGGTTATTATGTTGAGGGTTCAGGCTCCGGTCAGTTTCGTTGGGTATCCAGACTCCGGTTATTACGTTGAGCGTTCAGGCTCTAGTCAGTTTCGTTGGGTATCCAGACTCCGGTTATTACGTTGAGCGTTCAGGCTCCGGTCAGTTTTGTTGGGTATCCAGACTCCGGTTATTACTTTGAGCGTTCAGGCTCCGGTCGGTCTCGTTTGGTATCCAGACTTCAGTTATTACGTTGAGCGTTCAGGCTCCGGTCAGTTTCGTTGCGTATCCAGACTCCGATTTTTACGTTGAGCGTTCAGGCTCCGATCAGTTTTGTTGGGTATCCAGACTCTGGTTTTTACGTTGAGCGTTCAGGTTCCCGTCAGTTTTGTTGGGTATCCAGACTCCGGTTATTACGTTAAGCGTTCAGGCTCCGGTCAGTTTCGTTGGGTATCCAGACTCCGGTTTTTACGTTGAGCGTTCAGGCTCCGGTCAGTTTTGTTGGGTATCCAGACTCTGGTTTTTACGTTGAGCGTTCAGGCTCCGGTCAGTTTTGTTGGGTATCCAGAGTCCGGTTATTACGTTAAGCGTTCAGGCTCCGGACAGTTTCGTTGGGTATCCAGACTCCGGTTATTACGTTGAGCGTTTAGGCTCCGGTCAGTTTTGTTGGGTATCCAGACTCCGGTTTTTACGTTGAGCGTTCAGGCTCCGGCCAGTTTCGTTTGGTATCCAGACTCCGGTTATTACGTTGAGCGTTCAGGCTCCGGTCAGTTTCGTTGGGTATCCAGACTCCGGTTATTATTTTGAGCGTTAAGGCTCCGGTCAGTTTCGTTGGGTATCCAGACTCCAGTTTTTACGTTCAGCGTTCAGGCTCCGGTCAGTTTTGTTGGGTATCCAGACTCCGGTTATTATGTTGAGGGTTCAGGCTCCGGTCAGTTTCGTTGGGTATCCAGACTCCGGTTATTAGGTTGAGCGTTTTGGCTCCGGTCAGTTTCGTTGGGTATCCAGACTCCGGTTTTTACGTTGAGCGTTCAGGCTCCGGTCAGTTTCGTTGGGTATCCAGACTCCGGTTATTACGTTGAGCGTTCAGGCTCTAGTCAGTTTCGTTGGGTATCCAGACTCCGGTTATTACGTTGAGCGTTCAAACTCCGGTCAGTTTCGTTGGGTATCCAGACTCCGGTTATTACGTTGAGCGTTCAGGCTCCGGTCAGTTTCGTTTGGTATCCAGACTTCAGTTATTACGTTGAGCGTTCAGGCTCCAGTCAGTTTCGTTGCGTATCCAGACTCCGGTTTTTACGTTGAGCGTTCAGGCTCCGGTCAGTTTTGTTGGGTATCCAGAATCCGGTTTTTACGTTGAGCATTCAGGCTCCGGTCAGTTTTGTTGGGTATCCAGACTCCGGTTATTACGTTGAGCGTTCAGGCTCCGGTCAGTTTCGTTGGGTATCCAGACTCCGGTTTTTAGGTTGAGCGTTCAGGCTCCGGTCAGTTTTATTGGGTATCCAGACTCTGGTTTTTACGTTGAGCGTTCAGGCTCCGGTCAGTTTTGTTGGGTATCCAGACTCCGGTTATTACGTTGAGCGTTCAGGCTCCGGACAGTTTCGTTGGGTATCCAGACTCCGGTTATTACGTTGAGCGTTTAGGCTCCGGTCAGTTTCGTTGGGTATCCAGACTCCAGTTTTTACGTTCAGCGTTCAGGCTCCGGTCAGTTTTGTTGGGTATCCAGACTCCGGTTATTATGTTGAGGGTTCAGGCTCCGGTCAGTTTCGTTGGGTATCCAGACTCCGGTTATTACGTTGAGCGTTCAGGCTCTAGTCAGTTTCGTTGGGTATCCAGACTCCGGTTATTACGTTGAGCGTTCAAACTCCGGTCAGTTTCGTTGGGTATCCAGACTCCGGTTATTACTTTGAGCGTTCAGGCTCCGGTCGGTCTCGTTTGGTATCCAGACTTCAGTTATTACGTTGAGCGTTCAGGCTCCGGTCAGTTTCGTTGCGTATCCAGACTCCGATTTTTACGTTGAGCGTTCAGGCTCCGATCAGTTTTGTTGGGTATCCAGACTCCGGTTTTTATGTTGAGCATTCAGGCTCCCGTCAGTTTTGTTGGGTATCCAGACTCCAGTTATTACGTTGAGCGTTCAGGCTCCGGTCAGTTTCGTTGGGTATCCAGACTCCGGTTTTTACGTTGAGCGTTCAGGCTCCGGTCAGTTTTGTTGGGTATCCAGACTCTGGTTTTTACGTTGAGCGTTCAGGCTCCGGTCAGTTTTGTTGGGTATCCAGACTCCGGTTATTACGTTAAGCGTTCAGGCTCCGGACAGTTTCGTTGGGTATCCAGACTCCGGTTATTACGTTGAGCGTTTAGGCTCCGGTCAGTTTTGTTGGGTATCCAGACTCCGGTTTTTACGTTGAGCATTCAGGCTCTAGTCAGTTTTGTTGGGTATCCAGACTCCGGTTATTACGTTGAGCGTTCAGGCTCCGGTCAGTTTCGTTGGGTATCCAGACTCCGGTTTTTACGTTGAGCGTTCAGGCTCCGGTCAGTTTTGTTGGGTATCCAGACTCTGGTTTTTACGTTGAGCGTTCAGGTTCCCGTCAGTTTTGTTGGGTATCCAGACTCCGGTTATTACGTTAAGCGTTCAGGCTCCAGACAGTTTCGTTGGGTATCCAGACTCCGGTTATTACGTTGAGCGTTTTGGCTCCGGTCAGTTTCGTTGGGTATCCAGACTCCGGTTTTTACGTTGAGCGTTCAGGCTCCAGTCAGTTTCGTTGGGTATCTAGACTCCGGTTATTACGTTGAGCGTTCAGGCTCCGGTCAGTTTCGTTTGGTATCCAGACTTCAGTTATTACGTTGAGCGTTCAGGCTCTGGTCAGTTTCGTTGCGTATCCAGACTCCGGTTTTTACGTTGAGCGTTCAGGCTCCGGCCAGTTTCGTTTGGTATCCAGACTTCAGTTATTACGTTGAGCGTTCAGGCTCCGGTCAGTTTTGTTGGGTATCCAGACTCCGGTTATTACGTTGAGCGTTCAGGCTCCGGTCAGTTTCGTTGGGTATCCAGACTCCGGTTTTTACGTTGAGCGTTCAGGCTCCGGTCAGTTTTGTTGGGTATCCAGACTCTGGTTTTTACGTTGAGCGTTCAGGCTCCGGTCAGTTTTGTTGGGTATCCAGACTCCGGTTATTACGTTGAGCGTTCAGGCTCCGGACAGTTTCGTTGGGTATCCAGACTCCGGTTATTACGTTGAGCGTTTAGGCTCCGGTCAGTTTCGTTGGGTATCCAGACTCCAGTTTTTACGTTCAGCGTTCAGGCTCCGGTCAGTTTTGTTGGGTATCCAGACTCCGGTTATTATGTTGAGGGTTCAGGCTCCGGTCAGTTTCGTTGGGTATCAAGACTCCGGTTATTACGTTGAGCGTTCAGGCTCCGGTCAGTTTCGTTGGGTATCCAGACTCCGGTTATTACGTTGAGCGTTCAAACTCCGGTCAGTTTCGTTGGGTATCCAGACTCCGGTTATTACTTTGAGCGTTCAGGCTCCGGTCAGTTTTGTTGGGTATCCAGAATCCGGTTTTTACGTTGAGCATTCAGGCTCCGGTCAGTTTTGTTGGGTATCCAGACTCCGGTTATTACGTTGAGCGTTCAGGCTCCGGTCAGTTTCGTTGGGTATCCAGACTCCGGTTTTTAGGTTGAGCGTTCAGGCTCCGGTCAGTTTTATTGGGTATCCAGACTCTGGTTTTTACGTTGAGCGTTTAGGCTCCGGTCAGTTTCGTTGGGTATCCAGACTCCGGTTATTACGTTGAGCGTTCAGGCTCCGGACAGTTTCGTTGGGTATCCAGACTCCGGTTATTACGTTGAGCGTTTAGGCTCCGGTCAGTTTCGTTGGGTATCCAGACTCCAGTTTTTACGTTCAGCGTTCAGGCTCCGGTCAGTTTTGTTGGGTATCCAGACTCCGGTTATTACGTTGAGGGTTCAGGCTCCGGTCAGTTTCGTTGGGTATCCAGACTCCGGTTATTACATTGAGCGTTCAGGCTCTAGTCAGTTTCGTTGGGTATCCAGACTCCGGTTATTACGTTGAGCGTTCAAACTCCGGTCAGTTTCGTTGGGTATCCAGACTCCGGTTATTACTTTGAGCGTTCAGGCTCCGGTCGGTCTCGTTTGGTATCCAGACTTCGGTTATTACGTTGAGCGTTCAGGCTCCGGTCAGTTTCGTTGCGTATCCAGACTCCGATTTTTACGTTGAGCGTTCAGGCTCCGATCAGTTTTGTTGGGTATCCAGACTCCGGTTTTTATGTTGAGCATTCAGGCTCCCGTCAGTTTTGTTGGGTATCCAGACTCCGGTTATTACGTTGAGCGTTCAGGCTCCGGTCAGTTTCGTTGGGTATCCAGACTCCGGTTTTTACGTTGAGCGTTCAGGCTCCGGTCAGTTTTGTTGGGTATCCAGACTCTGGTTTTTACGTTGAGCGTTCAGGCTCCGGTCAGTTTTGTTGGGTATCCAGACTCCGGTTATTAAGTTAAGCGTTCAGGCTCCGGACAGTTTCGTTGGGTATCCAGACTCCGGTTATTACGTTGAGCGTTTAGGCTCCGGTCAGTTTCGTTGGGTATTCAGACTCCGGTTTTTACGTTGAGCGTTCAGGCTCCGGTCAGTTTCGTTGGGTATCTAGACTCCGGTTATTACGTTGAGCGTTCAGGCTCCGGTCAGTTTCGTTGGGTATCCTGACTCCGGTTATTACGTTGAGCGTTAAGGCTCCGGTCAGTTTCGTTGCGTATCCAAACTCCGGTTTTTACGTTGAGCGTTCAGGCTCCGGTCAGTTTTGTTGGGTATCCAGACTCTGGTTTTTACGTTGAGCATTCAGGCTCTAGTCAGTTTTGTTGGGTATCCAGACTCTGGTTATTACGTTGAGCGTTCAGGCTCTAGTCAGTTTCGTTGGGTATCCAGACTTCGGTTATTACGTTGAGCGTTCAAACTCCGGTCAGTTTCGTTGGGTATCCAGACTCCGGTTATTACGTTGAGCGTTCAGGCTCCGGTCAGTTTCGTTTGGTATCCAGACTTCAGTTATTACGTTGAGCGTTCAGGCTTCGGTCAGTTTCGTTGCGTATCCAGACTCCGGTTTTTACGTTGAGCGTTCAGGCTCCGGTCAGTTTTGTTGGGTATCCAGACTCCGGTTTTTACGTTGAGCGTTCAGGCTCCGGTCAGTTTTGTTGGGTATCCAGACTCCGGTTATTACGTTGAGCGTTCAGGCTCCGGTCAGTTTCGTTGGGTATCCAGACTCCGGTTTTTAGGTTGAGCGTTCAGGCTCCGGTCAGTTTTATTGGGTATCCAGACTCTGGTTTTTACGTTGAGCGTTTAGGCTCCGGTCAGTTTCGTTGGGTATCCAGACTCCGGTTATTACGTTGAGCGTTCAGGCTCCGGACAGTTTCGTTGGGTATCCAGACTCCGGTTATTACGTTGAGCATTTAGGCTCCGGTCAGTTTCGTTGGGTATCCAGACTCCAGTTTTTACGTTCAGCGTTCAGGCTCCGGTCAGTTTTGTTGGGTATCCAGACTCCGGTTATTACGTTGAGGGTTCAGGCTCCGGTCAGTTTCGTTGGGTATCCAGACTCCGGTTATTACATTGAGCGTTCAGGCTCTAGTCAGTTTCGTTGGGTATCCAGACTCCGGTTATTACGTTGAGCGTTCAAACTCCGGTCAGTTTCGTTGGGTATCCAGACTCCGGTTATTACTTTGAGCGTTCAGGCTCCGGTCGGTCTCGTTTGGTATCCAGACTTCGGTTATTACGTTGAGCGTTCAGGCTCCGGTCAGTTTCGTTGCGTATCCAGACTCCGATTTTTACGTTGAGCGTTCAGGCTCCGATCAGTTTTGTTGGGTATCCAGACTCCGGTTTTTATGTTGAGCATTCAGGCTCCCGTCAGTTTTGTTGGGTATCCAGACTCCGGTTATTACGTTGAGCGTTCAGGCTCCGGTCAGTTTCGTTGGGTATCCAGACTCCGGTTTTTACGTTGAGCGTTCAGGCTCCGGTCAGTTTTGTTGGGTATCCAGACTCTGGTTTTTACGTTGAGCGTTCAGGCTCCGGTCAGTTTTGTTGGGTATCCAGACTCCGGTTATTAAGTTAAGCGTTCAGGCTCCGGACAGTTTCGTTGGGTATCCAGACTCCGGTTATTACGTTGAGCGTTTAGGCTCCGGTCAGTTTCGTTGGGTATTCAGACTCCGGTTTTTACGTTGAGCGTTCAGGCTCCGGTCAGTTTCGTTGGGTATCTAGACTCCGGTTATTACGTTGAGCGTTCAGGCTCCGGTCAGTTTCGTTGGGTATCCTGACTCCGGTTATTACGTTGAGCGTTAAGGCTCCGGTCAGTTTCGTTGCGTATCCAAACTCCGGTTTTTACGTTGAGCGTTCAGGCTCCGGTCAGTTTTGTTGGGTATCCAGACTCTGGTTTTTACGTTGAGCATTCAGGCTCTAGTCAGTTTTGTTGGGTATCCAGACTCTGGTTATTACGTTGAGCGTTCAGGCTCTAGTCAGTTTCGTTGGGTATCCAGACTTCGGTTATTACGTTGAGCGTTCAAACTCCGGTCAGTTTCGTTGGGTATCCAGACTCCGGTTATTACGTTGAGCGTTCAGGCTCCGGTCAGTTTCGTTTGGTATCCAGACTTCAGTTATTACGTTGAGCGTTCAGGCTTCGGTCAGTTTCGTTGCGTATCCAGACTCCGGTTTTTACGTTGAGCGTTCAGGCTCCGGTCAGTTTTGTTGGGTATCCAGACTCCGGTTTTTACGTTGAGCGTTCAGGCTCCGGTCAGTTTTGTTGGGTATCCAGACTCCGGTTATTACGTTGAGCGTTCAGGATCTGGTCAGTTTCGTTGAGTATCCAGACTCCGGTTATTATTTTGAGCGTTAAGCCTCCGGTCAGTTTCGTTGGGTATCCAGACTCCAGTTTTTACGTTCAGGGTTCAGGCTCCGGTCAGTTTTGTTGGGTATCCAGACTCCGGTTATTATGTTGAGGGTTCAGGCTCCGGTCAGTTTCGTTGGGTATCCAGACTCCGGTTATTACGTTGAGCGTTCAGGCTCTAGTCAGTTTCGTTGGGTATCCAGACTCCGGTTATTACGTTGAGCGTTCAAACTCCGGTCAGTTTCGTTGGGTATCCAGACTCCGGTTATTACTTTGAGCGTTCAGGCTCCGGTCAGTTTCGTTTGGTATCCAGACTTCAGTTATTACGTTGAGCGTTCAGGCTCCGGTCAGTTTCGTTGCGTATCCAGACTCCGGTTTTTACGTTGAGCGTTCAGGCTCCGGTCAGTTTTGTTTAGTATCCAGACTTCAGTTATTACGTTGAGCGTTCAGGCTCCGGTCAGTTTCGTTGCGTATCCAGACTCCGATTTTTACGTTGTGCGTTCAGGCTCCGATCAGTTTTGTTGGGTATCCAGACTCCGGTTTTTATGTTGAGCATTCAGGCTCCGGTCAGTTTCGTTGGGTATCCAGACTCCGGTTATTACGTTGAGCGTTCAGGCTCCGGTCAGTTTTGTTGGGTATCCAGACTCTGGTTTTTACGTTGAGCGTTCAGGCTCCGGTCAGTTTTGTTGGGTATCCAGACTCTGGTTTTTACATTGAGCGTTCAGGCTCCGGTCAGTTTTGTTGGGTATCTAGACTCCGGTTATTATGTTGAGGGTTCAGGCTCCGGTCAGTTTCGTTGGGTATCCAGACTCCGGTTATTATTTTGAGCGTTAAGCCTCCGGTCAGTTTCGTTGGGTATCCAGACTCCAGTTTTTACGTTCAGGGTTCAGGCTCCGGTCAGTTTTGTTGGGTATCCAGACTCCGGTTATTATGTTGAGGGTTCAGGCTCCGGTCAGTTTCGTTGGGTATCCAGACTCCGGTTATTACGTTGAGCGTTCAGGCTCTAGTCAGTTTCGTTGGGTATCCAGACTCCGGTTATTACGTTGAGCGTTCAAACTCCGGTCAGTTTCGTTGGGTATCCAGACTCCGGTTATTACTTTGAGCGTTCAGGCTCCGGTCAGTTTCGTTTGGTATCCAGACTTCAGTTATTACGTTGAGCGTTCAGGCTCCGGTCAGTTTCGTTGCGTATCCAGACTCCGGTTTTTACGTTGAGCGTTCAGGCTCCGGTCAGTTTTGTTTAGTATCCAGACTTCAGTTATTACGTTGAGCGTTCAGGCTCCGGTCAGTTTCGTTGCGTATCCAGACTCCGATTTTTACGTTGTGCGTTCAGGCTCCGATCAGTTTTGTTGGGTATCCAGACTCCGGTTTTTATGTTGAGCATTCAGGCTCCGGTCAGTTTCGTTGGGTATCCAGACTCCGGTTATTACGTTGAGCGTTCAGGCTCCGGTCAGTTTTGTTGGGTATCCAGACTCCGGTTATTATTTTGAGCGTTAAGCCTCCGGTCAGTTTCGTTGGGTATCCAGACTCCAGTTTTTACGTTCAGGGTTCAGGCTCCGGTCAGTTTTGTTGGGTATCCAGACTCCGGTTATTATGTTGAGGGTTCAGGCTCCGGTCAGTTTCGTTGGGTATCCAGACTCCGGTTATTACGTTGAGCGTTCAGGCTCTAGTCAGTTTCGTTGGGTATCCAGACTCCGGTTATTACGTTGAGCGTTCAAACTCCGGTCAGTTTCGTTGGGTATCCAGACTCCGGTTATTACTTTGAGCGTTCAGGCTCCGGTCAGTTTCGTTTGGTATCCAGACTTCAGTTATTACGTTGAGCGTTCAGGCTCCGGTCAGTTTCGTTGCGTATCCAGACTCCGGTTTTTACGTTGAGCGTTCAGGCTCCGGTCAGTTTTGTTTAGTATCCAGACTTCAGTTATTACGTTGAGCGTTCAGGCTCCGGTCAGTTTCGTTGCGTATCCAGACTCCGATTTTTACGTTGTGCGTTCAGGCTCCGATCAGTTTTGTTGGGTATCCAGACTCCGGTTTTTATGTTGAGCATTCAGGCTCCGGTCAGTTTCGTTGGGTATCCAGACTCCGGTTATTACGTTGAGCGTTCAGGCTCCGGTCAGTTTTGTTGGGTATCCAGACTCTGGTTTTTACATTGAGCGTTCAGGCTCCGGTCAGTTTTGTTGGGTATCTAGACTCTGGTTATTACGTTAAGCGTTCAGGCTCCGGACAGTTTCGTTGGGTATCTAGACTCCGGTTATTACGTTGAGCGTTTAGGCTCCGGTCAGTTTCGTTGGGTATTCAGACTCCGGTTTTTACGTTGAGCGTTCAGGCTCCGGTCAGTTTCGCTGGGTATCTAGACTCCGGTTATTACGTTGAGCGTTCAGGCTCCGGTCAGTTTCGTTGGGTATCCTGACTCCGGTTATTACGTTGAGCGTTAAGGCTCCGGTCAGTTTCGTTGCGTATCCAAACTCCGGTTTTTACGTTGAGCGTTCAGGCTCCGGTCAGTTTTGTTGGGTATCCAGACTCTGGTTTTTACGTTGAGCATTCAGGCTCTAGTCAGTTTTGTTGGGTATCCAGACTCTGGTTATTACGTTGAGCGTTCAGGCTCTAGTCAGTTTCGTTGGGTATCCAGACTTCGGTTATTACGTTGAGCGTTCAAACTCCGGTCAGTTTCGTTGGGTATCCAGACTCCGGTTATTACGTTGAGCGTTCAGGCTCCGGTCAGTTTCGTTTGGTATCCAGACTTCAGTTATTACGTTGAGCGTTCAGGCTTCGGTCAGTTTCGTTGCGTATCCAGACTCCGGTTTTTACGTTGAGCGTTCAGGCTCCGGTCAGTTTTGTTGGGTATCCAGACTCCGGTTTTTACGTTGAGCGTTCAGGCTCCGGTCAGTTTTGTTGGGTATCCAGACTCCGGTTATTACGTTGAGCGTTCAGGCTCTGGTCAGTTTCGTTGAGTATCCAGACTCCGGTTATTATTTTGAGCGTTAAGGCTCCGGTCAGTTTCGTTGGGTATCCAGACTCCAGTTTTTACGTTCAGGGTTCAGGCTCCGGTCAATTTTGTTGGGTATCCAGACTCCGGTTATTATGTTGAGGGTTCAGGCTCCGGTCAGTTTCGTTGGGTATCCAGACTCCGGTTATTACGTTGAGCGTTCAGGCTCTAGTCAGTTTCGTTGGGTATCCAGACTCCGGTTATTACGTTGAGCGTTCAAACTCCGGTCAGTTTCGTTGGGTATCCAGACTCCGGTTATTACTTTGAGCGTTCAGGCTCCGGTCAGTTTCGTTTGGTATCCAGACTTCAGTTATTACGTTGAGCGTTCAGGCTCCGGTCAGTTTCGTTGCGTATCCAGACTCCGGTTTTTACGTTGAGCGTTCAGGCTCCGGTCAGTTTTGTTTAGTATCCAGACTTCAGTTATTACGTTGAGCGTTCAGGCTCCGGTCAGTTTCGTTGCGTATCCAGACTCCGATTTTTACGTTGTGCGTTCAGGCTCCGATCAGTTTTGTTGGGTATCCAGACTCCGGTTTTTATGTTGAGCATTCAGGCTCCGGTCAGTTTCGTTGGGTATCCAGACTCCGGTTATTACGTTGAGCGTTCAGGCTCCGGTCAGTTTTGTTGGGTATCCAGACTCTGGTTTTTACGTTGAGCGTTCAGGCTCCGGTCAGTTTTGTTGGGTATCCAGACTCTGGTTTTTACGTTGAGCGTTTAGGCTCCGGTCAGTTTTGTTGGGTATCTAGACTCTGGTTATTACGTTAAGCGTTCAGGCTCCGGACAGTTTCGTTGGGTATCTAGACTCCGGTTATTACGCTGAGCGTTTAGGCTCCGGTCAGTTTCGTTGGGTATTCAGACTCCGGTTTTTACGTTGAGCGTTCAGGCTCCGGTCAGTTTCGTTGGGTATCCTGACTCCGGTTTTTACGTTGAGCATTCAGGCTCCGGTCAGTTTCGTTGGGTATCCTGACTCCGGTTATTACGTTGAGCGTTCAGGCTCCGGTCAGTTTCGTTGCGTATCCAAACTCTGGTTTTTACGTTGAGCGTTCAGGCTCCGGTCAGTTTTGTTGGGTATCCAGACTCTGGTTTTTACGTTGAGCATTCAGGCTCTAGTCAGTTTTGTTGGGTATCCAGACTCTGGTTATTACGTTGAGCGTTCAGGCTCTAGTCAGTTTCGTTGGGTATCCAGACTTCGGTTATTACGTTGAGCGTTCAAACTCCGGTCAGTTTCGTTGGGTATCCAGACTCCGGTTATTACGTTGAGCGTTCAGGCTCCGGTCAGTTTCGTTCGATATCCAGACTCCGGTTATTACGTTGAGCGTTCAGGCTCCGGTCAGTTTCGTTGGGTATCCAGACTCCGGTTTTTACGTTGAGCGTTCAGGCTCCAGTCAGTTTTATTGGGTATCCAGACTCCGGTTATTACGTTGAGTGTTCAGGCTCCGGTCAGTTTTGTTGGGTATCCAGACTCCGGTTATTACGTTGAGCGTTCAGGCTCCGGTCAGTTTCGTTGGGTATCCAGACTCCGGTTTTTACGTTGAGCGTTCAGGCTCCGGTCAGTTTTGTTGGGTATCCAGACTCCGGTTATTACGTTGATCGTTCAGGCTCTGGTCAGTTTCGTTGAGTATCCAGACTCCGGTTATTATTTTGAGCGTTAAGGCTCCGGTCAGTTTCGTTGGGTATCCAGACTCCAGTTTTTACGTTCAGGGTTCAGGCTCCGGTCAGTTTTGTTGGGTATCCAGACTCCGGTTATTATGTTGAGGGTTCAGGCTCTAGTCAGTTTCGTTGGGTATCCAGACTCCGGTTATTACGTTGAGCGTTCAGGCTCTAGTCAGTTTCGTTGGGTATCCAGACTCCGGTTATTACGTTGAGCGTTCAAACTCCGGTCAGTTTCGTTGGGTATCCAGACTCCGGTTATTACTTTGAGCGTTCAGGCTCCGGTCAGTTTCGTTTGGTATCCAGACTTCAGTTATTACGTTGAGCGTTCAGGCTCCGGTAAGTTTCGTTGCGTATCCAGACTCCGGTTTTTACGTTGAGCGTTCAGGCTCCGGTCAGTTTTGTTTAGTATCCAGACTTCAGTTATTACGTTGAGCGTTCAGGCTCCGGTCAGTTTCGTTGCGTATCCAGACTCCGATTTTTACGTTGAGCGTTCAGGCTCCGATCAGTTTTGTTGGGTATCCAGACTCCGGTTTTTATGTTGAGCATTCAGGCTCTGGTCAGTTTTGTTGGGTATCCAGACTCCGGTTATTACGTTGAGCGTTCAGGCTCCGGTCAGTTTCGTTGGGTATCCAGACTCCGGTTTTTACGTTGAGCGTTCAGGCTCCGGTCAGTTTTGTTGGGTATCCAGACTCTGGTTTTTACGTTGAGCGTTCAGGCTCCGGTCAGTTTTGTTGGGTATCCAGACTCCGGTTATTACGTTAAGCGTTCAGGCTCCGGACAGTTTCGTTGGGTATCCAGACTCCGGTTATTACGTTGAGCGTTTAGGCTCCGGTCAGTTTCGTTGGGTATCCAGACTCCGGTTTTTACGTTGAGCGTTTCGGCTCCGTTCAGTTTTGTTGGGTATCCAGACTCTGGTTTTTACGTTGAGCGTTCAGGCACCGGTCAGTTTTGTTGGGTATCCTGACTCCGGTTTTTACGTTAAGCGTTCAGGCTCCGGTCAGTTTCGTTGCGTATCCAAACTCCGGTTTTTACGTTGAGCGTTTAGGCTCCGGTCAGTTTCGTTGGGTATCCAGACTCTGGTTTTTATGTTGAGCGTTCAGGCTCCGGTCAGTTTTGTTGGGTATCCAGACTCTGGTTTTTACGTTGAGCGTTCAGGCTCCCGTCAGTTTTGTTGGGTATCCAGACTCCGGTTATTACGTTAAGCGTTCAGGCTCCAGACAGTTTCGTTGGGTATCCAGACTCCGGTTTTTACGTTGAGCGTTTAGGCTCCGGTCAGTTTCGTTGGGTATCCAGACTCCGGTTTTTACGTTGAGCGTTCAGGCTCCAGTCAGTTTCGTTGGGTATCTAGACTCCGGTTATTATGTTGAGCGTTCAGGCTCCGGTCAGTTTCGTTGGGTATCCTGACTCCGGTTATTACGTTAAGCGTTCAGGCTCCGGTCAGTTTCGTTGGGTATCCAGACTCCGGTTATTACATTGAGCGTTCAGGCTCCGGCCAGTTTCGTTTGGTATCCAGACTTCAGTTATTACGTTGAGCGTTCAGGCTCCGGTCAGTTTCGTTGAGTATCTAGACTCCGGTTATTATTTTGAGCGTTAAGGCTCCGGTCAGTTTCGTTGGGTATCCAGACTCCAGTTTTTACGTTCAGGGTTCAGGCTCCGGTCAGTTTTGTTGGGTATCCAGACTCCGGTTATTATGTTGAGGGTTCAGGCTCCGGTCAGTTTCGTTGGGTATCCAGACTCCGGTTATTTCGTTGAGCGTTCAGGCTCTAGTCAGTTTCGTTGGGTATCCAGACTCCGGTTATTACGTTGAGCGTTCAAACTCCGGTCAGTTTCGTTGGGTATCCAGACTCCGGTTATTACGTTGAGCGTTCAGGCTCCGATCAGTTTCGTTTGGTATCCAGACTTCAGTTATTACGTTGAGCGTTCAGGCTCCGGTCAGTTTCGTTGCGTATCCAGACTCCGGTTTTTACGTTGAGCGTTCAGGCTCCGGTCAGTTTTGTTGGGTATCCAGACTCCGGTTTTTACGTTGAGCATTCAGGCTCCGGTCAGTTTCGTTTGGTATCCAGACTCCGGTTATTACGTTGAGCGTTCAGGCTCCGGTCAGTTTCGTTGGGTATCCAGACTCCGGTTTTTACGTTGAGCGTTCAGGCTCCGGTCAGTTTTGTTGGGTATCCAGACTCTGGTTTTTACGTTGAGCGTTCAAGCTCCGGTCAGTTTTGTTGGGTATCCAGACTCCGGTTTTTACGTTGAGCATTCAGGCTCCGGTCAGTTTTGTTGGGTATCCAGACTCCGGTTATTACGTTGAGCGTTCAGGCTCCGGACAGTTTCGTTGGGTATCCAGACTCCGGTTATTACGTTGAGCGTTTAGGCTCCGGTCAGTTTCGTTGGGTATCCAGACTCCAGTTTTTACGTTCAGCGTTCAGGCTCCGGTCAGTTTCGTTGGGTATCCAGACTCCAGTTTTTACGTTCAGGGTTCAGGCTCCGGTCAGTTTTGTTGGGTATCCAGACTCCGGTTATTATGTTGAGGGTTCAGGCTCCGGTCAGTTTCGTTGGGTATCCAGACTCCGGTTATTTCGTTGAGCGTTCAGGCTCTAGTCAGTTTCGTTGGGTATCCAGACTCCGGTTATTACGTTGAGCGTTCAAACTCCGGTCAGTTTCGTTGGGTATCCAGACTCCGGTTATTACGTTGAGCGTTCAGGCTCCGATCAGTTTCGTTTGGTATCCAGACTTCAGTTATTACGTTGAGCGTTCAGGCTCCGGTCAGTTTCGTTGCGTATCCAGACTCCGGTTTTTACGTTGAGCGTTCAGGCTCCGGTCAGTTTTGTTGGGTATCCAGACTCCGGTTTTTACGTTGAGCATTCAGGCTCCGGTCAGTTTCGTTTGGTATCCAGACTCCGGTTATTACGTTGAGCGTTCAGGCTCCGGTCAGTTTCGTTGGGTATCCAGACTCCGGTTTTTACGTTGAGCGTTCAGGCTCCGGTCAGTTTTGTTGGGTATCCAGACTCTGGTTTTTACGTTGAGCGTTCAAGCTCCGGTCAGTTTTGTTGGGTATCCAGACTCCGGTTTTTACGTTGAGCATTCAGGCTCCGGTCAGTTTTGTTGGGTATCCAGACTCCGGTTATTACGTTGAGCGTTCAGGCTCCGGACAGTTTCGTTGGGTATCCAGACTCCGGTTATTACGTTGAGCGTTTAGGCTCCGGTCAGTTTCGTTGGGTATCCAGACTCCAGTTTTTACGTTCAGCGTTCAGGCTCCGGTCAGTTTTTTTGGGTATCCAGACTCCGTTTATTATGTTGAGGGTTCAGGCTCCGGTCAGTTTCGTTGGGTATCCAGACTCCGGTTATTACGTTGAGCGTTCAGGCTCTAGTCAGTTTCGTTGGGTATCCAGACTCCGGTTATTATGTTGAGCGTTCAAACTCCGGTCAGTTTTGTTGGGTATCCAGACTCCGGTTATTACGTTGAGCGTTCAGGCTCCGGTCAGTTTCGTTTGGTATCCAGACTTCAGTTATTACATTGAGCGTTCAGGCTCCGGTCAGTTTCGTTGCGTATCCAGACTCCGGTTTTTACGTTGAGCGTTCAGGCTCCGGTCAGTTTTGTTGGGTATCCAGACTCCGGTTTTTACGTTGAGCATTCAGGCTCTGGTCAGTTTTGTTGGGTATCCAGACTCCGGTTATTAAGTTGAACGTTCAGGCTCCGGTCAGTTTCGTTGGGTATCCAGACTCCGGTTTTTACGTTGAGCGTTCAGGCTCCGGTCAGTTTTGTTGGGTATCCAGACTCTGGTTTTTACGTTGAGCGTTCAGGCTCCGGTCAGTTTTGTTAGGTATCCAGACTCCGGTTATTACGTTGAGCGTTCAGGCTCCGGACAGTTTCGTTGGGTATCCAGGCTCCGGTTATTACGTTGAACGTTTAGGCTCCGGTCAGTTTCGTTGGGTATCCAGACTCCAGTTTTTACGTTCAGCGTTCAGGCTCCGGTCAGTTTTTTTGGGTATCCAGACTCCGGTTATTATGTTGAGGGTTCAGGCTCCGGTCAGTTTCGTTGGGTATCCAGACTCCGGTTATTACATTGAGCGTTCAGGCTCTAGTCAGTTTCGTTGGGTATCCAGACTCCGGTTATTATGTTGAGCGTTCAAACTCCGGTCAGTTTTGTTGGGTATCCAGACTCCGGTTATTACGTTGAGCGTTCAGGCTCCGGTCAGTTTCGTTTGGTATCCAGACTTCAGTTATTACGTTGAGCGTTCAGGCTCCGGTCAGTTTCGTTGCGTATCCAGACTCCGGTTTTTACGTTGAGCGTTCAGGCTCCGGTCAGTTTTGTTGGGTATCCAGACTCCGGTTTTTACGTTGAGCATTCAGGCTCTGGTCAGTTTTGTTGGGTATCCAGACTCCGGTTATTAAGTTGAACGTTTAGGCTCTGGTCAGTTTCGTTGGGTATCCAGACTCCGGTTTTTACGTTGAGCGTTCAGGCTCCGGTCAGTTTCGTTGGGTATCTAGACTCCGGTTATTATGTTGAGCGTTCAGGCTCCGGTCAGTTTCGTTGGGTATCATGACTCCGGTTATTACGTTAAGCGTTCAAGCTCCGGTCAGTTTCGTTGGGTATCCAGACTCCGGTTATTACATTGAGCGTTCAGGCTCCGGCCAGTTTCGTTTGGTATCCAGACTTCAGTTATTACGTTGAGCGTCCAGGCTCCGGTCAGTTTCGTTGGGTATCCAGACTCCGGTTATTACGTTGAGCGTTAAGGCTCCGGTCAGTTTCGTTGGGTATCCAGACTCCGATTTTTACGTTGAACGTTCAGGCTCCGGTCAGTTTCGTTGGGTATCTAGACTACGGTTATTACGTTGAGCGTTCAGGCTCCGGTCAATTTCGTTTTGTATCCAGACTTCAGTTATTACGTTGAGCGTTCAGGCTCCGGTCAGTTTCGTTGCGTATCCAGACTCCGGTTTTTACGTTGAGCGTTCAGGCTCCGGTCAGTTTTGTTGGGTATCCAGACTCCGGTTTTTACGTTGAGCATTCAGGCTCTGGTCAGTTTTGTTGGGTATCCAGACTCCGGTTATTAAGTTGAACGTTTAGGCTCCGGTCAGTTTCGTTGGGTATCCAGACTCCGGTTTTTACGTTGAGCGTTCAGGCTCCGGTCAGTTTCGTTGGGTATCTAGACTCCGGTTATTATGTTGAGCGTTCAGGCTCCGGTCAGTTTCGTTGGGTATCATGACTCCGGTTATTACGTTAAGCGTTCAGGCTCCGGTCAGTTTCGTTGGGTATCCAGACTCCGGTTATTACATTGAGCGTTCAGGCTCCGGCCAGTTTCGTTTGGTATCCAGACTTCAGTTATTACGTTGAGCGTCCAGGCTCCGTTCAGTTTCGTTGGGTATCCAGACTCCGGTTATTACGTTGAGCGTTAAGGCTCCGGTCAGTTTCGTTGGGTATCCAGACTCCGATTTTTACGTTGAACGTTCAGGCTCCGGTCAGTTTCGTTGGGTATCTAGACTACGGTTATTACGTTGAGCGTTCAGGCTCCGGTCAATTTCGTTGGGTATCCTGACTCCGGTTATTACGTTAAGCGTTCAGGCTCCGGTCAGTTTCGTTGCGTATCCAGACTCCGGTTTTTACGTTGAGCGTTCAGGCTCCGGTCAGTTTTGTTGGGTATCCAGACTCCGGTTTTTACGTTGAGCATTCAGGCTCTGGTCAGTTTTGTTGGGTATCCAGACTCCGGTTATTAAGTTGAACGTTTAGGCTCCGGTCAGTTTCGTTGGGTATCCAGACTCCGGTTTTTACGTTGAGCGTTCAGGCTCCGGTCAGTTTTGTTGGGTATCCAGACTCCGGTTTTTACGTTGAGCATTCAGGCTCTGGTCAGTTTTGTTGGGTATCCAGACTCCGGTTATTACGTTGAGCGTTCAGGCTCCGGTCAGTTTCGTTGGGTATCCAGACTCCGGTTTTTACGTTGAGCGTTCAAGCTCCGGTCAGTTTTGTTGGGTATCCAGACTCCGATTTTTATGTTGAGCATTCAAGCTCTGGTCAGTTTTGTTGGGTATCCAGACTCCGGTTATTACGTTGAGCGTTCAGGCTCCGGTCAGTTTCGTTGGGTATCCAGACTCCGGTTATTACGTTGAGCGCTCAGGCTCTAGTCAGTTTCGTTGGGTATCCAGACTTCAGTTATTAAGTTGAGCGTTCAGGCTCCGGTCAGTTTCGTTACATATCCAGACTCCGATTTTTACGTTGAGCGTTCAGGCTCCGGTCAGTTTTGTTGGGTATCCAGACTCCGGTTTTTATGTTAAGCATTCAGGCTCTGGTCAGTTTTGTTGGGTATCCAGACTCCGGTTATTACATTGAGCGTTCAGGCTCCGGTCAGTTTCGTTGGGTATCCAGACTCCGGTTTTTATGTTGAGCGTTCAGGCTCCGGTCAGTTTTGTTGGGTATCCAGACTCTGGTTTTTACGTTGAGCGTTCAGGCTCCGGTCAGTTTTATTTAGTATCCAGACTCCAGTTATTACGTTGAGCGTTTAGGCTCCGGTCAATTTCGTTGGGTATCCAGACTCCGGTTTTTACGTTGAGCGTTCAGGCTCCGGTCAGTTTCGTTGGGTATCTAGACTCCGGTTATTACGTTGAGCGTTCAGGCTCCGGTTAGTTTTGTTGGGTATCCAGACTCCGGTTTTTATGTTGAGCATTCAGGCTCTGGTCAGTTTTGTTGGGTATCCAGACTCCGGTTATTACGTTGAGCGTTCAGGCTCCGGTCAGTTTCGTTGGGTATCCAGACTCCGGTTTTTACGTTGAGCGTTCAGGCTCCGGTCAGTTTTGTTTAGTATCCAGACTTCAGTTATTACGTTGAGCGTTCAGGCTCCGGTCAGTTTCGTTGCGTATCCAGACTCCGATTTTTACGTTGAGCATTCAGGCTCCGATCAGTTTTGTTGGGTATCCAGACCCCGGTTTTTATGTTGAGCATTCAGGCTCTGGTCAGTTTTGTTGGGTATCCAGACTCCGGTTATTACGTTGAGCGTTCAGGCTCCGGTCAGTTTCGTTGGGTATCCAGACTCCGGTTTTTACGTTGAGCGTTCAGGCTCTGGTCAGTTTTGTTGGGTATCCAGACTCTGGTTTTTACGTTGAGCGTTCAGGCTCCGGTCAGTTTTGTTGGGTATCCAGACTCCGGTTATTACGTTAAGCGTTCAGGCTCCGGACAGTTTCGTTGGGTATCCAGACTCCGGTTTTTACGTTGAGCGTTCAGGCTCCAGTCAGTTTCGGTGGGTATCTAGACTCCGGTTATTACGTTGAGCGTTCAGGCTCCGGTTAGTTTTGTTGGGTATCCAGACTCCGGTTTTTATGTTGAGCATTCAGGCTCTGGTCAGTTTTGTTGGGTATCCAGACTCCGGTTATTACGTTGAGCGTTCAGGCACCGGTCAGTTTCGTTGGGTATCCAGACTCCGGTTTTTACGTTGAGCGTTCAGGCTCCGGTCAGTTTTGTTTAGTATCCAGACTTCAGTTATTACGTTGAGCGTTCATGCTCTGGTCAGTTTCGTTGCGTATCCAGACTCCGATTTTTACGTTGAGCATTCAGGCTCCGATCAGTTTTGTTGGGTATCGAGACTCCGGTTTTTATGTTGAGCATTCAGGCTCTGGTCAGTTTTGTTGGGTATCCAGACTCCGGTTATTACGTTGAGCGTTCAGGCTCCGGTCAGTTTCGTTGGGTATCCAGACTCCGATTTTTACGTTGAGCGTTCAGGCTCTGGTCAGTTTTGTTGGGTATCCAGACTCTGGTTTTTACGTTGAGCGTTCAGGCTCCGGTCAGTTTTGTTGGGTATCCAGACTCCGGTTATTACGTTAAGCGTTCAGGCTCCGGACAGTTTCGTTGGGTATCCAGACTCCGGTTATTACGTAGAGCGTTTAGGCTCCAGTCAGTTTCGTTGGGTATCCAGACTCCGGTTTTTACGTTGAGCGTTCAGGCTCCGGTCAGTTTCGTTGGGTATCTAGACTCCGGTTATTACGTTAAGCGTTCAGGCTCCGGTCAGTTTCGTTGGGTATCCTGACTCCGGTTATTACGTTAAGCGTTCAGGCTCCGGTCAGTTTCGTTGCGTTTCTAGACTCCGGTTTTTACGTTGAGCGTTCAGGCTCCGGTCAGTTTTGTTGGGTATCCAGACTCCGGTTATTACGTTGAGCGTTCAGGCTCCGGTCAGTTTCGTTGGGTATCCAGACTCCGGTTTTTACGTTGAGCGTTCAGGCTCTAGTCAGTTTCGTTGGGTATCCAGACTTCAGTTATTACGTTGAGCGTTCAGGCTCCGGTCAGTTTCGTTACATATCCATAATCCAATTTTTACGTTGAGCGTTCAGGCTCCGGTCAGTTTTGTTGGGTATCCAGACTCCGGTTTTTATGTTGAGCATTCAGGCTCTGGTCAGTTTTGTTGGGTATCCAGACTCCGGTTATTACGTTGAGCATTCAGGCTCCGGTCAGTTTCGTTGGGTATCCAGACTCCGATTTTTACGTTGAGCGTTCAGGCTCCGGTCAGTTTTATTGGGTATCCAGACTCTGGTTTTTACGTTGAGCGTTCAGGCTCCGGTAAGTTTTGTTGCGTATCCAGACTCCGGTTATTACGTTAAGCGTTCACGCTCCGGACAGTTTCGTTGGGTATCCAGACTCCGGTTATTACGTTGAGCGTTTAGGCTCCGGTCAGTTTCGTTGGGTATCCAGACTCCGATTTTTACGTTGAGCGTTCAGGCTCTGGTCAGTTTTGTTGGGTATCTAGACTACGGTTATTACGTTGAGCGTTCAGGCTCCATTCAGTTTCGTTGGGTATCCTTACTCCGGTTATTACGTTAAGCGTTCAGGCTCCGGTCAGTTTCGTTGCGTATCCAGACTTCGGTTTTTACATTGAGCGTTCAAGCTCCGGTCAGTTTTGTTGGGTATCCAGACTCCGGTTTTTACATTGAGCATTCAGGCTCTGGTCAATTTTGTTGGGTATCCAGACTCCGGTTATTACGTTGAGCGTTCAGGCTCCGGTCAGGTTCGTTGGGTATCCAGACTCCGGTTTTTACGTTGAGCGTTCAGGCTCCGGTCAGTTTTGTTGGGTATCCAGACTCTGGTTTTTACGTTGAGCGTTTAGGCTCCCGTTAGTTTCGTTGGGTATCTAGACTCCGGTTATTATGTTGAGCGTTCAGGCTCCGGTCAGTTTCGTTGGGTATCCTGACTCCGGTTATTACATTAAGCGTTCAGGCTCCGGTCAGTTTCGTTGGGAATCCAGACTCCGGTTATTACATTGAGCGTTCAGGCTCCGGCCAGTTTCATTTGGTATCCAGACTTCAGTTATTACGTTGAGCGTCCAGGCTCCGGTCAGTTTCGTTGGGTATCCAGACTCCGGTTATTACGTTGAGCGTTCAGGCTCTAGTCAAATTCGTTGGGTATCCAGACTCCGGTTATTACGTTGAGCGTTCAAACTCCGGTCTGTTTCGTTGGGTATCCAGACTCCGGTTATTACGTTGAGCGTTCAGGCTCCGGTCAGTTTCGTTGGGTATCTAGACTCCGGTTATTATGTTGAGCGTTCAGGCTCCGGTAAGTTTCGTTGGGTATCATGACTCCGGTTATTACGTTAAGCGTTCAGGCTCCGGTCAGTTTCGTTGGGTATCCAGACTCCGGTTATTACATTGAGCGTTCAGGCTCCGGCCAGTTTCGTTTGGTATCCAGACTTCAGTTATTACGTTGAGCGTCCAGGCTCCATTCAGTTTCGTTGGGTATACAGACTCCGGTTATTACGTTGAGCGTTAAGGCTCCGGTCAGTTTCGTTGGGTATCCAGACTCCAGTTTTTACGTTCAGCGTTCAGGCTCCGGTCAGTTTTGTTGGGTATCCAGACCCCGGTTATTATGTTGAGGGTTCAGGCTCCGGTCAATTTCGTTGGGTATCTAGACTCCGGTTATAATGTTGAGCGTTCAGGCTCCGGTCAGTTTCGTTGGGTATCCTGACTCCGGTTATTACGTTAAGCGTTCAGGCTCCGGTCAGTTTCGTTGGGTATCCAGACTCCGGTTATTACATTCAGGGTTCAGGCTCCGGCCAGTTTCGTTTGGTATCCAGACTTCAGTTATTACGTTGAGCGTCCAGGCTCCGTTCAGTTTCGTTGGGTATCCAGACTCCGGTTATTACGTTGAGCGTTAAGGCTCCGGTCAGTTTCGTTGGGTATCCAGACTCCAGTTTTTACGTTCAGCGTTCAGGCTCTGGTCAGTTTTGTTGGGTATCCAGACTCCGGTTATTATATTGAGGGTTCAGGCTCCGGTCAGTTTCGTTGCGTATCCAGACTCCGGTTATTACATTGAGCGTTCAGGCTCCGGCCAGTTTCGTTTGGTATCCAGACTCCGGTTATTACGTTGAGCATTCAAACTCCGGTCAGTTTCGTTGGGTATCCAGACTCCGGTTATTACGTTGAGCGTTCAGGCTCCGGTCAGTTTCGTTTGGTATCCAGACTTTAGTTATTACGTTGAGCGTTCAGGCTCCGGTCAGTTTCGTTGCGTATCCAGACTCCGGTTTTTACGTTGAGCGTTCAGGCTCCGGTCAGTTTTGTTGGGTATCCAGACTCCGGTTTTTACGTTGAGCATTCAGGATCCGGTCAGTTTTGTTGGGTATCCAGACTTCGGTTATTACGTTGAGCGTTCAGGCTCCGGTCAGTTTCGTTGGGTATCCAGACTCCGGTTTTTACGTTGAGCGTTCAGGCTCCGGTCAGTTTTGTTGGGTATCCAGACCCTGGTTTTTACGTTGAGCGTTCAGGCTCCGGTCAGTTTTGTTGGGTATCCAGACTCCGGTTATTACATTGAGCGTTCAGGCTTCGGCCAGTTTCGTTTGGTATCCAGACTTCAGTTATTACATTGAGCGTCCAGGCTCCGTTCAGTTTCGTTGGGTATCCAGACTCCGGTTATTACGTTGAGCGTTAAGGCTCCGGTCAGTTTCGTTGGGTATCCAAACTCCAGTTTTTACGTTCAGCGTTCAGGCTCCGGTCAGTTTTGTTGGGTATCCAGACTCCGATTATTATGTTTAGGGTTCAGACTCCGGTCAGTTTCGTTGGGTATCTAGACTCCGGTTATTATGTTGAGCGTTCAGGCTCCGGTCAGTTTCGTTGGGTAACCTGAATCCTGTTATTACGTTAAGCGTTCAGGCTCCGGTCAGTTTCGTTGCGTATCCAGACTCCGGTTATTACATTGAGCGTTCAGGCTCCGGCCAGTTTCGTTTGGTATCCAGACTTCAGTTATTACGTTGAGCGTCCAGGCTCCGTTCAGTTTCGTTGGGTATCCAGACTCCGGTTATTACGTTGAGCGTTAAGGCTCCGGTCAGTTTCGTTGGGTATCCAGACTCCAGTTTTTACGTTCAGCGTTCAGGCTCCGGTCAGTTTTGTTGGGTATCCAGACTCCGGTTATTATGTTGAGGGTTCAGGCTCCGGTCAGTTTCGTTGGGTATCCAGACTCCGGTTATTACTTTGAGCGTTCAGGCTCTAGTCAGTTTCGTTGGGTATCCAGACTCCGGTTATTACGTTGAGCGTTCAAACTCCGGTCAGTTTCGTTGGGTATCCAGACTCCGGTTTTTACGTTGAGCGTTCAGGCTCCGGTCAGTTTCGTTGGGTATCTAGACTCCGGTTATTATGTTGAGCGTTCATGCTCCGGTCAGTTTCGTTGGGTATCATGACTCCGGTTATTACGTTAAGCGTTCAGGCTCCGGTCAGTTTCGTTGGGTATCCAGACTCCGGTTATTACATTGAGCGTTCAGGCTCCGGCCAGTTTTGTTTGGTATCCAGACTTCAGTTATTACGTTGAGCGTCCAGGCTCCGTTCAGTTTCGTTGGGTATACAGACTCCGGTTATTACGTTGAGCGTTAAGGCTCCGATCAGTTTCGTTGGGTATCCAGACTCCAGTTTTTACGTTCAGCGTTCAGGCTCCGGTCAGTTTTGTTGGGTATCCAGACCCCGGTTATTATGTTGAGGGTTCAGGCTCCGGTCAATTTCGTTGGGTATCTAGACTCCGGTTATTATGTTGAGCGTTCAGGCTCCGGTCAGTTTCGTTGGGTATCCTGACTCCGGTTATTACGTTAAGCGTTCAGGCTCCGGTCAGTTTCGTTGGGTATCCAGACTCCGGTTATTACATTGAGCGTTCAGGCTCCGGCCAGTTTCGTTTGGTATCCAGACTTCAGTTATTACGTTGAGCGTCCAGGCTCCGTTCAGTTTCGTTGGGTATCCAGACTCCGGTTATTACGTTGAGCGTTAAGGCTCCGGTCAGTTTCGTTGGGTATCCAGACTCCAGTTTTTACGTTCAGCGTTCAGGCTCTGGTCAGTTTTGTTGGGTATCCAGACTCCGGTTATTATATTGAGGGTTCAGGCTCCGGTCAGTTTCGTTGCGTATCCAGACTCCGGTTATTACATTGAGCGTTCAGGCTCCGGCCAGTTTCGTTTGGTATCCAGACTCCGGTTATTATGTTGAGCATTCAAACTCCGGTCAGTTTCGTTGGGTATCCAGACTCCGGTTATTACGTTGAGCGTTCAGGCTCCGGTCAGTTTCGTTTGGTATCCAGACTTTAGTTATTACGTTGAGCGTTCAGGCTCCGGTCAGTTTCGTTGCGTATCCAGACTCCGGTTTTTACGTTGAGCGTTCAGGCTCCGGTCAGTTTTGTTGGGTATCCAGACTCCGGTTTTTACGTTGAGCATTCAGGATCCGGTCAGTTTTGTTGGGTATCCAGACTTCGGTTATTACGTTGAGCGTTCAGGCTCCGGTCAGTTTCGTTGGGTATCCAGACTCCGGTTTTTACGTTGAGCGTTCAGGCTCCGGTCAGTTTTGTTGGGTATCCAGACCCTGGTTTTTACGTTGAGCGTTCAGGCTCCGGTCAGTTTTGTTGGGTATCCAGACTCCGGTTATTACATTGAGCGTTCAGGCTTCGGCCAGTTTCGTTTGGTATCCAGACTTCAGTTATTACATTGAGCGTCCAGGCTCCGTTCAGTTTCGTTGGGTATCCAGACTCCGGTTATTACGTTGAGCGTTAAGGCTCCGGTCAGTTTCGTTGGGTATCCAAACTCCAGTTTTTACGTTCAGCGTTCAGGCTCCGGTCAGTTTTGTTGGGTATCCAGACTCCGATTATTATGTTTAGGGTTCAGGCTCCGGTCAGTTTCGTTGGGTATCTAGACTCCGGTTATTATGTTGAGCGTTCAGGCTCCGGTCAGTTTCGTTGGGTAACCTGAATCCTGTTATTACGTTAAGCGTTCAGGCTCCGGTCAGTTTCGTTGCGTATCCAGACTCCGGTTATTACATTGAGCGTTCAGGCTCCGGCCAGTTTCGTTTGGTATCCAGACTTCAGTTATTACGTTGAGCGTCCAGGCTCCGTTCAGTTTCGTTGGGTATCCAGACTCCGGTTATTACGTTGAGCGTTAAGGCTCCGGTCAGTTTCGTTGGGTATCCAGACTCCAGTTTTTACGTTCAGCGTTCAGGCTCCGGTCAGTTTTGTTGGGTATCCAGACTCCGGTTATTATGTTGAGGGTTCAGGCTCCGGTCAGTTTCGTTGGGTATCCAGACTCCGGTTATTACTTTGAGCGTTCAGGCTCTAGTCAGTTTCGTTGGGTATCCAGACTCCGGTTATTACGTTGAGCGTTCAAACTCCGGTCAGTTTCGTTGGGTATCCAGACTCCGGTTTTTACGTTGAGCGTTCAGGCTCCGGTCAGTTTCGTTGGGTATCTAGACTCCGGTTATTATGTTGAGCGTTCATGCTCCGGTCAGTTTCGTTGGGTATCATGACTCCGGTTATTACGTTAAGCGTTCAGGCTCCGGTCAGTTTCGTTGGGTATCCAGACTCCGGTTATTACATTGAGCGTTCAGGCTCCGGCCAGTTTTGTTTGGTATCCAGACTTCAGTTATTACGTTGAGCGTCCAGGCTCCGTTCAGTTTCGTTGGGTATACAGACTCCGGTTATTACGTTGAGCGTTAAGGCTCCGATCAGTTTCGTTGGGTATCCAGACTCCAGTTTTTACGTTCAGCGTTCAGGCTCCGGTCAGTTTTGTTGGGTATCCAGACCCCGGTTATTATGTTGAGGGTTCAGGCTCCGGTCAATTTCGTTGGGTATCTAGACTCCGGTTATTATGTTGAGCGTTCAGGCTCCGGTCAGTTTCGTTGGGTATCCTGACTCCGGTTATTACGTTAAGCGTTCAGGCTCCGGTCAGTTTCGTTGGGTATCCAGACTCCGGTTATTACATTGAGCGTTCAGGCTCCGGCCAGTTTCGTTTGGTATCCAGACTTCAGTTATTACGTTGAGCGTCCAGGCTCCGTTCAGTTTCGTTGGGTATCCATACTCCGGTTATTACGTTGAGCGTTAAGGCTCCGGTCAGTTTCGTTGGGTATCCAGACTCCAGTTTTTACGTTCAGCGTTCAGGCTCCGGTCAGTTTTGTTGGGTATCCAGACTCCGGTTATTATGTTGAGGGTTCAGGCTCCGGTCAGTTTCGTTGCGTATCCAGACTCCGGTTATTACATTGAGCGTTCAGGCTCCGGCCAGTTTCGTTTGGTATCCAGACTCCGGTTATTACGTTGAGCATTCAAACTCCGGTCAGTTTCGTTGGGTATCCAGACTCCGGTTATTACGTTGAGCGTTCAGGCTCCGGTCAGTTTCGTTTGGTATCCAGACTTTAGTTATTACGTTGAGCGTTCAGGCTCCGGTCAGTTTCGTTGCGTATCCAGACTCCGGTTTTTACGTTGAGCGTTCAGGCTCCGATCAGTTTTGTTGGGTATCCAGACTCCGGTTTTTACGTTGAGCATTCAGACTCCGGTCAGTTTTGTTGGGTATCCAGACTCCGGTTATTACGTTGAGCGTTCAGGCTCCGGTCAGTTTCGTTGGGTATCCAAACTCCGGTTTTTACGTTGAGCGTTCAGGCTCCGGTCAGTTTTGTTGGGTATCCAAACTCTGGTTTTTACGTTGAGCGTTCAGGCTCCGGTCAGTTTTGTTGGGTATCCAGACTCCGGTTATTACGTTGAGCGTTCAGGCTCCGGACAGTTTCGTTGGGTATCCAGACTCCGGTTATTACGTTGAGCGTTTAGGCTCCGGTCAGTTTCGTTGGGTATCCAGACTCCAGTTTGTACGTTCAGCGTTCAGGCTCCGGTCAGTTTTGTTGGGTATCCAGACTCCGGTTATTATGTTGAGGGTTCAGGCTCCGGTCAGTTTCGTTGGGTATCCAGACTCCGGTTATTACGTTGAGCGTTCAGGCTCTAGTCAGTTTCGTTGGGTATCCAGACTCCGGTTATTACGTTGAGCGTTCAAACTCCGGTCAGTTTCGTTGGGTATCCAGACTCCGGTTATTACGTTGAGCGTTCAGGCTCCGGTCAGTTTCGTTGGGTATCTAGACTCCGGTTATTATGTTGAGCGTTCATGCTCCGGTCAGTTTCGTTGGGTATCATGACTCCGGTTATTACGTTAAGCGTTCAGGCTCCGGTCAGTTTCATTGGGTATCCAGACTCCGGTTATTACATTGAGCGTTCAGGCTCCGGCCAGTTTCGTTTGGTATCCAGACTTCAGTTATTACGTTGAGCGTCCAGGCTCCGTTCAGTTTCGTTGGGTATACAGACTCCGGTTATTACGTTGAGCGTTAAGGCTCCGGTCAGTTTCGTTGGGTATCCAGACTCCAGTTTTTACGTTCAGCGTTCAGGCTCCGGTCAGTTTTGTTGGGTATCAGAACCCCGGTTATTATGTTGAGGGTTCAGGCTCCGGTCAATTTCGTTGGGTATCTAGACTCCGGTTATTATGTTGAGCGTTCAGGCTCCGGTCAGTTTCGTTGGGTATCCTGACTCCGGTTATTACGTTAAGCGTTCAGGCTCCGGTCAGTTTCGTTGGGTATCCAGACTCCGGTTATTACATTGAGCGTTCAGGCTCCGGCCAGTTTTGTTTGGTAACCAGACTTCAGTTATTACGTTGAGCGTCCAGGCTCCGTTCAGTTTCGTTGGGTATCCAGACTCCGGTTATTACGTTGAGCGTTAAGGCTCCGGTCAGTTTCGTTGGGTATCCAGACTCCAGTTTTTACGTTCAGCGTTCAGGCTCCGGTTAGTTTTGTTGGGTATCCAGACTCCGGTTATTATGTTGAGGGTTCAGGCTCCGGTCAGTTTCGTTGCGTATCCAGACTCCGGTTATTACATTGAGCGTTCAGGCTCCGGCCAGTTTCGTTTGGTATCCAGACTCCGGTTATTACGTTGAGCATTCAAACTCCAGTCAGTTTCGTTGGGTATCCAGACTCCGGTTATTACGTTGAGCGTTCAGGCTCCGGTCAGTTTCGTTTGGTATCCAGACTTTAGTTATTACGTTGAGCGTTCAGGCTCCGGTCAGTTTCGTTGCGTATCCAGACTCCGGTTTTTACGTTGAGCGTTCAGGCTCCGGTCAGTTTTGTTGGGTATCCAGACTCCGGTTTTTACGTTGAGCATTCAGGCTCCGGTCAGTTTTGTTGGGTATCCAGACTCCGGTTATTACGTTGAGCGTTCAGGCTCCGGTCAGTTTCGTTGGGTATCCAGACTCCGGTTTTTACGTTGAGCGTTCAGGCTCCGGTCAGTTTTGTTGGGTATCCAGACTCTGGTTTTTACGTTGAGCGTTCAGGCTCCGGTCAGTTTTGTTGGGTATCCAGACTCCGGTTATTACGTTGAGCGTTCAGGCTCCGGACAGTTTCGTTGGGTATCCAGACTCCGGTTATTACGTTGAGCGTTTAGGCTCCGGTCAGTTTCGTTGGGTATCCAGACTCCAGTTTTTACGTTCAGCGTTCAGGCTCCGGTCAGTTTTGTTGGGTATCCAGACTCCGGTTATTATGTTGAGGGTTCAGGCTCCGGTCAGTTTCGTTGGGTATCCAGACTCCGGTTATTACGTTGAGCGTTCAGGCTCTAGTCAGTTTCGTTGGGTATCCAGACTCCGGTTATTACGTTGAGCGTTCAAACTCCGGTCAGTTTCGTTGGGTATCCAGACTCCGGTGATTACATTGAGCGTTCAGGCTCCGGTCAGTTTCGTTTGGTATCCAGACTTCAGTTATTACATTGAGCGTTCAGGCTCCGGTCAGTTTCGTTGCGTATCCAGACTCCGGTTTTTACGTTGAGCGTTCAGGCTCCGGTCAGTTTTGTTGGGTATCCAGACTCCGGTTTTTACGTTGAGCATTCAGGCTCTGGTCAGTTTTTTTGGGTATCCAGACTCCAGTTATTACGTTGAGCGTTTAGGCTCCGGTCAGTTTCGTTGGGTATCCAGACTCCGGTTTTTACGTTGAGCGTTCAGGCTCCGGTCAGTTTCGTTGGGTATCTAGACTCCGGTTATTATGTTGAGCGTTCAGGCTCCGGTCAGTTTCGTTGGGTATCATGACTCCGGTTATTACGTTAAGCGTTCAGGCTCCGGTCAGTTTCGTTGGGTATCCAGACTCCGGTTATTACATTGAGCGTTCAGGCTCCGGCCAGTTTCGTTTGGTATCCAGACTTCAGTTATTACGTTGAGCGTCCAGGCTCCGTTCAGTTTCGTTGGGTATCCAGACTCCGGTTATTACGTTGAGCGTTAAGGCTCCGGTCAGTTTCGTTGGGTATCCAGACTCCAGTTTTTACGTTCAGCGTTCAGGCTCCGGTCAGTTTTGTTGGGTATCCAGACTCCGGTTATTATGTTGAGGGTTCAGGCTCCGGTCAGTTTTGTTGGGTATCCAGACTCCGGTTATTACGTTGAGCGTTCAGGCTCTAGTCAGTTTCGTTGGGTATCCAGACTCCGGTTATTACGTTGAGCGTTCAAACTCCGGTTAGTTTCGTTGGGTATCCAGACTCCGGTTATTACATTGAGCGTTCAGGCTCCGGTCAGTTTCGTTTGGTATCCAGACTTCAGTTATTACGTTGAGCGTCCAGGCTCCGTTCAGTTTCGTTGGGTATCCAGACTCCGGTTATTACGTTGAGCGTTCAGGCTCCGGCCAGTTTCGTTTGGTATCCAGACTTCAGTTATTACGTTGAGCGTCCAGGCTCCGTTCAGTTTCGTTGGGTATCCAGACTCCAGTTATTACGTTGAGCGTTAAGGCTCCGGTCAGTTTCGTTGGGTATCCAGACTCCAGTTTTTACGTTCAGCGTTCAGGCTCCGGTCAGTTTTGTTGGGTATCCAGACCCCGGTTATTATGTTGAGGGTTCAGGCTCCGGTCAATTTCGTTGGGTATCTAGACTCCGGTTATTATGTTGAGCGTTCAGGCTCCGGTCAGTTTCATTGGGTATCCTGACTCCGGTTATTACGTTAAGCGTTCAGGCTCCGGTCAGTTTCGTTGGGTATCCAGACTTCAGTTATTACGTTGAGCGTCCAGGCTCCGGCCAGTTTCGTTGGGTATCCAGACTCCGGTTATTACATTGAGCGTTAAGGCTCCGGTCAGTTTCGTTGGGTATCCAGACTCTGGTTTTTACGTTGAGCATTCAGGCTCCGGTCAGTTTTGTTAAGTATCCAGACTCCGGTTATTACGTTGAGCGTTCAGGCTCCGGTCAGTTTCGTTGGGTATCCAGACTCCGGTTTTTACGTTGAGCATTCAGGCTCCGACCAGTTTTGTTGGGTATCCAGACTCTAGTTTTTAAGTTGAGCGTTCAGGCTCCGGTCAGTTTTGTTGGGTATCCAGACTCCGGTTATTACGTTAAGCGTTCAGGCTCCGGACAGTTTCGTTGGGTATCCAGACTCCGGTTATTACGTTGAGCGTTCAGGCTCCGGTCAGTTTCGTTTGGTATCCAGACTTTAGTTATTACGTTGAGCGTTCAAACTCCGATCAGTTTCGTTGTGTATCCAGACTCCGGTTTTTACGTTGAGCGTTCAGGCTCCGGTCAATTTTGTTGGGTATCCAGACTCCGGTTTTTACGTTGAGCATTCAGGCTCCGGTCAGTTTTGTTAGGTATCCAGACTCCGGTTATTACGTTGAGCGTTCAGGCTCCGGTCAGTTTCGTTGGGTACCCAGACTCCGGTTTTTACGTTGAGCATTCAGGCTCCGACCAGTTTTGTTGGGTATCCAGACTCTAGTTTTTAAGTTGAGCGTTCAGGCTCCGGTCAGTTTTGTTGGGTATCCAGACTCCGGTTATTACGTTAAGCGTTCAGGCTCCGGACAGTTTCGTTGGGTATCCAGACTCCGGTTATTACGTTGAGCGTTTAGGCTCCGGTCAGTTTCGTTGGGTATCCAGACTCCAGTTCTTACATTCAGCGTTCAGGCTCCGGTCAGTTTTGTTGGGTATCCAGACTCCGGTTATTATGTTGAGGGTTCAGGCTCCGGTCAGTTTCGTTTGGTATCCAGACTCCGGTTATTACGTTGAGCATTCAGGCTCTAGTCAGTTTCGTTCAGTATCCAGACTCCGGTTATTACGTTGAGCGTTCAAACTCCGGTCAGTTTTGTTGGGTATCCAGACTCCGGTTATTACATTGAGCGTTCAGGCTCCGGTCAGTTTCGTTTGGTATCCAGACTTCAGTTATTACGTTGAGCGTTCAGGCTCCGGTCAGTTTCGTTGCGTATCCAGACTCCGGTTTTTACGTTGAGCGTTCAGGCTCCGGTCAGTTTTGTTGGGTATCCAGACTCCGGTTTTTAAGTTGAGCATTAAGGCTCCGGTCAGTTTCGTTTGGTATGCAGACTTCAGTTATTACATTGAGCGTTCAGGCTCCGGTCAGTTTCGTTGCGTATCCAGACTCCGGTTTTTACGTTGAACGTTCAGGCTCCGGTCAGTTTTGTTGGGTATCCAGACTCCGGTTTTTACGTTGAGCATTCAGGCTCCGGTCAGTTTTGTTGGGTATCCAGACTCCGGTTATTACGTTGAGCGTTTAGGCTCCGGTCAGTTTCGTTGGGTATCCAGACTCCGGTTTTTACGTTGAGCGTTCAGGCTCCGGTCAGTTTTATTGGGTATCCAGACTCTGGTTTTTACGTTGAGCGTTCAGGCTCCGGTCAGTTTTGTTGGGTATCCAGACTCCGGTTATTACGTTAAGCGTTCAGGCTCCGGACAGTTTCGTTGGCTATCCAGACTCCGGTTATTACGTTGAGTGTTTAGGCTCTGGTCAGTTTCGTTGGGTATCCAGACTCCGGTTTTTACGTTGAGCGTTCAGGCTCCGGTCAGTTTCGTTGGGTATCTAGACTCCGGTTATTACGTTTAGCGTTCAGGTTCCGGTCAGTTTCGTTGGGTATCCTGACTCCGGTTATTACGTTAAGCGTTCAGGCTCCGGTCAGTTTCGTTGGGTATCCAGACTCCGGTTATTACATTGAGCGTTCAGGCTCCGGTCAGTTTCGTTTGGTATCCAGACTTCAGTTATTACGTTGAGCGTCCAGACTCCGGTCAGTTTCGTTGGGTATCCAGACTCCAGTTATTACGTTGAGCGTTAAGGCTCCGGTCAGTTTCGTTGGGTATCCAGACTCCAGTTTTTACGTTGAGCGTTCAGGCTCCGGTCAGTTTTGTTGGGTATCCAGACTCCGGTTATTATGTTGAGGGTTCAGCCTCCGGTCAGTTTCGTTGGGTATCTAGACTCCGATTATTACGTTGAGCGTTCAGGCTCTGGTTAGTTTCGTTGGGTTTCCAGACTCCGGTTATTACGTTGAGCGTTCAAACTCGGGTCAGTTTCGTTGGGTATCCAGACTCCGGTTATTACATTGAGCGTTCAGGCTCCGGTCAGTTTTGTTTGGTATCCAGACATCAGTTATTACGTTGAGCGTTCAGGCTCCCGTCAGTTTCGTTGCGTATCCAGACTCCGGTTTTTACGTTGAGCGTTCAGGCTCCGGTCAGTTTTGTTGGGTATCCAGACTTCGGTTTTTACGTTGAGCATTCAGGCTCCGGTCAGTTTTGTTGGGTATCCAGACTCCGGTTATTACGTTGAGCGTTCAGGCTCCGGTCAGTTTTGTTGGGTATCCAGACTCCGGTTTTTACGTTGAGCGTTCAGGCTCCGGTCAGTTTTGTTGGGTATCCAGACTCTGGTTTTTACGTTGAGCGTTCAGGCTCCGGTCAGTTTTGTTGGGTATCCAGACTCCGGTTATTACGTTAAGCGTTCAGGCTCCGGACAGTTTCGTTGGGTATCCAGACTCCGGTTATTACGTTGAGCGTTTAGGCTCCAGTCAGTTTTGTTGGGTATCCAGACTACGGTTTTTACGTTGAGCGTTCAGGCTCCGGTCAGTTTCGTTGGGTATCTAGACTCCGGTTATTACGTTGAGCGTTCAGGTTCCGGTCAGTTTCGTTGGGTATCCTGACTCCGGTTATTACGTTAGGCGTTCAGGCTCCGGTCAGTTTCGTTGGGTATCCAGACTCCGGTTATTACATTGAGCGTTCAGGCTCCGGTCAGTTTCGTTTGGTATCCAGACTTCAGTTATTACGTTGAGCGTCCAGGCTCCGGTCAGTTTCGTTGGGTATCTAGACTCTGGTTATTACGTTGAGCGTTCAGGCTCTAGTCAGTTTCGTTGGGTATCCAGACTCCGGTTATTACGTTGAGCGTTCAAACTCCGGTCAGTTTCGTTGGGTATCCAGACTCCGGTTATTACATTGAGCGTTCAGGCTCCGGTCAATTTCGTTGCCTATCCAGACTCCGGTTTTTACGTTGAGCGTTGAGGCTCCGGTCGGTTTTGTTGGGTATCCAGACTCCGGTTTTTACGTTGAGCATTCAGGCTCCATTCAGTTTTGTTGGGTATCCAGACTCCGGTTATTACGTTGAGCGTTCAAACCCCGGTCAGTTTCGTTGGGTATCCAGACTCTGGTTTTTACGTTGAGCGTTCAGGACCCGGTCAGTTTTGTTGGGTATCCAGACTCTGGTTATTACGTTAAGCGTTCAGGCTCCGGACAGTTTCGTTGGGTATCCAGACTCCGGTTTTTACGTTGAGCGTTCAGGCTCCGGTCAGGTTTGTTGGGTATCCAGACTCCGGTTATTACGTTAAGCGTTCAGGCTCCGGACAGTTTCGTTGGGTATCCAGACTCCGGTTATTACGTTGAGCGTTTAGGCTTCGGTCAGTTTCGTTGGGTATCCAGACTCCGGTTATTACATTGAGCGTTCAGGCTCTGGTCAGTTTCGTTGCGTATCCAGACTCCGGTTATTACGTTGAGCGTTCAGGCTCCGGTCAGTTTCGTTTGGTATCCAGACTTCAGTTATTACATTGAGCGTTCAGGCTCCGGTCAGTTTCGTTGCGTATCCAGACTCCGGTTTTTACGTTGAGCGTTCAGGCTCCGGTCAGTTTTGTTGGGTATCCAGACTCCGGTTTTTACGTTGAGCATTCAGGCTCCGGTCAGTTTTGTTGGGTATCCAGACTCCGGTTATTACGTTGAGCGTTCAGGCTCCGGTCAGTTTCGTTGGGTATCCAGACTCCGGTTTTTACGTTGAGCGTTCAGGACCCGGTCAGTTTTGTTGGGTATCCAGACTCTGGTTATTATGTTAAGCGTTCAGGCTCCGGACAGTTTCGTTGGGTATCCAGACTCCGGTTTTTACGTTGAGCGTTCAGGCTCCGGTCAGTTTTGTTGGGTATCCAGACTCCGGTTATTACGTTAAGCGTTCAGGCTCCGGAGAGTTTCGTTGGGTATCCAGACTCCGGTTATTACGTTGAGCGTTTAGGCTTCGGTCAGTTTCGTTGGGTATCCAGACTCCGGTTATTACATTGAGCGTTCAGGCTCTGGTCAGTTTCGTTGCGTATCCAGACTCCGGTTATTACGTTGAGCGTTCAGGCTCCGGTCAGTTTCGTTTGGTATCCAGACTTCAGTTATTACATTGAGCGTTCAGGCTCCGGTCAGTTTCGTTGCGTATCCAGACTCCGGTTTTTACGTTGAGCGTTCAGGCTCCGGTCAGTTTTGTTGGGTATCCAGACTCCGGTTTTTACGTTGAGCATTCAGGCTCCGGTCAGTTTTGTTGGGTATCCAGACTCCGGTTATTACGTTGAGCGTTCAGGCTCCGGTCAGTTTCGTTGGGTATCCAGACTCCGGTTTTTACGTTGAGCGTTCAGGACCCGGTCAGTTTTGTTGGGTATCCATACTCTGGTTATTACGTTAAGCGTTCAGGCTCCGGACAGTTTCGTTGGGTATCCAGACTCCGGTTTTTACATTGAGCGTTCAGGCTCCGGTCAGTTTTGTTGGGTATCCAGACTCCGGTTATTACGTTAAGCGTTCAGGCTCCGGAGAGTTTCGTTGGGTATCCAGACTCCGGTTATTACGTTGAGCGTTTAGGCTTCGGTCAGTTTCGTTGGGTATCCAGACTCCGGTTATTACATTGAGCGTTCAGGCTCTGGTCAGTTTCGTTGCGTATCCAGACTCCGGTTATTACGTTGAGCGTTCAGGCTCCGGTCAGTTTCGTTTGGTATCCAGACTTCAGTTATTACATTGAGCGTTCAGGCTCCGGTCAGTTTCGTTGCGTATCCAGACTCCGGTTTTTACGTTGAGCGTTCAGGCTCCGGTCAGTTTTGTTGGGTATCCAGACTCCGGTTTTTACGTTGAGCATTCAGGCTCCGGTCAGTTTTGTTGGGTATCCAGACTCCGGTTATTACGTTGAGCGTTCAGGCTCCGGTCAGTTTCGTTGGGTATCCAGACTCCGGTTTTTACGTTGAGCGTTCAGGCTCTGGTCAGTTTTGTTGGGTATCCAGACTCTGGTTTTTACGTTTAGCGTTCAGGCTCCGGTCAGTTTTGTTGGGTATCCAGACTCCGGTTATTACGTTAAGCGTTCAGGCTTCGGACAGTTTCGTTGGGTATCCAGACTCCGGTTATTACGTTGAGCATTTAGGCTCCGGTCAGTTTCGTTGGGTATCCAGACTCCGGTTTTTACGTTGAGCGTTCAGGCTCCGGTCAGTTTCGCTGGGTATCTAGACTCCGGTTATTACGTTGAGCGTTCAGGTTCCGGTCAGTTTCGTTGGGTATCCTGACTCCGGTTATTACGTTAAGCGTTCAGGCTCCGGTCAGTTTCGTTGGGTATCCAAACTCTGGTTATTACATTGAGCGTTCAGGCTCCGGTCAGTTTCATTTGGTATCCAGACTTCAGTTATTACGTTGAGCGTCCAGACTCCGGTCAGTTTCGTTGGGTATCCAGACTCCAGTTTCTACGTTGAGCGTTCAGGCTCCGGTCAGTTTTGTTGGGTATCCAGACTCCGGTTATTATGTTGAGGGTTCAGCCTCCGGTCAGTTTCGTTGGGTATCTAGACTCCGATTATTACGTTGAGCGTTCAGGCTCTGGTCAGTTTCGTTGGGTATCCAGACTCCGGTTATTACGTTGAGCGTTCAAACTCGGGTCAGTTTCGTTGGGTATCCAGACTCCGGTTATTACGTTGAGCGTTCAGGCTCCGGTCAGTTTCGTTTGGTATCCAGACTTCAGTTATTACGTTGAGCGTTCAGGCTCCCGTCAGTTTCGTTGCGTATCCAGACTCCGGTTTTTACGTTGAGCGTTCAGGCTCCGTTCAGTTTTGTTGGGTATCCAGACTCCGGTTATTACGTTAAGCGTTCAGGCTCCGGAGAGTTTCGTTGGGTATCCAGACTCCGGTTATTACGTTGAGCGTTTAGGCTTCGGTCAGTTTCGTTGGGTATCCAGACTCCGGTTATTACATTGAGCGTTCAGGCTCTGGTCAGTTTCGTTGCGTATCCAGACTCCGGTTATTACGTTGAGCGTTCAGGCTCCGGTCAGTTTCGTTTGGTATCCAGACTTCAGTTATTACATTGAGCGTTCAGGCTCCGGTCAGTTTCGTTGCGTATCCAGACTCCGGTTTTTACGTTGAGCGTTCAGGCTCCGGTCAGTTTTGTTGGGTATCCAGACTCCGGTTTTTACGTTGAGCATTCAGGCTCCGGTCAGTTTTGTTGGGTATCCAGACTCCGGTTATTACGTTGAGCGTTCAGGCTCCGGTCAGTTTCGTTGGGTATCCAGACTCCGGTTTTTACGTTGAGCGTTCAGGCTCTGGTCAGTTTTGTTGGGTATCCAGACTCTGGTTTTTACGTTTAGCGTTCAGGCTCCGGTCAGTTTTGTTGGGTATCCAGACTCCGGTTATTACGTTAAGCGTTCAGGCTTCGGACAGTTTCGTTGGGTATCCAGACTCCGGTTATTACGTTGAGCATTTAGGCTCCGGTCAGTTTCGTTGGGTATCCAGACTCCGGTTTTTACGTTGAGCGTTCAGGCTCCGGTCAGTTTCGCTGGGGATCTAGACTCCGGTTATTACGTTGAGCGTTCAGGTTCCGGTCAGTTTCGTTGGGTATCCTGACTCCGGTTATTACGTTAAGCGTTCAGGCTCCGGTCAGTTTCGTTGGGTATCCAAACTCTGGTTATTACATTGAGCGTTCAGGCTCCGGTCAGTTTCATTTGGTATCCAGACTTCAGTTATTACGTTGAGCGTCCAGACTCCGGTCAGTTTCGTTGGGTATCCAGACTCCAGTTTCTACGTTGAGCGTTCAGGCTCCGGTCAGTTTTGTTGGGTATCCAGACTCCGGTTATTATGTTGAGGGTTCAGCCTCCGGTCAGTTTCGTTGGGTATCTAGACTCCGATTATTACGTTGAGCGTTCAGGCTCTGGTCAGTTTCGTTGGGTATCCAGACTCCGGTTATTACGTTGAGCGTTCAAACTCGGGTCAGTTTCGTTGGGTATCCAGACTCCGGTTATTACGTTGAGCGTTCAGGCTCCGGTCAGTTTCGTTTGGTATCCAGACTTCAGTTATTACGTTGAGCGTTCAGGCTCCCGTCAGTTTCGTTGCGTATCCAGACTCCGGTTTTTACGTTGAGCGTTCAGGCTCCGTTCAGTTTTGTTGGGTATCCAGACTTCGGTTTTTACGTTGAGCATTCAGGCTCCGGTCAGTTTTGTTGGGTATCCAGACTCCGGTTATTACGTTGAGCGTTCAGGCTCCGGTCAGTTTCGTTGGGTATCCAGACTCCGGTTTTTACGTTGAGCGTTCAGGCTCCGGTCAGTTTTGTTGGGTATCCAGACTCTGGTTTTTACGTTGGGCGTTCAGGCTCCGGTCAGTTTTGTTGGGTATCCAGACTCCGGTTATTACGTTAAGCGTTCAGGCTCCGGACAGTTTCGTTGGGTATCCAGACTCCGGTTATTACGTTGAGCGTTTAGGCTCCGGTCAGTTTCGTTGGGTATCCAGACTCCGGTTTTTACATTGAGCGTTCAGGCTCCGGTCAGTTTCGTTGGGTATCTAGACTCCGGTTATTACGTTGAGCGTTCAGGTTCCGGTCAGTTTCGTTGGGTATCCTGACTCCGGTTATTACGTTAAGCGTTCAGGCTCCGGTCAGTTTCGTTGGGTATCCAGACTCTGGTTATTACATTGAGCGTTCAGGCTCCGGTCAGTTTCGTTTGGTATCCAGACTTCAGTTATTACGTTGAGCATCCAGGCTCCGGTCAGTTTCGTTGGGTATCCAGACTCTGGTTATTACGTTGAGCGTTCAGGCTCTAGTCAGTTTCGTTGGGTATCGAGACTCCAGTTATTACGTTGAGCGTTCAAACTCCGGTCAGTTTCGTTGGGTATCCAGACTCCGGTTATTACATTGAGCGTTCAGGCTCCGGTCAGTTTCGTTTGGTATCTAGACTTCAGTTATTACGTTTAGCGTTCACGCTCCGTTCAGTTTCGTTGCCTATCCAGAATCCGGTTTTTACGTTGAGCGTTCAGGCTCCGGTCAGTTTTGTTGGGTATCCAGACTCCGGTTTTTACGTTGAGCATTCAGGCTCAGGTCAGTTTTGTTGGGTATCCAGACTCCGGTTATTACGTTGAGCGTTCAAACTCCGGTCAGTTTCGTAGGTATCCAGACTCCGGTTTTTACGTTGAGCGTTCAGGCTCCGGTCAGTTTTGTTGGGTATCCAGACTCCGGTTTTTACGTTGAGCATTCAGGCTCCGGTCAGTTTTGTTGGGTATCCAGACTCCGGTTATTACGTTGAGCGTTCAGGCTCCGGTCAGTTTCGTTGGGTATCCAGACTTCGGTTTTTACGTTGAGCGTTCAGGCTCTGGTAAGTTTTGTTGGGTATCCAGACTCTGGTTTTTACGTTTAGCGTTCAGGCTCCGGTCATTTTTGTTGGGTATCCAGACTCCGGTTATTACGTTAAGCGTTCAGGCTCCGGACAGTTTCGTTGGGTATCCAGACTCCGGTTATTACGTTGAGCATTTAGGCTCCGGTCAGTTTCGTTGGGTATCCAGACTCCGGTTTTTACGTTGAGCGTTCAGGCTCCGGTCAGTTTCGTTGGGTATCTAGACTCCGGTTATTACGTTGAGCGTTCAGGTTCCGGTCAGTTTCGTTGGGTATCCTGACTCCGGTTATTACGTTAAGCGTTCAGGCTCCGGTCAGTTTCGTTGGGTATCCAGACTCCGGTTATTACATTGAGCGTTCAGGCTCCGGTCAGTTTCGTTTGGTATCCAGACTTCAGTTATTACGTTGAGCGTCCAGACTCCGGTCAGTTTCGTTGGGTATCCAGACTCCAGTTTCTACGTTGAGCGTTCAGGCTCCGGTCAGTTTTGTTGGGTATCCAGACTCCGGTTATTATGTTGAGCGTTCAGGCTCTGGTCAGTTTCGTTGGGTATCCAGACTCCGGTTATTACGTTGAGCGTTCAAACTCGGGTCAGTTTCGTTGGGTATCCAGACTCCGGTTATTACGTTGAGCGTTCAGGCTCCGGTCAGTTTCGTTTGGTATCCAGACTTAAGTTATTACGTTGAGCGTTCAGGCTCCCGTCAGTTTCGTTGCGTATCCAGACTCCGGTTTTTACGTTGAGCGTTCAGGCTCCGATCAATTTTGTTGGGTATCCAGACTTCGGTTTTTACGTTGAGCATTCAGGCTCTGGTCAGTTTTGTTGGGTATCCAGACTCCGGTTATTACGTTGAGCGTTCAGGCTCCGGTCAGTTTCGTTGGGTATCCAGACTCCGGTTTTTACGTTGAGCGTTCAGGCTCCGGTCAGTTTTGTTGGGTATCCAGACTCTGGTTTTTACGTTGAGCGTTCAGGCTCCGGTAAGTTTTGTTGGGTATCCAGACTCCGGTTATTACGTTAAGCGTTCAGGCTCCGGACAGTTTCGTTGGGTATCCAGACTCCGGTTATTACGTTGAGCGTTTAGGCTCCGGTCAGTTTCGTTGGGTATCCAGACTCCGGTTTTTACGTTGAGCGTTCAGGCTCCGGTCAGTTTCGTTGGGTATCTAGACTCCGGTTATTACGTTGAGCGTTCAGGTTCCGGTCAGTTTCGTTGGGTATCCTGACTCCGGTTATTACGTTAAGCGTTCAGGCTCCGGTCAGTTTCGTTGGGTATCCAGACTCCGGTTATTACATTGAGCGTTCAGGCTCCGGTCAGTTTCGTTTGGTATCCAGACTTCAGTTATTATGTTGAGCGTCCAGGCTCCGGTCAGTTTCGTTGGGTATCCAGACTATGGTTATTACGTTGAGCGTTCAGGCTCTAGTCAGTTTCGTTGGGTATCCAGACTCCAGTTATTACGTTGAGCGTTCAAACTCCGGTCAGTTTCGTTTGGTATCCAGACTCCGGTTATTACATTGAGCGTTCAGGCTCCGGTCAGTTTCGTTTGGTATCCAGACTTCAGTTATTACGTTGAGCGTTCAGGCTCCGGTCAGTTTCGTTGCCTATCCAGACTCCGGTTTTTACGTTGAGCGTTCAGGCTCCGGTCAGTTTTGTTGGGTATCCAGACTCCGGTTTTTATGTTGAGCATTAAGGCTCCGGTCAGTTTTGTTGGGTATCCAGACTCCGGTTATTACGTTGAGCGTTCAAACTCCGATCAGTTTCGTTGGGTATCCAGACTCCGGTTTTTACGTTGAGCGTTCAGGCTCCGGTCAGTTTTGTTGGGTATCCAGACTCTGGTTATTACGTTAAGCGTTCAGGCTCCGGACAGTTTCGTTGGGTATCCAGACTCCGGTTATTACGTTGAGCGTTCAGGCTCCGGTCAGTTTTGTTGGGTATCTAGACTCCGGTTATTACGTTAAGCGTTCAGGCTCCGGACAGTTTCGTTGGGTATCCAGACTCCGGTTATTACGTTGAGCGTTTAGGCTTCGGTCAGTTTCGTTGGGTATCCAGACTCTGGTTTTTACGTTGAGCGTTCAGGCTCCGGTCAGTTTTGTTGGGTATCTAGACTCCGGTTATTACGTTGAGCGTTCAGTCTCCGGTCAGTTTCGTTGGGTATCCTGACTCCGGTTATTACGTTAAGCGTTCAGGCTCCGGTCAGTTTCGTTGGGTATCCAGACTCTGGTTATTACATTGAGCGTTCAGGCTCCGGTCAGTTTCGTTTGGTATCCAGACTTCAGTTATTACGTTGAGCATCCAGGCTCCGGTCAGTTTCGTTGGGTATCCAGACTCTGGTTATTACGTTGAGCGTTCAGGCTCTAGTCAGTTTCGTTGGGTATCGAGACTCCAGTTATTACGTTGAGCGTTCAAACTCCGGTCAGTTTCGTTGGGTATCCAGACTCCGGTTATTACATTGAGCGTTCAGGCTCCGGTCAGTTTCGTTTGGTATCTAGACTTCAGTTATTACGTTTAGCGTTCACGCTCCGTTCAGTTTCGTTGCCTATCCAGACTCCGGTTTTTACGTTGAGCGTTCAGGCTCCGGTCAGTTTTGTTGGGTATCCAGACTCCGGTTTTTACGTTGAGCATTCAGGCTCAGGTCAGTTTTGTTGGGTATCCAGACTCCGGTTATTACGTTGAGCGTTCAAACTCCGGTCAGTTTCGTAGGTATCCAGACTCCGGTTTTTACGTTGAGCGTTCAGGCTCCGGTCAGTTTTGTTGGGTATCCAGACTCCGGTTTTTACGTTGAGCATTCAGGCTCCGGTCAGTTTTGTTGGGTATCCAGACTCCGGTTATTACGTTGAGCGTTCAGGCTCCGGTCAGTTTCGTTGGGTATCCAGACTTCGGTTTTTACGTTGAGCGTTCAGGCTCTGGTAAGTTTTGTTGGGTATCCAGACTCTGGTTTTTACGTTTAGCGTTCAGGCTCCGGTCATTTTTGTTGGGTATCCAGACTCCGGTTATTACGTTAAGCGTTCAGGCTCCGGACAGTTTCGTTGGGTATCCAGACTCCGGTTATTACGTTGAGCATTTAGGCTCCGGTCAGTTTCGTTGGGTATCCAGACTCCGGTTTTTACGTTGAGCGTTCAGGCTCCGGTCAGTTTCGTTGGGTATCTAGACTCCGGTTATTACGTTGAGCGTTCAGGTTCCGGTCAGTTTCGTTGGGTATCCTGACTCCGGTTATTACGTTAAGCGTTCAGGCTCCGGTCAGTTTCGTTGGGTATCCAGACTCCGGTTATTACATTGAGCGTTCAGGCTCCGGTCAGTTTCGTTTGGTATCCAGACTTCAGTTATTACGTTGAGCGTCCAGACTCCGGTCAGTTTCGTTGGGTATCCAGACTCCAGTTTCTACGTTGAGCGTTCAGGCTCCGGTCAGTTTTGTTGGGTATCCAGACTCCGGTTATTATGTTGAGCGTTCAGGCTCTGGTCAGTTTCGTTGGGTATCCAGACTCCGGTTATTACGTTGAGCGTTCAAACTCGGGTCAGTTTCGTTGGGTATCCAGACTCCGGTTATTACGTTGAGCGTTCAGGCTCCGGTCAGTTTCGTTTGGTATCCAGACTTAAGTTATTACGTTGAGCGTTCAGGCTCCCGTCAGTTTCGTTGCGTATCCAGACTCCGGTTTTTACGTTGAGCGTTCAGGCTCCGATCAATTTTGTTGGGTATCCAGACTTCGGTTTTTACGTTGAGCATTCAGGCTCTGGTCAGTTTTGTTGGGTATCCAGACTCCGGTTATTACGTTGAGCGTTCAGGCTCCGGTCAGTTTAGTTGGGTATCCAGACTCCGGTTTTTACGTTGAGCGTTCAGGCTCCGGTCAGTTTTGTTGGGTATCCAGACTCTGGTTTTTACGTTGAGCGTTCAGGCTCCGGTAAGTTTTGTTGGGTATCCAGACTCCGGTTATTACGTTAAGCGTTCAGGCTCCGGACAGTTTCGTTGGGTATCCAGACTCCGGTTATTACGTTGAGCGTTTAGGCTCCGGTCAGTTTCGTTGGGTATCCAGACTCCGGTTTTTACGTTGAGCGTTCAGGCTCCGGTCAGTTTCGTTGGGTATCTAGACTCCGGTTATTACGTTGAGCGTTCAGGTTCCGGTCAGTTTCGTTGGGTATCCTGACTCCGGTTATTACGTTAAGCGTTCAGGCTCCGGTCAGTTTCGTTGGGTATCCAGACTCCGGTTATTACATTGAGCGTTCAGGCTCCGGTCAGTTTCGTTTGGTATCCAGACTTCAGTTATTATGTTGAGCGTCCAGGCTCCGGTCAGTTTCGTTGGGTATCCAGACTCTGGTTATTACGTTGAGCGTTCAGGCTCTAGTCAGTTTCGTTGGGTATCCAGACTCCAGTTATTACGTTGAGCGTTCAAACTCCGGTCAGTTTCGTTTGGTATCCAGACTCCGGTTATTACATTGAGCGTTCAGGCTCCGGTCAGTTTCGTTTGGTATCCAGACTTCAGTTATTACGTTGAGCGTTCAGGCTCCGGTCAGTTTCGTTGCCTATCCAGACTCCGGTTTTTACGTTGAGCGTTCAGGCTCCGGTCAGTTTTGTTGGGTATCCAGACTCCGGTTTTTATGTTGAGCATTAAGGCTCCGGTCAGTTTTGTTGGGTATCCAGACTCCGGTTATTACGTTGAGCGTTCAAACTCCGATCAGTTTCGTTGGGTATCCAGACTCCGGTTTTTACGTTGAGCGTTCAGGCTCCGGTCAGTTTTGTTGGGTATCCAGACTCTGGTTATTACGTTAAGCGTTCAGGCTCCGGACAGTTTCGTTGGGTATCCAGACTCCGGTTATTACGTTGAGCGTTCAGGCTCCGGTCAGTTTTGTTGGGTATCTAGACTCCGGTTATTACGTTAAGCGTTCAGGCTCCGGACAGTTTCGTTGGGTATCCAGACTCCGGTTATTACGTTGAGCGTTTAGGCTTCGGTCAGTTTCGTTGGGTATCCAGACTCTGGTTTTTACGTTGAGCGTTCAGGCTCCGGTCAGTTTTGTTGGGTATCTAGACTCCGGTTATTACGTTGAGCGTTCAGTCTCCGGTCAGTTTCGTTGGGTATCCTGACTCCGGTTATTACGTTAAGCGTTCAGGCTCCGGTCAGTTTCGTTGCGTATCCAGACTCCGGTTATTACATTGAGCGTTCAGGCTCCGGTCACTTTCGTTTGGTATCCAGACTTCAGTTATTACGTTGAGCGTCCAGACTCTGGTCAGTTTCGTTGGGTATCCAGACTCCGGTTATTACGTTGAGCGTTAAGGCTCCGGTCAGTTTCGTTGGGTATCCAGACTCCAGTTTTTACGTTGAGCGTTCAGGCTCCGGTCAGTTTTGTTGGGAATCCAGACTCCGGTTATTATGTTGAGGGTTCAGCCTCCGGTCAGTTTCGTTGGGTATCTAGACTGCGATTATTACGTTGAGCGTTCAGGCTCTGGTCAGTTTCGTTGGGTATCCAGACTCCGGTTATTACGTTGAGCGTTCAAACTCGGGTCAGTTTCGTTGGGTATCCAGACTCCGGTTATTACATTGAGCGTTCAGGCTCCGGTCAGTTTCGTTTGGTATCCAGACTTCAGTTATTACGTTGAGCGTTCAGGCTCCCGTCAGTTTTGTTGCGTATCCAGACTCCGGTTTTTACGTTGAGCGTTCAGGCTCCGGTCAGTTTTGTTGGGTATCCAGACTTCAGTTTTTACGTTGAGCATTCAGGCTCCGGTCAGTTTTGTTGGGTATCCAGACTCCGGTTATTACGTTGAGCGTTCAGGCTCCGGTCAGTTTTGTTGGGTATCCAGACTCCGGTTTTTACGTTGAGCGTTCAGGCTCCGGTCAGTTTTGTTGGGTATCCAGACTCTGGTTTTTACGTTGAGCGTTCAGGCTCCGGTCAGTTTTGTTGGGTATCCAGACTCCGGTTATTACGTTAAGCGTTCAGGCTCCGGACAGTTTCGTTGGGTATCCAGACTCCGGTTATTACGTTGAGCGTTTAGGCTCCAGTCAGTTTTGTTGCGTATCCAGACTACGGTTTTTACGTTGAGCGTTCAGGCTCCGGTCAGTTTCGTTGGGTATCTAGACTCCGGTTATTACGTTGAGCGTTCAGGTTCCGGTCAGTTTTGTTGGGTATCTTGACTCCGGTTATTACGTTAAGCGTTCAGGCTCCGGTTTGTCTCGTTCGGTATCCAGACTCCGGTTATTACATTGAGCGTTTAGGCTCCGGTCAGTTTCGTTTGGTATCCAGACTTCAGTTATTACGTTGAGCGTCCAGGCTCCGGTCAGTTTCGTTGGGTATCCAGACTCTGGTTATTACGTTGAGCGTTCAGGCTCTAGTCAGTTTCGTTGGGTATTCAGACTCCGGTTATTACGTTGAGCGTTCAAACTCCGGTCAGTTTCGTTGGGTATCCAGACTCCGGTTATTACATTGAGCGTTCAGGCTCCGGTCAGTTTCGTTGCCTATCCAGACTCCGGTTTTTACGTTGAGCGTTGAGGCTCCGGTCAGTTTTGTTGGGTATCCAGACTCCGGTTTTTACGTTGAGCATTCAGGCTCCGGTAAGTTTTGTTGGGTATCCAGACTCCGGTTATTACGTTGAGCGTTCAAACTCCGGTCAGTTTCGTTGGGTATCCAGACTCCGGTTTTTACGTTGAGCGTTCAGGACCCGGTCAGTTTTGTTGGGTATCCAGACTCTGGTTATTACGTTAAGCGTTCAGGCACCGGACAGTTTCGTTGGGTATCCAGACTCCGGTTTTTACGTTGAGCGTTCAGGCTCCGGTCAGTTTTGTTGGGTATCCAGACTCCGGTTATTACGTTAAGCGTTCAGGCTCCGGACAATTTCGTTGGGTATCCAGACTCCGGTTATTACGTTGAGCGTTTAGGCTTCGGTCAGTTTCGTTGGGTATCCAGACTCCGGTTATTACGTTGAGCGTTCAGGCTCCGTTCAGTTTCGTTGCGTATCCAGACTCCGGTTATTACGTTGAGCGTTCAGGCTCCGGTCAGTTTCGTTTGGTATCCAGACTTCAGTTATTAAATTGAGCGTTCAGGCTCCGGTCAGTTTCGTTGCGTATCCAGACTCCGGTTTTTACGTTGAGCGTTCAGGCTCCGGTCAGTTTTGTTGGGTATCCAGACTCCGGTTTTTACGTTGAGCATTCGGGCTCCGGTCAGTTTTGTTGGGTATCCAGACTCCGGTTATTACGTTGAGCGTTCAGGCTCCGGTCAGTTTCGTTGGGTATCCAGACTCCGGTTTTTACGTTGAGCGTTCAGGCTCTGGTCAGTTTGTTTGGGTATCCGGACTCTGGTTTTTACGTTTCGCGTTCAGGCTCCGGTCAGTTTTGTTGGGTATCCAGACTCCGGTTATTACGTTAAGCGTTCAGGCTCCGGACAGTTTCGTTGGGTATCCAGACTCCGGTTATTACGTTGAGCATTTAGGCTCCGGTCAGTTTCGTTGGGTATCCAGACTCCGGTTTTTACGTTGAGCGTTCAGGCTCCGGTCAGTTTCGTTGGGTATCTAGACTCCGATTATTACGTTAGGCGTTCAGGTTCCGGTCAGTTTCGTTGGGTATCCTGACTCCGGTTATTACGTTAAGCGTTCAGGCTCCGGTCAGTTTCGTTGGGTATCCAGACTCCGGTTATTACATTGAGCGTTCAGGCTCCGGTCAGTTTCGTTTGGTATCCAGACTTCAGTTATTACGTTGAGCGTCCAGACTCCGGTCAGTTTCGTTGGGTATCCAGACTCCAGTTTCTAGGTTGAGCGTTCAGGCTCCGGTCAGTTTTGTTGGGTATCCAGACTCCGGTTATTATGTTGAGGGTTCAGCCTCCGGTCAGTTTCGTTGGGTATCTAGACTCCGATTATTACGTTGAGCGTTCAGGCTCTGGTCAGTTTCGTTGGGTATCCAGACTCCGGTTATTACGTTGAGCGTTCAAACTCAGGTCAGTTTCGTTGGGTATCCAGACTCCGGTTATTACGTTGAGCGTTCAGGCTCCGGTCAGTTTCGTTTGGTATCCAGACTTCAGTTATTACATTGAGCGTTCAGGCTCCCGTCAGTTTCGTTGCGTATCCAGACTCCGGTTTTTACGTTGAGCGTTCAGGCTCCGGTCAGTTTTGTTGGGTATCCAGACTTCGGTTTTTACGTTGAGCATTCAGGCTCCGGTCAGTTTTGTTGGGTATCCAGACTCCGGTTATTACGTTGAGCGTTCAGGCTCCGGTCAGTTTCGTTGGGTATCCAGACTACGGTTTTTACGTTGAGCGTTCAGGCTCCGGTCAGTTTTGTTGGGTATCCAGACTCTGGTTTTTACGTTGAGCGTTCAGGCTCCGGTCAGTTTTGTTGGGTATCCAGACTCCGGTTATTACGTTAAGCGTTCAGGCTCCGGACAGTTTCGTTGGGTATCCAGACTCCGGTTATTACGTTGAGCGTTTAGGCTCCGGTCAGTTTTGTTGGGTATCCAGACTCCGGTTATTACGTTAAGCGTTCAGGCTCCGGACAGTTTCGTTGGGTATCCAGACTCCGGTTATTACGTTGAGCGTTTAGGCTCCAGTCAGTTTTGTTGGGTATCCAGACTACGGTTTTTACGTTGAGCGTTCAGGCTCCGGTCAGTTTCGTTGGGTATCTAGACTCCGGTTATTACGTTGAGCGTTCAGGTTCCGGTCAGTTTTGTTGGGTATCCTGACTCCGGTTATTACGTTAAGCGTTCAGGCTCCGGTTTGTTTCGTTGGGTATCCAGACTCCGGTTATTACATTGAGCGTTTAGGCTCCGGTCAGTTTCGTTTGGTATCCAGACTTCAGTTATTACGTTGAGCGTCCAGGCTCCGGTCAGTTTCGTTGGGTATCCAGACTCTGGTTATTACGTTGAGCGTTCAGGCTCTAGTGAGTTTCGTTGGGTATCCAGACTCCGGTTATTACGTTGAGCGTTCAAACTCCGGTCAGTTTCGTTGGGTATCCAGACTCCGGTTATTACATTGAGCGTTCAGGCTCCGGTCAGTTTCGTTGCCTATCCAGACTCCGGTTTTTACGTTGAGCGTTGAGGCTCCGGTCAGTTTTGTTGGGTATCCAGACTCCGGTTTTTACGTTGAGCATTCAGGCTCCGGTCAGTTTTGTTGGGTATCCAGACTCCGGTTATTACGTTGAGCGTTCAAACTCCGGTCAGTTTCGTTGGGTATCCAGACTCCGGTTTTTACGTTGAGCGTTCAGGACCCGGTCAGTTTTGTTGGGTATCCAGACTCTGGTTATTACGTTAAGCGTTCAGGCTCCGGTCAGTTTTGTTGGGTATCCAGACTCCGGTTATTACGTTAAGCGTTCAGGCTCCGGACAGTTTCGTTGGGTATCCAGACTCCGGTTATTACGTTGAGCGTTTAGGCTCCGGTCAGTTTCATTGGGTATCCAGACTCCGGTTTTTACGTTGAGCGTTCAGGCTCCGGTCAGTTTCGTTGGGTATCTAGACTCCGGTTATTACGTTGAGCGTTCAGGTTCCGGTCAGTTTCGTTGGGTATCCTGACTCCGGTTATTAGGTTGAGCGTTCAGGCTCCGGTCAGTTTCGTTTGGTATCCAGACTTCAGTTATTACATTGAGCGTTCAGGCTCCGGTCAGTTTCGTTGCGTATCCAGACTCCGGTTTTTACGTTGAGCGTTCAGGCTCCGGTCAGTTTTGTTGGGTATCCAGACTCCGGTTTTTACGTTGAGCATTCGGGCTCCGGTCAGTTTTGTTGGGTATCCAGACTCCGGTTATTACGTTGAGCGTTCAGGCTCCGGTCAATTTCGTTGGGTATCCAGACTCCGGTTTTTACGTTGAGCGTTCAGGCTCTGGTCAGTTTTGTTGGGTATCCAGACTCTGGTTTTTACGTTTAGCGTTCAGGCTCCGGTCAGTTTTGTTGGGTATCCAGACTCCGGTTATTACGTTAAGCGTTCAGGCTCCGGACAGTTTCGTTGGGTATCCAGACTCCGGTTATTACGTTGAGCATTTAGGCTCCGGTCAGTTTCGTTGGGTATCCAGACTCCGGTTTTTACGTTGAGCATTCAGGCTCCGATCAGTTTCGTTGGGTATCTAGACTCCGGTTATTACGTTGAGCGTTCAGGTTCTGGTCAGTTTCGTTGGGTATCCTGACTCCGGTTATTACGTTAAGCGTTCAGGCTCCGGTCAGTTTCGTTGGGTATCCAGACTCCGGTTATTACATTGAGCGTTCAGGCTCCGGTCAGTTTCGTTTGGTATCCAGACTTCAGTTATTACGTTGAGCGTCCAGACTCCGGTCAGTTTCCTTGGGTATCCAGACTCCAGTTTCTACGTTGAGCGTTCAGGCTCCGGTCAGTTTTGTTGGGTATCTAGACTCCGGTTATTATGTTGAGGGTTCAGCCTCCGGTCAGTTTCATTGGGTATCTAGACTCCGATTATTACGTTGAGCGTTCAGGCTCTGGTCAGTTTCGTTGGGTATCCAGACTCTGGTTATTACGTTGAGCGTTCAAACTCATGTCAGTTTCGTTGGGTATCCAGACTCCGGTTATTACGTTGAGCGTTCAGGCTCCGGTCAGTTTCGTTTGGTATCCAGACTTTAGTTATTACGTTGAGCGTTCAGGCTCCCGTCAGTTTCGTTGCGTATCCAGACTCCGGTTTTTACGTTGAGCGTTCAGGCTCCGGTAAGTTTTGTTGGGTATCCAGACTTCGGTTTTTACGTTGAGCATTTAGGCTCCGGTCAGTTTTGTTGGGTATCCAGACTCCGGTTATTACGTTGAGCGTTCAGGCTCCGGTCAGTTTCGTTGGGTATCCAGACTACGGTTTTTACGTTGAGCGTTCAGGCTCCGGTCAGTTTTGTTGGGTATCCAGACTCTGGTTTTTACGTTGAGCGTTCAGGCTCCGGTCAGTTTTGTTGGGTATCCAGACTCCGGTTATTACGTTAAGCGTTCAGGCTCCGGACAGTTTCGTTGGGTATCCAGACTCCGGTTATTACGTTGAGCGTTTAGGCTCCGGTCAGTTTCATTGGGTATCCAGACTCCGGTTTTTACGTTGAGCGTTCAGGCTCCGGTCAGTTTCGTTGGGTATCTAGACTCCGGTTATTACGTTGAGCGTTCAGGTTCCGGTCAGTTTCGTTGGGTATCCTGACTCCGGTTATTACGTTAAGCGTTCAGGCTCCGGTCAGTTTCGTTGGGTATCCAGACTCCGGTTATTACATTGAGCGTTCAGGCTCCGGTCAGTTTCGTTTGGTATCCAGACTTCAGTTATTACGTTGAGCGTCCAGGCTCCGGTCAGTTTCGTTGGGTATCCAGACTCCGGTTTTTACGTTGAGCGTTCAGGCTCCGGTCAGTTTTGTTGGGTATCCAGACTCTGGTTATTACGTTAAGCGTTCAGGCTCCGGACAGTTTCGTTGGGTATCCAGACTCCGGTTATTACGTTGAGCGTTTAGGCTTCGGTCAGTTTCGTTGGGTATCCAGACTCCGGTTTTTACGTTGAGCGTTCAGGCTCAGGTCAGTTTTGTTGGGTATCCAGACTCCGGTTTTTACGTTGAGCATTCAGGCTCCGATCAGTTTTGTTGGGTATCCAGACTCCGGTTATTACGTTGAGCGTTCAGGCTCCGGTCAGTTTCGTTTGGTATCCAGACTTCAGTTATTACGTTGAGCGTCCAGGCTCTGGTCAGTTTTGTTGGGTATCCAGACTCTGGTTTTTACGTTTAGCGTTCAGGCTCCGGTCAGTTTTGTTGGGTATCCAGACTCCGGTTATTACGTTAAGCGTTCAGGCTCCGGACAGTTTCATTGGGTATCCAGACTCCGGTTATTACGTTGAGCATTTAGGCTCCGGTCAGTTTCGTTGGGTATCCAGACTCCGGTTTTTACGTTGAGCGTTCAGGCTCCGGTCAGTTTCGTTGGGTATCTAGACTCCGGTTATTACGTTGAGCGTTCAGGTTCCGGTCAGTTTCGTTGGGTATCCTGACTCCGGTTATTACGTTAAGCGTTCAGGCTCCGGTCAGTTTCGTTGGGTATCCAGACTCCGGTTATTACATTGAGCGTTCAGGCTCCGGTCAGTTTCGTTTGGTATCCAGACTTCAGTTACTACGTTGAGCGTCCAGACTCCGGTCAGTTTCGTTGGGTATCCAGACTCCAGTTTCTACGTTGAGCGTTCAGGCTCCGGTCAGTTTTGTTGGGTATCCAAACTCCAGTTATTATGTTGAGGGTTCAGCCTCCGGTCAGTTTCGTTGGGTATCTAGACTCCGATTATTACGTTGAGCGTTCAGGCTCTGGTCAGTTTCGTTGGGTATCCAGACTCCGGTTATTACGTTGAGCGTTCAAACTCAGGTCAGTTTCGTTGGGTATCCAGACTCCGGTTATTACGTTGAGCGTTCAGGCTCCGGTCAGTTTCGTTTGGTATCCAGACTTCAGTTATTACGTTGAGCGTTCAGGCTCCCGTCAGTTTCGTTGCGTATCCAGACTCCGGTTTTTACGTTGAGCATTCAGGCTCCGGTCAGTTTTGTTGGGTATCCAGACTTAGGTTTTTACGTTAAGCATTCAGGCTCCGGTCAGTTTTGTTGGGTATCCAGACTCCGGTTATTACATTGAGCGTTCAGGCTCCGGTCAGTTTCGTTGGGTATCCAGACTACGGTTTTTACGTTGAGCGTTCAGGCTCCGGTCAGTTTTGTTGGGTATCCAGACTCTGGTTTTTACGTTGAGCGTTCAGGCTCCGGTCAGTTTTGTTGGGTATCCAGACTCCGGTTATTACGTTAAGCGTTCAGGCTCCGGACAGTTTCGTTGGGTATCCAGACTCCGGTTATTACGTTGAGCGTTTAGGCTCCGGTCAGTTTTGTTGGGTATCCAGACTCCGGTTATTACGTTAAGCGTTCAGGCTCCGGACAGTTTCGTTGGGTATCCAGACTCCGGTTATTACGTTGAGCGTTTAGGCTCCAGTCAGTTTTGTTGGGTATCCAGACTACGGTTTTTACGTTGAGCGTTCAGGCTCCGGTCAGTTTCGTTGGGTATCTAGACTCCGGTTATTACGTTGAGCGTTCAGGTTCCGGTCAGTTTTGTTGGGTATCCTGACTCCGGTTATTACCTTAAGCGTTCAGGCTCCGGTTTGTTTCGTTGGGTATCCAGACTCCGGTTATTACATTGAGCGTTTAGGCTCCGGTCATTTTCGTTTGGTATCCAGACTTCAGTTATTACGTTGAGGGTCCAGGCTCCGGTCAGTTTCGTTGGGTATCCAGACTCTGGTTATTACGTTGAGCGTTCAGGCTCTAGTCAGTTTCGTTGGGTATCCAGACTCCGGTTATTACGTTGAGCGTTCAAACTCTGGTCAGTTTCGTTGGGTATCCAGACTCCGGTTATTACATTGAGCGTTCACGCTCCGGTCAGTTTCGTTGCCTATCCAGACTCCGGTTTTTACGTTGAGCGTTGAGGCTCCGGTCAGTTTTGTTGGGTATCCAGACTTCGGTTTTTACGTTGAGCATTCAGGCTCCGGTCAGTTTTGTTGGGTATCCAGACTCCGGTTATTACGTTGAGCGTTCAGGCTCCGGTCAGTTTCGTTGGGTATCCAGACTACGGTTTTTACGTTGAGCGTTCAGGCTCCGGTCAGTTTTGTTGGGTATCCAGACTCTGGTTTTTACGTTGAGCGTTCAGGCTCCGGTCAGTTTTGTTGGGTATCCAGACTCCGGTTATTACGTTAAGCGTTCAGGCTCCGGACAGTTTCGTTGGGTATCCAGACTCCGGTTATTACGTTGAGCGTTTAGGCTCCGGTCAGTTTCATTGGGTATCCAGACTCCGGTTTTTACGTTGAGCGTTCAGGCTCCGGTCAGTTTCGTTGGGTATCTAGACTCCGGTTATTACGTTGAGCGTTCAGGTTCCGGTCAGTTTCGTTGGGTATCCTGACTCCGGTTATTACGTTAAGCGTTCAGGCTCCGGTCAGTTTCGTTGGGTATCCAGACTCCGGTTATTACATTGAGCGTTCAGGCTCCGGTCAGTTTCGTTTGGTATCCAGACTTCAGTTATTACGTTGAGCGTCCAGGCTCCGGTCAGTTTCGTTGGGTATCCAGACTCCGGTTTTTACGTTGAGCGTTCAGGCTCCGGTCAGTTTTGTTGGGTATCCAGACTCTGGTTATTACGTTAAGCGTTCAGGCTCCGGACAGTTTCGTTGGGTATCCAGACTCCGGTTATTACGTTGAGCGTTTAGGCTTCGGTCAGTTTCGTTGGGTATCCAGACTCCGGTTATTACGTTGAGCGTTCAGGCTCCGGTCAGTTTTGTTGGGTATCCAGACTCCGGTTATTACGTTGAGCGTTCAAACTCTGGTTAATTTCGTTGGGTATCCAGACTCCGGTTTTTACGTTGAGCGTTCAGGCTCAGGTCAGTTTTGTTGGGTATCCAGACTCCGGTTTTTACGTTGAGCATTCAGGCTCCGATCAGTTTTGTTGGGTATCCAGACTCCGGTTATTACGTTGAGCGTTCAGGCTCCGGTCAGTTTTGTTGGGTATCCAGACTTCGGTTTTTACGTTGAGCGTTCAGGCTCTGGTCAGTTTTGTTGGGTATCCAGACTCTGGTTTTTACGTTTAGCGTTCAGGCTCCGGTCAGTTTTGTTGGGTATCCAGACTCCGGTTATTACGTTAAGCGTTCAGGCTCCGGACAGTTTCATTGGGTATCCAGACTCCGGTTATTACGTTGAGCATTTAGGCTCCGGTCAGTTTCGTTGGGTATCCAGACTCCGGTTTTTACGTTGAGCGTTCAGGCTCCGGTCAGTTTCGTTGGGTATCTAGACTCCGGTTATTACGTTGAGCGTTCAGGTTCCGGTCAGTTTCGTTGGGTATCCTGACTCCGGTTATTACGTTAAGCGTTCAGGCTCCGGTCAGTTTCGTTGGGTATCCAGACTCCGGTTATTACATTGAGCGTTCAGGCTCCGGTCAGTTTCGTTTGGTATCCAGACTTCAGTTATTACGTTGAGCGTCCAGACTCCGGTCAGTTTCGTTGGGTATCCAGACTCCAGTTTCTACGTTGAGCGTTCAGGCTCCGGTCAGTTTTGTTGGGTATCCAGACTCCGGTTATTATGTTGAGGGTTCAGCCTCCGGTCAGTTTCGTTGGGTATCTAGACTCCGATTATTACGTTGAGCGTTCAGGCTCTGGTCAGTTTCGTTGGGTATCCAGACTCCGGTTATTACGTTGAGCGTTCAAACTCAGGTCAGTTTCGTTGGGTATCCAGACTCCGGTTATTACGTTGAGCGTTCAGGCTCCGGTCAGTTTCGTTTGGTATCCAGACTTCAGTTATTACGTTGAGCGTTCAGGCTCCCGTCAGTTTCGTTGCGTATCCAGACTCCGGTTTTTACGTTGAGCGTTCAGGCTCCGGTCAGTTTTGTTGGGTATCCAGACTTAGGTTTTTACGTTGAGCATTCAGGCTCCGGTCAGTTTTGTTGGGTATCCAGACTCCGGTTATTACATTGAGCGTTCAGGCTCCGGTCAGTTTCGTTGGGTATCCAGACTACGGTTTTTACGTTGAGCGTTCAGGCTCCGGTCAGTTTTGTTGGGTATCCAGACTCTGGTTTTTACGTTGAGCGTTCAGGCTCCGGTCAGTTTTGTTGGGTATCCAGACTCCGGTTATTACGTTAAGCGTTCAGGCTCCGGACAGTTTCGTTGGGTATCCAGACTCCGGTTATTACGTTGAGCGTTTAGGCTCCGGTCAGTTTTGTTGGGTATCCAGACTCCGGTTATTACGTTAAGCGTTCAGGCTCCGGACAGTTTCGTTGGGTATCCAGACTCCGGTTATTACGTTGAGCGTTTAGGCTCCAGTCAGTTTTGTTGGGTATCCAGACTACGGTTTTTACGTTGAGCGTTCAGGCTCCGGTCAGTTTCGTTGGGTATCTAGACTCCGGTTATTACGTTGAGCGTTCAGGTTCCGGTCAGTTTTGTTGGGTATCCTGACTCCGGTTATTACCTTAAGCGTTCAGGCTCCGGTTTGTTTCGTTGGGTATCCAGACTCCGGTTATTACATTGAGCGTTTAGGCTCCGGTCATTTTCGTTTGGTATCCAGACTTCAGTTATTACGTTGAGGGTCCAGGCTCCGGTCAGTTTCGTTGGGTATCCAGACTCTGGTTATTACGTTGAGCGTTCAGGCTCTAGTCAGTTTCGTTGGGTATCCAGACTCCGGTTATTACGTTGAGCGTTCAAACTCCGGTCAGTTTCGTTGGGTATCCAGACTCCGGTTATTACATTGAGCGTTCACGCTCCGGTCAGTTTCGTTGCCTATCCAGACTCCGGTTTTTACGTTGAGCGTTGAGGCTCCGGTCAGTTTTGTTGGGTATCCAGACTCCGGTTTTTACGTTGAGCATTCAGGCTCCGGTCAGTTTTGTTGGGTATCCAGACTCCGGTTATTACGTTAAGCGTTCAGGCTCCGGACAGTTTCGTTGGGTATCCAGACTCCGGTTATTACGTTGAGCGTTTAGGCTTCGGTCAGTTTCGTTGGGTATCCAGACTCCGGTTATTACGTTGAGCGTTCAGGCTCCGGTCAGTTTTGTTGGGTATCCAGACTCCGGTTATTACGTTGAGCGTTCAAACTCTGGTCAATTTCGTTGGGTATCCAGACTCGGGTTTTTACGTTGAGCGTTCAGGCTCAGGTCAGTTTTATTGGGTATCCAGACTCCGGTTTTTACGTTGAGCATTCAGGCTCCGATCAGTTTTGTTGGGTATCCAGACTCCGGTTATTACGTTGAGCGTTCAGGCTCCGGTCAGTTTTGTTGGGTATCCAGACTTCGGTTTTTACGTTGAGCGTTCAGGCTCTGGTCAGTTTTGTTGGGTATCCAGACTCTGGTTTTTACGTTTAGCGTTCAGGCTCCGGTCAGTTTTGTTGGGTATCCAGACTCCGGTTATTACGTTAAGCGTTCAGGCTCCGGACAGTTTCGTTGGGTATCCAGACTCCGGTTATTACGTTGAGCATTTAGGCTCCGGTCAGTTTCGTTGGGTATCCAGACTCCGGTTTTTACGTTGAGCGTTCAGGCTCCGGTCAGTTTCGTTGGGTATCTAGACTCCGGTTATTACGTTGAGAGTTCAGGTTCCGGTCAGTTTCGTTGGGTATCCTGACTCCGGTTATTACGTTAAGCGTTCAGGCTCCGGTCAGTTTCGTTGGGTATCCAGACTCCGGTTATTACATTGAGCGTTCAGGCTCCGGTCAGTTTCGTTTGGTATCCAGACTTCAGTTATTACGTTGAGCGTCCAGACTCCGGTCAGTTTCGTTGGGTATCCAGACTCCAGTTTCTACGTTGAGCGTTCAGGCTCCGGTCAGTTTTGTTGGGTATCCAGACTCCGGTTATTATGTTGAGGGTTCAGCCTCCGGTCAGTTTCGTTGGGTATCTAGACTCCGATTATTACGTTGAGCGTTCAGGCTCTGGTCAGTTTCGTTGGGTATCCAGACTCCGGTTATTACGTTGAGCGTTCAAACTCAGGTCAGTTTCGTTGGGTATCCAGACTCCGGTTATTACGTTGAGCGTTCAGGCTCCGGTCAGTTTCGTTTGGTATCCAGACTTCAGTTATTACGTTGAGCGTTCAGGCTCCCGTCAGTTTCGTTGCGTATCCAGACTCCGGTTTTTACGTTGAGCGTTCAGGCTCCGGTCAGTTTTGTTGGGTATCCAGACTTAGGTTTTTACGTTGAGCATTCAGGCTCCGGTCAGTTTTGTTGGGTATCCAGACTCCGGTTATTACATTGAGCGTTCAGGCTCCGGACAGTTTCGTTGGGTATCCAGACTACGGTTTTTACGTTGAGCGTTCAGGCTCCGGTCAGTTTCGTTGGGTATCCAGACTACGGTTTTTACGTTGAGCGTTCAGGCTCCGGTCAGTTTTGTTGGGTATCCAGACTCTGGTTTTTACGTTGAGCGTTCAGGCTCCGGTCAGTTTTGTTGGGTATCCAGACTCCGGTTATTACGTTAAGCGTTCAGGCTCCGGACAGTTTCGTTGGGTATCCAGACTCCGGTTATTACGTTGAGCGTTTAGGCTCCGGTCAGTTTTGTTGGGTATCCAGACTCCGGTTATTACGTTAAGCATTCAGGCTCCGGACAGTTTCGTTGGGTATCCAGACTCCGGTTATTACGTTGAGCGTTTAGGCTCCAGTCAGTTTTGTTGGGTATCCAGACTACGGTTTTTACGTTGAGCGTTCAGGCTCCGGTCAGTTTCGTTGGGTATCTAGACTCCGGTTATTACGTTGAGCGTTCAGGTTCCGGTCAGTTTTGTTGGGTATCCTGACTCCGGTTATTACCTTAAGCGTTCAGGCTCCGGTTTGTTTCGTTGGGTATCCAGACTCCGGTTATTACATTGAGCGTTTAGGCTCCGGTCAGTTTCGTTTGGTATCCAGACTTCAGTTATTACGTTGAGGGTCCAGGCTCCGGTCAGTTTCGTTGGGTATCCAGACTCTGGTTATTACGTTGAGCGTTCAGGCTCTAGTCAGTTTCGTTGGGTATCCAGACTCCGGTTATTACGTTGAGCGTTCAAACTCCGGTCAGTTTCGTTGGGTATCCAGACTCCGGTTATTACATTGAGCGTTCACGCTCCGGTCAGTTTCGTTGCCTATCCAGACTCCGGTTTTTACGTTGAGCGTTGAGGCTCCGGTCAGTTTTGTTGGGTATCCAGACTCCGGTTTTTACGTTGAGCATTCAGGCTCCGGTCAGTTTTGTTGGGTATCCAGACTCCGGTTATTACGTTGAGCGTTCAAACTCCGGTCAGTTTCGTTGGGTATCCAGACTCCGGTTTTTACGTTGAGCGTTCAGGACCCGGTCAGTTTTGTTGGGTATCCAGACTCTGGTTATTACGTTAAGCGTTCAGGCTCAGGACAGTTTCGTTGGGTATCCAGACTCCGGTTTTTACGTTGAGCGTTCAGGCTCCGGTCAGTTTTGTTGGGTATCCAGACTCCGGTTATTACGTTAAGCGTTCAGGCTCCGGACAGTTTCGTTGGGTATCCAGACTCCGGTTATTACGTTGAGCGTTTAGGCTTCGGTCAGTTTCGTTGGGTATCCAGACTCCGGTTATTACGTTGAGCGTTCAGGCTCCGGTCAGTTTCGTTGCGTATCCAGACTCCGGTTATTACGTTGAGCGTTCAGGCTCCGGTCAGTTTCGTTTGGTATCCAGACTTCAGTTATTACATTGAGCGTTCAGGCTCCGGTCAGTTTCGTTGCGTATCCAGACTCCGGTTTTTACGTTGAGCGTTCAGGCTCCGGTTAGTTTTGTTGGGTATCCAGACTCCGGTTTTTACGTTGAGCATTCGGGCTCCGGTCAGTTTTGTTGGGTATCCAGACTCCGGTTATTACGTTGAGCGTTCAGGCTCCGGTCAGTTTCGTTGGGTATCTAGACTCCGGTTATTACGTTGAGAGTTCAGGTTCCGGTCAGTTTCGTTGGGTATCCTGACTCCGGTTATTACGTTAAGCGTTCAGGCTCCGGTCAGTTTCGTTGGGTATCCAGACTCCGGTTATTACATTGAGCGTTCAGGCTCCGGTCAGTTTCGTTGGGTATCCAGACTACGGTTTTTACGTTGAGCATTCAGGCTCCGGTCAGTTTTGTTGGGTATCCAGACTCTGGTTATTACGTTGAGCGTTCCGGCTCCGGTCAGTTTTGTTGGGTATCCAGACTCCGGTTATTACGTTGAGCGTTCAAACTCCGGTCAGTTTCGTTGGGTATCCAGACTCCGGTTATTACATTGAGCGTTCACGCTCCGGTCAGTTTCGTTGCCTATCCAGACTCCGGTTTTTACGTTGAGCGTTGAGGCTCCGGTCAGTTTCGTTGGGTATCCAGACTCCGGTTTTTACGTTGAGCGTTTAGGCTCCAGTCAGTTTTGTTGGGTATCCAGACTACGGTTTTTACGTTGAGCGTTCAGGCTCCGGTCAGTTTCGTTGGGTATCTAGACTCCGGTTATTACGTTGAGCGTTCAGGTTCCGGTCAGTTTTGTTGGGTATCCTGACTCCGGTTATTACCTTAAGCGTTCAGGCTCCGGTTTGTTTCGTTGGGTATCCAGACTCCGGTTATTACATTGAGCGTTTAGGCTCCGGTCAGTTTCGTTTGGTATCCAGACTTCAGTTATTACGTTGAGGGTCCAGGCTCCGGTCAGTTTCGTTGGGTATCCAGACTCTGGTTATTACGTTGAGCGTTCAGGCTCTAGTCAGTTTCGTTGGGTATCCAGACTCCGGTTATTACGTTGAGCGTTCAAACTCCGGTCAGTTTCGTTGGGTATCCAGACTCCGGTTATTACATTGAGCGTTCACGCTCCGGTCAGTTTCGTTGCCTATCCAGACTCCGGTTTTTACGTTGAGCGTTGAGGCTCCGGTCAGTTTTGTTGGGTATCCAGACTCCGGTTTTTACGTTGAGCATTCAGGCTCCGGTCAGTTTTGTTGGGTATCCAGACTCCGGTTATTACGTTGAGCGTTCAAACTCCGGTCAGTTTCGTTGGGTATCCAGACTCCGGTTTTTACGTTGAGCGTTCAGGACCCGGTCAGTTTTGTTGGGTATCCAGACTCTGGTTATTACGTTAAGCGTTCAGGCTCCGGACAGTTTCGTTGGGTATCCAGACTCCGGTTTTTACGTTGAGCGTTCAGGCTCCGGTCAGTTTTGTTGGGTATCTAGACTCCGGTTATTACGTTAAGCGTTCAGGCTCCGGACAGTTTCGTTGGGTATCCAGACTCCGGTTATTACGTTGAGCGTTTAGGCTTCGGTCAGTTTCGTTGGGTATCCAGACTCCGGTTATTACGTTGAGCATTCAGGCTCCGGTCAGTTTCGTTGCGTATCCAGACTCCGGTTATTACGTTGAGCGTTCAGGCTCCGGTCAGTTTCGTTTGGTATCCAGACTTCAGTTATTACATTGAGCGTTCAGGCTCCGGTCAGTTTCGTTGCGTATCCAGACTCCGGTTTTTACGTTGAGCGTTCAGGCTCCGGTTAGTTTTGTTGGGTATCCAGACTCCGGTTTTTACGTTGAGCATTCGGGCTCCGGTCAGTTTTGTTGGGTATCCAGACTCCGGTTTTTACGTTGAGCGTTCAGGCTCCGGTCAGTTTCGTTGGGTATCTAGACTCCGGTTATTACGTTGAGAGTTCAGGTTCCGGTCAGTTTCGTTGGGTATCCTGACTCCGGTTATTACGTTAAGCGTTCAGGCTCCGGTCAGTTTCGTTGGGTATCCAGACTCCGGTTATTACATTGAGCGTTCAGGCTCCGGTCAGTTTCGTTTGGTATCCAGACTTCAGTTATTACGTTGAGCGTCCAGACTCCGGTCAGTTTCGTTGGGTATCCAGACTCCAGTTTCTACGTTGAGCGTTCAGGCTCCGGTCAGTTTTGTTGGGTATCCAGACTCCGGTTATTATGTTGAGGGTTCAGCCTCCGGTCAGTTTCGTTAGGTATCTAGACTCCGATTATTACGTTGAGCGTTCAGGCTCTGGTCAGTTTCGTTGGGTATCCAGACTCCGGTTATTACGTTGAGCGTTCAAACTCAGGTCAGTTTCGTTGGGTATCCAGACTCCGGTTATTACGTTGAGCGTTCAGGCTCCGGTCAGTTTCGTTTGGTATCCAGACTTCAGTTATTACGTTGAGCGTTCAGGCTCCCGTCAGTTTCGTTGCGTATCCAGACTCCGGTTTTTACGTTGAGCGTTCAGGCTCCGGTCAGTTTTGTTGGGTATCCAGACTTAGGTTTTTACGTTGAGCATTCAGGCTCCGGTCAGTTTTGTTGGGTATCCAGACTCCGGTTATTACATTGAGCGTTCAGGCTCCGGTCAGTTTCGTTGGGTATCCAGACTACGGTTTTTACGTTGAGCGTTCAGGCTCCGGTCAGTTTTGTTGGGTATCCAGACTCTGGTTTTTACGTTGAGCGTTCAGGCTCCGGTCAGTTTTGTTGGGTATCCAGACTCCGGTTATTACGTTAAGCGTTCAGGCTCCGGACAGTTTCGTTGGGTATCCAGACTCCGGTTATTACGTTGAGCGTTTAGGCTCCGGTCAGTTTTGTTGGGTATTCAGACTCCGGTTATTACGTTAAGCGTTCAGGCTCCGGACAGTTTCGTTGGGTATCCAGACTCCGGTTATTACGTTGAGCGTTTAGGCTCCAGTCAGTTTTGTTGGGTATCCAGACTACTGTTTTTACGTTGAGCGTTCAGGCTCCGGTCAGTTTTGTTGGGTATCTAGACTCCGGTTATTACGTTGAGCGTTCAGGTTCCGGTCAGTTTTGTTGGGTATCCTGACTCCGGTTATTACCTTAAGCGTTCAGGCTCCGGTTTGTTTCGTTGGGTATCCAGACTCCGGTTATTACATTGAGCGTTTAGGCTCCGGTCAGTTTCGTTTGGTATCCAGACTTCAGTTATTACGTTGAGGGTCCAGGCTCCGGTCAGTTTCGTTGGGTATCCAGACTCTGGTTATTACGTTGAGCGTTCAGGCTCTAGTCAGTTTCGTTGGGTATCCAGACTCCGGTTATTACGTTGAGCGTTCAAACTCCGGTCAGTTTCGTTGGGTATCCAGACTCCGGTTATTACATTGAGCGTTCACGCTCCGGTCAGTTTCGTTGCCTATCCAGACTCCGGTTTTTACGTTGAGCGTTGAGGCTCCGGTCAGTTTTGTTGGGTATCCAGACTCCGGTTTTTACGTTGAGCATTCAGGCTCCGGTCAGTTTTGTTGGGTATCCAGACTCCGGTTATTACGTTGAGCGTTCAAACTCCGGTCAGTTTCGTTGGGTATCCAGACTCCGGTTTTTACGTTGAGCGTTCAGGACCCGGTCAGTTTTGTTGGGTATCCAGACTCTGGTTATTACGTTAAGCGTTCAGGCTCCTGACAGTTTCGTTGGGTATCCAGACTCCGGTTTTTACGTTGAGCGTTCATGCTCCGGTCAGTTTTGTTGGGTATCCAGACTCCGGTTATTACGTTAAGCGTTCAGGCTCCGGACAGTTTCGTTGGGTATCCAGACTCCGGTTATTACGTTGAGCGTTTAGGCTTCGGTCAGTTTCGTTGGGTATCCAGACTCCGGTTATTACGTTGAGCGTTCAGGCTCCGGTCAGTTTCGTTGCGTATCCAGACTCCGGTTATTACGTTGAGCGTTCAGGCTCCGGTCAGTTTCGTTTGGTATCCAGACTTCAGTTATTACATTGAGCGTTCAGGCTCCGGTCAGTTTCGTTGCGTATCCAGACTCCGGTTTTTACGTTGAGCGTTCAGGCTCCGGTTAGTTTTGTTGGGTATCCAGACTCCGGTTTTTACGTTGAGCATTCGGGCTCCGGTCAGTTTTGTTGGGTATCCAGACTCCGGTTATTACGTTGAGCGTTCAGGCTCCGGTCAGTTTCGTTGGGTATCCAGACACCGGTTTTTACGTTGAGCGTTCAGGCTCTGGTCAGTTTTGTTGGGTATCCAGACTCTGGTTTTTACGTTTAGCGTTCAGGCTCCGGTCAGTTTTGTTGGGTATCCAGACTCCGGTTATTACGTTAAGCGTTCAGGCTCCGGACAGTTTCGTTGGGTATCCAGACTCCGGTTATTACGTTGAGCATTTAGGCTCCGGTCAGTTTCGTTGGGTATCCAGACTCCGGTTTTTACGTTGAGCGTTCAGGCTCCGGTCAGTTTCGTTGGGTATCTAGACTCCGGTTATTACGTTGAGCGTTCAGGTTCCGGTCAGTTTCGTTGGGTATCCTGACTCCGGTTATTACGTTAAGCGTTCAGGCTCCAGTCAGTTTCGTTGGGTATCCAGACTCCGGTTATTACATTGAGCGTTCAGGCTCCGGTCAGTTTCGTTTGGTATCCAGACTTCAGTTATTACGTTGAGCGTCCAGACTCCGGTCAGTTTCGTTGGGTATCCAGACTCCAGTTTCTACGTTGAGCGTTCAGGCTCCGGTCAGTTTTGTTGGGTATCCAGACTCCGGTTATTATGTTGAGGGTTCAGCCTCTGGTCAGTTTCGTTGGGTATCTAGACTCCGATTATTACGTTGAGCGTTCAGGCTCTGGTCAGTTTCGTTGGGTATCCAGACTCCGGTTATTACGTTGAGCGTTCAAACTCAGGTCAGTTTCGTTGGGTATCCAGACTCCGGTTATTACGTTGAGCGTTCAGGCTCCGGTCAGTTTCGTTTGGTATCCAGACTTCAGTTATTACGTTGAGCGTTCAGGCTCCCGTCAGTTTCGTTGCGTATCCAGACTCCGGTTTTTACGTTGAGCGTTCAGGCTCCGGTCAGTTTTGTTGGGTATCCAGACTTCGGTTTTTACGTTGAGCATTCAGGCTCCGGTCAGTTTTGTTGGGTATCCAGACTCCGGTTATTACGTTGAGCGTTCAGGCTCCGGTCAGTTTCGTTGGGTATGCAGACTACGGTTTTTACGTTGAGCGTTCAGGCTCCGGTCAGTTTTGTTGGGTATCCAGACTCTGGTTTTTACGTTGAGCGTTCAGGCTCCGGTCAGTTTTGTTGGGTATCCAGACTCCGGTTATTACGTTAAGCGTTCAGGCTCCGGACAGTTTCGTTGGGTATCCAGACTCCGGTTATTACGTTGAGCGTTTAGGCTCCGGTCAGTTTCGTTGGGTATCCAGACTCCGGTTTTTACGTTGAGCGTTCAGGCTCCGGTCAGTTTCGTTGGGTATCTAGACTCCGGTTATTACGTTGAGCGTTCAGGTTCCGGTCAGTTTCGTTGGGTATCCTGACTCCGGTTATTACGTTAAGCGTTCAGGCTCCGGTCAGTTTCGTTTTGTATCCAGACTCCGGTTATTATATTGAGCGTTCAGGCTCCGGTCAGTTTTGTTTGGTATCCAGACTTCAGTTATTACGTTGAGCGTCCAGGCTCCGGTCAGTTTCGTTGGGTATCCAGACTCCGGTTTTTACGTTGAGCGTTCAGGCTCCGGTCAGTTTCGTTGGGTATCCAGACTCCGGTTATTACGTTGAGCGTTCAGGCTCCGGTCAGTTTTGTTGGGTATCCAGACTCCGGTTATTACGTTAAGCGTTCAGGCTCCGGACAGTTTCGTTGGGTATCCAGACTCCGGTTATTACGTTGAGCGTTTAGGCTTCGGTCAGTTTCGTTGGGTATCCAGACTCCGGTTTTTACGTTGAGCGTTCAGGCTCCGGTCAGTTTTGTTGGGTATCCAGACTCCGGTTATTACGTTGAGCGTTCAAACTCTGGTCAATTTCGTTGGGTATCCAGACTCCGGTTTTTACGTTGAGCGTTCAGGCTCCGGTCAGTTTTGTTGGGTATCCAGACTCCGGTTTTTACGTTGAGCATTCAGGCTCCGGTCAGTTTTGTTGGGTATCCAGACTCTGGTTATTACGTTGAGCGTTCAGGCTCCGGTCAGTTTCGTTGGGTATCCAGACTTCGGTTTTTACGTTGAGCGTTCAGGCTCTGGTCAGTTTTGTTGGGTATCCAGACTCTGGTTTTTACATTTAGCGTTCAGGCTCCGGTCAGTTTTGTTGGGTATCCAGACTCCGGTTATTACGTTAAGCGTTCAGGCTCCGGACAGTTTCGTTGGGTATCCAGACTCCGGTTATTACGTTGAGCATTTAGGCTCCGGTCAGTTTCGTTGGGTATCCAGACTCCGGTTTTTACGTTGAGCGTTCAGGCTCCGGTCAGTTTCGTTGGGTATCTAGACTCCAGTTATTACATTGAGCGTTCAGGTTCCGGTCAGTTTCGTTTGGTATCCAGACTTCAGTTATTACGTTGAGCGTCCAGACTCCGGTCAGTTTCGTTGGGTATCCAGACTCCAGTTTCTACATTGAGCGTTCAGGCTCCGATCAGTTTTGTTGGGTATCCAGACTCCGGTTATTATGTTGAGGGTTCAGCCTCCGGTCAGTTTCGTTGGGTATCTAGACTCTGATTATTACGTTGAACGTTCAGGCTCTGGTCAGTTTCGTTGGGTATCCAGACTCCGGTTATTACGTTGAGCGTTCAAACTCCGGTCAGTTTCGTAGGTATCCAGACTCCGGTTTTTACGTTGAGCATTCAGGCTCCGGTCAGTTTTGTTGGGTATCCAGACTCCGGTTATTACGTTGAGCGTTCAGGCTCCGGTCAGTTTCGTTGGGTATCCAGACTCCGGTTTTTACGTTGAGCGTTCAGGCTCCGGTCAGTTTTGTTGGGTATCCAGACTCTGGTTTTTACGTTGAGCGTTCAGGCTCCGGTCAGTTTTGTTGGGTATCCAGACTCCGGTTATTACGTTAAGCGTTCAGGTTCCGGACAGTTTCGTTGGGTATCCAGACTCCAGTTATTACGTTGAGCATTTAGGCTCCGGTCAGTTTCGTTGGGTATCCAGACTCCGGTTTTTACGTTGAGCGTTCAGGCTCCGGTCAGTTTTGTTGGGTATCTAGACTCCGGTTATTACCGTGAGCGTTCAGGTTCCGGTCAGTTTCGTTGGGTATCCTGACTCCGGTTATTACGTTAAGCGTTCAGGCTCCGGTCAGTTTCGTTGGGTATCCAGACTCCGGTTATTACATTGAGCGTTCAGGCTCCGGTCAGTTTCGTTTGGTATCCAGACTTCAGTTATTACGTTGAGCGTCCAGGCTCCGGTCAGTTTCGTTGGGTATCCAGACTCTGGTTATTACGTTGAGCGTTCAGGCTCTAGTCAGTTTCGTTGGGTATCCAGACTCCAGTTATTACGTTGAGCGTTCAAACTCCGGTCAGTTTCGTTTGGTATCCAGACTCCGGTTATTACATTGAGCGCTCAGGCTCCGGTCAGTTTCGTTTGGTATCCAGACTTCAGTTATTACGTTGAGCGTTCAGGCTCCGGTCAGTTTCTTTGCCTATCCAGACTCCGGTTTTTACGTTGAGCGTTCAGGCTCCGGTCAGTTTTGTTGGGTATCCAGACTCCGGTTTTTACGTTGAGCATTCAGGCTCCGGTCAGTTTTGTTGGGTATCCAGACTCCGGTTATTACGTTGAGCGTTCAAACTCCGATCAGTTTCGTTGGGTATCCAGACTCCGGTTTTTACGTTGAGCGTTCAGGCTCCGGTCAGTTTTGTTGGGTATCCAGACTCTGGTTATTACGTTAAGCGTTAAGGCTCCGGACAGTTTCGTTGGGTATCCAGACTCCGGTTATTACGTTGAGCGTTCAGGCTCCGGTCAGTGTTGTTGGGTATCCAGACTCCGGTTATTACGTTAAGCGTTCAAGCTCCGGACAGTTTCGTTGGGTATCCAGACTCCGGTTATTATGTTGAGCGTTTAGGCTTCGGTCAGTTTCGTTGGGTATCCAGACTGCGGTTTTTACGTTGAGCGTTCAGGCTCTGGTCAGTTTTGTTGGGTATCCAGACTCCGGTTATTACGTTAAGCGTTCAGGCTCCGGACAGTTTCGTTGGGTATCCAGACTCCGGTTATTACGTTAAGCGTTCAGGCTCCGGTCAGTTTCGTTTTGTATCCAGACTCCGGTTATTATATTGAGCGTTCAGGCTCCGGTCAGTTTTGTTTGGTATCCAGACTTCAGTTATTACGTTGAGCGTCCAGGCTCCGGTCAGTTTCGTTGGGTATCCAGACTCCGGTTTTTACGTTGAGCGTTCAGGCTCCGGTCAGTTTCGTTGGGTATCCAGACTCCGGTTATTACGTTGAGCGTTCAGGCTCCGGTCAGTTTTGTTGGGTATCCAGACTCCGGTTATTACGTTAAGCGTTCAGGCTCCGGACAGTTTCGTTGGGTATCCAGACTCCGGTTATTACGTTGAGCGTTTAGGCTTCGGTCAGTTTCGTTGGGTATCCAGACTCCGGTTTTTACGTTGAGCGTTCAGGCTCCGGTCAGTTTTGTTGGGTATCCAGACTCCGGTTATTACGTTGAGCGTTCAAACTCTGGTCAATTTCGTTGGGTATCCAGACTCCGGTTTTTACGTTGAGCGTTCAGGCTCCGGTCAGTTTTGTTGGGTATCCAGACTCCGGTTTTTACGTTGAGCATTCAGGCTCCGGTCAGTTTTGTTGGGTATCCAGACTCTGGTTATTACGTTGAGCGTTCAGGCTCCGGTCAGTTTCGTTGGGTATCCAGACTTCGGTTTTTACGTTGAGCGTTCAGGCTCTGGTCAGTTTTGTTGGGTATCCAGACTCTGGTTTTTACGTTTAGCGTTCAGGCTCCGGTCAGTTTTGTTGGGTATCCAGACTCCGGTTATTACGTTAAGCGTTCAGGCTCCGGACAGTTTCGTTGGGTATCCAGACTCCGGTTATTACGTTGAGCATTTAGGCTCCGGTCAGTTTCGTTGGGTATCCAGACTCCGGTTTTTACGTTGAGCGTTCAGGCTCCGGTCAGTTTCGTTGGGTATCTAGACTCCAGTTATTACATTGAGCGTTCAGGTTCCAGTCAGTTTCGTTTGGTATCCAGACTTCAGTTATTACGTTGAGCGTCCAGACTCCGGTCAGTTTCGTTGGGTATCCAGACTCCAGTTTCTACATTGAGCGTTCAGGCTCCGATCAGTTTTGTTGGGTATCCAGACTCCGGTTATTATGTTGAGGGTTCAGCCTCCGGTCAGTTTCGTTGGGTATCTAGACTCTGATTATTACGTTGAACGTTCAGGCTCTGGTCAGTTTCGTTGGGTATCCAGACTCCGGTTATTACGTTGAGCGTTCAAACTCCGGTCAGTTTCGTAGGTATCCAGACTCCGGTTTTTACGTTGAGCATTCAGGCTCCGGTCAGTTTTGTTGGGTATCCAGACTCCGGTTATTACGTTGAGCGTTCAGGCTCCGGTCAGTTTCGTTGGGTATCCAGACTCCGGTTTTTACGTAGAGCGTTCAGGCTCCGGTCAGTTTTGTTGGGTATCCAGACTCTGGTTTTTACGTTGAGCGTTCAGGCTCCGGTCAGTTTTGTTGGGTATCCAGACTCCGGTTATTACGTTAAGCGTTCAGGTTCCGGACAGTTTCGTTGGGTATCCAGACTCCAGTTATTACGTTGAGCATTTAGGCTCCGGTCAGTTTCGTTGGGTATCTAGACTCCGGTTTTTACGTTGAGCGTTCAGGCTCCGGTCAGTTTCGTTGGGTATCTAGACTCCGGTTATTACCGTGAGCGTTCAGGTTCCGGTCAGTTTCGTTGGGTATCCTGACTCCGGTTATTACGTTAAGCGTTCAGGCTCCGGTCAGTTTCGTTGGGTATCCAGACTCCGGTTATTACATTGAGCGTTCAGGCTCCGGTCAGTTTCGTTTGGTATCCAGACTTCAGTTATTACGTTGAGCGTCCAGGCTCCGGTCAGTTTCGTTGGGTATCCAGACTCTGGTTATTACGTTGAGCGTTCAGGCTCTAGTCAGTTTCGTTGGGTATCCAGACTCCAGTTATTACGTTGAGCGTTCAAACTCCGGTCAGTTTCGTTTGGTATCCAGACTCCGGTTATTACATTGAGCGCTCAGGCTCCGGTCAGTTTCGTTTGGTATCCAGACTTCAGTTATTACGTTGAGCGTTCAGGCTCCGGTCAGTTTCTTTGCCTATCCAGACTCCGGTTTTTACGTTGAGCGTTCAGGCTCCGGTCAGTTTTGTTGGGTATCCAGACTCCGGTTTTTACGTTGAGCATTCAGGCTCCGGTCAGTTTTGTTGGGTATCCAGACTCCGGTTATTACGTTGAGCGTTCAAACTCCGATCAGTTTCGTTGGGTATCCAGACTCCGGTTTTTACGTTGAGCGTTCAGGCTCCGGTCAGTTTTGTTGGGTATCCAGACTCTGGTTATTACGTTAAGCGTTCAGGCTCCGGACAGTTTCGTTGGGTATCCAGACTCCGGTTATTACGTTGAGCGTTCAGGCTCCGGTCAGTGTTGTTGGGTATCCAGACTCCGGTTATTACGTTAAGCGTTCAAGCTCCGGACAGTTTCGTTGGGTATCCAGACTCCGGTTATTACGTTGAGCGTTTAGGCTTCGGTCAGTTTCGTTGGGTATCCAGACTCCGGTTTTTACGTTGAGCGTTCAGGCTCTGGTCAGTTTTGTTGGGTATCCAGACTCCGGTTATTACGTTAAGCGTTCAGGCTCCGGACAGTTTCGTTGGGTATCCAGACTTCGGTTTTTACGTTGAGCGTTCAGGCTCCGGTCAGTTTTGTTGGGTATCCAGACTCTGGTTTTTACGTTGAGCATTCAGGCTCCGGTCAGTTTCGTTGGGTATCTAGACTCCGGTTATTACGTTGAGCGTTCAGGTTCCGGTCAGTTTCGTTGGGTATCCAGACTTCGGTTTTTACGTTGAGCGTTCAGGCTCTGGTCAGTTTTGTTGGGTATCCAGACTCTGGTTTTTACGTTTAGCGTTCAGGCTCCGGTCAGTTTTGTTGGGTATCCAGACTTCGGTTTTTACGTTTAGCGTTCAGGCTCCGGACAGTTTCGTTGGGTATCCAGACTCCGGTTATTACGTTGAGCATTTAGGCTCCGGTCAGTTTCGTTGGGTATCCAGACTCCGGTTTTTACGTTGAGCGTTCAGGCTCCGGTCAGTTTCGTTGGGTATCTAGACTCCGGTTATTACGTTGAGCGTTCAGGTTCCGGTCAGTTTCGTTGGGTATCCTGACTCCGGTTATTACGTTAAGCGTTCAAGCTCCGGTCAGTTTCGTTGGGTATCCAGACTCCGGTTATTACATTGAGCGTTCAGGCTCCGGTCAGTTTCGTTTGGTATCCAGACTTCAGTTATTAGTTTGAGCGTCCAGACTCCGGTCAGTTTCGTTGGGTATCCAGACTCCAGTTTCTACGTTGAGCGTTCAGGCTCCGATCAGTTTTGTTGGGTATCCAGACTCCGGTTATTATGTTGAGGGTTCAGCCTCCGGTCAGTTTCGTTGGGTATCTAGACTCTGATTATTACGTTGAGCGTTCAGGCTCTGGTCAGTTTCGTTGGGTATCCAGACTCCGGTTATTACGTTGAGCGTTCAAACTCGGGTTAGTTTCGTTGGGTATCCAGACTCCGGTTATTACGTTGAGCGTTCAGGCTCCGGTCAGTTTCGTTTGGTATCCAGACTTAAGTTATTACGTTGAGCGTTCAGGCTCCCGTCAGTTTCGTTGCGTATCCAGACTTCGGTTTTTACGTTGAGCATTCAGGCTCCGGTCAGTTTTGTTGGGTATCCAGACTCCGGTTATTACGTTGAGCGTTCAGGCTCCGGTCAGTTTCGTTGGGTATCCAGACTCCGGTTTTTACGTTGAGCGTTCAGGCTCCGGTCAGTTTTGTTGGGTATCCAGACTCTGGTTTTTACGTTGAGCGTTCAGGCTCCGGTCAGTTTTGTTGGGTATCCAGACTCCGGTTATTACGTTAAGCGTTCAGGTTCCGGACAGTTTCGTTGGGTATCCAGACTCCAGTTATTACGTTGAGCATTTAGGCTCCGGTCAGTTTCGTTGGGTATCTAGACTCCGGTTTTTACGTTGAGCATTCAGGCTCCGGTCAGTTTCGTTGGGTATCTAGACTCCGGTTATTACCGTGAGCGTTCAGGTTCCGGTCAGTTTCGTTGGGTATCCTGACTCCGGTTATTACGTTAAGCGTTCAGGCTCCGGTCAGTTTCGTTGGGTATCCAGACTCCGGTTATTACATTGAGCGTTCAGGCTCCGGTCAGTTTCGTTTGGTATCCAGACTTCAGTTATTACGTTGAGCGTCCAGGCTCCGGTCAGTTTCGTTGGGTATCCAGACTCTGGTTATTACGTTGAGCGTTCAGGCTCTAGTCAGTTTCGTTGGGTATCCAGACTCCAGTTATTACGTTGAGCGTTCAAACTCTGGTCAGTTTCGTTTGGTATCCAGACTCCGGTTATTACATTGAGCGTTCAGGCTCCGGTCAGTTTCGTTTGGTATCCAGACTTCAGTTATTACGTTAAGCGTTCAGGCTCCGGTCAGTTTCTTTGCCTATCCAGACTCCGGTTTTTACGTTGAGCGTTCAGGCTCCGGTCAGTTTTGTTGGGTATCCAGACTCCGGTTTTTACGTTGAGCATTCAGGCTCCGGTCAGTTTTGTTGGGTATCCAGACTCCGGTTATTACGTTGAGCGTTCAAACTCCGATCAGTTTCGTTGGGTATCCAGACTCCGGTTTTTACGTTGAGCGTTCAGGCTCCAGTCAGTTTTGTTGGGTATCCAGACTCTGGTTATTACGTTAAGCGTTCAGGCTCCGGACAGTTTCGTTGGGTATCCAGACTCCGGTTATTACGTTGAGCGTTCAGGCTCCGGTCAGTGTTGTTGGGTATCCAGACTCCGGTTATTACGTTAAGCGTTCAAGCTCCAGACAGTTTCGTTGGGTATCCAGACTCCGGTTATTACGTTGAGCGTTTAGGCTTCGGTCAGTTTCGTTTGGTATCCAGACTCCGGTTTTTACGTTGAGCGTTCAGGCTCCGGTCAGTTTTGTTGGGTATCCAGACTCCGGTTATTACGTTGAGCGTTCAAACTCCGGTCAATTTCGTTGGGTATCCAGACTTCGGTTTTTACGTTGAGCGTTCAGGCTCCGGTCAGTTTTGTTGGGTATCCAGACTCTGGTTTTTACGTTGAGCATTCAGGCTCCGGTCAGTTTTGTTGGGTATCCAGACTCCGGTTATTACGTTGAGCGTTCAGGCTCCGGTCAGTTTCGTTGGGTATCCAGACTTCGGTTTTTACGTTGAGCGTTCAGGCTCTGGTCAGTTTTGTTGGGTATCCAGACTCTGGTTTTTACGTTTAGCGTTCAGGCTCCGGTCAGTTTTGTTGGGTATCCAGACTCCGGTTATTATGTTAAGCGTTCAGGCTCCGGACAGTTTCGTTGGGTATCCAGACTCCGGTTATTACGTTGAGAATTTAGGCTCCGGTCAGTTTCGTTGGGTATCCAGACTCCGGTTTTTACGTTGAGCGTTCAGGTTCCGGACAGTTTCGTTGGGTATCCAGACTCCAGTTATTACGTTGAGCATTTAGGCTCCGGTCAGTTTCGTTGGGTATCTAGACTCCGGTTTTTACGTTGAGCGTTCAGGCTCCGGTCAGTTTCGTTGGGTATCTAGACTCCGGTTATTACCGTGAGCGTTCAGGTTCCGGTCAGTTTCGTTGGGTATCCTGACTCCGGTTATTACGTTAAGCGTTCAGGCTCCGGTCAGTTTCGTTGGGTATCCAGACTCCGGTTATTACATTGAGCGTTCAGGCTCCGGTCAGTTTCGTTTGGTATCCAGACTTCAGTTATTACGTTGAGCGTCCAGGCTCCGGTCAGTTTCGTTGGGTATCCAGACTCTGGTTATTACGTTGAGCGTTCAGGCTCTAGTCAGTTTCGTTGGGTATCCAGACTCCAGTTATTACGTTGAGCGTTCAAACTCCGGTCAGTTTCGTTTGGTATCCAGACTCCGGTTATTACATTGAGCGCTCAGGCTCCGGTCAGTTTCGTTTGGTATCCAGACTTCAGTTATTACGTTGAGCGTTCAGGCTCCGGTCAGTTTCTTTGCCTATCCAGACTCCGGTTTTTACGTTGAGCGTTCAGGCTCCGGTCAGTTTTGTTGGGTATCCAGACTCCGGTTTTTACGTTGAGCATTCAGGCTCCGGTCAGTTTTGTTGGGTATCCAGACTCCGGTTATTACGTTGAGCGTTCAAACTCCGATCAGTTTCGTTGGGTATCCAGACTCCGGTTTTTACGTTGAGCGTTCAGGCTCCGGTCAGTTTTGTTGGGTATCCAGACTCTGGTTATTACGTTAAGCGTTCAGGCTCCGGACAGTTTCGTTGGGTATCCAGACTCCGGTTATTACGTTGAGCGTTCAGGCTCCGGTCAGTGTTGTTGGGTATCCAGACTCCGGTTATTACGTTAAGCGTTCAAGCTCCGGACAGTTTCGTTGGGTATCCAGACTCCGGTTATTACGTTGAGCGTTTAGGCTTCGGTCAGTTTCGTTGGGTATCCAGACTCCGGTTTTTACGTTGAGCGTTCAGGCTCTGGTCAGTTTTGTTGGGTATCCAGACTCCGGTTATTACGTTAAGCGTTCAGGCTCCGGACAGTTTCGTTGGGTATCCAGACTTCGGTTTTTACGTTGAGCGTTCAGGCTCCGGTCAGTTTTGTTGGGTATCCAGACTCTGGTTTTTACGTTGAGCATTCAGGCTCCGGTCAGTTTCGTTGGGTATCTAGACTCCGGTTATTACGTTGAGCGTTCAGGTTCCGGTCAGTTTCGTTGGGTATCCAGACTTCGGTTTTTACGTTGAGCGTTCAGGCTCTGGTCAGTTTTGTTGGGTATCCAGACTCTGGTTTTTACGTTTAGCGTTCAGGCTCCGGTCAGTTTTGTTGGGTATCCAGACTTCGGTTTTTACGTTTAGCGTTCAGGCTCCGGACAGTTTCGTTGGGTATCCAGACTCCGGTTATTACGTTGAGCATTTAGGCTCCGGTCAGTTTCGTTGGGTATCCAGACTCCGGTTTTTACGTTGAGCGTTCAGGCTCCGGTCAGTTTCGTTGGGTATCTAGACTCCGGTTATTACGTTGAGCGTTCAGGTTCCGGTCAGTTTCGTTGGGTATCCTGACTCCGGTTATTACGTTAAGCGTTCAAGCTCCGGTCAGTTTCGTTGGGTATCCAGACTCCGGTTATTACATTGAGCGTTCAGGCTCCGGTCAGTTTCGTTTGGTATCCAGACTTCAGTTATTAGTTTGAGCGTCCAGACTCCGGTCAGTTTCGTTGGGTATCCAGACTCCAGTTTCTACGTTGAGCGTTCAGGCTCCGATCAGTTTTGTTGGGTATCCAGACTCCGGTTATTATGTTGAGGGTTCAGCCTCCGGTCAGTTTCGTTGGGTATCTAGACTCTGATTATTACGTTGAGCGTTCAGGCTCTGGTCAGTTTCGTTGGGTATCCAGACTCCGGTTATTACGTTGAGCGTTCAAACTCGGGTTAGTTTCGTTGGGTATCCAGACTCCGGTTATTACGTTGAGCGTTCAGGCTCTGGTCAGTTTCGTTGGGTATCCAGACTCCGGTTATTACGTTGAGCGTTCAAACTCCGGTCAGTTTCGTAGGTATCCAGACTCCGGTTTTTACGTTGAGCATTCAGGCTCCGGTCAGTTTTGTTGGGTATCCAGACTCCGGTTATTACATTGAGCGTTCAGGCTCCGGTCAGTTTCGTTGGGTATCCAGACTCCGGTTTTTACGTAGAGCGTTCAGGCTCCGGTCAGTTTTGTTGGGTATCCAGACTCTGGTTTTTACGTTGAGCGTTCAGGCTCCGGTCAGTTTTGTTGGGTATCCAGACTCCGGTTATTACGTTAAGCGTTCAGGTTCCGGACAGTTTCGTTGGGTATCCAGACTCCAGTTATTACGTTGAGCATTTAGGCTCCGGTCAGTTTCGTTGGGTATCCAGACTCCGGTTTTTACGTTGAGCGTTCAGGCTCCGGTCAGTTTTGTTGGGTATCTAGACTCCGGTTATTACCGTGAGCGTTCAGGTTCCGGTCAGTTTCGTTGGGTATCCTGACTCCGGTTATTACGTTAAGCGTTCAGGCTCCGGTCAGTTTCGTTGGGTATCCAGACTCCGGTTATTACATTGAGCGTTCAGGCTCCGGTCAGTTTCGTTTGGTATCCAGACTTCAGTTATTACGTTGAGCGTCCAGGCTCCGGTCAGTTTCGTTGGGTATCCAGACTCTGGTTATTACGTTGAGCGTTCAGGCTCTAGTCAGTTTCGTTGGGTATCCAGACTCCAGTTATTACGTTGAGCGTTCAAACTCCGGTCAGTTTCGTTTGGTATCCAGACTCCGGTTATTACATTGAGCGCTCAGGCTCCGGTCAGTTTCGTTTGGTATCCAGACTTCAGTTATTACGTTGAGCGTTCAGGCTCCGGTCAGTTTCTTTGCCTATCCAGACTCCGGTTTTTACGTTGAGCGTTCAGGCTCCGGTCAGTTTTGTTGGGTATCCAGACTCCGGTTTTTACGTTGAGCATTCAGGCTCCGGTCAGTTTTGTTGGGTATCCAGACTCCGGTTATTACGTTGAGCGTTCAAACTCCGATCAGTTTCGTTGGGTATCCAGACTCCGGTTTTTACGTTGAGCGTTCAGGCTCCGGTCAGTTTTGTTGGGTATCCAGACTCTGGTTATTACGTTAAGCGTTCAGGCTCCGGACAGTTTCGTTGGGTATCCAGACTCCGGTTATTACGTTGAGCGTTCAGGCTCCGGTCAGTGTTGTTGGGTATCCAGACTCCGGTTATTACGTTAAGCGTTCAAGCTCCGGACAGTTTCGTTGGGTATCCAGACTCCGGTTATTACGTTGAGCGTTTAGGCTTCGGTCAGTTTCGTTGGGTATCCAGACTCCGGTTTTTACGTTGAGCGTTCAGGCTCTGGTCAGTTTTGTTGGGTATCCAGACTCCGGTTATTACGTTAAGCGTTCAGGCTCCGGACAGTTTCGTTGGGTATCCAGACTTCGGTTTTTACGTTGAGCGTTCAGGCTCCGGTCAGTTTTGTTGGGTATCCAGACTCTGGTTTTTACGTTGAGCATTCAGGCTCCGGTCAGTTTCGTTGGGTATCTAGACTCCGGTTATTACGTTGAGCGTTCAGGTTCCGGTCAGTTTCGTTGGGTATCCAGACTTCGGTTTTTACGTTGAGCGTTCAGGCTCTGGTCAGTTTTGTTGGGTATCCAGACTCTGGTTTTTACGTTTAGCGTTCAGGCTCCGGTCAGTTTTGTTGGGTATCCAGACTTCGGTTTTTACGTTTAGCGTTCAGGCTCCGGACAGTTTCGTTGGGTATCCAGACTCCGGTTATTACGTTGAGCATTTAGGCTCCGGTCAGTTTCGTTGGGTATCCAGACTCCGGTTTTTACGTTGAGCGTTCAGGCTCCGGTCAGTTTCGTTGGGTATCTAGACTCCGGTTATTACGTTGAGCGTTCAGGTTCCGGTCAGTTTCGTTGGGTATCCTGACTCCGGTTATTACGTTAAGCGTTCAAGCTCCGGTCAGTTTCGTTGGGTATCCAGACTCCGGTTATTACATTGAGCGTTCAGGCTCCGGTCAGTTTCGTTTGGTATCCAGACTTCAGTTATTAGTTTGAGCGTCCAGACTCCGGTCAGTTTCGTTGGGTATCCAGACTCCAGTTTCTACGTTGAGCGTTCAGGCTCCGATCAGTTTTGTTGGGTATCCAGACTCCGGTTATTATGTTGAGGGTTCAGCCTCCGGTCAGTTTCGTTGGGTATCTAGACTCTGATTATTACGTTGAGCGTTCAGGCTCTGGTCAGTTTCGTTGGGTATCCAGACTCCGGTTATTACGTTGAGCGTTCAAACTCGGGTTAGTTTCGTTGGGTATCCAGACTCCGGTTATTACGTTGAGCGTTCAGGCTCCGGTCAGTTTCGTTTGGTATCCAGACTTAAGTTATTACGTTGAGCGTTCAGGCTCCCGTCAGTTTCGTTGCGTATCCAGACTTCGGTTTTTACGTTGAGCATTCAGGCTCCGGTCAGTTTTGTTGGGTATCCAGACTCCGGTTATTACGTTGAGCGTTCAGGCTCCGGTCAGTTTCGTTGGGTATCCAGACTCCGGTTTTTACGTTGAGCGTTCAGGCTCCGGTCAGTTTTGTTGGGTATCCAGACTCTGGTTTTTACGTTGAGCGTTCAGGCTCCGGTCAGTTTTGTTGGGTATCCAGACTCCGGTTATTACGTTAAGCGTTCAGGTTCCGGACAGTTTCGTTGGGTATCCAGACTCCAGTTATTACGTTGAGCATTTAGGCTCCGGTCAGTTTCGTTGGGTATCTAGACTCCGGTTTTTACGTTGAGCATTCAGGCTCCGGTCAGTTTCGTTGGGTATCTAGACTCCGGTTATTACCGTGAGCGTTCAGGTTCCGGTCAGTTTCGTTGGGTATCCTGACTCCGGTTATTACGTTAAGCGTTCAGGCTCCGGTCAGTTTCGTTGGGTATCCAGACTCCGGTTATTACATTGAGCGTTCAGGCTCCGGTCAGTTTCGTTTGGTATCCAGACTTCAGTTATTACGTTGAGCGTCCAGGCTCCGGTCAGTTTCGTTGGGTATCCAGACTCTGGTTATTACGTTGAGCGTTCAGGCTCTAGTCAGTTTCGTTGGGTATCCAGACTCCAGTTATTACGTTGAGCGTTCAAACTCTGGTCAGTTTCGTTTGGTATCCAGACTCCGGTTATTACATTGAGCGTTCAGGCTCCGGTCAGTTTCGTTTGGTATCCAGACTTCAGTTATTACGTTAAGCGTTCAGGCTCCGGTCAGTTTCTTTGCCTATCCAGACTCCGGTTTTTACGTTGAGCGTTCAGGCTCCGGTCAGTTTTGTTGGGTATCCAGACTCCGGTTTTTACGTTGAGCATTCAGGCTCCGGTCAGTTTTGTTGGGTATCCAGACTCCGGTTATTACGTTGAGCGTTCAAACTCCGATCAGTTTCGTTGGGTATCCAGACTCCGGTTTTTACGTTGAGCGTTCAGGCTCCAGTCAGTTTTGTTGGGTATCCAGACTCTGGTTATTACGTTAAGCGTTCAGGCTCCGGACAGTTTCGTTGGGTATCCAGACTCCGGTTATTACGTTGAGCGTTCAGGCTCCGGTCAGTGTTGTTGGGTATCCAGACTCCGGTTATTACGTTAAGCGTTCAAGCTCCAGACAGTTTCGTTGGGTATCCAGACTCCGGTTATTACGTTGAGCGTTTAGGCTTCGGTCAGTTTCGTTTGGTATCCAGACTCCGGTTTTTACGTTGAGCGTTCAGGCTCCGGTCAGTTTTGTTGGGTATCCAGACTCCGGTTATTACGTTGAGCGTTCAAACTCCGGTCAATTTCGTTGGGTATCCAGACTTCGGTTTTTACGTTGAGCGTTCAGGCTCCGGTCAGTTTTGTTGGGTATCCAGACTCTGGTTTTTACGTTGAGCATTCAGGCTCCGGTCAGTTTTGTTGGGTATCCAGACTCCGGTTATTACGTTGAGCGTTCAGGCTCCGGTCAGTTTCGTTGGGTATCCAGACTTCGGTTTTTACGTTGAGCGTTCAGGCTCTGGTCAGTTTTGTTGGGTATCCAGACTCTGGTTTTTACGTTTAGCGTTCAGGCTCCGGTCAGTTTTGTTGGGTATCCAGACTCCGGTTATTATGTTAAGCGTTCAGGCTCCGGACAGTTTCGTTGGGTATCCAGACTCCGGTTATTACGTTGAGAATTTAGGCTCCGGTCAGTTTCGTTGGGTATCCAGACTCCGGTTTTTACGTTGAGCGTTCAGGTTCCGGACAGTTTCGTTGGGTATCCAGACTCCAGTTATTACGTTGAGCATTTAGGCTCCGGTCAGTTTCGTTGGGTATCTAGACTCCGGTTTTTACGTTGAGCGTTCAGGCTCCGGTCAGTTTCGTTGGGTATCTAGACTCCGGTTATTACCGTGAGCGTTCAGGTTCCGGTCAGTTTCGTTGGGTATCCTGACTCCGGTTATTACGTTAAGCGTTCAGGCTCCGGTCAGTTTCGTTGGGTATCCAGACTCCGGTTATTACATTGAGCGTTCAGGCTCCGGTCAGTTTCGTTTGGTATCCAGACTTCAGTTATTACGTTGAGCGTCCAGGCTCCGGTCAGTTTTGTTGGGTATCCAGACTCTGGTTATTACATTGAGCGTTCAGGCTCTAGTCAGTTTCGTTGGGTATCCAGACTCCAGTTATTACGTTGAGCGTTCAAACTCCGGTCAGTTTCGTTTGGTATCCAGACTCCGGTTATTACATTGAGCGTTCAGGCTCCGGTCAGTTTCGTTTGGTATCCAGACTTCAGTTATTACGTTGAGCGTTCAGGCTCCGGTCAGTTTCTTTGCCTATCCAGACTCCGGTTTTTACGTTGAGCGTTCAGGCTCCGGTCAGTTTTGTTGGGTATCCAGACTCCGGTTTTTACGTTGAGCATTCAGGCTCCGGTCAGTTTTGTTGGGTATCCAGACTCCGGTTATTACGTTGAGCGTTCAAACTCCGATCAGTTTCGTTGGGTATCCAGACTCCGGTTTTTACGTTGAGCGTTCAGGCTCCGGTCAGTTTTGTTGGGTATCCAGACTCTGGTTATTACGTTAAGCGTTCAGGCTCCGGACAGTTTCGTTGGGTATCCAGACTCCGGTTATTACGTTGAGCGTTCAGGCTCCGGTCAGTGTTGTTGGGTATCCAGACTCCGGTTATTACGTTAAGCGTTCAAGCTCCGGACAGTTTCGTTGGGTATCCAGACTCCGGTTATTACGTTGAGCATTTAGGCTTCGGTCAGTTTTGTTGGGTATCCAGACTCCGGTTTTTACGTTGAGCGTTCAGGCTCCGGTCAGTTTTGTTGGGTATCCAGACTCCGGTTATTACGTTGAGCGTTCAAACTCCGGTCAATTTCGTTGGGTATCCAGACTTCGGTTTTTACGTTGAGCGTTCAGGCTCCGGTCAGTTTTGTTGGGTATCCAGACTCTGGTTTTTACGTTGAGCATTCAGGCTCCGGTCAGTTTTGTTGGGTATCCAGACTCCGGTTATTACGTTGAGCGTTCAGGCTCCGGTCAATTTCGTTGGGTATCCAGACTTCGGTTTTTACGTTGAGCGTTCAGGCTCTGGTCAGTTTTGTTGGGTATCCAGACTCTGGTTTTTACGTTTAGCGTTCAGGCTCCGGTCAGTTTTGTTGGGTATCCAGACTCCGGTTATTATGTTAAGCGTTCAGGCTCCGGACAGTATCGTTGGGTATCCAGACTCCGGTTATTACGTTGAGAATTTAGGCTCCGGTCAGTTTCGTTGGGTATCCAGACTCCGGTTTTTACGTTGAGCGTTCAGGCTCCGGTCAGTTTCGTTGGGTATCTAGACTCCGGTTATTACGTTGAGCGTTCAGGTTCCGGTCAGTTTCGTTGGGTATCCTGACTCCGGTTATTACGTTAAGCGTTCAGGCTCCGGTTAGTTTCGTTGGGTATCCAGACTCCGGTTATTACATTGAGCGTTCAGGCTCCGGTCAGTTTCGTTTGGTATCCAGACTTCAGTTATTACGTTGAGCGTCCAGACTCCGGTCAGTTTCGTTGGGTATCCAGACTCCAGTTTCTACGTTGAGCGTTCAGGCTCCGGTCAGTTTTGTTGGGTATCCAGACTCCGGTTATTATGTTGAGGGTTCAGCCTCCGGTCAGTTTCGTTGGGTATCTAGACTCCGATTATTACGTTGAGCGTTCAGGCTTTGGTCAGTTTCGTTGGGTATCCAGACTCCGGTTATTACGTTGAGCGTTCAAACTCGGGTCAGTTTCGTTGGGTATCCAGACTCCGATTATTACGTTGAGCGTTCAGGCTCCGGTCAGTTTCGTTTGGTATCCAGACTTAAGTTATTACGTTGAGCGTTCAGTTTCCCGTCAGTTTCGTTGCGTATCCAGACTCCAGTTTTTACGTTGAGCGTTCAGGCTCCGGTCAGTTTTGTTGGGTATCCAGACTTCGGTTTTTACGTTGAGCATTTAGGCTCCGGTCAGTTTCGTTGGGTATCCAGACTTCGGTTTTTACGTTGAGCGTTCAGGCTCTGGTCAGTTTTGTTGGGTATCCAGACTCTGGTTTTTACGTTTAGTGTTCAGGCTCCGGTCAGTTTTGTTGGGTATCCAGACTCCGGTTATTATGTTAAGCGTTCAGGCTCCGGACAGTTTCGTTGGGTATCCAGACTCCGGTTATTACGTTGAGCATTTAGGCTCCGGTCAGTTTCGTTCGGTATCCAGACTCCGGTTTTTACGTTGAGCGTTCAGGCTCCGGTCAGTTTCGTTGGGTATCTAGACTCCGGTTATTACGTTGAGCGTTCAGGTTCCGGTCAGTTTCGTTGGGTATCCTGACTCCGGTTATTACGTTAAGCGTTCAGGCTCCGGTCAGTTTCGTTGGGTATCCAGACTCCGGTTATTACATTGAGCGTTCAGGCTCCGGTCAGTTTCGTTTGGTATCCAGACTTCAGTTATTACGTTGAGCGTCCAGACTCCGGTCAGTTTCGTTGGGTATCCAGACTCCAGTTTCTACGTTGAGCGTTCAGGCTCCGGTCAGTTTTGTTGGGTATCCAGACTCCGGTTATTATGTTGAGGGTTCAGCCTCCGGTTAGTTTCGTTGGGTATCTAGACTCCGATTATTACGTTGAGCGTTCAGGCTCTGGTCAGTTTCGCTGGGTATCCAGACTCCGGTTATTACGTTGAGCGTTCAAACTCGGGTCAGTTTCGTTGGGTATCCAGACTCCGGTTATTACGTTGAGCGTTCAGGCTCCGGTCAGTTTCGTTTGGTATCCAGACTTAAGTTATTACGTTGAGCGTTCAGGCTCCCGTCAGTTTCGTTGCGTATCCAGACTCCGGTTTTTACGTTGAGCGTTCAGGCTCCGGTCAGTTTTGTTGGGTATCCAGACTTCGGTTTTTACGTTGAGCATTTAGGCTCTGGTCAGTTTTGTTGGGTATCCAGACTCCGGTTATTACGTTGAGCGTTCAGGCTCCGGTCAGTTTCGTTGGGTATCCAGACTCCGGTTATTACGTTGAGCGTTCAGGCTCCGGTCAGTTTCGTTTGGTATCCAGACTTAAGTTATTACGTTGAGCGTTCAGGCTCCCGTCAGTTTCGTTGCGTATCCAGACTCCGGTTTTTACGTTGAGCGTTCAGGCTCCGGTCAGTTTTGTTGGGTATCCAGACTTCGGTTTTTACGTTGAGCATTTAGGCTCCGGTCAGTTTTGTTGGGTATCCAGACTCCGGTTATTACGTTGAGCGTTCAGGCTCCGGTCAGTTTCGTTGGGTATCCAGACTCCGGTTATTACGTTGAGCGTTCAGGCTCCGGTCAGTTTTGTTGGGTATCCAGACTCTGGTTTTTACGTTGAGCGTTCAGGCTCCGGTCAGTTTTGTTGGGTATTCAGACTCCGGTTATTACGTTAAGCGTTCAGGCTCCGGACAGTTTCGTTGGGTATCCAGACTCCGGTTATTACGTTGAGTGTTTAGGCTCCGGTCAGTTTCGTTGGGTATCCAGACTCCGGTTTTTACGTTGAGCGTTCAAGCTCCGGTCAGTTTCGTTGGGTATCTAGACTCCGGTTATTACGTTGAGCGTTCAGGTTCCGGTCAGTTTCGTTGGGTATCCTGACTCCGGTTATTACGTTAAGCGTTCAGGCTCCGGTCAGTTTCGTTGGGTATCCAGACTTCGGTTATTACGTTGAGCGTTCAGGCTCCGGACAGTTTCGTTTGGTATCCAGACTTCAGTTATTACGTTGAGCGTTCAGGCTCCGGACAGTTTCGTTGGGTATCCAGATTCCGGTTATTACGTTGAGCGTTTAGGCTCCGGTCAGTTTCGTTGGGTATCCAGACTCCGATTTTTACGTTGAGCGTTCAGGCTCCGGTCAGTTTCGTTGGGTATCTAGACTCTGGTTATTACGTTGAGCGTTCAGGCTCCGGTCAGTTTCGTTGGGTATCCTGACTCTGGTTATTACGTTAAGCGTTCAGGCTACGGTCAGTTTCGTAGGGTATCCAGACTTCGGTTATTACGTTGAGCGTTCAAACTCCGGTCAGTTTCGTTGGGTATCCAGACTCCGGTTATTACGTTGAGCGTTCAGGCTCCGGTCAGTTTCGTTTGGTATCCAGACTTCAGTTATTACGTTGAGCGTTCAGGCTCCGGTCAGTTTCGTTACATATCCAGACTCCGATTTTTACGTTGAGCGTTCAGGCTCCGGTCAGTTTTGTTGGGTATCCAGACTTCAGTTATTACGTTGAGCGTCCAGGCTCCGGTCAGTTTCGTTGGGTATCCAGACTCTGGTTATTACGTTGAGCGTTCAGGCTCTAATCAGTTTCGTTGGGTATCCAGACTCCAGTTATTACGTTGAGCGTTCAAACTCCGGTCAGTTTCGTTTGGTATCCAGACTCCGGTTATTACATTGAGCGTTCAGGCTCCGGTGAGTTTCGTTTGGTATCCAGACTTCAGTTATTACGTTGAGCGTTCAGGCTCCGGTCAGTTTCGTTGCCTATCCAGACTCCGGTTTCTACGTTGAGCGTTCAGGCTCCGGTCAGTTTTGTTGGGTATCCAGACTTCGGTTTTTACGTTGAGCATTCAGGCTCCGGTCAGTTTTGTTGGGTATCCAGACTCCGGTTATTACGTTGAGCGTTCAAACTCCGATCAGTTTCGTTGGGTATCCAGACTCCGGTTTTTACGTTGAGCGTTCAGGCTCCGGTCAGTTTTGTTGGGTATCCAGACTCTGGTTATTACGTTAAGCATTCAGGCTCCGGACAGTTTCGTTGGGTATCCAGACTCCGGTTATTACGTTGAGCGTTCAGGCTCCGGTCAGTTTTGTTGGGTATCCAGACTCCGGTTATTACGTTAAGCGTTCAGGCTCCGGACATTTTCGTTGGGTATCCAGACTCCGGTTATTACGTTGAGCGTTTAGGCTTCGGTCAGTTTCGTTGGGTATCCAGACTCCGGTTTTTACGTTGAGCGTTCAGGCTCCGGTCAGTTTTGTTGGGTATCTAGACTCTGGTTATTAAGTTGAGCGTTCAGTCTCCGGTCAGTTTCGTTGGGTATCCTGACTCCGGTTATTACGTTAAGCGTTCAGGCTCCGGTCAGTTTCGTTGCGTATCCAGACTCCGGTTTTTACGTTGAGCGTTCAGGCTCCGGTCAGTTTTGTTGGGTATCCAGACTCCGGTTATTACGTTAAGCGTTCAGGCTCCGGACAGTTTCGTTGGGTATCCAGACTCCGGTTATTACGTTGAGCGTTTAGGCTCCGGTCAGTTTCGTTGGGTATCCAGACTCCGGTTATTACGTTAAGCGTTCAGGCTCCGGACAGTTTCGTTGGGTATCCAGACTCCGGTTATTACGTTGAGCGTTTAGGCTTCGGTCAGTTTCGTTGGGTATCCAGACTCCAGTTTTTACGTTGAGCGTTCAGGCTCCGGTCAGTTTTGTTGGGTATCTAGACTCTGGTTATTAAGTTGAGCGTTCAGTCTCCGGTCAGTTTCGTTGGGTATCCTGACTCCGGTTATTACGTTAAGCGTTCAGGCTCCGGTCAGTTTCGTTGCGTATCCAGACTCCGGTTTTTACGTTGAGCGTTCAGGCTCCGGTCAGTTTTGTTGGGTATCCAGACTCCGGTTATTACGTTAAGCGTTCAGGCTCCGGACAGTTTCGTTGGGTATCCAGACTCCGGTTATTACGTTGAGCGTTTAGGCTCCGGTCAGTTTCGTTGGGTATCCAGACTCCGGTTTTTACGTTGAGCGTTCAGGCTCCGGTCAGTTTCGTTGGGTATCTAGACTCCGGTTATTACGTTGAGCGTTCAGGTTCCGGTCAGTTTCGTTGGGTATCCTGACTCCGGTTATTACGTTAAGCGTTCAGGCTCCGGTCAGTTTCTTTGGGTATCCAGACTCCGGTTATTACGTTGAGCGTTCAGGCTCCGTCCAGTTTCGTTTGGTATCCAGACTTCAGTTATTACGTTGAGCGTTCAGGCTCCGGACAATTTCGTTGGGTATCCAGACTCCGGTTATTACGTTGAGCGTTTAGGCTCCGGTCAGTTTCGTTGGGTATCCAGACTCCGATTTTTACGTTGAGCGTTCAGGCTCCGGTCAGTTTCGTTGGGTATCTAGACTCCGGTTATTACGTTGAGCGTTCAGGCTCCGGTCAGTTTCGTTGGGTATCCTGACTCCGGTTATAACGTTAAGCGTTCAGGCTACGGTCAGTTTCATTGGGTATCCAGACTTCGGTTATTACGTTGAGCGTTCAAACTCCGGTCAGTTTCGTTGGGTATCCAGACTCCGGTTATTACGTTGAGCGTTCAGGCTCCGGTCAGTTTCGTTTGGTATCCAGACTTCAGTTATTACGTTGAGCGTTCAGGCTCCGGTCAGTTTCGTTACATATCCAGACTCCGATTTTTACGTTGAGCGTTCAGGCTCCGGTCAGTTTTGTTGGGTATCCAGACTTTAGTTATTACGTTGAGCGTCCAGGCTCCGGTCAGTTTCGTTGGGTATCCAGACTCTGGTTATTACGTTGAGCGTTCAGGCTCTAGTCAGTTTCGTTGGGTATCCAGACTCCAGTTATTACGTTGAGCGTTCAAACTCCGGTCAGTTTCGTTTGGTATCCAGACTCCGGTTATTACATTGAGCGTTCAGGCTCCGGTCAGTTTCGTTTGGTATCCAGACTTCAGTTATTACGTTGAGCGTTCAGGCTCCGGTCAGTTTCGTTGCCTATCCAGACTCCGGTTTTTACGTTGAGCGTTCAGGCTCCGGTCAGTTTTGTTGGGTATCCAGACTTCGGTTTTTACGTTGAGCATTCAGGCTCCGGTCAGTTTTGTTGGGTATCCAAACTCCGGTTATTACGTTGAGCGTTCAAACTCCGATCAGTTTTGTTGGGTATCCAGACTCCGGTTTTTACGTTGAGCGTTCAGGCTCCGGTCAGTTTTGTTGGGTATCCAGACTCTGGTTATTACGTTAAGCGTTCAGGCTCCGGACAGTTTCGTTGGGTATCCAGACTCCGGTTATTACGTTGAACGTTCAGGCTCCGGTCAGTTTTGTTGGGTATCCAGACTCCGGTTATTACGTTAAGCGTTCAGGCTCCGGACAGTTTCGTTGGGTATCCAGACTCCGGTTCTTACGTTGAGCGTTTAGGCTTCGGTCAGTTTCGTTGGGTATCCAGACTCCGGTTTTTACGTTGAGCGTTCAGGCTCCGGTCAGTTTTGTTGGGTATCTAGACTCTGGTTATTACGTTGAGCGTTCAGTCTCCGGTCAGTTTCGTTGGGTATCCTGACTCCGGTTATTACGTTAAGCGTTCAGGCTCCGGTCAGTTTCGTTGCGTATCCAGACTCCGGTTTTTACGTTGAGCGTTCAGGCTCCGGTCAGTTTTGTTGGGTATCCAGACTCCGGTTTTTACGTTGAGCATTCAGGCTCTGGTCAGTTTTGTTGGGTATCCAGACTCCGGTTATTACGTTGAGCGTTCAGGCTCCGGTCAGTTTCATTGGGTATCCAGACTCTGGTTTTTACGTTGAGCGTTCAGGCTCCCGTCAGTTTCGTTGGGTATCCAGACTCCGGTTATTACGTTAAGCGTTCAGGCTCCAGACAGTTTCGTTGGGTATCCAGACTCCGGTTATGACGTTGAGCGTTTAGGCTCCGGTCAGTTTCGTTGGGTATCCAGACTCCGGTTTTTACGTTGAGCGTTCAGGCTCCGGTCAGTTTCGTTGGGTATCTAGACTCCGGTTATTATGTTGAACGTTCAGGCTCCGGTCAGTTTCGTTGGGTATCCTGACTCCGGTTATTACGTTAAGCGTTCAGGCTCCGGTCAGTTTCGTTGGGTATCCAGACTCCGGTTATTACATGGAGCGTTCAGGCTCCGGCCAGTTTCGTTTGGTATCCAGACTTCAGTTATTACGTTGAGCGTTCAGGCTCCGGACAGTTTCGTTGGGTATCCAGACTCCGGTTATTACGTTGAGCGTTTAGGCTCCGGTTAGTTTCGTTGGGTATCCAGACTCCGATTTTTATGTTGAGCGTTCAGGCTCCGGTCAGTTTCGTTGGGTATCTAGACTCCGGTTATTACGTTGAGCATTCAGGCTACGGTCAGTTTCGTTGGGTATCCAGACTTCGGTTATTACGTTGAGCGTTCAAACTCCGGTCAGTTTCGTTGGGTATCCAGACTCCGGTTATTACGTTGAGCGTTCAGGCTCCGGTCAGTTTCGTTTGGTATCCAGACTTCAGTTATTACGTTGAGCGTTCAGGCTCCGGTCAGTTTCGTTACATATCCAGACTCCGATTTTTACGTTGAGCGTTCAGGCTCCGGTCAGTTTTGTTGGGTATCCAGACTCCGGTTTTTACGTTGAGCATTCAGGCTCTGGTCAGTTTTGTTGGGTATCCAGACTCCGATTATTACGTTGAGCGTTCAGGCTCCGGTCAGTTTAGTTGGGTATCCAGACTCCGGTTTTTACGTTGAGCGTTCAGGCTCCGGTCAGTTTTGTTGGGTATCCAGACTCTGGTTTTTACGTTGAGCGTTCAGGCTCCGGTCAGTTTCGTTGGGTATCCAGACTCCGGTTATTACGTTGAGCGTTTAGGCTCCGGTCAGTTTCGTTGGGTATCCAGACTCCGGTTTTTATGTTGAGCGTTTAGGCTCCGGTCAGTTTCCTTGGGTATCTAGACTCCGGTTATTACGTTGAGCGTTCAGGCTCCGGTCAGTTTCGTTGGGTATCCTGACTCCAGTTATTACGTTAAGCGTTCAGGCTCCGGTCAGTTTAGTTGGGTATCCAGACTCCGGTTTTTACGTTGAGCGTTCAGGCTCTGGTCAGTTTTGTTGGGTATCCTTACTCCGGTTATTACGTTAAGCGTTCAGGCTCCGGACAGTTTCGTTGGGTGTCCAGACTCCGGTTATTACGTTGAGCGTTTAGGCTCCGGTCAGTTTCGTTGGGTATCCAGACTCCGGTTTTTACGTTGAGCGTTTAGGCTCCGGTCAGTTTCCTTGGGTATCTAGACTCCGGTTATTACGTTGAGCGTTCAGGCTCCGGTCAGTTTCGTTGGGTATCCTGACTCCAGTTATTACGTTAAGCGTTCAGGCTCCGGTCAGTTTCGTTGCGTATCCAGACTCCGGTTTTTACGTTGAGCGTTCAGGCTCCGGTCAGTTTTGTTGGGTATCCAGACTCCGGTTTTTACGTTGAGCATTCAGGCTCTGGTCAGTTTTGTTGGGTATCCAGACTCCGGTTATTACGTTGAGCGTTCAGGCTCCGGTCAGTTTCGTTGGATATCCAGACTCCGGTTTTTACGTTGAGCGTTCAGGCTCCGGTCAGTTTTGTTGGGTATCCAGACTCTGGTTTTTACGTTGAGCGTTAAGGCTCCCGTCTGTTTTGTTGGGTATCCAGACTCCGGTTATTATGTTAAGCGTTCAGGCTTCAGACAGTTTCGTTGGGTATCCAGACTCCGGTTATTACGTTGAGCGTTTAGGCTCCGGTCAGTTTCGTTGGGTATCCAGACTCCGGTTTTTACGTTGAGCGTTCAGGCTCCGGTCAGTTTCATTGGGTATCTAGACTCCGGTTATTATGTTGAGCGTTCAGGCTCCGGTCAGTTTCGTTAGGTATCCTGACTCCGGTTATTACGTTAAGCGTTCAGGCTCCGGTCAGTTTCGTTGGGTATCCAGACTCTGGTTATTACATTGAGCGTTCAGGCTCCGGCCAGTTTCGTTTGGTATCCTGACTTCAGTTATTACGTTGAGCGTCCAGGCTCCGGTCAGTTTCGTTGGGTATCCAAACTCCGGTTATTACGTTGAGCGTTAAGGCTCCGGTCAGTTTCGTTGGGTATCCAGACTCCAGTTTTTACGTTCAGTGTTCAGGCTCCGGTCAGTTTTGTTGGGTATCCAGACTCCGGTTATTATGTTGAGGGTTCAGGCTCCGATCAGTTTCGTTGGGTATCCAGACTTCGGTTATTACGTTGAGCGTTCAAGCTCTAGTCAGTTTCGTTGGGTATCAAGACTCCGGTTATTACGTTGAGCGTTCAAACTCCGGTCAGTTTCGTTGGGTATCCAGACTCCGGTTATTACGTTGAGCGTTCAGGCTCCGGTCAGTTTTGTTTGGTATCCAGACTTCAGTTATTACGTTGAGCGTTCAGGCTCCGGTCAGTTTCGTTGCGTATCCAGACTCCAGTTTTTACATTGAGCGTTCAGGCTCCGGTCAGTTTTGTTGGGTATCCAGACTCCGGTTTTTACGTTGAGCATTCAGGCTCCGGTCAATTTCGTTGGGTATCCAGACTCCGGTTATTACGTTGAGCGTTCAGGCTCCGGTCAGTTTCGTTGGGTATCCAGACTCCGGTTTTTACGTTGAGCGTTCAGGCTCCGGTCAGTTTTGTTGGTTATCTAGACTCTGGTTTTTACGTTGAGCGTTCAGGCTCCAGTCAGTTTTGTTGGGTATCCAGACTCCGGTTATTACGTTAAGCGTTCAGGCTCCGGACAGTTTCGTTTGGTATCCAGACTCCGGTTATTACATTGAGCGTTTAGGCTCCGGTCAGTTTGGTTGGGTATCCAGACTCCGGTTTTTACGTTGAGAGTTCAGGCTTCGGTCAGTTTCGTTGGGTATCTAGACTCCGGTTATTACGTTGAGCGTTCAGGTTCCGGTCAGTTTCGTTGGGTATCCTGACTCCGGTTATTACGTTAAGCGTTTAGCCTCCGGTCAGTTTCGTTGGGTATCCAGACTCCGGTTATTACATTGAGCGTTCAGGCTCCGGTCAGTTTCGTTTGGTATCCAGACTTCAGTTATTACGTTGAACGTCCAGGCTCCGGTCAGTTTCGTTTGGTATCCAGACTCCGGTTATTACGTTGAGCGCTCAGGCTCTAGTCAGTTTCGTTGGGTATCCAGACTCCGGTTATTACGTTGAGCGTTCAAACTCCGGTCAGTTTCGTTGGGTATCCAGACTCCGGTTATTACGTTGAGCGTTCAGGCTCCGGTCAGTTTCGTTTGGTATCCAGACTTCAGTTATTACGTTGAGCGTTCAGGCTCCGGTCAGTTTCGTTGCGTATCCAGACTCCGGTTTTTACGTTGAGCGTTCAGGCTCCGGTCATTTTTGTTGGGTATCCAGACTCCGGTTTTTACGTTGAGCATTCAGGCTCCGGTCAGTTTTGTTGGGTATCCAGACTCCGGTTATTACGTTGAGCGTTCAGGCTCCGGTCAGTTTCGTTGGGTATCCAGACTCTGGTTTTTACATTGAGCGTTCAGGCTCCGGTCAGATTTGTTGGGTATCCTGACTCCAGTTATTACGTTAAGCGTTCAGGCTCCGGTCAGTTTCGTTGCGTATCCAGACTCCGGTTTTTACGTTGAGCGTTCAGGCTCCGGTCAGTTTTGTTGGGTATCCAGACTCCGGTTTTTACGTTGAGCATTCAGGCTCTGGTCAGTTTTGTTGGGTATCCAGACTCCGGTTATTACGTTGAGCGTTCAGGCTCCGGTCAGTTTCGTTGGATATCCAGACTCCGGTTTTTACGTTGAGCGTTCAGGCTCCGGTCAGTTTTGTTGGGTATCCAGACTCTGGTTTTTACGTTGAGCGTTAAGGCTCCCGTCTGTTTTGTTGGGTATCCAGACTCCGGTTATTATGTTAAGCGTTCAGGCTTCAGACAGTTTCGTTGGGTATCCAGACTCCGGTTATTACGTTGAGCGTTTAGGCTCCGGTCAGTTTCGTTGGGTATCCAGACTCCGGTTTTTACGTTGAGCGTTCAGGCTCCGGTCAGTTTCATTGGGTATCTAGACTCCGGTTATTATGTTGAGCGTTCAGGCTCCGGTCAGTTTCGTTAGGTATCCTGACTCCGGTTATTACGTTAAGCGTTCAGGCTCCGGTCAGTTTCATTGGGTATCCAGACTCCGGTTATTACATTGAGCGTTCAGGCTCCGGCCAGTTTCGTTTGGTATCCTGACTTCAGTTATTACGTTGAGCGTCCAGGCTCCGGTCAGTTTCGTTGGGTATCCAAACTCCGGTTATTACGTTGAGCGTTAAGGCTCCGGTCAGTTTCGTTGGGTATCCAGACTCCAGTTTTTACGTTCAGTGTTCAGGCTCCGGTCAGTTTTGTTGGGTATCCAGACTCCGGTTATTATGTTGAGGGTTCAGGCTCCGATCAGTTTCGTTGGGTATCCAGACTTCGGTTATTACGTTGAGCGTTCAAGCTCTAGTCAGTTTCGTTGGGTATCAAGACTCCGGTTATTACGTTGAGCGTTCAAACTCCGGTCAGTTTCGTTGGGTATCCAGACTCCGGTTATTACGTTGAGCGTTCAGGCTCCGGTCAGTTTTGTTTGGTATCCAGACTTCAGTTATTACGTTGAGCGTTCAGGCTCCGGTCAGTTTCGTTGCGTATCCAGACTCCAGTTTTTACATTGAGCGTTCAGGCTCCGGTCAGTTTTGTTGGGTATCCAGACTCCGGTTTTTACGTTGAGCATTCAGGCTCCGGTCAGTTTCGTTGGGTATCCAGACTCCGGTTATTACGTTGAGCGTTCAGGCTCCGGTCAGTTTCGTTGGGTATCCAGACTCCGGTTTTTACGTTGAGCGTTCAGGCTCCGGTCAGTTTTGTTGGTTATCTAGACTCTGGTTTTTACGTTGAGCGTTCAGGCTCCAGTCAGTTTTGTTGGGTATCCAGACTCCGGTTATTACGTTAAGCGTTCAGGCTTCGGACAGTTTCGTTTGGTATCCAGACTCCGGTTATTACATTGAGCGTTTAGGCTCCGGTCAGTTTGGTTGGGTATCCAGACTCCGGTTTTTACGTTGAGAGTTCAGGCTTCGGTCAGTTTCGTTGGGTATCTAGACTTCGGTTATTACGTTGAGCGTTCAGGTTCCGGTCAGTTTCGTTGGGTATCCTGACTCCGGTTATTACGTTAAGCGTTTAGCCTCCGGTCAGTTTCGTTGGGTATCCAGACTCCGGTTATTACATTGAGCGTTCAGGCTCCGGTCAGTTTCGTTTGGTATCCAGACTTCAGTTATTACGTTGAACGTCCAGGCTCCGGTCAGTTTCGTTTGGTATCCAGACTCCGGTTATTACGTTGAGCGCTCAGGCTCTAGTCAGTTTCGTTGGGTATCCAGACTCCGGTTATTACGTTGAGCGTTCAAACTCCGGTCAGTTTCGTTGGGTATCCAGACTCCGGTTATTACGTTGAGCGTTCAGGCTCCGGTCAGTTTCGTTTGGTATCCAGACTTCAGTTATTACGTTGAGCGTTCAGGCTCCGGTCAGTTTCGTTGCGTATCCAGACTCCGGTTTTTACGTTGAGCGTTCAGGCTCCGGTCATTTTTGTTGGGTATCCAGACTCCGGTTTTTACGTTGAGCATTCAGGCTCCGGTCAGTTTTGTTGGGTATCCAGACTCCGGTTATTACGTTGAGCGTTCAGGCTCCGGTCAGTTTCGTTGGGTATCCAGACTCTGGTTTTTACATTGAGCGTTCAGGCTCCGGTCAGATTTGTTGGGTATCCAGACTCTGGTTTTTACGTTGAGCGTTCAGGCTCCGGTCAGTTTTGTTGGGTATCCAAACTCCGGTTATTACGTTAAGCGTTCAGGCTCCGGACAGTTTCGTTGGATATCCTGACTCCGGTTATTAAGTTAAGCGTTCAGGCTCCGGTCAGTTTCGTTGGGTATCCAGACTCCGGTAATTACATTGAGCGTTCAGGCTCCGGTCAGTTTCGTTTGGTATCCAGACTTCAGTTATTACGTTGAGCGTCCAGGCTCCGGTCAGTTTCGTTGGGTATCCAGACTCCGGTTATTACGTTGAGCGTTAAGGCTCCGGTCAGTTTCGTTGGGTATCCAGACTCCAGTTTTTACGTTGAGCGTTCAGGCTCCGGTCAGTTTTGTTGGGTATCCAGACTCTGGTTTTTACGTTGAGCGTTCAGGCTACGGTCAGTTTTGTTGGGTGTCCAGAATCCGGTTATTACAATGAGCGTTCAGGCTCCGGTCATTTTCGTTGAGCATTCAGACTCCAGTTATTATGTTGTGCGTTCAGGCTCCAGTCAGTTTTGTTGGGTATTAGAACACCGGTTATTATGTTAAGCGTTCAGGCTCCGTTCAGTTTCGTTTGGTATCCAGACTCCGGTTATTACGTTAAGCGTTCAGGCTCCTGTCAGTTTCGTTGTGTATCCAGACTCCGGTTATTACGTTGAGCGTTCAGGCTCCGGTCAGTTTCGTTGGGTATTCAGACTCCGGTTTTTACGTTGAGCGTTCAGGCTCCGGTCAGTTTTGTTGGGTATCCAGATTCCGGTTATTACGTTGAGCGTTCAGGCTCCGGTCAGGTTCGTTGGGTATCCAGACTACGGTTATTATGTTGAGCGTTCAGGCTCCGGTCAGATTGGTTGGGTATCCAGACTCCGGTTATTACGTTGAGCATTCAGGCTCCGGTCAGTTTCGTTGGGTATCCAGACTCCGGTTATTACGTTGAGCGTTCAGGCTCGGGTCAGTTTCGTTGGGTATCCAGACTTAGGTTATTACATTGATCGTTCAGGCTCCGGTCAGTTTCGTTGTGTATCTAGACTCCGGTTATTACGTTGAGCGTTCAGGCTCCGGTCAGTTTCGTTGGGTATCCAGACTCCGGTTTTTACGTTGAGCCTTTAGGCTCCGGTCAGTTTTGTTGGGTATCCAGACTCTGGTTTTTATGTTGAGCGTTCAGGCTCCGGTCAGTTTCGTTGGGTATCCAGACTCCGGTTATTACGTTGAACGTTCAGGCTCCGGTCAGGTTCGTTGGGTATCCAGACTCCGGTATTTACATTGAGCGTTCAGGCTCTGGTCAGTTTTGTTGGGTATCCAGACTCCGGTTATTACGTTGAGCGTTCAGGCTCCGGTCAGTTTCGTTGTGTATCTAGACTCCGGTTATTACGTTGAGCGTTCAGGCTCCGGTCAGTTTCGTTGGGTATCCAGACTCACGTTATTACGTTGAGCGTTCAGGCTCCGGTCAGTTTCGTTTGGTATCCAGACTTCAGTTATTACGTTGAGCGTTCAGGCTCCGGTCAGTTTCGTTGGGTATCCAGACTCTGGTTTTTACGTTGAGCGTTCAGGCTACTGTCAGTTTTGTTGGATGTCCAGACTCCGGTTATTACAATGAGCGTTCAGGCTCCGGTCATTTTCGTTGAGCATTCAGACTCCAGTTATTATGTTGTGCGTTCAGGCTCCGGTCAGTTTTGTTGAGTATCCAGACTCCGGTTATTACGTTGAGCGTTCAGGCTCTGTTCAGTTTCGTTGGGTATCCAGACTCCGGTTATTACGTTAAGCGTTCAGGCTCCGGTCAGTTTCGTTGTGTATCCAGACTTCGGTTATTACGTTGAGTGTTCAGGCTCCGGTCAGTTTTGTTGGGTATTCAGACTCCGGTTTTTACGTTGAGCGTTCAGGCTCCGGTCAGTTTTGTTGGGTATCCAGACTCCGGTAATTACATTGAGCGTTCAGGCTCCGGTCAGTTTCGTTTGGTATCCAGACTTCAGTTATTACGTTGAGCGTCCAGGCTCCGGTCAGTTTCGTTGGGTATCCAGACTCCGGTTATTACGTTGAGCGTTAAGGCTCCGGTCAGTTTCGTTGGGTATCCAGACTCCAGTTTTTACGTTGAGCGTTCAGGCTCCGGTCAGTTTTGTTGGGTATCCAGACTCTGGTTTTTACGTTGAGCGTTCAGGCTACGGTCAGTTTTGTTGGGTGTCCAGAATCCGGTTATTACAATGAGCGTTCAGGCTCCGGTCATTCTCGTTGAGCATTCAGACTCCAGTTATTATGTTGTGCGTTCAGGCTCCAGTCAGTTTTGTTGGGTATTAGAACACCGGTTATTACGTTAAGCGTTCAGGCTCCGTTCAGTTTCGTTTGGTATCCAGACTCCGGTTATTACATTAAGCGTTCAGGCTCCTGTCAGTTTCGTTGTGTATCCAGACTCCGGTTATTACGTTGAGCGTTCAGGCTCCGGTCAGTTTCATTGGGTATTCAGACTCCGGTTTTTACGTTGAGCGTTCAGGCTCCGGTCAGTTTTGTTGGGTATCCAGACTCCGGTTATTACGTTGAGCGTTCAGGCTCCGGTCAGGTTCGTTGGGTATCCAGACTACGGTTATTATGTTGAGCGTTCAGGCTCCGGTCAGATTGGTTGGGTATCCAGACTCCGGTTATTACGTTGAGCATTCAGGCTCCGGTCAGTTTCGTTGGGTATCCAGACTCCGGTTATTACGTTGAGCGTTCAGGCTCGGGTCAGTTTCGTTGGGTATCCAGACTCAGGTTATTACATTGATCGTTCAGGCTCCGGTCAGTTTCGTTGTGTATCTAGACTCCGGTTATTACGTTGAGCGTTCAGGCTCCGGTCAGTTTCGTTGGGTATCCAGACTCCGGTTTTTACGTTGAGCCTTTAGGCTCCGGTCAGTTTTGTTGGGTATCCAGACTCTGGTTTTTATGTTGAGCGTTCAGGCTCCGGTCAGTTTCGTTGGGTATCCAGACTCCGGTTATTACATTGAGCGTTCAGGCTCCGGTCAGGTTCGTTGGGTATCCAGACTCCGGTATTTACATTGAGCGTTCAGGCTCTGGTCAGTTTTGTTGGGTATCCAGACTCCGGTTATTACGTTGAGCGTTCAGGCTCCGGTCAGTTTCGTTGTGTATCTAGACTCCGGTTATTACGTTGAGCGTTCAGGCTCCGGTCAGTTTCGTTGGGTATCCAGACTCACGTTATTACGTTGAGCGTTCAGGCTCCGGTCAGTTTCGTTTGGTATCCAGACTTCAGTTATTACGTTGAGCGTTCAGGCTCCGGTCAGTTTCGTTGGGTATCCAGACTCTGGTTTTTACGTTGAGCGTTCAGGCTACTGTCAGATTTGTTGGATGTCCAGACTCCGGTTATTACAATGAGCGTTCAGGCTCCGGTCATTTTCGTTGAGCATTCAGACTCCAGTTATTATGTTGTGCGTTCAGGCTCCGGTCAGTTTTGTTGAGTATCCAGACTCCGGTTATTACGTTGAGCGTTTAGGCTCTGTTCAGTTTCGTTGGGTATCCAGACTCCGGTTATTACGTTAAGCGTTCAGGCTCCGGTCAGTTTCGTTGTGTATCCAGACTTCGGTTATTACGTTGAGTGTTCAGGCTCCGGTCAGTTTTGTTGGGTATTCAGACTCCGGTTTTTACGTTGAGCGTTCAGGCTCCGGTCAGTTTTGTTGGGTATCCAGACTCCGGTAATTACATTGAGCGTTCAGGCTCCGGTCAGTTTCGTTTGGTATCCAGACTTCAGTTATTACGTTGAGCGTCCAGGCTCCGGTCAGTTTCGTTGGGTATCCAGACTCCGGTTATTACGTTGAGCGTTAAGGCTCCGGTCAGTTTCGTTGGGTATCCAGACTCCAGTTTTTACGTTGAGCGTTCAGGCTCCGGTCAGTTTTGTTGGGTATCCAGACTCTGGTTTTTACGTTGAGAGTTCAGGCTACGGTCAGTTTTGTTGGGTGTCCAGAATCCGGTTATTACAATGAGCGTTCAGGCTCCGGTCATTTTCGTTGAGCATTCAGACTCCAGTTATTATGTTGTGCGTTCAGGCTCCAGTCAGTTTTGTTGGGTATTAGAACACCGGTTATTACGTTAAGCGTTCAGGCTCCATTCAGTTTCGTTTGGTATCCAGACTCCGGTTATTACGTTAAGCGTTCAGGCTCCTGTCAGTTTCGTTGTGTATCCAGACTCCGGTTATTACGTTGAGCGTTCAGGCTCCGTCAGTTTCGTTGGGTATTCAGACTCCGGTTTTTACGTTGAGCGTTCAGGCTCCGGTCAGTTTTGTTGGGTATCCAGACTCCGGTTATTACGTTGAGCGTTCAGGCTCCGGTCAGGTTCGTTGGGTATCCAGACTACGGTTATTATGTTGAGCGTTCAGGCTCCGGTCAGATTGGTTGGGTATCCAGACTCCGGTTATTACGTTGAGCATTCAGGCTCCGGTCAGTTTCGTTGGGTATCCAGACTCCGGTTATTACGTTGAGCGTTCAGGCTCGGGTCAGTTTCGTTGGGTATCCAGACTCAGGTTATTACATTGATCGTTCAGGCTCCGGTCAGTTTCGTTGTGTATCTAGACTCCGGTTATTACGTTGAGCGTTCAGGCTCCGGTCAGTTTCGTTGGGTATCCAGACTCCGGTTTTTACGTTGAGCCTTTAGGCTCCGGTCAGTTTTGTTGGGTATCCAGACTCTGGTTTTTATGTTGAGCGTTCAGGCTCCGGTCAGTTTCGTTGGGTATCCAGACTCCGGTTATTACGTTGAACGTTCAGGCTCCGGTCAGGTTCGTTGGGTATCCAGACTCCGGTATTTACATTGAGCGTTCAGGCTCTGGTCAGTTTTGTTGGGTATCCATACTCCGGTTATTACGTTGAGCGTTCAGGCTCCGGTCAGTTTCGTTGTGTATCTAGACTCCGGTTATTACGTTGAGCGTTCAGGCTCCGGTCAGTTTCGTTGGGTATCCAGACTCACGTTATTACGTTGAGCGTTCAGGCTCCGGTCAGTTTCGTTTGGTATCCAGACTTCAGTTATTACGTTGAGCGTTCAGGCTCCGGTCAGTTTCGTTGGGTATCCAGACTCTGGTTTTTACGTTGAGCGTTCAGGCTACGGTCAGTTTTGTTGGATGTCCAGACTCCGGTTATTACAATGAGCGTTCAGGCTCCGGTCATTTTCGTTGAGCATTCAGACTCCAGTTATTATGTTGTGCGTTCAGGCTCCGGTCAGTTTTGTTGAGTATCCAGACTCCGGTTATTACGTTGAGCGTTCAGGCTCTGTTCAGTTTCGTTGGGTATCCAGACTCCGGTTATTACGTTAAGCGTTCAGGCTCCGGTCAGTTTCGTTGTGTATCCAGACTTCGGTTATTACGTTGAGTGTTCAGGCTCCGGTCAGTTTTGTTGGGTATTCAGACTCCGGTTTTTACGTTGAGTGTTCAGGCTCCGGTTAGTTTCGTTGGGTATCCAGACTCTGGTTATTAGGTTGAGCGTTCAGGCTCCGGTCAGTTTCGTCGGGTATCCAGACTCAGGTTATTACATTGAGCGTTCAGGCTCCGGTAAGTTTCGTTTGGTATCCAGACTTTAGTTATTACATTGAGCGTTCAGACTCCGGTCAGTTTCGTTGGGTATCCAGACTCCGGTTTTTACGTTGAGCGTTCAGGCTCCGGTCAGTTTTGTTGGGTATCCAGACTCTAGTTTTTACGTTGAGCGTTCAGGCTCCGGTCAGTTTTGTTGGGTATCCAGACTCCGGTTATTACGTTCAGCGTTCATGCTCCGGACAGTTTCGTTGGGTATCCAGACTCCGGTTTTTACGTTGAGCGTTCAGGCTCCGGTCAGTTTCGTTGAATATCAAGACTCCGGTTATTACATTGAGCGTTCAGGCTCCGGTCAGTTTCGTTGGGTATCCTGACTCCGGTTATTACGTTAAGCGTTCAGGCTCCGGTCAGTTTCGTTGGGTATCCAGACTCCGGTTATTACATTGAGCGTTCAGGCTCCGGTCAGTTTCGTTTGGTATCCAGACTCCGGTTATTACATTGAGCGTCCAGGCTCCGGTCAGTTTCGTTGGGTATCCAGACTCCGGTTATTACATTGAGCGTTAAGGCTCCGGTCAGTTTTGTTGGGTATCCAGACTCCGGTTATTACGTTGAGCGTTCAAACTCCGGTCAGTTTCGTTGGGTATCCAGACTCCGGTTATTACGTTGAGCGTTCAGGCTCCTGTCAGTTTCGTTGGGTATCTAGACTCCGGTTATTACGTTGAGCGTTCAGGTTCCGGTCAGTTTCGTTGGGTATCCGGACTCCGGTTTTTACGTTGAGCGTTCAGGCTCCTGTCAGTTTCGTTGGGTATCCAGACTCCAGTTTTTACATTGAGCGTTCAGGCTCCGGTCAGTTTCGTTGGGTATCCAGACTCCGGTTATTACGTTAAGCGTTCAGGCTCCGGTCAGTTTCGTTGGGTATCCAGACTCCGGTTATTACATTGAGCGTTCAGGCTCCGGTCAGTTTCGTTTGGTATCCAGACTTCAGTTATTACGTTGAGCGTCCAGGTTCCGGTCAGTTTCGTTGCGTATCCAGACTCCGGTTTTTACGTTGAGCCTTTAGGCTCCGGTCAGTTTTGTTGGGTATCCAGACTCTGGTTTTTACGTTGAGCGTTCAGGCTCCGGTCAGTTTCGTTGGTTATCCAGACTCCGGTTATTACGTTGAACGTTCAGGCTCCGGTCAGGTTCGTTGGGTATCCAGACTCCGGTTTTTACATTGAGCGTTCAGGCTCTGGTCAGTTTTGTTGGGTATCCAGACTCCGGTTATTACGTTGAGCGTTCAGGCTCCGGTCAGTTTCGTTGTGTATCTAGACTCCGGTTATTACGTTGAGCGTTCAGGCTCCGGTCAGTTTCGTTGGGTATCCAGACTCACGTTATTACGTTGAGCGTTCAGGCTCCGGTCAGTTTCGTTTGGTATCCATACTTCAGTTATTACGTTGAGCGTTCAGGCTCCGGTCAGTTTCGTTGGGTATCCAGACTCTGGTTTTTACGTTGAGCGTTCAGGCTACGGTCAGTTTTGTTGGATGTCCAGACTCCGGTTATTACAATGAGCGTTCAGGCTCCGGTCATTTTCGTTGAGCATTAGGACTCCAGTTATTATGTTGTGCGTTCAGGCTCCGGTCAGTTTTGTTGAGTATCCAGACTCCGGTTATTACGTTGAGCGTTCAGGCTCCGGTCAGTTTCGTTTGGTATCCAGACTCCGGTTATTACGTTAAGCGTTCAGGTTCCGGTCAGTTTCGTTGGGTATCCAGACTCCGGTTATTACGTTGAGCGTTAAGGCTCCGGTCAGTTTCGTTGGTTATCCAGACTCCAGTTTTTACGTTGAGCGTTCAGGCTTCGGTCAGTTTTGTTGGGTATCCAGACTTCAGTTATTATGTTGAGGGTTCAGGCTCCGGTCAGTTTCGTTGGGTATCCAGACACTGGTTATTACGTTGAGCGTTCAGGCTCTGGTGAATTTCGTTAGGTATCCAGACTCCGGTTATTACGTTGAGCGTTCAAACTCCGGTCAGTGTCGTTGGGTATCCAGACTCCGGTTATTACCTTGAGCGTTCAGGCTCCGGTCAGTATCGTTTGGTATCCAGACTTCAGTTATTACGTTGAGCATTCAGGCTCTGGTCAGTTTCGTTGCGTATCCAGACTCCGGTTTTTAAGTTGAGCGTTCAGGCTCCGATCAATTTTGTTGGGTATCCAGACTCCGGTTTTTACGTTGAGCATTCAGGCTCCGGTCAGTTTTATTGGGTATCCAGACTCTGGTTATTACGTTGAGCGAGCAGACTCCAGTCCGTTTCGTTGGGTATGCAGACTCCGGTTATTACGTTGAGCGTTCAGGCTCCGGTCAGTTTCGTTGGTTATCTAGACTCCGGTTATTACGTTGAGCGTTCAGGCTCCGGTCAGTTTCGTTGTGAATCCAGACTTCGGTTATTACATTGAGCGTTCAGGCTCTAGTCAGTTTCGTTGGGTATCCAGACTCCGGTTATTACGTTGAGCGTTCAGGCTCCGGTCAGTTTCGTTGGGTATCCAGACTCAGGTTATTACGTTGAGCGTTCAGGCTTCGGTCAGTTTCGTTTTGTATTCAGACTTCAGTGATTACGTTGAGCGTTCAGGCTCCGGTCAGTTTCGTTGTGTATCCAGACTCCGGTTATTACGTTGAGCGTTCAGGCTCCGGTCAGTTTCGTTGGGTATCCAGACTCCGGTTTTTACGTTGAGCATTCAGGCTCCGGTCAGTTTTGTTGGGTATCCAGACTCCGGTTATTATGTTGAGCGCTCAGGCTCCGGTCAGTTTCGTTGGGTATCCAGACTCTGGTTATTACGTTGAGCGTTCAGGCTCCGGTCAGTTTCGTTGGGTATCCAGACTCAGGTTATTACATTGAGCGTTCAGGCTCCGGTAAGTTTCGTTTGGTATTCAGACTTCAATTATTACGTTGAGCGTTCAGGCTCCGGTCAGTTTCGTTGGGTATCCAGAGTCCGGTTTTTACGTTGAGCGTTCAGGCTCCGGTCAGCTTTGTTGGGTATCCAGACTCTGGTTTTTACGTTGAGCGTTCAGGCTCCGGTCAGTTTTGTTGGGTATCTAGACTCCGGTTATTACATTAAGCGTTCAGGCTCCGGACAGTTTCGTTGCGTATCCAGACTCCGGTTTTTAAGTTGAGCGTTCAGGCTCCGGTCAGTTTCGTTGGGTATCCAGACTCCGGTTTTTACGTTGAGCGTCCAGGCTCCGGTCAGTTTCGTTGGGTATCCAGACTCCGGTTATTACATTGAGCGTTCAGGCTCCGGTCAGTTTCGTTGGGTATCCAGACTCCGGTTATTACGTTAAGCGTTCAGGCTCCGGTCAGTTTCGTTGGGTATCCAGACTCCGGTTATTACATTGAGCGTTCAGGCTCCGGTCAGTTTCGTTTGGTATCCAGACTTCAGTTACTACGTTGAGCGTCCAGGCTCCGGTCAGTTTCGTTGGGTATCCAGACTCCGGTTATTACGTTGAGCGTTAAGGCTCCGGTCAGTTTCGTTGGGTATCCAGACTCCAGTTTTTACGTTGAGCGTTCAGGCCCCGGTCAGTTTTGTTGGGTATCCAGACTCTAGTTTTTACGTTGAGCATTCAGGCTCCGGTCAGTTTCGTTTGGTATCCAGACTCCGGTTATTACGTTGAGCGTTCAGGCTCTGGTCAGTTTCATTGGGTATCCAGACTTCGGTTATTACGTTGAGCGTTCAAACTCCGGTCAGTTTCGTTGGGTATCCAGACTCCGGTTATTACATTGAGCGTTCAGGCTCCGGTCAGTTTCGTTTTGTATTCAGACTTCAGTGATTACGTTGAGCGTTCAGGCTCCGGTCAGTTTCGTTGTGTATCCAGACTCCGGTTATTACGTTGAGCGTTCAGGCTCCGGTCAGTTTCGTTGGGTATCCAGACTCCGGTTTTTACGTTGAGCATTCAGGCTCCGGTCAGTTTTGTTGGGTATCCAGACTCCGGTTATTATGTTGAGCGCTCAGGCTCCGGTCAGTTTCGTTGGGTATCCAGACTCTGGTTATTACGTTGAGCGTTCAGGCTCCGGTCAGTTTCGTTGGGTATCCAGACTCAGGTTATTACATTGAGCGTTCAGGCTCCGGTAAGTTTCGTTTGGTATTCAGACTTCAATTATTACGTTGAGCGTTCAGGCTCCGGTCAGTTTCGTTGGGTATCCAGAGTCCCGTTTTTACGTTGAGCGTTCAGGCTCCGGTCAGCTTTGTTGGGTATCCAGACTCTGGTTTTTACGTTGAGCGTTCAGGCTCCGGTCAGTTTTGTTGGATATCCAGACTCCGGTTATTACATTAAGCGTTCAGGCTCCGGACAGTTTCGTTGCGTATCCAGACTCCGGTTTTTAAGTTGAGCGTTCAGGCTCCGGTCAGTTTCGTTGGGTATCCAGACTCCGGTTTTTACGTTGAGCGTTCAGGCTCCGGTCAGTTTCGTTGGGTATCCAGACTCCGGTTATTACATTGAGCGTTCAGGCTCCGGTCAGTTTCGTTGGGTATCCAGACTCCGGTTATTACGTTAAGCGTTCAGGCTCCGGTCAGTTTCGTTGGGTATCCAGACTCCGGTTATTACATTGAGCGTTCAGGCTCCGGTCAGTTTCGTTTGGTATCCAGACTTCAGTTACTATGTTGAGCGTCCAGGCTCCGATCAGTTTCATTGGGTATCCAGACTCCGGTTATTACGTTGAGCGTTAAGGCTCCGGTCAGTTTCGTTGGGTATCCAGACTCCAGTTTTTACGTTGAGCGTTCAGGCCCCGATCAGTTTTGTTGGGTATCCAGACTCTAGTTTTTACGTTGAGCATTCAGGCTCCGGTCAGTTTCGTTGGGTATCCAGACTCCGGTTATTACGTTGAGAGTTCAGGCTCTGGTAAGTTTCATTGGGTATCCAGACTCCGGTTATTACGTTGAGCGTTCAAACTCCGGTCAGTTTCGTTGGGTATCCAGACTCCGGTTATTACGTTGAGCGTTCAGGCTCCGGTCAGTTTCGTTTGGTATCCAAACTTCAGTTATTACGTTGAGCGTTCAGGCTCCGGTCAGTTTCGTTGCGTATCGAGACTCCGGTTTTTACGTTGAGCGTTCAGGCTCCGGTCAGTTTTGTTGGGTATCCAGACTCCGGTTTTTACATTGAGCATTCATGCTCCGGTCAGTTTTGTTGGGTATCCAGACTCCGGTTATTATGTTGAGCGCTCAGGCTCCGGTCAGTTTCGTTGGGTATCCAGACTCTGGTTACTACGTTGAGCGTTCAGGCTCCGGTCAGTTTCGTTGGGTATCCAGACTCAGGTTATTACATTGAGCGTTCAGGCTCCGGTAAGTTTCGTTTGGTATCCAGACTTCAGTTATTACGTTGAGCGTTCAGGCTCCGGTCAGTTTCGTTGGGTATCCAGACTCCGGTTTTTACGTTGAGCGTTCAGGCTCAGGTCAGTTTTGTTGGGTATCCAGACTCCGGTTATTATGTTAAGCGTTCAGGCCTAGGACAGTTTCGTTGCGTATCCAGACTCCGGTTTTTAAGTTGAGCGTTCAGGCTCCGGTCAGTTTCGTTGGGTATCCAGACTCCGGTTTTTACGTTGAGCGTTTAGGCTCCGGTCAGTTTCGTTGGGTATCCAGACTCCGGTTATTACGTTGAGCGTTCAGGCTCTGGTCAGTTTCGTTGGGTATCCAGACTCCGGTTATTACGTTAAGCGTTCAGGCTCCGGTCAGTTTCATTGGGTATCTAGACTCAGGTTATTACATTGAGCGTTCAGGCTCCGGTCAGTTTCGTTTGGTATCCAGACATCAGTTATTACGTTGAGCGTTCAGGCTCCGGTCAGTTTCGTTGGGTATCCAGACTTCGGTTTTTACGTTGAGCGTTCAGGCTTCGGTCAGTTTTGTTGGGTATCCAGACTCTGGTTTTTACGTTGAGCGTTCAGGCTCCGGTCAGTTTTGTTGGGTATCCAGACTCCGGTTATTAGGTTAAGCGTTCAGGCTCCGGTCAGTTTCGTTGGGTATCCAGACTCCGGTTATTACCTTGAGTGTTCAGGCTCCGGTCAGTTTCGTTGGGTATCCAGACTCCGGTTTTTACGTTGAGCGTTCAGGCTCCTGTCAGTTTCGTTGGGTATCCAGACTCCGGTTATTACATTGAGCGTTCAGGCTCCGGTCAGTTTCGTTGGGTATCCAGACACCGGTTATTACGTTAAGCGTTCAGGCTCCGGTCAGTTTCGTTGGGTATCCAGACTCCGGTTATTACATTGAGCGTTCAGGCTCCGGTCAGTTTCGTTTGGTATCCAGACTTCAGTTATTACGTTGAGCGTCCAGGTTCCAGTCAGTTTCGTTGGGTATCCAGACTCCGGTTATTACGTTGAGCGTTAAGGCTCCGGTCAGATTCGTTGGTTATCCAGACTCTAGTTTTTACGTTGAGCGTTCAGGCTCCGGTCAGTTTTGTTGGGTATCCAGACTTCAGTTATTATGTTGAGGTTTCAGGCTCCGGTCAGTTTCGTTTGGTATCCAGATTCTGATTATTACGTTGAGCGTTCAGGCTCTGGTCAATTTCGTTGGGTATCCAGACTCCGGTTATTACGTTGAGCGTTCAAACTCCGGTCAGTTTCGTTGGGTATCCAGACTCCGGTTATTACGTTGAGCGTTCAGGCTCCGGTCAGTATCGTTTGGTATCCAGACTTCAGTTATTACGTTGAGCGTTCAGGCTCTGGTCAGTTTCGTTGCGTATCCAGACTCCGGTTTTTAAGTTGAGCGTTCAGGCTCCGATCAATTTTGTTGGGTATCCAGACTCCGGTTTTTACGTTTAGCGTTTAGGCTCCGGTCAGTTTTATTGGGTATCCAGACTCTGGTAATTACGTTGAGCGAGCAGACTCCAGTCCGTTTCGTTGGGTATGCAGACTCCGGTTATTACGTTGAGCGTTCAGGCTCCGGTCAGTTTCGTTGGGTATCCAGACTCCAGTTTTTACGTTGAGCATTCAGGCTCCGGTCAGTTTTGTTGGGTATCCAGACTTCGGTTATTATGTTGAGCGCTCAGGCTCCGGTCAGTTTCGTTGGGTATCCAGACTCTGGTTATTACGTTGAGCGTTCAGGCTCCGGTCAGTTTTGTTGGGTATCCAGACTCAGGTTATTATATTGAGCGTTCAGGCTCCGGTAAGTTTCGTTTGGTATTCAGACTTCAGTTATTACGTTGAGCGTTCAGGCTCCGGTCAGTTTCGTTGGGTATCTAGACTCCGGTTTTTACGTTGAGCGTTCAGGCTCCGGTCAGCTTTGTTGGGTATCCAGACTCTGGTTTTTACGTTGAGCGTTCAGGCTCCGGTCAGTTTCGTTGGGTATCCAGACTTCGGTTTTTACGTTGAGCGTTCAGGCTTCGGTCAGTTTTGTTGGGTATCCAGACTCTGGTTTTTACGTTGAGCGTTCAGGCTCCGGTCAGTTTTGTTGGGTATCCAGACTCCGGTTATTAGGTTAAGCGTTCAGGCTCCGGTCTGTTTCGTTGGGTATCCAGACTCCGGTTATTACGTTGAGTGTTCAGGCTCCGGTCAGTTTCGTTGGGTATCCAGACTCCGGTTTTTACGTTGAGCGTTCAGGCTCCTGTCAGTTTCGTTGGGTATCCAGACTCCGGTTATTACATTGAGCGTTCAGGCTCCGGTCAGTTTCGTTGGGTATCCAGACTCCGGTTATTACGTTAAGCGTTCAGGCTACGGTCAGTTTCGTTGGGTATCCAGACTCCGGTTATTACGTTAAGCGTTCAGGCTCCGGTCAGTTTCGTTGGGTATCCAGACTCCGGTTATTACATTGAGCGTTCAGGCTCCGGTCAGTTTCGTTTGGTATCCAGACTTCAGTTATTACGTTGAGCGTCCAGGTTCCAGTCAGTTTCGTTGGGTATCCAGACTCCGGTTATTACGTTGAGCGTTAAGGCTCCGGTCAGATTCGTTGGTTATCCAGACTCCAGTTTTTACGTTGAGCGTTCAGGCTCTGGTCAGTTTTGTTGGGTATCCAGACTTCAGTTATTATGTTGAGGTTTCAGGCTCCGGTCAGTTTCGTTTGGTATCCAGATTCTGGTTATTACGTTGAGCGTTCAGGCTCTGGTCAATTTCGTTGGGTATCCAGACTCCGGTTATTACGTTGAGCGTTCAAACTCCGGTCAGTTTCGTTGGGTATCCAGACTCCGGTTATTACGTTGAGCGTTCAGGCTCCGGTCAGTATCGTTTGGTATCCAGACTTCAGTTATTATGTTGAGCGTACAGGCTCTGGTCAGTTTCGTTGCGTATCCAGACTCCGGTTTTTAAGTTGAGCGTTCAGGCTCCGATCAATTTTGTTGGGTATCCAGACTCCGGTTTTTACGTTGAGCGTTTAGGCTCCGGTCAGTTTTATTGGGTATCCAGACTCTGGTTATTACGTTGAGCGAGCAGACTCCAGTCCGTTTCGTTGGGTATGCAGACTCCGGTTATTACGTTGAGCGTTCAGGCTCCGGTCAGTTTCGTTGGTTATCTAGACTCCGGTTATTACGTTCAGCGTTCAGGCTCCGGTCAGTTTCGTTGTGAATCCAGACTTCGGTTATTACATTGAGCGTTCAGATCTAGTCAGTTTCGTTGGGTATCCAGACTCCGGTTATTACGTTGAGCGTTCAGGCTCCGGTCAGTTTCGTTGGGTATCCAGACTCAGGTTATTACGTTGAGCATTCAGGCTCCGGTCAGTTTCGTTTTGTATCCAGACTTCAGTTATTACGTTGAGCGTTCAGGCTCTGGTCAGTTTCGTTGTGTATCCAGACTCCGGTTATTACGTTGAGTGTTCAGGCTCCGGTCAGTTTCGTTGGGTATCCAGACTCCAGTTTTTACGTTGAGCATTCAGGCTCCGGTCAGTTTTGTTGGGTATCCAGACTTCGGTTATTATGTTGAGCGCTCAGGCTCCGGTCAGTTTCGTTGGGTATCCAGACTCTGGTTATTACGTTGAGCGTTCGGGCTCCGGTCAGTTTTGTTGGGTAACCAGACTCAGGTTATTATATTGAGCGTTCAGGCTCCGGTAAGTTTCGTTTGGTATTCAGACTTCAGTTATTACGTTGAGCGTTCAGGCTCCGGTCAGTTTCGTTGGGTATCTAGACTCCGGTTTTTACGTTGAGCGTTCAGGCTCTGGTCAGCTTTGTTGGGTATCCAGACTCTGGTTTTTACGTTGAGTGTTCAGGCTCCGGTCAGTTTTGTTGGGTATCCAGACTCCGGTTATTACGTTAAGCGTTCAGGCTCCGGACAGTTTCGTTGCGTATCCAGACTCCGGTTTTTAAGTTGAGCGTTCAGGCTCCGGTCTGTTTCGTTGGGTATCCAGACTCCGGTTTTTACGTTGAGCGTTCAGGCTCCGGTCAGTTTCGTTGGGTATCCAGACTCCGGTTTTTAGGTTGAGCGTTCAGGCTCCGGTCAGTTTCGTTGGGTATCCAGACTCCGGTTATTACGTTGAGCGTTCAGGCTCCGGTCAGTTTCGTTGGGTATCCAGACTCCGGTTATTACGTTAAGCGTTCAGGCTCCGGTCAGTTTCGTTGGGTATCCAGACTCCGGTTATTACGTTAAGCGTTCAGGCTCCGGTCAGTTTCGTTTGGTATCCAGACTTCAGTTATTACGTTGAGCATCCAGGCTCTGGTCAGTTTCGTTGGGTATCCAGACTCCGGTTATTACGTTGAGCGTTAAGGCTCCGGTCAGTTTCGTTGGGTATCCAGACTCCAGTTTTTACGTTGAGCGTTCAGGCTCCGGTCAGTTTTGTTGGGTATCCAGACTCCGGTTATTATGTTGAGGGTTCAGGCTCCGGACAGTTTCGTTGGGTATCCAGACTCCGGTTATTACGTTGAGTGTTCAGGCTCTGGTCAGTTTCGTTGGGTATCCAGACTCTGGTTATTACGTTGAGCGTTCAAACTCTGGTCAGTTTCGTTGGGTATCCAGACTCCGGTTATTACATTGAGCGTTCAGGCTCCGGTCAGTTTCGTTGGGTATCCAGACTCCGGTTATTACGTTAAGCGTTCAGGCTCCGGTCAGTTTCGTTGGGTATCCAGACTCCGGTTTTTACGTTGAGCGTTCAGGCTCCGGTAAGCTTTGTTGGGTATCCAGACTCTGGTTTTTACGTTGAGCGTTCAGGCTCCGGTCAGCTTTGTTGGGTATCCAGACTCTGGTTTTTACGTTGAGCGTTCAGGCTCCGGTCAGTTTTGTTGGGTATCCAGACTCCGGTTATTACGTTAAGCGTTCAGGCTCCGGACAGTTTCGTTGCGTATCCAGACTCCGGTTTTTAAGTTGAGCGTTCAGGCTCCGGTCAGTTTCGTTTGGTATCCAGACTTCAGTTATTACGTTGAGCATCCAGGCTCTGGTCAGTTTCGTTGGGTATCCAGACTCCGGTTATTACGTTGAGCGTTAAGGCTCCGGTCAGTTTCGTTGGGTATCCAGACTCCGGTTTTTACGTTGAGCGTTCAGGCTCCGGTCAGTTTCTTTGGGTATCCAGACTCCGGTTATTACGTTGAGCGTTCAGGCTCCGGTCAGTTTCGTTGGGTATCCAGACTCCGGTTATTACGTTAAGCGTTCAGGCTCCGGTCAGTTTCGTTGGGTATCCAGACTCCGGTTATTACGTTAAATGTGCAGGCTCCGGTCAGTTTCGTTTGGTATCCAGACTTCAGTTATTACATTGAGCATCCAGGCTCCAGTCAGTTTCGTTGGGTATCCAGACTCCGGTTATTACGTTGAGCCTTAAGGCTCCGGTCAGTTTCGTTGGGTATCCAGACTCCAGTTTTTACGTTGAGCGTTCAGGCTCCGGTCAGTTTTGTTGGGTATCCAGACTCCAGTTATTATGTTGAGGGTTCAGGCTCCGGACAGTTTCGTTGGGTATCCAGACTCCGGTTATTACGTTGAGCGTTCAGGCTCTGGTCAGTTTCGTTGGGTATCCTGACTCCGGTTATTACGTTGAGCGTTCAAACTCTGGTCAGTTTCGTTGGGTATCCAGACTCCGGTTATTACGTTAAGCGTTCAGGCTCCGGTCAGTTTCGTTGGGTATCCAGACTCCGGTTATTAAGTTAAGCGTTCAGGCTCCGGTCAGTTTCGTTTGGTATCCAGACTTCAGTTATTACGTTGAGCATCCAGGCTCCGGTCAGTTTCGTTGGGTATCCAGACTCCGGTTATTACCTTGAGCGTTAAGGCTCCGGTCTGTTTCGTTGGGTATCCAGACTCCAGTTTTTACGTTGAGCGTTCAGGCTCAGGTCAGTTTTGTTGGGTATCCAGACTCCGGTTATTATGTTGAGGGTTCAGGCTCCGGACAGTTTCGTTGGGTATCCAGACTCCGGTTATTACGTTGAGCATTCAGGCTCTGGTCAGTTTCGTTGGGTATCCAGACTCCGGTTATTACGTTGAGCGTTCAGGCTCCGGTCAGTTTCGTTGGGTATCCAGACTCCGGTTATTACGTTAAGCGTTCAGGCTCCGGTCAGTTTCGTTGGGTATCCAGACTCCGGTTATTACGTTAAGCGTTCAGGCTCCGGTCAGTTTCGTTTGGTATCCAGACTTCAGTTATTACGTTGAGCATCCAGGCTCTGGTCAGTTTCGTTGGGTATCCAGACTCCGGTTATTACGTTGAGCGTTAAGGCTCCGGTCAGTTTCGTTGGGTATCCAGACTCCAAATTTTACGTTGAGCGTTCAGGCTCTGGTCAGTTTTGTTGGGTATCCAGACTCCGGTTATTATGTTGAGGGTTCAGGCTCCGGACAGTTTCGTTGGGTATCCAGACTCTGGTTATTACGTTGAGCGTTCAGGCTCTGGTCAGTTTCGTTGGGTATCCAGACTCCGGTTATTACGTTGAGCGTTCAAACTCTGGTCAGTTTCGTTGGGTATCCAGACTCCGGTTATTACGTTGAGCGTTCAGGCTCCGGTCAGTTTCGTTCGGTATCGAGACTCCGGTTATTACGTTAAGCGTTCAGGCTCCGGTCAGTTTCGTTGGGTATCCAGACTCCGGTTTTTACGTTGAGCGTTCAGGCTCCGGTCAGCTTTGTTGGGTATCTAGACTCTGGTTTTTACGTTGAGCGTTCAGGCTCCGGTCAGCTTCGTTGGGTATCCAGACTCTGGTTTTTACGTTGAGCGTTCAGGCTCCGGTCAGTTTTGTTGGGTATCCAGACTCCGGTTATTACGTTAAGCGTTCAGGCTCCGGACAGTTTCGTTGCGTATCCAGACTCCAGTTTTTAAGTTGAGCGTTCAGGCTCCGGTCAGTTTCGTTGGGTATCCAGACTCCGGTTTTTACGTTGAGCGTTCAGGCTCCGGTCAGTTTCGTTGGGTATCCAGACTCCGGTTATTACGTTGAGCGTTCAGGCTCCGGTCAGTTTCGTTGGGTATCTAGACTCCGGTTATTACGTTAAGCGTTCAGGCTCCGGTCAGTTTCTTTGGGTATCCAGACTCCGGTTATTACGTTAAGCATTCAGGCTCCGGTCAGTTTCGTTTGGTATCCAGACTTCAGTTATTACGTTGAGCATCCAGGCTCCGGTCAGTTTCGTTGGGTATCCAGACTCCGGTTATTACGTTGAGCGTTAAGGCTCCGGTCAGTTTCGTTGGGTATCCAGACTCCAGTTTTTACGTTGAGCGTTCAGGCTCTGGTCAGTTTTGTTGGGTATCCAGACTCCGGTTATTATGTTGAGGGTTCAGGCTCCGGACAGTTTCGTTGGGTATCCAGACTCTGGTTATTACGTTGAGCGTTCAGGCTCTGGTCAGTTTCGTTGGGTATCCAGACTCTGGTTTTTACGTTGAGCGTTCAGGCTCCGGTCAGTTTTGTTGGGTATCCAGACTCCGGTTATTACGTTAAGCGTTCAGGCTCCGGACAGTTTCGTTGCGTATCCAGACTCCAGTTTTTAAGTTGAGCGTTCAGGCTCCGGTCAGTTTCGTTGGGTATCCAGACTCCGGTTTTTACGTTGAGCGTTCAGGCTCCGGTCAGTTTCGTTGGGTATCCAGACTCCGGTTATTACGTTGAGCGTTCAGGCTCCGGTCAGTTTCGTTGGGTATCTAGACTCCGGTTATTACGTTAAGCGTTCAGGCTCCGGTCAGTTTCTTTGGGTATCCAGACTCCGGTTATTACGTTAAGCATTCAGGCTCCGGTCAGTTTCGTTTGGTATCCAGACTTCAGTTATTACGTTGAGCATCCAGGCTCCGGTCAGTTTCGTTGGGTATCCAGACTCCGGTTATTACGTTGAGCGTTAAGGCTCCGGTCAGTTTCGTTGGGTATCCAGACTCCAGTTTTTACGTTGAGCGCTCAGGCTCCGGTCAGTTTCGTTGGGTATCCAGACTCCGGTTATTACGTTAAGCGTTCAGGCTCCGGTCAGTTTCGTTGGGTATCCAGACTCCGGTTATTACATTGAGCGTTCAGGCTCCGGTCAGTTTCGTTTGGTATCCAGACTTCAGTTATTACGTTGAGCGTCCAGGTTCCAGTCAGTTTCGTTGGGTATCCAGACTCCGGTTATTACGTTGAGCGTTAAGGCTCCGGTCAGATTCGTTGGTTATCCAGACTCCAGTTTTTACGTTGAGCGTTCAGGCTCTGGTCAGTTTTGTTGGGTATCCAGACTTCAGTTATTATGTTGAGGTTTCAGGCTCCGGTCAGTTTCGTTTGGTATCCAGATTCTGGTTATTACGTTGAGCGTTCAGGCTCTGGTCAATTTCGTTGGGTATCCAGACTCCGGTTATTACGTTGAGCGTTCAAACTCCGGTCAGTTTCGTTGGGTATCCAGACTCCGGTTATTACGTTGAGCGTTCAGGCTCCGGTCAGTATCGTTTGGTATCCAGACTTCAGTTATTATGTTGAGCGTACAGGCTCTGGTCAGTTTCGTTGCGTATCCAGACTCCGGTTTTTAAGTTGAGCGTTCAGGCTCCGATCAATTTTGTTGGGTATCCAGACTCCGGTTTTTACGTTGAGCGTTTAGGCTCCGGTCAGTTTTATTGGGTATCCAGACTCTGGTTATTACGTTGAGCGAGCAGACTCCAGTCCGTTTCGTTGGGTATGCAGACTCCGGTTATTACGTTGAGCGTTCAGGCTCCGGTCAGTTTCGTTGGTTATCTAGACTCCGGTTATTACGTTCAGCGTTCAGGCTCCGGTCAGTTTCGTTGTGAATCCAGACTTCGGTTATTACATTGAGCGTTCAGATCTAGTCAGTTTCGTTGGGTATCTAGACTCCGGTTATTACGTTGAGCGTTCAGGCTCCGGTCAGTTTCGTTGGGTATCCAGACTCAGGTTATTACGTTGAGCATTCAGGCTCCGGTCAGTTTCGTTTTGTATCCAGACTTCAGTTATTACGTTGAGCGTTCAGGCTCTGGTCAGTTTCGTTGTGTATCCAGACTCCGGTTATTACGTTGAGTGTTCAGGCTCCGGTCAGTTTCGTTGGGTATCCAGACTCCAGTTTTTACGTTGAGCATTCAGGCTCCGGTCAGTTTTGTTGGGTATCCAGACTTCGGTTATTATGTTGAGCGCTCAGGCTCCGGTCAGTTTCGTTGGGTATCCAGACTCTGGTTATTACGTTGAGCGTTCGGGCTCCGGTCAGTTTTGTTGGGTAACCAGACTCAGGTTATTATATTGAGCGTTCAGGCTCCGGTAAGTTTCGTTTGGTATTCAGACTTCAGTTATTACGTTGAGCGTTCAGGCTCCGGTCAGTTTCGTTGGGTATCTAGACTCCGGTTTTTACGTTGAGCGTTCAGGCTCTGGTCAGCTTTGTTGGGTATCCAGACTCTGGTTTTTACGTTGAGTGTTCAGGCTCCGGTCAGTTTTGTTGGGTATCCAGACTCCGGTTATTACGTTAAGCGTTCAGGCTCCGGACAGTTTCGTTGCGTATCCAGACTCCGGTTTTTAAGTTGAGCGTTCAGGCTCCGGTCTGTTTCGTTGGGTATCCAGACTCCGGTTTTTACGTTGAGCGTTCAGGCTCCGGTCAGTTTCGTTGGGTATCCAGACTCCGGTTTTTAGGTTGAGCGTTCAGGCTCCGGTCAGTTTCGTTGGGTATCCAGACTCCGGTTATTACGTTGAGCGTTCAGGCTCCGGTCAGTTTCGTTGGGTATCCAGACTCCGGTTATTACGTTAAGCGTTCAGGCTCCGGTCAGTTTCGTTGGGTATCCAGACTCCGGTTATTACGTTAAGCGTTCAGGCTCCGGTCAGTTTCGTTTGGTATCCAGACTTCAGTTATTACGTTGAGCATCCAGGCTCTGGTCAGTTTCGTTGGGTATCCAGACTCCGGTTATTACGTTGAGCGTTAAGGCTCCGGTCAGTTTCGTTGGGTATCCAGACTCCAGTTTTTACGTTGAGCGTTCAGGCTCCGGTCAGTTTTGTTGGGTATCCAGACTCCGGTTATTATGTTGAGGGTTCAGGCTCCGGACAGTTTCGTTGGGTATCCAGACTCCGGTTATTACGTTGAGTGTTCAGGCTCTGGTCAGTTTCGTTGGGTATCCAGACTCTGGTTATTACGTTGAGCGTTCAAACTCTGGTCAGTTTCGTTGGGTATCCAGACTCCGGTTATTACATTGAGCGTTCAGGCTCCGGTCAGTTTCGTTGGGTATCCAGACTCCGGTTATTACGTTAAGCGTTCAGGCTCCGGTCAGTTTCGTTGGGTATCCAGACTCCGGTTTTTACGTTGAGCGTTCAGGCTCCGGTAAGCTTTGTTGGGTATCCAGACTCTGGTTTTTACGTTGAGCGTTCAGGCTCCGGTCAGCTTTGTTGGGTATCCAGACTCTGGTTTTTACGTTGAGCGTTCAGGCTCCGGTCAGTTTTGTTGGGTATCCAGACTCCGGTTATTACGTTAAGCGTTCAGGCTCCGGACAGTTTCGTTGCGTATCCAGACTCCGGTTTTTAAGTTGAGCGTTCAGGCTCCGGTCAGTTTCGTTTGGTATCCAGACTTCAGTTATTACGTTGAGCATCCAGGCTCTGGTCAGTTTCGTTGGGTATCCAGACTCCGGTTATTACGTTGAGCGTTAAGGCTCCGGTCAGTTTCGTTGGGTATCCAGACTCCGGTTTTTACGTTGAGCGTTCAGGCTCCGGTCAGTTTCTTTGGGTATCCAGACTCCGGTTATTACGTTGAGCGTTCAGGCTCCGGTCAGTTTCGTTGGGTATCCAGACTCCGGTTATTACGTTAAGCGTTCAGGCTCCGGTCAGTTTCGTTGGGTATCCAGACTCCGGTTATTACGTTAAATGTGCAGGCTCCGGTCAGTTTCGTTTGGTATCCAGACTTCAGTTATTACATTGAGCATCCAGGCTCCAGTCAGTTTCGTTGGGTATCCAGACTCCGGTTATTACGTTGAGCCTTAAGGCTCCGGTCAGTTTCGTTGGGTATCCAGACTCCAGTTTTTACGTTGAGCGTTCAGGCTCCGGTCAGTTTTGTTGGGTATCCAGACTCCAGTTATTATGTTGAGGGTTCAGGCTCCGGACAGTTTCGTTGGGTATCCAGACTCCGGTTATTACGTTGAGCGTTCAGGCTCTGGTCAGTTTCGTTGGGTATCCTGACTCCGGTTATTACGTTGAGCGTTCAAACTCTGGTCAGTTTCGTTGGGTATCCAGACTCCGGTTATTACGTTAAGCGTTCAGGCTCCGGTCAGTTTCGTTGGGTATCCAGACTCCGGTTATTAAGTTAAGCGTTCAGGCTCCGGTCAGTTTCGTTTGGTATCCAGACTTCAGTTATTACGTTGAGCATCCAGGCTCCGGTCAGTTTCGTTGGGTATCCAGACTCCGGTTATTACCTTGAGCGTTAAGGCTCCGGTCTGTTTCGTTGGGTATCCAGACTCCAGTTTTTACGTTGAGCGTTCAGGCTCAGGTCAGTTTTGTTGGGTATCCAGACTCCGGTTATTATGTTGAGGGTTCAGGCTCCGGACAGTTTCGTTGGGTATCCAGACTCCGGTTATTACGTTGAGCATTCAGGCTCTGGTCAGTTTCGTTGGGTATCCAGACTCCGGTTATTACGTTGAGCGTTCAGGCTCCGGTCAGTTTCGTTGGGTATCCAGACTCCGGTTATTACGTTAAGCGTTCAGGCTCCGGTCAGTTTCGTTGGGTATCCAGACTCCGGTTATTACGTTAAGCGTTCAGGCTCCGGTCAGTTTCGTTTGGTATCCAGACTTCAGTTATTACGTTGAGCATCCAGGCTCTGGTCAGTTTCGTTGGGTATCCAGACTCCGGTTATTACGTTGAGCGTTAAGGCTCCGGTCAGTTTCGTTGGGTATCCAGACTCCAAATTTTACGTTGAGCGTTCAGGCTCTGGTCAGTTTTGTTGGGTATCCAGACTCCGGTTATTATGTTGAGGGTTCAGGCTCCGGACAGTTTCGTTGGGTATCCAGACTCTGGTTATTACGTTGAGCGTTCAGGCTCTGGTCAGTTTCGTTGGGTATCCAGACTCCGGTTATTACGTTGAGCGTTCAAACTCTGGTCAGTTTCGTTGGGTATCCAGACTCCGGTTATTACGTTGAGCGTTCAGGCTCCGGTCAGTTTCGTTCGGTATCGAGACTCCGGTTATTACGTTAAGCGTTCAGGCTCCGGTCAGTTTCGTTGGGTATCCAGACTCCGGTTTTTACGTTGAGCGTTCAGGCTCCGGTCAGCTTTGTTGGGTATCTAGACTCTGGTTTTTACGTTGAGCGTTCAGGCTCCGGTCAGCTTCGTTGGGTATCCAGACTCTGGTTTTTACGTTGAGCGTTCAGGCTCCGGTCAGTTTTGTTGGGTATCCAGACTCCGGTTATTACGTTAAGCGTTCAGGCTCCGGACAGTTTCGTTGCGTATCCAGACTCCAGTTTTTAAGTTGAGCGTTCAGGCTCCGGTCAGTTTCGTTGGGTATCCAGACTCCGGTTTTTACGTTGAGCGTTCAGGCTCCGGTCAGTTTCGTTGGGTATCCAGACTCCGGTTATTACGTTGAGCGTTCAGGCTCCGGTCAGTTTCGTTGGGTATCTAGACTCCGGTTATTACGTTAAGCGTTCAGGCTCCGGTCAGTTTCTTTGGGTATCCAGACTCCGGTTATTACGTTAAGCATTCAGGCTCCGGTCAGTTTCGTTTGGTATCCAGACTTCAGTTATTACGTTGAGCATCCAGGCTCCGGTCAGTTTCGTTGGGTATCCAGACTCCGGTTATTACGTTGAGCGTTAAGGCTCCGGTCAGTTTCGTTGGGTATCCAGACTCCAGTTTTTACGTTGAGCGTTCAGGCTCTGGTCAGTTTTGTTGGGTATCCAGACTCCGGTTATTATGTTGAGGGTTCAGGCTCCGGACAGTTTCGTTGGGTATCCAGACTCTGGTTAATACGTTGAGCGTTCAGGCTCTGGTCAGTTTCGTTGGGTATCCAGACTCCGGTTATTACGTTGAGCATTCAAACTCTGGTCAGTTTCGTTGGGTATCCAGACTCCGGTTATTACGTTGAGCGTTCAGGCTCCGGTCAGTTTCGTTCGGTATCGAGACTCCGGTTATTACGTTAAGCGTTCAGGCTCCGGTCAGTTTCGTTGGGTATCCAGACTCCGGTTTTTTCGTTGAGCGTTCAGGCTCCGGTCAGCTTTGTTGGGTATCTAGACTCTGGTTTTTACGTTGAGCGTTCAGGCTCCGGTCAGCTTCGTTGGGTATCCAGACTCTGGTTTTTACGTTGAGCGTTCAGACTCCGGTCAGTTTTGTTGGGTATCCAGACTCCGGTTATTACGTTAAGCGTTCAGGCTCCGGACAGTTTCGTTGCGTATCCAGACTCCGGTTTTTAAGTTGAGCGTTCAGGCTCCGGTCAGTTTCTTTGGGTATCCAGACTCCGGTTTTTACGTTGAGCGTTCAGGCTCCGGTCAGTTTCGTTGGGTATCCAGACTCCGGTTATTACGTTGAGCATTCAGGCTCCGGTCAGTTTCGTTGGGTATCTAGACTCCGGTTATTACGTTAAGCGTTCAGGCTCCGGTTAGTTTCTTTGGGTATCCAGACTCCGGTTATTACGTTAAGCATTCAGGCTCCGGTCAGTTTTGTTTGGTATCCAGACTTCAGTTATTACGTTGAGCATCCAGGCTCCGGTCAGTTTCGTTGGGTATCCAGACTCCGGTTATTACGTTGAGCGTTAAGGCTCCGGTCAGTTTCGTTGGGTATCCAGACTCCAGTTTTTACATTGAGCGTTCAGGCTCCGGTCAGTTTTGTTGGGTATCCAGACTCCGGTTATTATGTTGAGGGTTCAGGCTCTGGACAGTTTCGTTGGGTATCCAGACTCCGGTTATTACGTTGAGCGTTCAGGCTCTGGTCAGTTTCGTTGGGTATCCAGACTCCGGTTATTACGTTGAGCGTTCAAACTCTGGTCAGTTTCGTTGGGTATCCAGACTCCGGTTATTACGTTGAGCGTTCAGGCTCCGGTCAGTTTCGTTTGGTATCCAGACTTCAGTTATTACGTTGAGTGTTCAGGCTCCGGTCAGTTTCGTTGCGTATCCAGACTCCGGTTTTTACGTTGAGCGTTCAGGCTCCGGTCAGTTTTGTTGGGTATCCAGACACCGGTTTTTACGTTGAGCATTCATGCCCCGGTCAGTTTCGTTGGGTATCCAGATTCCGGTTATTACATTGAGCGTTCAGGCTCCGGTCAGTTTCATTAAGTACCCAGACTCCGGTTTTTTCGTTGAGAGTTCAGGCTCCAGTCAGTTTTGTTGGGTATCCAGACTCTGGTTTTTACGTTGAGCATTCAGGCTCCAGTCAGTTTCGTTGGGTATCCAGACTCCGGTTATTACATTGAGCGTTCAGGCTCCGGTCAGGTTCGTTGGGTATCCAGACTCCGGTATTTACGTTGAGCGTTTAGGCTCTGGTCAGTTTTGTTGTGTATCCAGACTCCGGTTATTACGTTGAGCGTTCAGGCTCCGGTCAGTTTCGTTAGGTATCCAGACTCCGGTTATTATGTTGAGCGTTCAGGCTCCGGTCAGTTTCATTGGGTATCTAGACTCAGGTTATTACATTGAGCGTTCAGACTCCGGTCAGTTTCGTTTGGTATCCAGACTTCAGTTATTACGTTGAGCGTTCAGGCTCCGGTCAGTTTCGTTGGGTATCCAGACTTCGGTTTTTATGTTGAGCGTTCAGGCTTCGGTCAGTTTTGTTGGGTATCCAGACTCTGGTTTTTACGTTGAGCGTTCAGGCTCCGGTCAGTTTTGTTGGGTATCCAGGCTCCGGTTATTAGGTTAAGCGTTCAGGCTCCGGTCAGTTTCGTTGGGTATCCAGACTCCGGTTATTTAGTTAAGCGTTCAGGCTCCGGTCAGTTTCGTTGGGTATCCAGACTCCGGTTATTACATTGAGCGTTCAAGCTCCGATCAGTTTCGTTTGGTATCCAGACTTCAGTTATTACGTTGAGCGTCCAGGCTCCGGTCAGTTTCGTTGGGTACCCAGACTCCGGTTATTACGTTGAGCGTTCAGGCTCCGGTCAGTTTTGTTTGGTATCCAGACTTCAGTTATTACATTGAGCGTTCAGGCTCCGGTCAGTTTCGTTGCGTATCGAGACTCCGGTTTTTACGTTAAGCGTTCAGGCTCCGGTCAGTTTTGTTGGGTATCCAGACTCCGGTTTTTACATTGAGCATTCATGCTCCGGTCAGTTTTGTTGGGTATCCAGACTCCGGTTATTATGTTGAGCGCTCAGGCTCCGGTCAGTTTCGTTTGGTATCCAGACTCTAGTTATTACGTTGAGCGTTCAGGCTCCGGTCAGTTTCGTTGGGTATCCAGACTCAGGTTATTACATTGAGCGTTCAGGCTCCGGTAAGTTTCGTTTGGTATCCAGACTTCAGTTATTACGTTGAGCGTCCAGGCTCCGGTCAGTTTCGTTGGGTATCCAGACTCCGGTTTTTACGTTGAGCGTTCAGGCTCAGGTCAGTTTTGTTGGGTATCCAGACTCTGGTTATTACGTTAAGCGTTCAGGCTCCGGACAGTTTCGTTGCGTATCCAGACTCCGGTTTTTAAGTTGAGCGTTCAGGCTCCGGTCAGTTTCGTTGGGTATCCAAACTCCGGTTTTTACGTTGAGCGTTCTGGCTCCGGTCAGTTTCGTTGGGTATCCAGACTCCGATTATTATGTTGAGCGTTCAGGCTCTGGTCAGTTTCATTGGGTATCCAGACTCCGGTTATTACGTTAAGCGTTCAGGCTCCGGTCAGTTTCGTTGGGTATCCAGACTCTGGTTATTACATTGAGCGTTCAGGCTCCGGTCAGTTTCGTTTGGTATCCAGACTTCAGTTATTACGTTGAGCGTCCAGGCTCCGGTCAGTTTCGTTGGGTATCCAGACTCCGGTTATTACGTTGAGCGTTAAGGCTCCGGTCAGTTTCGTTGGGTATCCAGACTCCAGTTTTTACGTTGAGCGTTAAGGCTCCGGTCAGTTTTGTTAGGTATCCAGACTCCGGTTATTATGTTGAGGGTTCAGGCTCCGGACAGTTTCGTTGGGTATCCAGACTCCGGTTATTACGTTGAGCGTTCAGGCTCTGGTCAGTTTCGTTGGGTATCCAGACTCCGGTTATTACGTTGAGCGTTCAAACTCTGGTCAGTTTCGTTGGGTATCCAGACTCCGGTTATTACGTTGAGCGTTCAGGCTCCGGTCAGTTTCGTTTGGTATCCAGACTTCAGTTATTACGTTGAGTGTTCAGGCTCCGGTCAGTTTCGTTGCGTATCCAGACTCCGGTTTTTACGTTGAGCGTTCAGGCTCTGGTCAGTTTTGTTGGGTATCCAGACTCCGGTTTTTACGTTGAGCATTCATGCTCCGGTCAGTTTCGTTGGGTATCCAGACTCCGGTTATTACGTTGAGCGTTCAGGCTCCGGTCAGTTTCATTAAGTACCCAGACTCCGGTTTTTTCGTTGAGAGTTCAGGCTCCGGTCAGTTTTGTTGGGTATCCAGACTCTGGTTTTTACGTTGAGCATTCAGGCTCCGGTCAGTTTCGTTGGGTATCCAGACTCCGGTTATTACATTGAGCGTTCAGGCTCCGGTCAGGTTCGTTGGGTATCCAGACTCCGGTATTTACGTTGAGCGTTTAGGCTCTGGTCAGTTTTGTTGTGTATCCAGACTCCGGTTATTACGTTGAGCGTTCGGGCTCCGGTCAGTTTCGTTAGGTATCCAGACTCCGGTTATTATGTTGAGCGTTCAGGCTCCGGTCAGTTTCATTGGGTATCTAGACTCAGGTTATTACATTGAGCGTTCAGGCTCCAGTCAGTTTCGTTTGGTATCCAGACTTCAGTTATTACGTTGAGCGTTCAGGCTCCGGTAAGTTTCGTTTGGTATCCAGACTTCGGTTTTTATGTTGAGCGTTAAGGCTTCGGTCAGTTTTGTTGGGTATCCAGACTCTGGTTTTTACGTTGAGCTTTCAGGCTCCGGTCAGTTTTGTTGGGTATCCAGGCTCCGGTTATTAGGTTAAGCGTTCAGGCTCCGGTCAGTTTCGTTGGGTATCCAGACTCCGGTTATTACGTTAAGCGTTAAGGCTCCGGTCAGTTTCGTTGGGTATCCAGACTCCGGTTATTACGTTGAGCGTTCAGGCTCCGGTCAATTTCGTTGGGTATCCAGACTCCGGTTTTTACGTTGAGCGTTCAGGATCCGGTCAATTTCGTTGGGTATCCAGACTCCGGTTATTACGTTGAGCGTTCAGGCTCCGGTCAGTTTCGTTGGGTATCCAGACTCCGGTTATTACGTTAAGTGTTCAGGCTCCGATAAGTTTCGTTTGGTATCCAGACTTCAGTTATTACGTTGAGCGTCCAGGCTCCGGTCAGTTTCATTGGGTATCCAGACTCCGGTTATTACGTTGAGCGTTAAGGCTCCGGTCAGTTTCGTTGGGTATCCAGACTCCAGTTTTTACGTTGAGCGTTCAGGCTCCGGTCAGTTTCGTTGGGTATCCAGACTCCGGTTATTATGTTGAGCATTCAGGCTCCGGTCAGTTTCGTTGGGTATCCAAACTCCGGTTTTTACGTTGAGCGTTCTGGCTCCGGTCAGTTTCGTTGGGTATCCAGACTCCGGTTATTACGTTGAGCGTTCAGGCTCCGATCAGTTTCGTTTGGTATCCAGTCTTCAGTTATTACGTTGATCGTTCAGGCTCCGGTCAGTTTCGTTGCATATCCAGACTCCGGTTTTTACGTTGAGCGTTCAGGCTCCGGTCAGTTTTGTTGGGTATCCAGACTCCGGTTTTTACGTTGAGCGTTCAGGCTCCGGTCAGTTTTGTTGGGTATCCAGACTCCGGTTATTACGTTGATCGTTCAGGCTCCGGTCAGTTTTGTTTGGTATCCAGACTCTGGTTTTTACATTGAGCGTTCAGGCTCTGGTCAGTTTTGTTGGGTATCCAGACTCTGGTTTTTACGTTGAGCATTCAGGCTCCGGTCAGTTTCGTTGGGTATCCAGACTCCGGTTATTACGTTGATTGTTCAGGATCCGGTCAGTTTCGTTGGGTATCCAGACTCCGATTATTACATTGAGCGTTCAGGCTCCGATCAGTTTCATTTGGTATCCCGACTTCAGTTATTACGTTGAGCGTCCAGGCTCCGGTCAGTTTCGTTGGGTATCCAGACTCCGGTTATTACGTTGAGCGTTAAGGCTCCGGTCAGTTTCGTTGGGTATCCAGACTCAAGTTATTACGTTGAGCGTTCAGGTTCCGGTTAGTTTCGTTTGTTATCCAGACTTCAGTTATTACGTTGAGCGTTCAGGCTCCGGTCAGTTTCGTTGGGTATCCAGACTCCGGTTATTATGTTGAGCGTTCAGGCTCTGGTCAGTTTCGTTGGGTATCCAGACTCCGGTAATTACGTTGAGCGTTCAAACTCCAGTCAGTTTCGTTGGGTATCCAGACTCCGGTTATTACGTTGAGCGTTCAGGCTCCGATCAGTTTCGTTTGGTATCCAGACTTCAGTTATTACGTTGAGCGTTCAGGCTCCGGTCAGTTTCATTGCATATCCAGACTCCGGTTTTTACATTGAGCGTTCAGGCTCCGGTCAGTTTTGTTGGGTATCCAGACTCCGGTTTTTACGTTGAGCGTTCAGGCTCCGGTCAGTTTTGTTGGGTATCCAGACTCCGGTTATTACATTGAGCGTTCAGGCTCCGGTCAGTTTTGTTGGGTATCCAGACTCCGGTTATTACGTTGAGCGTTCAGGCTCCGGTCAGTTTTGTTTGGTATCCAGACTCTGGTTTTTACATTGAGCGTTCAGGCTCCGGTCAGTTTTGTTGGGTATCCAGACTCTGGTTTTTACGTTGAGCATTCAGGCTCCGGTCAGTTTTGTTGGGTATCCAGACTCCGGTTATTACGTTGAGCGTTCAGGCTCCGGTCAGTTTCGTTGGGTATCCAGACTCCGGTTATTATGTTGAGCGTTCAGGCTCGGGTCAGTTTCGTTGGGTATCCAGACTCCGGTTATTACATTGAGCGTTCAGGCTCCGGTCAGTTTCGTTAGGTATCTAGACTCCGGTTATTACGTTGAGCGTTCAGGCTCCGGTCAGTTTCATTGGGTATCTAGACTCAGGTTATTACATTGAGCATTCAGGCTCCGGTCAGTTTCGTTTGGTATCCAGACTCTGGTTTTTACGTTGAGCGTTCAGGCTCCGGTCAGTTTTGTTGGGTATCCAGACTCCGGTTATTACGTTAAGCGTTCAGGCTCCGGACAGTTTCGTTGGGTATCCAGACTCCGGTTTTTACGTTGAGCGTTCAGGCTCCGGTCAGTTTCGTTGGGTATCCAGACTCCGGTTTTTACGTTGATCGTTCAGGATCCGGTCAGTTTCGTTGGGTATCCAGACTCCGGTTATTACGTTGAGCGTTCAGGCTCCGGTCAGTTTTGTTGGGTATCCAGACTCCGGTTATTACGTTAAGCGTTCAGGCTCCGGACAGTTTCGTTGGGTATCCAGACTCCGGTTATTACGTTGAGCGTTCAGGCTCCGGTCAATTTCGTTGGGTATCCAGACTCCGGTTTTTACGTTGAGCGTTCAGGATCCGGTCAATTTCGTTGGGTATCCAGACTCCGGTTATTACGTTGAGCGTTCAGGCTCCGGTCAGTTTCGTTGGGTATCCAGACTCCGGTTATTACGTTAAGTGTTCAGGCTCCGATAAGTTTCGTTTGGTATCCAGACTTCAGTTATTACGTTGAGCGTCCAGGCTCCGGTCAGTTTCATTGGGTATCCAGACTCCGGTTATTACGTTGAGCGTTAAGGCTCCGGTCAGTTTCGTTGGGTATCCAGACTCCAGTTTTTACGTTGAGCGTTCAGGCTCCGGTCAGTTTCGTTGGGTATCCAGACTCCGGTTATTATGTTGAGCATTCAGGCTCCGGTCAGTTTCGTTGGGTATCCAAACTCCGGTTTTTACGTTGAGCGTTCTGGCTCCGGTCAGTTTCGTTGGGTATCCAGACTCCGGTTATTACGTTGAGCGTTCAGGCTCCGATCAGTTTCGTTTGGTATCCAGTCTTCAGTTATTACGTTGATCGTTCAGGCTCCGGTCAGTTTCGTTGCATATCCAGACTCCGGTTTTTACGTTGAGCGTTCAGGCTCCGGTCAGTTTTGTTGGGTATCCAGACTCCGGTTTTTACGTTGAGCGTTCAGGCTCCGGTCAGTTTTGTTGGGTATCCAGACTCCGGTTATTACGTTGATCGTTCAGGCTCCGGTCAGTTTTGTTTGGTATCCAGACTCTGGTTTTTACATTGAGCGTTCAGGCTCTGGTCAGTTTTGTTGGGTATCCAGACTCTGGTTTTTACGTTGAGCATTCAGGCTCCGGTCAGTTTCGTTGGGTATCCAGACTCCGGTTATTACGTTGATTGTTCAGGATCCGGTCAGTTTCGTTGGGTATCCAGACTCCGATTATTACATTGAGCGTTCAGGCTCCGATCAGTTTCATTTGGTATCCCGACTTCAGTTATTACGTTGAGCGTCCAGGCTCCGGTCAGTTTCGTTGGGTATCCAGACTCCGGTTATTACGTTGAGCGTTAAGGCTCCGGTCAGTTTCGTTGGGTATCCAGACTCAAGTTATTACGTTGAGCGTTCAGGTTCCGGTTAGTTTCGTTTGTTATCCAGACTTCAGTTATTACGTTGAGCGTTCAGGCTCCGGTCAGTTTCGTTGGGTATCCAGACTCCGGTTATTATGTTGAGCGTTCAGGCTCTGGTCAGTTTCGTTGGGTATCCAGACTCCGGTAATTACGTTGAGCGTTCAAACTCCAGTCAGTTTCGTTGGGTATCCAGACTCCGGTTATTACGTTGAGCGTTCAGGCTCCGATCAGTTTCGTTTGGTATCCAGACTTCAGTTATTACGTTGAGCGTTCAGGCTCCGGTCAGTTTCATTGCATATCCAGACTCCGGTTTTTACATTGAGCGTTCAGGCTCCGGTCAGTTTTGTTGGGTATCCAGACTCCGGTTTTTACGTTGAGCGTTCAGGCTCCGGTCAGTTTTGTTGGGTATCCAGACTCCGGTTATTACATTGAGCGTTCAGGCTCCGGTCAGTTTTGTTGGGTATCCAGACTCCGGTTATTACGTTGAGCGTTCAGGCTCCGGTCAGTTTTGTTTGGTATCCAGACTCTGGTTTTTACATTGAGCGTTCAGGCTCCGGTCAGTTTTGTTGGGTATCCAGACTCTGGTTTTTACGTTGAGCATTCAGGCTCCGGTCAGTTTTGTTGGGTATCCAGACTCCGGTTATTACGTTGAGCGTTCAGGCTCCGGTCAGTTTCGTTGGGTATCCAGACTCCGGTTATTATGTTGAGCGTTCAGGCTCGGGTCAGTTTCGTTGGGTATCCAGACTCCGGTTATTACATTGAGCGTTCAGGCTCCGGTCAGTTTCGTTAGGTATCTAGACTCCGGTTATTACGTTGAGCGTTCAGGCTCCGGTCAGTTTCATTGGGTATCTAGACTCAGGTTATTACATTGAGCATTCAGGCTCCGGTCAGTTTCGTTTGGTATCCAGACTCTGGTTTTTACGTTGAGCGTTCAGGCTCCGGTCAGTTTTGTTGGGTATCCAGACTCCGGTTATTACGTTAAGCGTTCAGGCTCCGGACAGTTTCGTTGGGTATCCAGACTCCGGTTTTTACGTTGAGCGTTCAGGCTCCGGTCAGTTTCGTTGGGTATCCAGACTCCGGTTTTTACGTTGATCGTTCAGGATCCGGTCAGTTTCGTTGGGTATCCAGACTCCGGTTATTACGTTGAGCGTTCAGGCTCCGGTCAGTTTCGTTGGGTATCCAGACTCCGGTTATTACGTTAAGTGTTCAGGCTCCGGTCAGTTTCGTTGGGTATCCAGACTCCGGTTATTACGTTGAGCGTTCAGGCTCCGGTCAGGTTCGTTGGGTAACCAGACTCCAGTTTTTACGTTGAGCGTTCAGGCTCTGGTCAGTTTTGTTGGGTATCCAGACTCCGGTTATTACATTGAGCGTTCAGGCTCCGGTCAGTTTCGTTAGGTATCCAGACTTCGGTTTTTACGTTGAGCGTTCAGGCTTCGGTCAGTTTTGTTGGGTATCCAGACTCTGGTTTTACGTTGAGCGTTCAGGCTCCGGTCAGTTTTGTTGGGTATCCAGACTCCGGTTATTAGGTAAAATGTTCAGGCTCCGGTCAGTTTCGTTGGGTATCCAGACTCCGGTTATTACGTTGAGCGTTCAGGCTCCGGTCAGTTTCGTTGGGTATCCAGACTCCGATTTTTACGTTGAGTGTTTAGGCTCCTGTCAGTTTCGTTGGGTATCCAGACTCCGGTTATTACATTGAGCGTTCAGGCTCCAGTCAGTTTCGTTGGGTATCCAGACTCCGGTTATTACGTTAAGCGTTCAGGCTCCGGTCAGTTTCGTTGGGTATCCAGACTCCGGTTATTACATTGAGCGTTCAGGCTCCGGTCAGTTTCATTTGGTACCCAGACTTCAGTTATTACGTTGAGCGTCCAGGTTCCGGTCAGTTTCGTTGGGTATCCAGACTCCGGTTATTACGTTGAGCGTTAAGGCTCCGGTCAGTTTCGTTGGGTATCCAGACTCCAGTTTTTACGTTGAGCGTTCAGGCTCCGGTCAGTTTTGTTGGGTATCCAGACTTTGGTTATTATGTTGAGGGTTCAGGCTCCGGTCAGTTTCGTTGGGTATCCAGACTCTGGTTATTACGTTGAGCGTTCAGGCTCTGGTCAGTTTCGTTGGGTATCCAGACTCTGGTTATTACGTTGAGCGTTCAGGCTCCGGTCAGTTTCGTTGGGTATCCAGACTACGGTTTTTACGTTGATCGTTCAGGATCCGGTCAGTTTCGTTGGGTATCCAGACTCCGGTTATTACGTTGAGGGTTCAGGCTCCGGGTAGTTTCGTTGGGTATCCAGACTCCGGTTATTACGTTAAGTGTTCAGGCTCCGGTCAGTTTCGTTGGGTATCCAGACTCCGGTTATTACATTGAGCGTTCAGGCTCCGATCCGTTTCGTTTGGTATCCAGACTTCAGTTATTACGTTGAGCGTCCAGGCTCCGGTCAGTTTCGTTGGGTATCCAGACTCCGGTTATTACGTTGAGCGTTAAGGCTCCGGTCAGTTTTGTTGGGTATCCAGACTCCAGTTTTTACGTTGAGCGTTCAGGCTCCGGTCAGTTTCGTTGGGTATCCAGACTCCGGTTATTATGTTGAGCGTTCAGGCTCTGGTCAGTTTCGTTGGGTATCCAGACTCCGGTTATTACGTTGAGCGTTCAAACTCCAGTCAGTTTCGTTGGGTATCCAGACTCCGGTTATTACGTTGAGCGTTCAGGCTCCGGTCAGTTTCGTTTGGTATCCAGACTTCAGTTATTACGTTGAGCGTTCAGGCTCCGGTCAGTTTCATTGCATATCCAGACTCCGATTTTTACGTTGAGCGTTCAGGCTCCGGTCAGTTTTGTTGGGTATCCAGACTCCGGTTATTACGTTGAGCGTTCAGGCTCCGGTCAGTTTTGTTTGGTATCCAGACTCTGGTTTTTACATTGAGCGTTCAGGCTCCGGTCAGTTTTGTTGGGTATCCAGACTCTGGTTTTTACGTTGAGCATTCAGGCTCCGGTCAGTTTCGTTGGGTATCAAGACTCCGGTTATTATGTTGAGCGTTCAGGCTCCGGTCAGTTTCGTTTGGTATCCAGACTTCAGTTTTTACGTTGAGCGTCCAGGCTCTGGTCAGTTTTGTTGGGTATCCAGACTCCGGTTATTACATTGAGCGTTAAGGCTCCGGTCAGTTTCATTTGGTATCCAGACTTCAGTTATTACGTTGAGCGTCCAGGTTCCGGTCAGTTTCGTTGGGTATCCAGACTCCGGTTATTACGTTGAGCGTTAAGGCTCCGGTCAGTTTCGTTGGGTATCCAGACTCCAGTTTTTACGTTGAGCGTTCAGGCTCCGGTCAGTTTTGTTGGGTATCCAGACTTTGGTTATTATATTGAGGGTTCAGGCTCCGGTCAGTTTCGTTGGGTATCTAGACTCTGGTTATTACGTTGAGCGTTCAGGCTCTGGTCAGTTTCGTTGGGTATCCAGACTCTGGTTATTACGTTGAGCGTTCAGGCTCCGGTCAGTTTTGTTGGGTATCCAGACTCTGGTTATTACGTTGAGCGTTCAGGCTCCGGTCAGTTTTGTTTGGTATCCAGACTCTGGTTTTTACATTGAGCGTTCAGGCTCCGGTCAGTTTTGTTGGGTATCCAGACTTTGGTTTTTACGTTGAGCATTCAGGCTCCGGTCAGTTTCGTTGGGTATCAAGACTCCGGTTATTACGTTGAGCGTTCAGGCTCCGGTCAGGTTTGTTGGGTAACCAGACTCCAGTTTTTACGTTGAGCGTTCAGGCTCCGGTCAGTTTTGTTGGGTATCCAGACTCCGGTTATTACATTGAGCGTTCAGGCTCCGGTCAGTTTCATTTGGTATCCAGACTTCAGTTATTACGTTGAGCGTCCAGGTTCCGGTCAGTTTCGTTGGGTATCCAGACTCCGGTTATTACGTTGAGCGTTAAGGCTCCGGTCAGTTTCGTTTGGTATCCAGACTCCAGTTTTTACGTTGAGCATTCAGGCTCCGGTCAGTTTTGTTGGGTATCCAGACTTTGGTTATTATATTGAGGGTTCAGGCTCCGGTCAGTTTCGTTGGGTATCCAGACTCTGGTTATTACGTTGAGCGTTCAGGCTCTGGTCAGTTTCGTTGGGTATCCAGACTTTGGTTATTACGTTGAGCGTTCAGGCTCCGGTCAGTTTCGTTGGGTATCCAGACTCCGGTTTTTACGTTGATCGTTCAGGATCCGGTCAGTTTCGTTGGGTATCCAGACTCCGGTTATTACGTTGAGGGTTCAGGCTCCGGTCAGTTTCGTTGGGTATCCAGACTCCGGTTATTACGTTAAGTGTTCAGGCTCCGGTCAGTTTCGTTGGGTATCCAGACTCCGGTTATTACATTGAGCGTTCAGGCTCCGATCAGTTTCGTGTGGTATCCAGACTTCAGTTATTACGTTGAGCGTCCAGGCTCCGGTCAGTTTCGTTGGGTATCCAGACTCCGGTTATTACGTTGAGCGTTAAGGCTCCGGTAAGTTTCGTTGGGTATCCAGACTCCAGTTTTTACGTTGAGCGTTCAGGCTCCGGTCAGTCTCGTTGGGTATTCAGACTCCGGTTATTATGTTGAGCGTTCAGGCTCTGGTCAGTTTCGTTTGGTATCCAGACTTCAGTTATTACGTTGAGCGTTCAGGCTCCGGTCAGTTTCATTGCATATCCAGACTCCGGTTTTTACGTTGAGCGTTCAGGCTCCGGTCAGTTTTGTTGGGTATCCAGACTCCGGTTATTACGTTGAGCGTTCAGGCTCCGGTCAGTTTTGTTTGGTATCCAGACTCTGGTTTTTACATTGAGCGTTCAGGCTCCGGTCAGTTTTGTTGGGTATCCAGACTCTGGTTTTTACGTTGAGCATTCAGGCTCCGGTCAGTTTCGTTGGGTATCAAGACTCCGGTTATTACGTTGAGCGTTCAGGCTCCGGTCAGGTTTGTTGGGTAACCAGACTCCAGTTTTTACGTTGAGCGTTCAGGCTCTGGTCAGTTTTGTTGGGTATCCAGACTCCGGTTATTACATTGAGCGTTCAGGGTCCGGTCAGTTTCATTTGGTATCCAGACTTCAGTTATTACGTTGAGCGTCCAGGTTCCGGTCAGTTTCGTTGGGTATCCAGACTCCGGTTATTACGTTGAGCGTTAAGGCTCCGGTCAGTTTCGTTGGGTATCCAGACTCCAGTTTTTACGTTGAGCGTTCAGGCTCCGGTCAGTTTTGTTGGGTATCCAGACTTTGGTTATTATGTTGAGGGTTCAGGCTCCGGTCAATTTCGTTGGGTATCCAGACTCTGGTTATTACGTTGAGTGTTCAGGCTCTGGTAAGTTTCGTTGGGTATCCAGACTCTGGTTATTACGTTGAGCGTTCAGGCTCCGGTCAGTTTCGTTGGGTATCCAGACTCCGGTTTTTACGTTGATCGTTCAGGATCCGGTCAGTTTCGTTGGGTATCCAGACTCCGGTTATTACGTTGAGGGTTCAGGCTCCGGTCAGTTTCGTTGGGTATCCAGACTCCGGTTATTACGTTAAGTGTTCAGGCTCCGGTCAGTTTCGTTGGGTATCCAGACTCCGGTTATTACATTGAGCGTTCAGGCTCCGATCAGTTTCGTGTGGTATCCAGACTTCAGTTATTACGTTGAGCGTCCAGGCTCCGGTCAGTTTCGTTGGGTATCCAGACTCCGGTTATTACGTTGAGCGTTAAGGCTCCGGTCAGTTTCGTTGGGTATCCAGACTCCAGTTTTTACGTTGAGCGTTCAGGCTCCAGTCAGTTTCGTTGGGTATCCAGACTCCGGTTATTATGTTGAGCGTTCAGGCTCTGGTCAGTTTCGTTGGGTATCCAGACTCCGGTTATTACGTTGAGCGTTCAAACTCCAGTCAGTTTCGTTGGGTATCCAAACTCCGGTTATTACGTTGAGCGTTCAGGCTCCGGTCAGTTTCGTTTGGTATCCAGACTTCAGTTATTACGTTGAGCGTTCAGGCTCCGGTCAGTTTCATTGCATATCCAGACTCCGGTTTTTACGTTGAGCGTTCAAACTACAGTCAGTTTCGTTGGGTATCCAAACTCCGGTTATTACGTTGAGCGTTCAGGCTCCGGTCAGTTTTGTTTGGTATCCAGACTCTGGTTTTTACATTGAGCGTTCAGGCTCCGGTCAGTTTTGTTGGGTATCCAGACTCTGGTTTTTACGTTGAGCATTCAGGCTCCGGTCAGTTTCGTTGGGTATCAAGACTCCGATTATTACATTGAGCGTTCAGGCTCCGGTCAGTTTCGTTGGGTATCCAGACTCTGGTTATTACGTTGAGCGTTCAGGCTCTGGTCAGTTTCGTTGGGTATCCAGACTCCGGTTATTACGTTGAGCGTTCAAACTCCGGTCAGTTTCGTTGCGTATCCAGACTCCGGTTTTTAAGTTGAGCGTTTAGGCTCCGGTCAATTTTGTTAGGGTATCCAGACTTCAGTTATTACGTTGAGCGTTCAGGCTCCGGTCAGTTTCGTTGGGTATCCAGACTCCGGTTATTACGTTGAGCGTTCAGGCTCCGGTCAGTTTCGTTTGGCATCCAGACTCCGGTTTTTACATTGAGCGTTCAGGCCCCGGTCAGTTTTGTTGGGTATCCAGACTCTGGTTTTTACGTTGAGCATTCAGGCTCTGGTCAGTTTCGTTGGGTATCCAGACTTCGGTTTTTACGTTGAGCGTTCAGGCTTCGGTCAGTTTTGTTAGGTATCCAGACTCTGGTTTTACGTTGAGCGTTCAGGCTCCGGACAGTTTTGTTGGGTATCCAGACTCCGGTTATTAGGTTAAATGTTCAGGCTCCGGTCAGTTTCGTTGGGTATCCAAACTCCGGTTATTACGTTGAGCGTTCAGGCTCCGGTCAGTTTCGTTGGGTATCCAGACTCCGATTTTTACGTTGAGCGTTCAGGCTCCTGTCAGTTTCGTTGGGTATCCGAACTCCGGTTATTACATTGAGCGTTCAGGCTCCGGTCAGTTTCGTTGGGTATCCAGACTCCGATTATTACGTTAAGCGTTCAGGCTCCGGTCAGTTTCGTTGGGTATCCAGACTCCGGTTATTACATTGAGCGTTCAGGTTCCGGTCAGTTTCGTTGGGTATCCAGACTCCGGTTATTACGTTGAGCGTTAAGGCTCCGGTCAGTTTCGTTGGGTATCCAGACTCCGGTTATTACGTTAAGCGTTCAGGCTCCGGTCAGTTTCGTTGGGTATCCAGACTCCGGTTATTACGTTAAGCGTTCAGGCTCCGGTCAGTTTCGTTGGGTATCCAGACTCCGGTTATTACGTTAAGCGTTCAGGTTCCGGTCAGTTTCGTTGGGTATCCAGACTCCAGTTTTTACGTTGAGCGTTCAGGCTCCGGTCAGTTTTGTTGGGTATCCAGACTTCGGTTATTATGTTGAGGGTTCAGGCTCCGGTCAGTTTCGTTGGGTATCCAGACTCTGGTTATTACGTTGAGCGTTCAGGCTCTGGTCAGTTTCGTTGGGTATCCAGACTCCGGTTATTACGTTGAGCGTTCAAACTCCGGTCAGTTTCGTTGGGTATCCAGACTCCGGTTATTACGTTGAGCGTTCAGGCTCCGGTCAGTTTCGTTTGGTATCCAGACTACAGTTATTACGTTGAGCGTTCAGGCTCCGGTCAGTTTCGTTGCGTATCCAGACTTCGGTTTTTAAGTTGAGCGTTCAGGCTCCGATCAATTTTGTTAGGGTATCCAGACTCCGGTTTTTACGTTGAGCGTTCAGGCTCCGGTCAGTTTTGTTGGGTATCCAGACTCCGGTTATTACGTTGAGCGTTCAGGCTCCGGTCAGTTTCGTTTGGTATCCAGACTCCGGTTTTTACATTGAGCGTTCAGGCTCCGGTCAGTTTTGTTGGGTATCCAGACTCTGGTTTTTACTGTGAGCATTCAGGCTCCGGTCAGTTTCGTTGGGTATCCAAACTCCGGTTATTACGTTGAGCGTTCAGGCTCCGGTCAGGTTCGTTGGGTAACCAAACTCCGGTTTTTACGTTGAGTGTTCAGGCTCTGGTCAGTTTTGTTGGGTATCCAGACTCCGGTTATTACGTTGAGCGTTCAGGCTCCGGTCAGTTTCGTTAGGTATCCAGACTCCGGTTATTACGTTGAGCGTTCAGGCTCCGGTCAGTTTCATTGGGTATCTTGACTCAGGTTATTACATTGAGCGTTCAGGCTCCGGTCAGTTTCGTTTGGTATCCAGACTTCAGTTATTACGTTGAGCGTTCAGGCTCCGGGCAGTTTCGTTGGGTATCCAGACTTCGGTTTTTACATTGAGCGTTCAGGCTTCGGTCAGTTTTGTTGGGTATCCAGACTCTGGTTTTTACGTTGAGCGTTCAGGCTCCGGTCAGTTTTGTTGGGTATCTAGACTCTGGTTATTAGGTTAAGCGTTCAGGCTCCGGTCAATTTCGTTGGGTATCCAGACTCCGGTTATTACGTTGAGCGTTCAGGCTCTGGTCAGTTTCGTTGGGTATCCAGACTCCGGTTTTTACGTTGAGCGTTCAGGCTCCTGTCAGTTTCGTTGGGTATCCAGACTCCGGTTATTACATTGAGCGTTCAGGCTCCAGTCAGTTTCGTTGGGTATTCAGACTCTGGTTATTACGTTGAGCGTTCAGGCTCTGGTCAGTTTCGTTTGGTATCCAGACTCCGGTTACTACGTTGAGCGTTCAAACTCCGGTCAGTTTCGTTGGGTATCCAGACTCCGGTTATTACGTTGAGCGTTCAGGCTCGGGTCAGTTTCGTTTGGTATCCAGACTTCAGTTATTACATTGAGCGTTCAGGCTCCGGTCAGTTTCGTTGCGTATCCAGACTCCGGTTTTTAAGTTGAGCGTTCAGGCTCCGATCAATTTTGTTGGGTATCCAGACTCCGGTTTTTACGTTGAGCGTTCAGGCTCCGGTCAGTTTTATTGGGTATCCTGACTCCGGTTATTACGTTGAGCGAGCAGACTCCGGTCAGTTTCGTTGGGTATCTAGACTCCGGTTATTACGTTGAGCGTTCAGGCTCTGGTCAGTTTCGTTGGTTATCTAGACTCCGGTTATTACGTTGAGCGTTCAGGCTCTGGTCAGTTTCGTTGTGAATCCAGACTTCGGTTATTACGTTGAGCGTTCAGCCTCCGGTCAGTTTCGTTGGGTATCCAGACTCCGGTTATTACGTTGAGCGTTCAGGCTCCGGTCAGTTTCGTTGGGTATCCAGACTCAGGTTATTACGTTGAGCGGTGAGGCTCCGATCAGTTTCGTTTTGTATCCAGACTTCAGTTATTATGTTGAGTGTTCAGGCTCCGGTCAGTTTCGTTGGGTATCCAGACTCTGGTTTTTACGTTGAGCGTTCAGGCTCCGGTCAGTTTTGTTGGGTGTCCAGACTCCGGTTATTACAATGAGCGTTCAGGCTCCGGTCCTTTTCGTTGGGTATCCAGACTTCGCTTATTATGTTGAGGGTTCAGGCTCCGGTCAGTTTCGTTGGGTATCCAGACTCCGATTATTACGTCAAGCGTTCAGGCTCCGGTCAGTTTCATTGGGTATCCAGACTCTGGTTATTAGATTGAGCGTTCAGGCTCCAGTCAGTTTCATTTGGTATCCAGACTTCAGTTATTACGTTGAGCGTCCAGGTTCCGGTCAGTTTCGTTGGGTATCCAAACTCCGGTTATTACGTTGAGCGTTCAGGCTCCGGTCAGGTTCGTTGGGTAACCAAACTCCGGTTTTTACGTTGAGTGTTCAGGCTCTGGTCAGTTTTGTTGGGTATCCAGACTCCGGTTATTACGTTGAGCGTTCAGGCTCCGGTCAGTTTCGTTAGGTATCCAGACTCCGGTTATTACGTTGAGCGTTCAGGCTCCGGTCAGTTTCATTGGGTATCTTGACTCAGGTTATTACATTGAGCGTTCAGGCTCCGGTCAGTTTCGTTTGGTATCCAGACTTCAGTTATTACGTTGAGCGTTCAGGCTCCGGGCAGTTTCGTTGGGTATCCAGACTTCGGTTTTTACGTTGAGCGTTCAGGCTTCGGTCAGTTTTGTTGGGTATCCAGACTCTGGTTTTTACGTTGAGCGTTCAGGCTCCGGTCAGTTTTGTTGGGTATCCAGACTCTGGTTATTAGGTTAAGCGTTCAGGCTCCGGTCAATTTCGTTGGGTATCCAGACTCCGGTTATTACGTTGAGCGTTCAGGCTCTGGTCAGTTTCGTTGGGTATCCAGACTCCGGTTTTTACGTTGAGCGTTCAGGCTCCTGTCAGTTTCGTTGGGTATCCAGACTCCGGTTATTACATTGAGCGTTCAGGCTCCAGTCAGTTTCGTTGGGTATTCAGACTCTGGTTATTACGTTGAGCGTTCAGGCTCTGGTCAGTTTCGTTTGGTATCCAGACTCCGGTTATTACGTTGAGCGTTCAAACTCCGGTCAGTTTCGTTGGGTATCCAGACTCCGGTTATTACGTTGAGCGTTCAGGCTCGGGTCAGTTTCGTTTGGTATCCAGACTTCAGTTATTACATTGAGCGTTCAGGCTCCGGTCAGTTTCGTTGCGTATCCAGACTCCGGTTTTTAAGTTGAGCGTTCAGGCTCCGATCAATTTTGTTGGGTATCCAGACTCCGGTTTTTACGTTGAGCGTTCAGGCTCCGGTCAGTTTTATTGGGTATCCTGACTCCGGTTATTACGTTGAGCGAGCAGACTCCGGTCAGTTTCGTTGGGTATCTAGACTCCGGTTATTACGTTGAGCGTTCAGGCTCTGGTCAGTTTCGTTGGTTATCTAGACTCCGGTTATTACGTTGAGCGTTCAGGCTCTGGTCAGTTTCGTTGTGAATCCAGACTTCGGTTATTACGTTGAGCGTTCAGCCTCCGGTCAGTTTCGTTGGGTATCCAGACTCCGGTTATTACGTTGAGCGTTCAGGCTCCGGTCAGTTTCGTTGGGTATCCAGACTCAGGTTATTACGTTGAGCGGTGAGGCTCCGATCAGTTTCGTTTTGTATCCAGACTTCAGTTATTATGTTGAGTGTTCAGGCTCCGGTCAGTTTCGTTGGGTATCCAGACTCTGGTTTTTACGTTGAGCGTTCAGGCTCCGGTCAGTTTTGTTGGGTGTCCAGACTCCGGTTATTACAATGAGCGTTCAGGCTCCGATCATTTTCGTTGGGTATCCAGACTTCGCTTATTATGTTGAGGGTTCAGGCTCCGGTCAGTTTCGTTGGGTATCCAGACTCCGATTATTACGTCAAGCGTTCAGGCTCCGGTCAGTTTCATTGGGTATCCAGACTCTGGTTATTAGATTGAGCGTTCAGGCTCCAGTCAGTTTCATTTGGTATCCAGACTTCAGTTATTACGTTGAGCGTCCAGGTTCCGGTCAGTTTCGTTGGGTATCCAGACTCCGGTTATTACGTTGAGCGTTAAGGCTCCGGTCAGTTTCGTTGGGTATCCAGACTCCACTTTTTACGTTGAGCGTTCAGGCTCCGGTCAGTTTTGTTGGGTATCCAGACTTCGGTTATTATGTTGAGGGTTCAGGCTCCGGTCAATTTCGTTGGGTATCCAGACTCTGGTTATTACGTTGAGCGTTCAGGCTCTGGTCAGTTTCGTTGGGTATCCAGACTCCGGTTATTACGTTGAGCGTTCAAACTCCGGTCAGTTTCGTTGGGTATCCAGACTTCGGTTATTACGTTGAGCGTTCAGGCTCCGGTCAGTTTCGTTTGGTATCCAGACTTCAGTTATTACATTGAGCGTTCAGGCTCCGGTCAGTTTCGTTTGGTATCCAGACTTCAGTTATTACGTTGAGCGTTCAGGCTCCGGTCAGTTTCGTTGCGTATCCAGACTCCGGTTTTTAAGTTGAGCGTTCAGGCTCCGATCAATTTTGTTGGGTATCCAGACTCCGGTTTTTACATTGAGCGTTCAGGCTCCGGTCAGTTTTATTGGGTATCCAGACTCCGGTTATTACGTTGAGCGAGCAGACTCCGGTCCGTTTCGTTGGGTATCCAGACTCCGGTTATTACGTTGAGCGTTCAGGCTCCGGTCAGTTTCGTTGGTTATCTAGACTCTGGTTATTACGTTGAGCATTCAGGCTCTGGTCAGTTTCGTTGTGAATCCTGACTTCGGTTATTACGTTGAGCGTTCAGGCTCCGGTCAATTTCGTTGGGTATCCAGACTTCGGTTATTACGTTGAGCGTTCAGGCTCCGGTCAGTTTCGTTGGGTATCCAGACTCAGGTTATTACGTTGAGCGTTCAGGCTCCGGTCAGTTTCGTTTTGTATCCAGACTTCAGTTATTACGTTGAGTGTTCAGGCTCCGGTCAGTTTCGTTGGGTATCCAGACTCTGGTTTTTACGTTGAGCGTTCAGGCTCCGATCAGTTTTGTTGGTTATCCAGACTTCAGTTATTACGTTGAGCGTTCAGGCTCCGGTCAGTTTCGTTGGGTATCCAGACTCCGGTTATTACATTGAGCGTTCAGGCTCCGGTCAGTTTCGTTTGGTATCAGGACTTCAGTTATGACATTGAGCGTCCAGGCTCTGGTCAGTTTCGTTGGGTATCCAGACTCCGGTTATTACGTTGAGCGTTAAGGCTCCGGCAGTTTCGTTGGGTATCCAGACTCCGGTTATTACGTTGAGCGTCCAGGCTCCGGTCAGTTTCGTTGTGTATCTAGACTCTGGTTATTACGTTGAGCGTTCAGGCTCCGGTCAGTTTCGTTGGGTATCCAGACTCCGGTTTTTACGTTGAGCGTTCAGGCTCCGGTCAGTTTTGTTGGTTATCCAGACTTCAGTTATTACGTTGAGCGTTCAGGCTCCGGTCAGTTTCGTTGGGTATCCAGACTCCGGTTATTACGTTGAGCGTTCAGGCTCCGGTCAGTTTCGTTGGGTATCCAGACTCAGGTTATTACGTTTAGCGTTCAGGCTCCGGTCAGTTTCATTTGGTATCCAGACTTCAGTTATTACGTTGAGCGTTCAGGCGCCGGTTAGTTTCGTTGGGTATCCAGACTCTGGTTTTTACGTTGAGCGTTCAGGCTCCGGTCAGTTTTGTTGGGTGTCCAGACTCCGGTTATTACAATGAGCGTTTAGGCTCCGGCAATTTTCGTTGAGCATCCAGACTCCAGTTATTATGTTGTGCGTTCAGGCTCTGGTCAGTTTTGTTGTGTATCCAGACTCCGAATATTACGTTAAGCGTTCAGGCTCCGGTCAGTTTCGTTGTGTATCCAGACTCCGGTTATTACGTTGAGCGTTCAGGCTCCAGTCAGTTTCGTTGGGTATCCTGACTTCGGTTATTACCTTGAGCGTTTAGGCTCTGGTCAGTTTCGTTGGGTATCCAGACTCCGGTTTTTACGTTGAGCGTTCAGGCTCCGGTCAAGTTCTTTGGGTATCCAGACTCCGGTTATTACGTTGAGCGTTCAGGCTCCGGTCAGTTTCGTTGGGTATCCTGACTCCGGTTATTACATTGAGCGTTCAGGCTCCGGTCAGTTTCGTTTGGTATCCAGACTTCAGTTATTACGTTGAGCGTTCAGGCTCCGGTCAGTTTCGTTGGGTATCCAGACTCCGGTTATTACGTTAAGCGTTATGGCTCCGGTCAGTTTTGTTGGGTATCCAGACTCTGGTTTTACGTTGAGCGTTCAGGCTCCGGTCAGTTTTGTTGGGTATCCAGACTCCGGTTATTAGGTTAAATGTTCAGGCTCCGGTCAGTTTCGTTGGGTATCCAGACTCCGGTTATTACGTTGAGCGTTCAGGCTCCGGTCAGTTTTGTTGGGTATCCAGACTCCGATTTTTACGTTGAGCGTTCAGGCTCCTGTCAGTTTCGGTGGGTATCCAGACTCTGGTTATTACGTTGAGCGTTCAGGCTCTGGTCAGTTTCGTTGGGTATCCAGACTCCGGTTATTACGTTGAGCGTTCAAACTCCGATCAGTTTTGTTGGGTATCCAGACTCCGGTTATTACGTTGAGCGTTCAGGCTCCGGTCAGTTTCGTTTGGTATCCAGACTCCGGTTTTTACATTGAGCGTTCAGGCTCCGGTCAGTTTTGTTGGGTATCCAGACTCTGGTTTTTACGTTGAGCATTCAGGCTCTGGTCAGTTTCGTTGGGTATCCAGACTTCGGTTTTTACGTTGAGCGTTCAGGCTTCGGTCAGTTTTGTTGGGTATCCAGACTCTGGTTTTACTTTGAGCGTTCAGGCTCCGGTCAGTTTTGTTGGGTATCCAGACTCCGGTTATTAGGTTAAATGTTCAGGCTCCGGTCAGTTTCGTTGGGTATCCAAACTCCGGTTATTACGTTGAGCGTTCAGGCTCCGGTCAGTTTCGTTGGGTATCCAGACTCCGATTTTTACGTTGAGCGTTCAGGCTCCTGTCAGTTTCGTTGGGTATCCAGACTCCGGTTATTACATTGAGCGTTCAGGCTCCGGTCAGTTTCGTTGGGTATCCAGACTCCGGTTATTACGTTAAGCGTTCAGGCTCCGGTCAGTTTCGTTGGGTATCCAGACTCCGGTTATTACATTGAGCGTTCAGGCTCCGGTCAGTTTCATTTGGTATCCAGACTTCAGTTATTACGTTGAGCGTCCAGGTTCCGGTCAGTTTCGTTGGGTATCCAGACTCTGGTTATTACGTTGAGCGTTAAGGCTCCGGTCAGTTTCGTTGGGTATCCAGACTCCAGTTTTTACTTTGAGCGTTCAGGCTACGGTCAGTTTTGTTGGGTATCCAGACTTCGGTTATTATGTTGAGGGTTCAGGCTCCGGTCAGTTTCGTTGGGTATCCAGACTCTGGTTATTACGTTGAGCGTTCAGGCTCTGGTCAGTTTCGTTGGGTATCCAGACTCCGGTTATTACGTTGAGCGTTCAAACTCCGGTCAGTTTCGTTGGGTATCCAGACTCCGGTTATTACGTTGAGCGTTCAGGCTCTGGTCAGTTTCGTTTGGTATCCAGACTTCAGTTATTACGTTGAGCGTTCAGGCTCCAGTCAGTTTCGTTGCGTATCCAGACTTCGGTTTTTAAGTTGAGCGTTCAGGCTCCGATCAATTTTGTTAGGGTATCCAGACTCCGGGTTTTACGTTGAGCGTTCAGGCTCCGGTCAGTTTTGTTGGGTATCCAGATTCCGGTTATTACGTTGAGCGTTCAGGCTCCGGTCAGTTTCGTTTGGTATCCAGACTCCGGTTTTTACATTGAGCGTTCAGGCTCCGGTCAGTTTTGTTGGGTATCCAGACTCTGGTTTTTATGTTGAGCATTCAGGCTCCGGTCAGTTTCGTTGGGTATCCAAACTCCGGTTATTACGTTGAGCGTTCAGGCTCCGGTCAGGTTCGTTGGGTAACCAGACTCCGGTTTTTACGTTGAGCGTTCAGGCTCTGGTCAGTTTCATTGGGTATCTAGACTCAGGTTATTACATTGAGCGTTTAGGCTCCAGTCAGTTTCGTTTGGTATCCAGACTTCAGTTATTACGTTGAGCGTTCAGGCTCCGGGCAGTTTCGTTGGGTATCCAGACTTCGGTTTTTACGTTGAGCGTTCAGGCTTCGGTCAGTTTTGTTGGGTATCCAGACTCTGGTTTTTACGTTGAGCGTTCAGGCTCCGGTCAGTTTTGTTGGGTATCCAGACTCTGGTTATTAGGTTAAGCGTTCAGGCTCCGGTCAATTTCGTTGGGTATCCAGACTCCGGTTATTACGTTGAGCGTTCAGGCTCCGGTCAGTTTCGTTGGGTATCCAGACTCCGGTTTTTACGTTGAGCGTTCAGGCTCCTGTCAGTTTCGTTGGGTATCCAGACTCCGGTTATTACATTGAGCGTTCAGGCTCCAGTCAGTTTCGTTGGGTATTCAGACTCTAGTTATTACGTTGAGCATTCAGGCTCTGGTCAGTTTCGTTGGGTATCCAGACTCCGGTTATTACGTTGAGCGTTCAAACTCCGGTCAGTTTCGTTGGGTATCCAGACTCCGGTTATTACGTTAAGCATTCAGGCTCCGGTCAGTTTCGTTGTTTATCCAGACTCCGGTTATTACGTTGAGCGTTCAGGCTCCGGTCAGTTTCGTTGGTATCCAGACTCCGGTTATTACGTTGAGTGTTCAGGCTCCGGTCAGTTTCGTTGCGTATCCAGACTCCGGTTTTTAAGTTGAGCGTTCAGGCTCCGATCAATTTTGTTGGGTATCCAGACTCCGGTTTTTACGTTGAGCGTTCAGGCTCCGGTCAGTTTTATTGGGTATCCTGACTTTGGTTATTACGTTGAGCGAGCAGACTCTGGTCCGTTTCGTTGGGTATCTAGACTCCGGTTATTACGTTGAGCGTTCAGGCTCTGGTCAGTTTCGTTGGTTATCTAGACTCCGGTTATTACGTTGAGCGTTCAGGCTCTGGTCAGTTTCGTTGTGAATCCAGACTTCGGTTATTACATTGAGCGTTCAGGCTCCGGTCAGTTTCGTTGGGTATCCAGACTCCGGTTATTACGTTGAGCGTTCAGGCTCCGGTCAGTTTCGTTGGGTATCCAGACTCAGGTTATTACGTTGAGCGTTCAGGCTCCGATCAGTTTCGTTTTGTATCCAGACTTCAGTTATTATGTTGAGTGTTCAGGCTCCGGTCAGTTTCGTTGGGTATCCAGACTCTGGTTTTTACGTTGAGCGTTCAGGCTCCGGTCAGTTTTGTTGGGTGTCCAGACTCCGGTTATTACAATGAGCGTTCAGGCTCCGATCCTTTTCGTTGGGTATCCAGACTTCGGTTATTATGTTGAGGGTTCAGGCTCCTGTCAGTTTCATTGGGTATCCAGACTCCGGTTATTACGTCAAGCGTTAAGGCTCCGGTCAGTTTCATTGGGTATCCAGACTCTGGTTATTACATTGAGCGTTCAGGCTCTAGTCAGTTTCATTTGGTATCCAGACTTCAGTTATTACGTTGAGCGTCAAGGTTCCGGTCAGTTTCGTTGGGTATCCAGACTCCGGTTATTACGTTGAGCGTTAAGGCTCCGGTCAGTTTCGTTGGGTATCCAGACTCCAGTTTTTACGTTGAGCGTTCAGGCTCCGGTCAGTTTTGTTGGGTATCCAGACTTCGGTTATTATGTTGAGGGTTCAGGCTCCGGTCAATTTCGTTGGGTATCCAGACTCTGGTTATTACGTTGAGCGTTCAGGCTCTGGTCAGTTTCGTTGGGTATCCAGACTCCGGTTATTACGTTGAGCGTTCAAACTCCGGTCAGTTTCGTTGGGTATCCAGACTTCGGTTATTACGTTGAGCGTTCAGGCTCTGGTCAGTTTCGTTTGGTATCCAGACTTCAGTTATTACGTTGAGCGTTCAGGCTCCGGTCAGTTTCGTTTGGTATCCAGACTTCAGTTATTACGTTGAGCGTTCAGGCTCCGGTCAGTTTCGTTGCGTATCCAGACTCCGGTTTTTAAGTTGAGCGTTCAGGCTCCGATCAATTTTGTTGGGTATCCAGACTCCGGTTTTTACATTGAGGGTTCAGGCTCCGGTCAATTTTATTGGGTATCCAGACTCCGGTTATTACGTTGAGCGAGCAGACTCTGGTCCGTTTCGTTGGGTATCCAGACTCCGGTTATTACGTTGAGCGTTCAGGCTCCGGTCAGTTTCGTTGGTTATCTAGACTCTGGTTATTACGTTGAGCGTTCAGGCTCTGGTCAGTTTCGTTGTGAATCCAGACTTCGATTTTTACGTTGAGCGTTCAGGCTCCGGTCAGTTTCGTTGGGTATCCAGACTCCGATTATTACGTTGAGCGTTCAGGCTCCAGTCAGTTTCGTTGGGTATCCAGACTCAGGTTATTACGTTGAGCGTTCAGGCTCCGGTCAGTTTCGTTTTGTATCCAGACTTCAGTTATTACGTTGAGTGTTCAGGCTCCGGTCAGTTTCTTTGGGTATCCAGACTCTGGTTTTTACGTTGAGCGTTCAGGCTCCGGTCAGTTTTGTTGGTTATCCAGACTTCAGTTATTACGTTGAGCGTTCAGGCTCCGGTCAGTTTCTTTGGGTATCCAGACTCCGGTTATTACATTGAGCGTTCAGGCTCCGGTCAGTTTCGTTTGGTATTAGGACTTCAGTTATCAAATTGAGCGTCCAGGCTCTGGTCAGTTTCGTTGGGTATCCAGACTCCGGTTATTACGTTGAGCGTTAAGGCTCCGGCAGTTTCGTTGGGTATCCAGACTCCGGTTATTACGTTGAGCGTCCAGGCTCCGGTCAGTTTCGTTGTGTATCTAGACTCTGGTTATTACGTTGAGCGTTCAGGCTCCGGTCAGTTTCGTTGGGTATCCAGACTCCGGTTTTTACATTGAGCGTTCAGGCTCCGGTCAGTTTTGTTAGTTATCCAGACTCAGGTTATTACGTTTAGCGTTCAGGCTCTGGTCAGTTTCGTTTGGTATCCAGACTTCAGTTATTACGTTGAGCGTTCAGGCTCCGGTCAGTTTCGTTGGGTATCCAGACTCTGGTTTTTACGTTGAGCGTTCAGGCTCCGGTCAGTTTTGTTGGGTGTCCAGACTCCGGTTATTACAATGAGCGTTCAGGCTCCGGCAATTTTCGTTGAGCATCCAGACTCCAGTTATTATGTTGTGCGTTCAGGCTCTGGTCAGTTTCGTTGAGTATCCAAACTCCGGTTATTACGTTGAGCGTTCAGGCTCCGTTCAGTTTCGTTGGGTATCCAGACTCCAGTTATTACGTTAAGCGTTCAGGCTCCGGTCAGTTTTGTTGTGTATCCAGACTCCGGTTATTACGTTAAGCGTTCAGGCTCCGGTCAGTTTCGTTGTGTATCCAGACTCCGGTTATTACGTTGAGCGTTCAGGCTCCAGTCAGTTTCGTTGGGTATCCAGACTTCGGTTATTACCTTGAGCGTTTAGGCTCTGGTTAGTTTCGTTGGGTATCCAGACTCCGGTTTTTACGTTGAGCGTTCAGGCTCCGGTCCAGTTCTTTGGGTATCCAGACTTCGGTTATTACGTTGAGCGTTCAGGCTCCGGTCAGTTTCGTTGGGTATCCTGACTCCGGTTATTACATTGAGCGTTCAGGCTCCGGTCAGTTTCGTTTGGTATCCAGACTTCAGTTATTACGTTGAGCGTTCAGGCTCCGGTCAGTTTCGTTGGGTATCCAGACTCCGGTTATTACGTTAAGCGTTATGGCTCCGGTCAGTTTTGTTGGGTATCCAGACTCTGGTTTTACGTTGAGCGTTCAGGCTCCGGTCAGTTTTGTTGGGTATCCAGACTCCGGTTATTAGGTTAAATGTTCAGGCTCCGGTCAGTTTCGTTGGGTATCCAGACTCCGGTTATTACGTTGAGCGTTCAGGCTCCGGTCAGTTTCGTTGGGTATCCAGACTCCGATTTTTACGTTGAGCGTTCAGGCTCCTGTCAGTTTCGTTGGGTATCCAGACTCCGGTTATTACATTGAGCGTTCAGGCTCCGGTCAGTTTCGTTGGGTATCCAGACTCTGGTTATTACGTTGAGCGTTCAGGCTCTGGTCAGTTTCGTTGGGTATCCAGACTCCGGTTATTACGTTGAGCGTTCAAACTCCGGTCAGTTTCGTTGGGTATCCAGACTCCGGTTATTACGTTGAGCGTTCAGGCTCCGGTCAGTTTCGTTTGGTATCCAGACTTCAGTTATTACGTTGAGCGTTCAGGCTCCGGTCAGTTTCGTTGCGTATCCAGACTCCGGTTTTTAAGTTGAGCGTTCAGGCTCCGATCAATTTTGTTAGGGTATCCAGACTCCGGTTTTTACGTTGAGCGTTCAGGCTCCGGTCAGTTTTGTTGGGTATCCAGACTCCGGTTATTACGTTGAGCGTTCAGGCTCCGGTCAGTTTCGTTTGGTATCCAGACTCCGGTTTTTACATTGAGCGTTCAGGCTCCGGTCAGTTTTGTTGGGTATCCAGACTCTGGTTTTTACGTTGAGCATTCAGGCTCTGGTCAGTTTCGTTGGGTATCCAGACTTCGGTTTTTACGTTGAGCGTTCAGGCTTCGGTCAGTTTTGTTGGGTATCCAGACTCTGGTTTTACTTTGAGCGTTCAGGCTCCGGTCAGTTTTGTTGGGTATCCAGACTCTGGTTATTAGGTTAAATGTTCAGGCTCCGGTCAGTTTCGTTGGGTATCCAAACTCCGGTTATTACGTTGAGCGTTCAGGCTCCGGTCAGTTTCGTTAGGTATCCAGACTCCGGTTATTACATTGAGCGTTCAGGCTCCGGTCAGTTTCGTTTGGTATTAGGACTTCAGTTATCAAATTGAGCGTCCAGGCTCTGGTCAGTTTCGTTGGGTATCCAGACTCCGGTTATTACGTTGAGCGTTAAGGCTCCGGCAGTTTCGTTGGGTATCCAGACTCCGGTTATTACGTTGAGCGTCCAGGCTCCGGTCAGTTTCGTTGTGTATCTAGACTCTGGTTATTACGTTGAGCGTTCAGGCTCCGGTCAGTTTCGTTGGGTATCCAGACTTCGGTTTTTACATTGAGCGTTCAGGCTCCGGTCAGTTTTGTTGGTTATCCAGACTCAGGTTATTACGTTTAGCGTTCAGGCTCCGGTCAGTTTCGTTTGGTATCCAGACTTCAGTTATTACGTTGAGCGTTCAGGCTCCGGTCAGTTTCGTTGGGTATCCAGACTCTGGTTATTACGTTGAGCGTTCAGGCTCTGGTCAGTTTCGTTGGGTATCCAGACTCCGGTTATTACGTTGAGCGTTCAGGCTTCGGCAATTTTCGTTGAGCATCCAGACTCCGGTTATTACGTTGAGCGTTCAGGCTCCGGTCAGTTTCGTTTGGTATCCAGACTTCAGTTATTACGTTGAGCGTTCAGGCTCCGGTCAGTTTCGTTGCGTATCCAGACTTCGGTTTTTAAGTTGAGCGTTCAAGCTCCGATCAATTTTGTTAGGGTATCCAGACTCCGGTTTTTAAGTTGAGCGTTCAGGCTCCGGTCAGTTTTGTTGGGTATCCAGATTCCGGTTATTACGTTGAGCGTTCAGGCTCCGGTCAGTTTCGTTTGGTATCCAGACTCCGGTTTTTACATTGAGCGTTCAGGCTCCGGTCAGTTTTGTTGGGTATCCAGACTCTGGTTTTTATGTTGAGCATTCAGGCTCCGGTCAGTTTCGTTGGGTATCCAAACTCCGGTTATTACGTTGAGCGTTCAGGCTCCGGTCAGGTTCGTTGGGTAACCAGACTCCGGTTTTTACGTTGAGCGTTCAGGCTCTGGTCAGTTTTGTTGGGTATCCAGACTCCGGTTATTACGTTGAGCGTTCAGGCTCCGGTCAGTTTCGTTTGGTATCCAGACTCCAATTATTACGTTGAGCGTTCAGGCTCCGGTCAGTTTCATTGGGTATCTAGACTCAGGTTATTACATTGAGCGTTCAGGCTCCAGTCAGTTTCGTTTGGTATCCAGACTTCAGTTATTACGTTGAGCGTTCAGGCTCCGGGCAGTTTCGTTGGGTATCCAGACTTCGGTTTTTACGTTGAGCGTTCAGGCTTCGGTCAGTTTTGTTGGGTATCCAGACTCTGGTTATTAGGTTAAGCGTTCAGGCTCCGGTCAATTTCGTTGGGTATCCAGACTCCGGTTATTATGTTGAGCGTTCAGGCTCCGGTCAGTTTCGTTGGGTATCCAGACTCCGGTTTTTACGTTGAGCGTTCAGGCTCCTGTCAGTTTCGTTGGGTATCCAGAATCCGGTTATTACATTGAGCGTTCAGGCTCCAGTCAGTTTCGTTGGGTATTCAGACTCTGGTTATTACGTTGAGCGTTCAGGCTCTGGTTAGTTTCGTTGGGTATCCAGACTCCGGTTATTACGTTGAGCGTTCAAACTCCGGTCAGTTTCGTTGGGTATCCAGACTCCGGTTATTACGTTAAGCATTCAGGCTCCGGTCAGTTTCGTTGTCTATCCAGACTCCGGTTATTACGTTGAGCGTTCAGGCTCCGGTCAGTTTCGTTGGGTATCCAGACTCAGGTTATTACGTTGAGCGTTCAGGCTCCGGTCAGTTTCGTTGCGTATCCAGACTCCGGTTTTTAAGTTGAGCGTTCAGGCTCCGATCAATTTTGTTGGGTATCCAGACTCCGGTTTTTACGTTGAGCGTTCAGGCTCCGGTCAGTTTTATTGGGTATCCTGACTCCGGTTATTACGTTGAGCGAGCAGACTCTGGTCCGTTTCGTTGGGTATCTAGACTCCGGTTATTACGTTGAGCGTTCAGGCTCTGGTCAGTTTCGTTGGTTATCTAGACTCCGGTTATTACGTTGAGCGTTCAGGATCTGGTCAGTTTCGTTGTGAATCCAGACTTCGGTTATTACGTTGAGCGTTCAGGCTCCGGTCAGTTTCGTTGGGTATCCAGACTCCGGTTATTACGTTGAGCGTTCAGGCTCCGGTCAGTTTCGTTGGGTATCCAGACTCAGGTTATTACGTTGAGCGTTCAGGCTCCGATCAGTTTCGTTTTGTATCCAGACTTCAGTTATTATGTTGAGTGTTCAGGCTCCGGTCAGTTTCGTTGGGTATCCAGACTCTGGTTTTTACGTTGAGCGTTCAGGCTCCGGTCAGTTTTGTTGGGTGTCCAGACTCCGGTTATTACAATGAGCGTTCAGGCTCCGGTCCTTTTCGTTGGGTATCCAGACTTCGGTTATTATGTTGAGGGTTCAGGCTCCGGTCAGTTTCGTTGGGTATCCAGACTCCGGTTATTACGTCAAGCGTTCAAGCTCCGGTCAGTTTCATTGGGTATCCAGACTCTGGTTATTACATTGAGCGTTCAGGCTCCAGTCAGTTTCATTTGGTATCCAGACTTCAGTTATTACGTTGAGCGTCAAGGTTCCGGTCAGTTTCGTTGGGTATCCAGACTCCGGTTATTACGTTGAGCGTTAAGGCTCCGGTCAGTTTCGTTGGGTATCCAGACTCCAATTTTTACGTTCAGCGTTCAGGCTCCGGTCAGTTTTGTTGGGTATCCAGACTTCGGTTATTATGTTGAGGGTTCAGGCTCCGGTCAATTTCGTTGGGTATCCAGACTCTGGTTATTACGTTGAGCGTTCAGGCTCTGGTCAGTTTCGTTGGGTATCCAGACTCCGGTTATTACGTTGAGCGTTCAAACTCCGGTCAGTTTCGTTGGGTATCCAGACTTCGGTTATTACGTTGAGCGTTCAGGCTCTGGTCAGTTTCGTTTGGTATCCAGACTTCAGTTATTACGTTGAGCGTTCAGGCTCCGGTCAGTTTCGTTGGGTATCCAGACTCCGGTTATTACGTTGAGCGTTCAGGCTCCGATCAGTTTCGTAGGGTATCCTGACTCCGGTTATTACATTGAGCGTTCAGGCTCCGGTCAGTTTCGTTTGGTATCCAGACTTCAGTTATTACGTTGAGCGTCCAGGCTCCGGTCAGTTTCGTTGAGTATCCGGACTCCGGTTATTACGTTGAGCGTTAAGGCTCCGGTCAGTTTCGTTGGGTATCCAGACTCTGGTTTTTACGTTGAGCATCCAGGCTCCGGTCAGTTTCGTTGTGTATCCAGACTCCGGTTATTACGTTGAGTGTTCAGGCTCCGGTCAGTTTCGTTGGGTATCCAGACTCCGGTTTTTACGTTGAGCGTTCAGGCTCCGGTCAGTTTTGTTGGGTATCCAGACTTCAGTTATTACGTTGAGCGTTCATGCTCCGGTCAGTTTCATTGGGTATGCAGACTCCGGTTATTACGTTGAGCGTTCAGGCTCCGGTCAGTTTCGTTGGGTATCCAGACTCAGGTTATTACGTTGAGCGTTCAGGCTCCGGTCAGTTTCGTTGGGTATCCAGACTCCGGTTTTTACGTTGAACGTTCAGGCTCCGGTTAGTTTTGTTGGTTATCCAGACTTCTGTTATTACTTTGAGCGTTCAGGTTCCGGTCAGTTTCGTTGGGTATCCAGACTCAGGTTATTACGTTTAGCGTTCAGGCTCCGGTCAGTTTCGTTTGGTATCCAGACTTCAGTTATTACGTTGAGCGTTCAGGTTCCGGTCAGTTTCGTTGGGTATCCAGACTCTGGTTTTTACGTTGAGCGTTCAGGCTCCGGTCAGTTTTGTTGGGTGTCCAGACTCCGGTTATTACAATGAGCGTTCAGGCTCCGGTCATTTTCGTTGAGCATCTAGACTCCAGTTATTATGTTGTGCGTTCAGGCTCTGGTCAGTTTCGTTGAGTATCCAGACTCCGGTTATTACGTTGAGCTTTCAGGCTCCGTTCAGTTTCGTTGGGTATCCAGACTCCAGTTATTACGTTAAGCGTTCAGGCTCCGGTCAGTTTCGTTGTGTATCCAGACTCCAGTTATTACGTTGAGCGTTTAGGCTCTGGTCAGTTTCGTTGGGTATCCAGACTCCGGTTATTACGTTGAGCGTTTAGGCTCTGGTCAGTTTCGTTGGGTATCCAGACTCCGGTTTTTACGTTGAGCGTTCAGGCTCCGGTCAGTTTCGTTGTGTATCCAGACTTCAGTTATTACGTTGAGCGTCCAGGCTCCGGTCAGTTTCGTTGGGTATCCAGACTCCGGTTATTACGTTGAGCGTTAAGGCTCCGGTCAGTTTCGTTGGGTATCCAGACTCTGGTTATTACGTTGAGCATCCAGGCTCCGGTCAGTTTCGTTGTGTATCCAGACTCCGGTTATTACATTGAGCGTTCAGGCTCTGGTCAGTTTCGTTGGGTATCCAGACTTCGGTTTTTACATTGAGCGTTCAGGCTCCGGTCAGTTTTGTTGGTTATCCAGACTTCAGTTATTACGTTGAGCGTTCAGGCTCCGGTCAGTTTCATTGGGTATCCAGACTCTGGTTATTACATTGAGCGTTCAGGCTCCGATCTGTTTTGTTTGGTATCCAGACTCAGGTTATTACGTTGAGCGTTCAGGCTCCGGTCAATTTCGTTTGGTATCCAGACTTCAGTTATTACGTTGAGCGTTCAGGCTCCGATCAGTTTCGTTGGGTATCCAGACTCTGGTTTTTACGTTGAGCGTTCAGGCTCTGGTCAGTTTTTTTGGGTGTCCAGACTCCGGTTATTACAATGAGCGTTCAGGCTCCGGTCATTTTCGTTGAGCATCTAGACTCCAGTTATTATGTTGTGCGTTCAGGCTCCGGTCAGTTTCGTTGAGTATCCAGACTCTGGTTATTACCTTGAGCGTTCAGGCTCCGTTCAGTTTCGTTGGGTATCCAGACTCCGGTTATTACGTTAAGCGTTCAGGCTCCGGTTAGTTTCGTTGTGTATCCAGACTCCGGTTATTAAGTTGAGCGTTCAGGCTCCGGTCAGTTTCGTTGGGTATCCAGACTCCGGTTTTTACGTTGAGCGTTCAGGCTCCGGTCAGTGTTATTGGGTATCCAGACTCCCGTTATTACGTTGAGCAAGCAGACTCCGGTCCGTTTCGTTGGGTATCCAGACTCCGGTTATTACGTTGAGCGTTCAGGCTCCGGTCAGTTTCGTTGGTTATCTAGACTCCGGTTATTACGTTGAGCGTTCAAGCTCTGGTCAGTTTCGTTGTGAATCCAGACTTCGGTTATTACGTTGAGCGTTCAGGCTCCGGTCAGTTTCGTTGGGTATCCAGACTCCGGTTATTACGTTGAGCATTCAGGCTCCGGTCAGTTTCGTTGGGTATCAAGACTCAGGTTATTACGTTGAGCGTTCAGGCTCCGGTCAGTTTCGTTTTGTATCCAGACTTCAGTTATTACGTTAAGTGTTCAGGCTCCGGTCAGTTTCGTTGGGTATCCAGACTCTGGTTTTTACGTTGAGCGTTCAGGCTCCGGTCAGTTTTGTTGGTTATCCAGACTTCAGTTATTACGTTGAGCGTTCAGGCTCCGGTCAGTTTCGTTGGGTATCCAGACTCCGTTTATTACATTGAGCGTTCAGGCTCCGGTCAGTTTCGTTTGGTATCAGGACTTCAGTTATCACATTGAGCGTCCAGGCTCCGGTCAGTTTCGTTGGGTATCCAGACTCCGGTTATTACGTTGAGCGTCTAGGCTCCGGTCAGTTTCGTTGTGTATCTAGACTCTGGTTATTACGTTGAGCGTTCAGGCTCCGGTCAGTTTCGTTGGGTATCCAGACTCCGGTTTTTACGTTGAGCGTTCAGCCTCCGGTCAGTTTTGTTGGTTATCCAGACTTCAGTTATTACGTTGAGCGTTCAGGCTCCGGTCAGTTTCGTTGGGTATCCAGACTCCGGTTATTACGTTGAGCGTTCAGGCTCCGGTCAGTTTCGTTGGGTATCCAGACTCAGGTTATTACGTTTAGCGTTCAGGCTCCGGTCAGTTTCGTTTGGTATCCAGACTTCAGTTATTACGTAGAGCGTTCAGGCTCCGGTCAGTTTTGTTGGGTGTCCAGACTCCGGTTATTACAATGAGCGTTCAGGCTCCGGTCATTTTCGTTGAGCATCCAGACTCCAGTTATTATGTTGTGCGTTCAGGCTCTGGTCAGTTTCGTTGAGTATCCAGACTCCGGTTATTACGTTGAGCGTTCAGGCTCCGTTCAGTTTCGTTGGGTATCCAGACTCCAGTTATTACGTTAAGCGTTCAGGCTCCGGTCAGTTTTGTTGTGTATCCAGACTCCGGTTATTACGTTAAGCGTTCAGGCTCCGGTCAGTTTCGTTGTGTATCCAGACTCCGGTTATTACGTTGAGCGTTCAGGCTCCGGTCAGTTTCGTTGGGTATCCAGACTCCGGTTATTACGTTGAGCGTTTAGGCTCTGGTCAGTTTCGTTGGGTATCCAGACTCCGGTTTTTACGTTGAGCGTTCAGGCTCCGGTCAAGTTCTTTGGGTATCCAGACTCCGGTTATTACGTTGAGCGTTCAGGCTCCGGTCAGTTTCGTTGGGTATCCTGACTCCGGTTATTACATTGAGCGTTCAGGCTCCGGTCAGTTTCGTTTGGTATCCAGACTTCAGTTATTACGTTGAGCGTCCAGGCTCCGGTCAGTTTCGTTGGGTATCCAGACTCCGGTTATTACGTTAAGCGTTATGGCTCCGGTCAGTTTCGTTGGGTATCCAGACTCTGGTTATTACGTTGAGCGTCCAGGCTCCGGTCAGTTTCGTTGTGTATCCAGACTCCGGTTATTACGTTGAGCGTTCAGGCTCCGGTCAGTTTCGTTGGGTATCCAGACTCAGGTTATTACGTTGAGCGTTCAGGCTCCGGTCAGTTTCGTTGGGTATCCAGACTCCGGTTTTTACGTTGAGCGTTCAGGCTCCGGTCAGTTTTGTTGGTTATCCAGACTTCAGTTATTACTTTGAGCGTTCAGGCTCCGGTCAGTTTCGTTGGGTATCCAGACTCCGGTTATTACGTTAAGCGTTCAGGCTCCGGTCAGTTTCGTTGGGTATCCAGACTCAGGTTATTACGTTTAGAGTTCAGGCTCCGGTCAGTTTCGTTTGGTATCCAGACTTCAGTTATTACGTTGAGCGTTCAGGCTCCGGTCAGTTTCGTTGGGTATCCAGACTCCGGTTTTTACGTTGAGCGTTCAGGCTCCGGTCAGTGTTATTGGGTATCCAGACTCCCGTTATTACGTTGAGCAAGCAGACTCCGGTCCGTTTCGTTGGGTATCCAGACTCCGGTTATTACGTTGAGCGTTCAGGCTCCGGTCAGTTTCGTTGGTTATCTAGACTCCGGTTATTACGTTGAGCGTTCAAGCTCTGGTCAGTTTCGTTGTGAATCCAGACTTCGGTTATTACGTTGAGCGTTCAGGCTCCGGTCAGTTTCGTTGGGTATCCAGACTCCGGTTATTACGTTGAGCATTCAGGCTCCGGTCAGTTTCGTTGGGTATCAAGACTCAGGTTATTACGTTGAGCGTTCAGGCTCCGGTCAGTTTCGTTTTGTATCCAGACTTCAGTTATTACGTTAAGTGTTCAGGCTCCGGTCAGTTTCGTTGGGTATCCAGACTCTGGTTTTTACGTTGAGCGTTCAGGCTCCGGTCAGTTTTGTTGGTTATCCAGACTTCAGTTATTACGTTGAGCGTTCAGGCTCCGGTCAGTTTCGTTGGGTATCCAGACTCCGTTTATTACATTGAGCGTTCAGGCTCCGGTCAGTTTCGTTTGGTATCAGGACTTCAGTTATCACATTGAGCGTCCAGGCTCCGGTCAGTTTCGTTGGGTATCCAGACTCCGGTTATTACGTTGAGCGTCTAGGCTCCGGTCAGTTTCGTTGTGTATCTAGACTCTGGTTATTACGTTGAGCGTTCAGGCTCCGGTCAGTTTCGTTGGGTATCCAGACTCCGGTTTTTACGTTGAGCGTTCAGCCTCCGGTCAGTTTTGTTGGTTATCCAGACTTCAGTTATTACGTTGAGCGTTCAGGCTCCGGTCAGTTTCGTTGGGTATCCAGACTCCGGTTATTACGTTGAGCGTTCAGGCTCCGGTCAGTTTCGTTGGGTATCCAGACTCAGGTTATTACGTTTAGCGTTCAGGCTCCGGTCAGTTTCGTTTGGTATCCAGACTTCAGTTATTACGTAGAGCGTTCAGGCTCCGGTCAGTTTTGTTGGGTGTCCAGACTCCGGTTATTACAATGAGCGTTCAGGCTCCGGTCATTTTCGTTGAGCATCCAGACTCCAGTTATTATGTTGTGCGTTCAGGCTCTGGTCAGTTTCGTTGAGTATCCAGACTCCGGTTATTACGTTGAGCGTTCAGGCTCCGTTCAGTTTCGTTGGGTATCCAGACTCCAGTTATTACGTTAAGCGTTCAGGCTCCGGTCAGTTTTGTTGTGTATCCAGACTCCGGTTATTACGTTAAGCGTTCAGGCTCCGGTCAGTTTCGTTGTGTATCCAGACTCCGGTTATTACGTTGAGCGTTCAGGCTCCGGTCAGTTTCGTTGGGTATCCAGACTCCGGTTATTACGTTGAGCGTTTAGGCTCTGGTCAGTTTCGTTGGGTATCCAGACTCCGGTTTTTACGTTGAGCGTTCAGGCTCCGGTCAAGTTCTTTGGGTATCCAGACTCCGGTTATTACGTTGAGCGTTCAGGCTCCGGTCAGTTTCGTTGGGTATCCTGACTCCGGTTATTACATTGAGCGTTCAGGCTCCGGTCAGTTTCGTTTGGTATCCAGACTTCAGTTATTACGTTGAGCGTCCAGGCTCCGGTCAGTTTCGTTGGGTATCCAGACTCCGGTTATTACGTTAAGCGTTATGGCTCCGGTCAGTTTCGTTGGGTATCCAGACTCTGGTTATTACGTTGAGCGTCCAGGCTCCGGTCAGTTTCGTTGTGTATCCAGACTCCGGTTATTACGTTGAGCGTTCAGGCTCCGGTCAGTTTCGTTGGGTATCCAGACTCAGGTTATTACGTTGAGCGTTCAGGCTCCGGTCAGTTTCGTTGGGTATCCAGACTCCGGTTTTTACGTTGAGCGTTCAGGCTCCGGTCAGTTTTGTTGGTTATCCAGACTTCAGTTATTACTTTGAGCGTTCAGGCTCCGGTCAGTTTCGTTGGGTATCCAGACTCCGGTTATTACGTTAAGCGTTCAGGCTCCGGTCAGTTTCGTTGGGTATCCAGACTCAGGTTATTACGTTTAGAGTTCAGGCTCCGGTCAGTTTCGTTTGGTATCCAGACTTCAGTTATTACGTTGAGCGTTCAGGCTCCGGTCAGTTTCGTTGGGTATCCAGACTCTGGTTTTTACGTTGAGCGTTCAGGCTCCGGTCAGTTTTGTTGGTTATCCAGACTTCAGTTATTACGTTGAGCGTTCAGGCTCCGGTCAGTTTCGTTGGGTATCCAGACTCCGTTTATTACATTGAGCGTTCAGGCTCCGGTCAGTTTCGTTTGGTATCAGGTCTTCAGTTATCACATTGAGCGTCCAGGCTCCGGTCAGTTTCGTTGGGTATCCAGACTCCGGTTATTACGTTGAGCGTCTAGGCTCCGGTCAGTTTCGTTGTGTATCTAGACTCTGGTTATTACGTTGAGCGTTCAGGCTCCGGTCAGTTTCGTTGGGTATCCAGACTCCGGTTTTTACGTTGAGCGTTCAGCCTCCGGTCAGTTTTGTTGGTTATCCAGACTTCAGTTATTACGTTGAGCGTTCAGGCTCCGGTCAGTTTCGTTGGGTATCCAGACTCCGGTTATTACGTTGAGCGTTCAGGCTCCGGTCAGTTTCGTTGGGTATCCAGACTCAGGTTATTACGTTTAGCGTTCAGGCTCCGGTCAGTTTCGTTTGGTATCCAGACTTCAGTTATTACGTAGAGCGTTCAGGCTCCGGTCAGTTTCGTTGGGTATCCAGACTCTGGTTTTTACGTTGAGCGTTCAGGCTCCGGTCAGTTTTGTTGGGTGTCCAGACTCCGGTTATTACAATGAGCGTTCAGGCTCCGGTCATTTTCGTTGAGCATCCAGACTCCAGTTATTATGTTGTGCGTTCAGGCTCTGGTCAGTTTCGTTGAGTATCCAGACTCCGGTTATTACGTTGAGCGTTCAGGCTCCGTTCAGTTTCGTTGGGTATCCAGACTCCAGTTATTACGTTAAGCGTTCAGGCTCCGGTCAGTTTTGTTGTGTATCCAGACTCCGGTTATTACGTTAAGCGTTCAGGCTCCGGTCAGTTTCGTTGTGTATCCAGACTCCGGTTATTACGTTGAGCGTTCAGGCTCCGGTCAGTTTCGTTGGGTATCCAGACTCCGGTTATTACGTTGAGCGTTTAGGCTCTGGTCAGTTTCGTTGGGTATCCAGACTCCGGTTTTTACGTTGAGCGTTCAGGCTCCGGTCAAGTTCTTTGGGTATCCAGACTCCGGTTATTACGTTGAGCGTTCAGGCTCCGGTCAGTTTCGTTGGGTATCCTGACTCCGGTTATTACATTGAGCGTTCAGGCTCCGGTCAGTTTCGTTTGGTATCCAGACTTCAGTTATTACGTTGAGCGTCCAGGCTCCGGTCAGTTTCGTTGGGTATCCAGACTCCGGTTATTACGTTAAGCGTTATGGCTCCGGTCAGTTTCGTTGGGTATCCAGACTCTGGTTATTACGTTGAGCGTCCAGGCTCCGGTCAGTTTCGTTGTGTATCCAGACTCCGGTTATTACGTTGAGCGTTCAGGCTCCGGTCAGTTTCGTTGGGTATCCAGACTCAGGTTATTACGTTGAGCGTTCAGGCTCCGGTCAGTTTCGTTGGGTATCCAGACTCCGGTTTTTACGTTGAGCGTTCAGGCTCCGGTCAGTTTTGTTGGTTATCCAGACTTCAGTTATTACTTTGAGCGTTCAGGCTCCGGTCAGTTTCGTTGGGTATCCAGACTCCGGTTATTACGTTAAGCGTTCAGGCTCCGGTCAGTTTCGTTGGGTATTCAGACTCAGGTTATTACGTTTAGAGTTCAGGCTCCGGTCAGTTTCGTTTGGTATCCAGACTTCAGTTATTACGTTGAGCGTTCAGGCTCCGGTCAGTTTCGTTGGGTATCCAGACTCAGGTTTTTACGTTGAGCGTTCAGGCTCCGGTCAGTTTTGTTGGTTGTCCAGACTCCGGTTATTACAATGAGCGTTCAGGCTCCGGTCATTTTCGTTGAGCATCTAGACTCCGGTTATTATGTTGTGCGTTCAGGCTCTGGTCAGTTTCGTTGAGTATCCAGACTCCGGTTATTTTGTTGAGCGTTCAAGCTCCGTTCAGTTTCGTTGGGTATCCAGACTCCAGTTATTACGTTAAGCGTTCAGGCTCCGGTCAGTATCGTTGTGTATCCAGACTCCGGTTATTACGTTGAGCGTTCAGGCTCCGGTCAGTTTCGTTGGGTATCCAGACTCCGGTTATTACGTTGAGCGTTTAGGCTCTGGTCAGTTTCGTTGGGTATCCAGACTCCGGTTTTTACGTTGAGCGTTCAGGCTCCGGTCAGTTTCGTTGGGTATCCAGACTCCGGTTATTACGTTGAGCGTTCAGGCTCCGGTCAGTTTCGTTGGGTATCCTGACTCCGGTTATTACATTGAGCGTTCAGGCTCCGGTCAGTTTCGTTTGGTATCCAGACTTCAGTTATTACGTTGAGCGTCCAGGCTCCGGTCAGTTTCGTTGAGTATCCGGACTCCGGTTATTACGTTGAGCGTTAAGGCTCCGGTCAGTTTCGTTGGGTATCCAGACTCTGGTTATTACATTGAGCGTCCAGGCTCCGGTCAGTTTCGTTGTGTATCCAGACTCCGGTTATTACGTTGAGTGTTCAGGCTCCGGTCAGTTTCGTTGGGTATCCAGACCCCGGTTTTTACGTTGAGTGTTCAGGCTCCGGTCAGTTTTGTTGGGTATCCAGACTTCAGTTATTACGTTGAGCGTTCAGGCTCCGGTCAGTTTCATTGGGTATCCAGACTCCGGTTATTACGTTGAGCGTTCAGGCTCCGGTCAGTTTCATTGGGTATCCAGACTCAGGTTATTACGTTGAGCGTTCAGGCTCCGGTCAGTTTCGTTGGGTATCTAGACTCAGGTTATTACGTTTAGCGTTCAGGCTCCGGTCAGTTTCGTTTGGTATCCAGACTTTAGTTATTACGTTGAGCGTTCAGGCTCCGGTCAGTTTCGTTGGGTATCCAGACTCTGGTTTTTATGTTGAGCGTTCAGGCTCCGGTCAGTTTTGTTGGGTGTCCAGACTCCGGTTATTACAATGAGCGTTCAGGCTCCGGTCATTTTCGTTGAGCATCTAGACTCCAGTTATTATGTTGTGCGTTCAGGCTCTGGTCAGTTTCGTTGAGTATCCAGACTCCGATTATTACGTTGAGCGTTCAGGCTCCGTTCAGTTTCATTGGGTATCCAGACTCCAGTTATTACGTTAAGCGTTCAGGCTCCGGTCAGTTTCTTTGTGTATCCAGACTCCGGTTATTACGTTGAGCGTTTAGGCTCCGGTCAGTTTCGTTGGGTATCCAGACTCCGGTTATTACGTTGAGCGTTTAGGCTCTGGTCAGTTTCGTTGGGTATCCAGACTTCGGTTTTTACGTTGAGCGTTCAGGCTCCGGTCAGTTTCGTTGTGTATCCAGACTTTAGTTATTACGTTGAGCGTCCAGGCTCCGGTCAGTTTCGTTGGGTATCCAGACTCCGGTTATTACGTTGAGCGTTAAGGCTCCGGTCAGTTAAGTTGGGTATCCAGACTCTGGTTATTACGTTGAGCGTCCAGGCTCCGGTCAGTTTCGTTGTGTATCCAGACACCGGTTATTACATTGAGCGTTCAGGCTCCGGTCAGTTTCGTTGGGTATCCAGACTTTGGTTTTTACGTTGAGCGTTCAGGCTCCGGTCAGTTTTGTTGGTTATCCAGACTTCAGTTATTACGTTGAGCGTTCAGGCTCCGGTCAGTTTCATTGGGTATCCAGACTCTGGTTATTACGTTGAGCGTTCAGGCTCCGGTCAGTTTCGTTTGGTATCCAGACTCAGGTTATTACGTTGTGCGTTCAGGCTCCGGTCAGTTTCGTTTGGTATCCAGACTTCAGTTATTACGTTGAGCATTCAGGCTCCGATCAGTTTCGTTGGGTATCCAGACTCTGGTTTTTACGTTGAGCGTTCAGGCTCCGGTCAGTTTTTTTGGGTGTCCAGACTCCGGTTATTACAATGAGCGTTCCGGCTCCGGTTATCTTCGTTGAGCATCTAGACTCCAGTTATTATGTTGTGCGTTCAGGCTCCGGTCAGTTTCGTTGAGTATCCAGACTCCGGTTATTACGTTGAGCGTTCAGGCTCCGTTCAGTTTCGTTGGGTATCCAGACTCCGGTTATTACGTTAAGCGTTCAGGCTTCAGTTAGTTTCGTTGTGTATCCAGACTCCGGTTATTAAGTTGAGCGTTCAGGCTCCGGTCAGTTTCGTTGGGTATCCAGACTCCGGTTATTACGTTGAGCGTTCAGGCTTCGGTCAGTTTCGTTGGGTATCCAGACTCCGGTTTTTATGTTGAGCGTTAAGGCTCCGGTCAGTTTCGTTTTGTATCCAGACTCCGGTTATTACGTTGAGCGTTCAGGCTCCGGTCAGTTTCGTTGGGTATCCAGACTTCGGTTATTACGTTAAGCGTTCAGGCTCCGGTCAGTTTCGTTGGGTATCCAGACTCTGGTTATTACATTGAGCGTTCAGGCTCCGGTCAGTTTCGTTGGGTGTCCAGACTTCAGTTATTACGTTGAGCATCCAGGCTCCGGTCAGTTTCGTTGGGTATCCAGACTCTGGTTATTACGTTGAGCGTTAAGGCTCCGGTCAGTTTCGTTGGGTATCCAGACTCCGGTTATTACGTTGAGCGTCCAGGCTCCGGTCAGTTTCGTTGTGTATCTAGACTCCGGTTATTACGTTGAGCGTCCAGGCTCCGGTCAGTTTCGTTGTGTATCCAGACTCCGGTTATTACGTTGAGCGTTCAGGCTCCGGTCAGTTTCGTTGGGTATCCAGACTCCGGTTTTTACATTGAGCGTTCAGGCTCCGGTCAGTTTTTTTGGGTATCCAGACTTCAGTTATTACGTTGAGTGTTCAGGCTCCGGTCAGTTTCGTTGGGTATCCAGACTCCGGTTATTACGTTGAGTGTTCGGGCTCTGGTCAGTTTCGTTGGGTATCCACACTCAGGTTATTACGTTGAGCGTTCAGGCTCCGGTCAGTTTCGTTTGGTATCCAGACTTTGGTTATTACGTTGAGCGTTCAGGCTCCGATCAGTTTCGTTGGGTATCCAGACACTGGTTTTTACGTTGAGCGTTCAGGCTCCAGTCAGCTTTGTTGGGTGTCCAGACTCCGGTTATTACAATGAGCGCTCAGGCTCCGGTCATTTTCGTTGAGTATCTAGACTCCAGTTATTATGTTGTGCGTTCAGGCTCCGGTCAGTTTCGTTGAGTATCCAGACTCCAGTTATTACGTTAAGCGTTCAGGCTCCGTTTAGTTTCGTTGGGTATCCAGACTCCGGTTTTTACGTTAAGCGTTCAGGCTCCGGTCAGTTTCGTTGTGTATCCAGACTCTAGTTATTACGTTGAGCGTTCAGGCTCCGGTCAGTTTTGTTGGGTATCCAGACTCCGGTTATTACGTTGAGCGTTCAAGCTCCGGTCAGTTTCGTTTTGTATCCAGACTCCGGTTATTACGTTGAGCGTTCAGGCTCCGGTCAGTTTTGTTAGGTATCCAGACTCAGGTTATTACGTTGAGCGTTCAGGCTCCGGTCAGTTTCGTTGGATATCCAGACTCCGGTTATTACGTTGAGCGTTCAGGCTCCGGTCAGTTTCGTTGGGTATCCAGACTCCGGTTATTACGTTGAGCGTTCAGGCTCCGGTCAGTTTCGTTGGGTATCCAAACTTCGGTTATTACGTTGAGCGTTCAGGCTCCGGTCAGTTTTGTTGGGTATCTAAACTCCGGTTTTTACGTTGAGCGTTCAGGCTCCGGTCAGTTTCGTTGGGTATCCAGACTCCGGTTATTACGTTGAGCGTTCAGGCTCCGGTCAGTTTCGTTGGGTATCCAAACTCTGGTTATTACGTTGACCGTTCAGGCTCCGGTCAGTTTCGTTTGGTATCCAGACTTCAGTTATTACGTTGAGCGTTCAGGCTCCGATCAGTTTCGTTGGGTATCCAGACTCTGGTTTTTACATTGAGCGATCAGGCTCCGGTCATTTTTTTTGGGTGTCCAGACTCCGGTTATTACAATGAGCGTTCAGGCTCCGGTCATTTTCGTTGAGCATCTAGACTCCAGTTCTTATGTTGTGCGTTCAGGCTCCGGTCAGTTTCGTTGAGTATCCAGACTCCGGTTATTACGTTGAGCGTTCAGGCTCCGTTCAGTTTCGTTGGGTATCCAGACTCCGGTTATTACGTTAAGCGTTCAGGCTCCGGTTAGTTTCGTTGTGTATCCAGACTCCGGTTATTAAGTTGAGCGTTCAGGCTCCGGTCAGTTTCGTTGGGTATCCAGACTCCGGTTATTACGTTGAGCGTTCAGGCTTCGGTCAGTTTCGTTGGGTATCCAGACTCCGGTTTTTATGTTGAGCGTTAAGGCTCCGGTCAGTTTCGTTTTGTATCCAGACTCCGGTTATTACGTTGAGCGTTCAGGCTCCGGTCAGTTTCGTTGGGTATCCAGACTTCGGTTATTACGTTAAGCATTCAGGCTCCGGTCAGTTTCGTTGGGTATCCAGACTCTGGTTATTACATTGAGCGTTCAGGCTCCGGTCAGTTTCGTTGGGTGTCCAAACTTCAGTTATTACGTTGAGCATCCAGGCTCCGGTCAGTTTCGTTGGGTAAACAGACTCGAGTTATTACGTTGAGCGTTAAGGCTCCGGTCAGTTTCGTTGGGTATCCAGCTCCGGTTATTACGTTGAGCGTCCAGGCCCGGTCAGTTTCGTTGTGTATCTAGACTCCGGTTATTACGTTGAGCGTCCAGGCTCCGGTCATGTTCGTTGTGTATCCCGACTCCGATTATTACGTTGAGCGTTCAGGCTCCGGTCAGTTTCGTTGGGTATCCAAACTCCGGTTATTACGTTGAGCGTTCGGGCTCCGGTCAGTTTCGTCGGGTATCCAGACTCAGGTTATTACGTTGAGCGTTCAGGCTCCGGTCAGTTTCGTTTGGTATCCAGACTTCGGTTATTACGTTGAGCGTTAAGGCTCCGGTCAGTTTCGTTGTGTATCCAGACTCCGGTTATTACGTTGAGCGTTCAGGCTCCGGTCAGTTTTGTTGGGTATCCAGACTCCGGTTTTTACGTTGAGCGTTCAAGCTCCGGTCAGTTTTGTTGGGTATCCAGACTTCAGTTATTACGTTGAGCGTTCAGGCTCCGGTCAGTTTCGTTGGGTATCCAGACTCCGGTTATTACGTTGAGCGTTCAGGCTCCTGTAACACCCCCTTTCTATACCCCCAAATTAATCAAATAAATCATTTAGGCACTTAGAAAATTTATTTCATCAGAGTTTAATTAAAACATGGTATATAAGAGGCGCATCACATTATCATGAGATTAAACACATATGATACCTGCTCTTTATAGATATGCAACAATGGGTAACCCACATCTCAATATTTAGAATAAAGCGGAAACATCCAAATATTGAATTGATCTCATTCATAAAAGTATACACAACCATCAGTTAATTCATGCTTTACAACATATCCACAGCAGATACATACACATATGTATCACAAAAGAATCAAAACAAATGTAACTCCAAAAGAGTCAAAGGCTTCCTAACTACCCAGATGTTACATATCAGAGCCATTGACCAAAAAGAATGAAGACATCGCTTCACAAAAAGAACCTCCAGCTTCCTACTCTGCAATGCCTCATAGAGCATTATAAAACAGCAGAAGGGTGAGAAACAACCTCATAACAGTTAATGCATAAAATTGTATATATGCATAACTCCATAATTATACAAGTTATACTCAAATTATGTTCTCACCATATTAAGCATATACAAATAATCATGTCTCTACACATACACATGAACATTCACTACATTTCCTCCAAACAAATCACATATAACATACACAGTTATATTCACACAACCAATGCATCATACACAGATGACTCATGCAACTCATAGAGACCGACACACGACCCTATGCAGATGCAAATGCGGTACCGACTCATTCAACAAATTCCCTAAGGAATCGAGTATTCAGCAGACCCTCCACGGGATCAAGTACTCAGCAGATTCTCCACGGAATCAAATATTCATCAGATTCTCCACGGAATCGAATATTCAGCAGATCCTCCACGGGATCAAGTACTCAGCAGATTCTCCACGGAATCAAATACTCTAACCAATCCTCCACGGGATTACATGTTATGACCGATTCTCCGAGGAATCACACAATGCAACCGATTCTCCAAGGAATCAAATATAACCATCGTATCATACGAGGTTCTGCAAATCCTCCACGGGATCAATCACAAAAATGCACACTATGTTCACAAACATACTTATTGCATTTATCACATACATCACATATATTCATTATGCATTCACATTATACACCATTCCACACATGGTTTACACACATATCAGCCTATCAATGCGTTTCTATTCAATTCGAGCAAATACACAAGATTATCAAATATTCAAGATTTATCGTTTACTCTACAATCTAGGATTCACGCCTTTCGGCCACCCACAGTACGACATGTCAAACAGTTCACACATCAATCACTCATATAGGCATTAATCATAATTGAATCAACCAAACATCATAACATGAACAAACAGCAAGACAAAATAACACTGCCAGGTTCGCCAACCTTCGCCTGGCGAAGCCACGCAGCGAATGCTCGCCGACCTTCGCCTAGCGAACTTCCCAGCGAAGTCCACTGGGAGTAATTCTGGAATTACTCGCTGAGGCTCGCTACCTACTCGCCTGGCGAACTTGCCAGCGAATACAGGGTATTAGCTTCTGACTTGCTTCGCTACAGCTCGCTGGGCTTCGCCTGGCGAAGCTTCGCCGCCTTTCGCCTGGCGAACTTGCGAAGACAGAACTTCCATGGCTGTCTCAAAGCCCAAACTCCACACAACCGACCGATTAAATCCAAACCAGTCACAGTAGCACAACCCAAACATCACCCGACTAAACTACATCGTCTAATTCGAGTTCTAACCGATTAAAACCTCATTCTACTCACAAAACCAACTTCTAACCTAAGTGGAAGAAGAGTAGAAACTCTACAAATTCCACAAACATACACATACAATCATATACATTAAAGAGATGATGGAGTTTCACACCCTTACCGATCGATTGCAAGCTTTGGTGATGACTCCTTGATGATTCTAGGTTTTCCTCTCCACTTTCTCTTCTCTTTCCCTTCTCCTCTTTTCTTTCTCTTGCTTTTCTTCTTATGTTACTATCTTCTTCCTTTTTCCTCTCTTATTCTATTTCTATCTCTATTTCTTTCCTCTCAAATTCTTTCCAACACTTATCAATCAATTCTCACACTAAAGTGCTAAATGACTAAAATGCCCTTTTTACTCTAATTCCCCGAAAACTCTCTGATTCGGTAAAAATAGATAAAATAAGCAAAACACCACATAGCAATATATAATTTCTCAATTTAAAACAAACATCGATTAAATAAATTAAAAGACTCAACAATTAATGGGAATTCAGAATCGGGGCGTCACAGCTCCGGTCAGTTTCGTTGGGTATCCAGACTCAGGTTATTACGTTGAGCGTTCAGGCTCCGGTCAGTTTCGTTTGGTATCCAGACTTCAGTTATTACGTTGAGCGTTCAGGCTCCGATCAGTTTCGTTGGGTATCCAGACTCTGGTTTTTACGTTGAGCGTTCAGGCTCCGGTCAGTTTTGTTGGGTGTCCAGACTCTAGTTATTACAATGAGCGTTCAGGCTCCGGTCATTTTCATTGAGCATCTAGACTCCAGTTATTATGTTGTGCGTTCAGGCTCCCGTTAGTTTCGTTGAGTATCCAGACTCCGGTTATTATGTTGAGCGTTCAGGCTCCGTTCAGTTTCGTTGGGTATCCAGACTCCGGTTATTACGTTAAGCGTTCAGGCTCCGGTCAGTTTCGTTGTGTATCCAGACTCCGGTTATTACGTTGAGCGTTCAGGCTCCGGTCAGTTTCGTTGGGTATCCAGACTCCGGTTATTACGTTGAGCGTTCAGGCTCCGGTCAGTTTCGTTGGGTATCTAGACTCCGGTTTTTACGTTGAGCGTTCAGGCTCCGGTCAATTTCGTTGGGTATCCAGACTCCGGTTATTACGTTGAGCGTTCAGGCTCCGGTCAGTTTCGTTGGGTATCCAGACTCCGGTTATTACGTTGAGCATTCAGGCTCCGGTCAGTTTCGTTGGGTATCCAGACTCCGGTTTTTACATTGAGCGTTCAGGCTCCGGTATGTTTTGTTGGGTATCCAGACTTCAGTTATTACATTGAGCGTTCAGGCTCCGGTCAGTTTCGTTGGGTATCCAGACTCCGGTTATTACGTTGAGTGTTCGGGCTCTGGTCAGTTTCGTTGGGTATCCACACTCAGGTTATTACGTTGAGCGTTCAGGCTCCGGTCAGTTTCGTTTGGTATCCAAACTTTGGTTATTACGTTGAGCGTTCAGGTTCCGATCAGTTTCGTTGGGTATCCAGACTCTGGTTTTTATGTTGAGCGTTCAGGCTCCAGTCAGCTTTGTTGGGTGTCCAGACTCCGGTTATTACAATGAGCGCTCTGGCTCCGGTCATTTTCGTTGAGTATCTAGACTCCAGTTACTATGTTGTGCGTTCAGGCTCCGGTCAGTTTCGTTGAGTATCCAGACTCCAGTTATTACGTTAAGCGTTCAGGCTCCGTTCAGTTTCGTTGGGTATCCAGACTCCGGTTATTACGTTAAGCGTTCAGGCTCCGGTCAGTTTCGTTGTGTATCCAGACTCTAGTTATTACGTTGAGCGTTCAGGCTCCGGTCAGTTTCGTTGGGTATCCAGACTCCGGTTATTACGTTGAGCGTTCAAGCTCCGGTCAGTTTCGTTGGGTATCCAGACTCCGGTTTTTACGTTGAGCGTTCAGGCTCCGGTCAGTTTCGTTGGGTATCCAAACTCCGGTTATTACGTTGAGCGTTCAGGCTCCGGTCAGTTTCGTTGGGTATCCAGACTCCGGTTATTACGTTGAGCGTTCAGGCTCCGGTCAGTTTCGTCGGGTATCCAGACTCAGGTTATTACGTTGAGCGTTCAGGCTCCGGTCAGTTTCGTTTGGTATCCAGACTTCGATTATTACGTTGAGCGTTAAGGCTCCGGTCAGTTTCGTTGTGTATCCAGACTCCGGTTATTACGTTGAGCGTTCAGGCTCCGGTCAGTTTTGTTGGGTATCCAGACTTCGGTTTTTACGTTGAGCGTTCAAGCTCCGGTCAGTTTCGTTGGGTATCCAGACTTCAGTTATTACGTTGAGCGTTCAGGCTCCGGTCAGTTTCGTTGGGTATCCAGACTCCGGTTATTACGTTGAAAGTTCAGGCTCCGGTCAGTTTCGTTTGGTATCCAGACTCAGGTTATTACGTTGAGCGTTCAGGCTCCGGTCAGTTTCGTTTGGTATCCAGACTTCAGTTATTAGGTTGAGCGTTCAGGCTCCGATCAGTTTCGTTGGGTATCCAGACTCTGGTTTTTACGTTGAGCGTTCAGGCTCCGGTCAGTTTTGTTGGGTGTCCAGACTCTGGTTATTACAATGAGCGTTCAGGCTCCGGTCATTTTCGTTGAGCATCTAGACTCCAGTTATTATGTTGTGCGTTCAGGCTCCGGTTAGTTTCGTTGAGTATCCAGACTCCGGTTATTACGTTGAGCGTTCAGGCTCCGTTCAGTTTCGTTGGGTATCCAGACTCCGGTTATTACGTTAAGCGTTCAGGCTCCGGTCAGTTTCGTTGTGTATCCAGACTCTAGTTATTACGTTGAGCGTTCAGGCTCCGGTCAGTTTCGTTGGGTATCCAGACTCCGGTTATTACGTTGAGCGTTCAAGCTCCGGTCAGTTTCGTTGGGTATCCAGACTCCGGTTTTTACGTTGAGCGTTCAGGCTCCGGTCAGTTTCGTTGGGTATCCAAACTCCGGTTATTACGTTGAGCATTCAGGCTCCGGTCAGTTTCGTTGGGTATCCAGACTCCGGTTATTACGTTGAGCGTTCAGGCTCCGGTCAGTTTCGTCGGGTATCCAGACTCAGGTTATTACGTTGAGCGTTCAGGCTCCGGTCAGTTTCGTTTGGTATCCAGACTTCGGTTATTACGTTGAGCGTTAAGGCTCCGGTCAGTTTCGTTGTGTATCCAGACTCCGGTTATTACGTTGAGCGTTCAGGCTCCGGTCAGTTTTGTTGGGTATCCAGACTCCGGTTTTTACGTTGAGCGTTCAAGCTCCGGTCAGTTTTGTTGGGTATCCAGACTTCAGTTATTACGTTGAGCGTTCAGGCTCCGGTCAGTTTCGTTGGGTATCCAGACTCCGGTTATTACGTTGAGCGTTCAGGCTCCGGTCAGTTTCGTTGGGTATCCAGACTCAGGTTATTACGTTGAGCGTTCAGGCTCCGGTCAGTTTCGTTTGGTATCCAGACTTCAGTTATTACGTTGAGCGTTCAGGCTCCGATCAGTTTCGTTGGGTATCCAGACTCTGGTTTTTACGTTGAGCGTTCAGGCTCCGGTCAGTTTTGTTGGGTGTCCAGACTCTGGTTATTACAATGAGCGTTCAGGCTCCGGTCATTTTCGTTGAGCATCTAGACTCCAGTTATTATGTTGTGCGTTCAGGCTCCGGTTAGTTTCGTTGAGTATCCAGACTCCGGTTATTACGTTGAGCGTTCAGGCTCCGTTCAGTTTCGTTGGGTATCCAGACTCCGGTTATTACGTTAAGCGTTCAGGCTCCGGTCAGTTTCGTTGTGTATCCAGACTCCGGTTATTACGTTGAGCGTTCAGGCTCCGGTCAGTTTCGTTGGGTATCCAGACTCCGGTTTTTACGTTGAGCGTTCAGGCTCCGGTCAGTTTCGTTGGGTATCCAGACTCCGGTTATTACGTTGAGCGTTCAGGCTCCGGTCAATTTCGTTGGGTATCCAGACTCCGGTTATTACGTTGAGCATTCAGGCTCCAGTCAGTTTCGTTGGATATCCAGACTCAGGTAATTACGTTGAGCGTTCAGGCTCTGGTCAGTTTCGTTTGGCATCCAGACTTCAGTTATTACGTTGAGCGTTCAGGCTCCGATCAGTTTCGTTGGGTATCCAGACTCCGGTTATTACGTTGAGCGTTCAGGCTCCGTTCAGTTTTGTTGGGTATCTAGACTCCGGTTATTACGTTAAGCGTTCAGGCTCCGGTCAGTTTCGTTGGGTATCCAGACTCCGGTTATTACGTTGAGCGTTCAGGCTCCGGTCAGTTTCGTTGTGTATCCAGACTCCGGTTATTACGTTGAGCGTTCAGGCTCCGTTCAGTTTTGTTGGGTATCCAGACTCCGGTTTTTACGTTGAGCGTTCAGGCTCCGGTCAGTTTTGTTGGGTATCCAGACTTCAGTTATTACGTTAAGCGTTCAGGCTCCGGTCAGTTTTGTTGGGTATCCAGACTCCGGTTATTACGTTGTGCATTCAGGCTCTGGTCAGTTTGGTTGGGTATCCACACTCAGGTTATTACGTTGATCGTTCAGGCTCCGGTCAGTTTCGTTTGGTATCCAGACTTTAGTTATTACGTTGAGCGTTCAGGCTCCGATCAGTTTTGTTGGGTATCCAGACTCTGGTTATTACAATGAGCGTTCAGGCTCCGGTCATTTTCGTTGAGCATCTAGACTCCAGTTATTATGTTGTGCGTTCAGGCTCCGGTCAGTTTCGTTGAGTATCCAGACTCCGGTTATTACGTTGAGCGTTCAGGCTCCGTTCAGTTTCGTTGGGTATCCAGACTCCGGTTATTACGTTAAGCGTTCAGGCTCCGGTCAGTTTCGTTGTGTATCCAGACTCCGGTTATTACGTTGAGCGTTCAGGCTCCGGTCAGTTTCGTTGGGTATCCAGACTCTGGTTATTACGTTGAGCGTTCAGGCTCCGGTCAGTTTCGTTTGGTATCCAGACTCCGGTTTTTACGTTGAGCGTTCAGGCTCCGGTCAGTTTCGTTGGGTATCCAGACTCTGGTTTTTACGTTGAGCGTTCAGGCTCCGGTCAGTTTCGTTGGGTATCCAGACTCTGGTTTTTACGTTGAGCGTTCAGGCTCCGGTCAGTTTTGTTGGGTGTCCAGACTCTGGTTATTACAATGAGCGTTCAGGCTCCGGTCATTTTCGTTGAGCATCTAGACTCCAGTTATTATGTTGTGCGTTCAGGCTCCCGTTAGTTTCGTTGAGTATCCAGACTCCGGTTATTACGTTGAGCGTTCAGGCTCCGTTCAGTTTCGTTGGGTATCCAGACTCCGGTTATTACGTTAAGCGTTCAGGCTCCGGTCAGTTTCGTTGTGTATCCAGACTCCGGTTATTACGTTGAGCGTTCAGGCTCCGGTCAGTTTCGTTGGGTATCCAGACTCCGGTTATTACGTTGAGCGTTCAGGCTCCGGTCAGTTTCGTTGGGAATCTAGACTCCGGTTTTTACGTTGAGCGTTCAGGCTCCGGTCAATTTCGTTGGGTATCCAGACTCCGGTTATTACGTTGAGCGTTCAGGCTCCGGTCAGTTTCGTTGGGTATCCAGACTCCGGTTATTACATTGAGCGTTCAGGCTCCGGTCAGTTTCGTTGGGTATCCAGACTCCGGTTTTTACATTGAGCGTTCAGGCTCCGGTATGTTTTGTTGGGTATCCAGACTCCGGTTATTACGTTGAGTGTTCGGGCTCTGGTCAGTTTCGTTGGGTATCCACACTCAGGTTATTACGTTGAGCGTTCAGGCTCCGGTCAGTTTCGTTTGGTATCCAGACTTTGGTTATTACGTTGAGCGTTCAGGCTCCGATCAGTTTCGTTGGGTATCCAGACTCTGGTTTTTATGTTGAGCGTTCAGGCTCCAGTCAGCTTTGTTGGGTGTCCAGACTCCGGTTATTACAATGAGCGCTCAGGCTCCGGTCATTTTCGTTGAGTATCTAGACTCCAGTTATTATGTTGTGCGTTCAGGCTCCGGTCAGTTTCGTTGAGTATCCAGACTCCAGTTATTACGTTAAGCGTTCAGGCTCCGTTCAGTTTCGTTGGGTATCCAGACTCCGGTTATTACGTTAAGCGTTCAGGCTCTGGTCAGTTTCGTTGTGTATCCAGACTCTAGTTATTACGTTGAGCGTTCAGGCTCCGGTCAGTTTCGTTGGGTATCCAGACTCCGGTTATTACGTTGAGCGTTCAAGCTCCGGTCAGTTTGGTTGGGTATCCAGACTCCGGTTTTTACGTTGAGCGTTCAGGCTCCGGTCAGTTTCGTTGGGTATCCAAACTCCGGTTATTACGTTGAGCGTTCAGGCTCCGGTCAGTTTCGTTGGGTATCCAGACTCCGGTTATTACGTTGAGCGTTCAGGCTCCGGTCAGTTTCGTCGGGTATCCAGACTCAGGTTATTACGTTGAGCGTTCAGGCTCCGATCAGTTTCGTTTGGTATCCAGACTTTGGTTATTACGTTGAGCGTTAAGGCTCCGGTCAGTTTCGTTGTGTATCCAGACTCCGGTTATTACGTTGAGCGTTCAGGCTCCGGTCAGTTTTGTTGGGTATCCAGACTCCGGTTTTTACGTTGAGCGTTCAAGCTCCGGTCAGTTTTGTTGGGTATCCAGACTTCAGTTATTACGTTGAGCGTTCAGGCTCCGGTCAGTTTCGTTGGGTATCCAGACTCCGGTTATTACGTTGAGCGTTCAGGCTCTGGTCAGTTTCGTTGGGTATCTAGACTCAGGTTATTACGTTGAGCGTTCAGGCTCCGGTCAGTTTCGTTTGGTATCCAGACTTCAGTTATTACGTTGAGCGTTCAGGCTCCGATCAGTTTCGTTGGGTATCCAGACTCTGGTTTTTACGTTGAGCGTTCAGGCTCCGGTCAGTTTTGTTGGGTGTCCAGACTCTGGTTATTACAATGAGCGTTCAGGCTCCGGTCATTTTCGTTGAGCATCTAGACTCCAGTTATTATGTTGTGCGTTCAGGCTCCGGTTAGTTTCGTTGAGTATCCAGACTCCGGTTATTACGTTGAGCGTTCAGGCTCCGTTCAGTTTCGTTGGGTATCCAGACTCCGGTTATTACGTTAAGCGTTCAGGCTCCGGTCAGTTTCGTTGTGTATCCAGACTCCGGTTATTACGTTGAGCGTTCAGGCTCCGGTCAGTTTCGTTGGGTATCCAGACTCCGGTTATTACGTTGAGCGTTCAGGCTCCGGTCAGTTTCGTTGGGTATCCAGACTCCGGTTTTTACGTTGAGCGTTCAGGCTCCGGTCAGTTTCGTTTGGTATCCAGACTTCGGTTATTACGTTGAGCGTTAAGGCTCCGGTCAGTTTCGTTGTGTATCCAGACTCCGGTTATTACGTTGAGCGTTCAGGCTCCGGTCAGTTTTGTTGGGTATCCAGACTCCGGTTTTTACGTTGAGCGTTCAAGCTCCGGTCAGTTTTGTTGGGTATCCAGACTTCAGTTATTACGTTGAGCGTTCAGGCTCCGGTCAGTTTCGTTGGGTATCCAGACTCCGGTTATTACGTTGAGCATTCAGGCTCCGGTCAGTTTCGTTGGGTATCCAGACTCAGGTTATTACGTTGAGCGTTCAGGCTCCGGTCAGTTTCGTTTGGTATCCAGACTTCAGTTATTACGTTGAGCGTTCAGGCTCCGATCAGTTTCGTTGGGTATCCAGACTCTGGTTTTTACGTTGAGCGTTCAGGCTCCGGTCAGTTTTGTTGGGTGTCCAGACTCTGGTTATTACAATGAGCGTTCAGGCTCCGGTCATTTTCGTTGAGCATCTAGACTCCAGTTATTATGTTGTGCGTTCAGGCTCCCGTTAGTTTCGTTGAGTATCCAGACTCCAGTTATTACGTTGAGCGTTCAGGCTCCGTTCAGTTTCGTTGGGTATCCAGACTCCGGTTATTACGTTAAGCGTTCAGGCTCCGGTCAGTTTCGTTGTGTATCCAGACTCCGGTTATTACGTTGAGCGTTCAGGCTCCGGTCAGTTTCGTTGGGTATCCAGACTCCGGTTATTACGTTGAGCGTTCAGGCTCCGGTCAGTTTCATTGGGTATCTAGACTCCGGTTTTTACGTTGAGCGTTCAGGCTCCGGTCAATTTCGTTGGGTATCCAGACTCCGGTTATTACGTTGAGCGTTCAGGCTCCGGTCAGTTTCGTTGGGTATCCAGACTCCGGTTATTACGTTGAGCATTCAGGCTCCGGTCAGTTTCGTTGGGTATCCAGACTCCGGTTTTTACATTGAGTGTTCAGGCTCCGGTATGTTTTGTTGGGTATCCAGACTTCAGTTATTACATTGAGCGTTCAGGCTCCGGTCAGTTTCGTTGGGTATCCAGACTCCGGTTATTACGTTGAGTGTTCGGGCTCTGGTCAGTTTCGTTGGGTATCCACACTCAGGTTATTACGTTGAGCGTTCAGGCTCCGGTCAGTTTCGTTTGGTATCCAGACTTTGGTTGTTACGTTGAGCGTTCAGGCTCCGATCAGTTTCGTTGGGTATCCAGACTCTGGTTTTTATGTTGAGCGTTCAGGCTCCAGTCAGCTTTGTTGGGTGTCCAGACTCCGGTTATTACAATGAGCGCTCAGGCTCCGGTCATTTTCGTTGAGTATCTAGACTCCAGTTATTATGTCGTGCGTTCAGGCTCCGGTCAGTTTCGTTGAGTATCCAAACTCCAGTTATTACGTTAAGCGTTCAGGCTCCGTTCAGTTTCGTTGGGTATCCAGACTCCGGTTATTACGTTAAGCGTTCAGGCTCCGGTCAGTTTCGTTGTGTATCCAGACTCTAGTTATTACGTTGAGCGTTCAGGCTCCGGTCAGTTTCGTTGGGTATCCAGACTCCGGTTATTACGTTGAGCGTTCAAGCTCCGGTCAGTTTCGTTGGGTATCCAGACTCCAGTTTTTACGTTGAGCGTTCAGGCTCCGGTCAGTTTCGTTGGGTATCCAAACTCCGGTTATTACGTTGAGCGTTCAGGCTTCGGTCAGTTTCGTTGGGTATCCAGACTCCGGTTATTACGTTGAGCGTTCAGGCTCCGGTCAGTTTCGTCGGGTATCCAGACTCAGGTTATTACGTTGAGCGTTTAGGCTCCGGTCAGTTTCGTTTGGTATCCAGACTTCGGTTATTACGTTGAGCATTAAGGCTCCGGTCAGTTTCGTTGTGTATCCAGACTCCGGTTATTACGTTGAGCGTTCAGGCTCCGGTCAGTTTTGTTGGGTATCCAGACTCCGGTTTTTACGTTGAGCGTTCAAGCTCCGGTCAGTTTTGTTGGGTATCCAGACTTCAGTTATTACGTTGAGCGTTCAGGCTCCGGTCAGTTTCGTTGGGTATCCAGACTCCGGTTATTACGTTGAGCGTTCAGGCTCCGGTCAGTTTCGTTGGGTATCCAGACTCAGGTTATTACGTTGAGCGTTCAGGCTCCGGTCAGTTTCGTTTGGTATCCAGACTTCAGTTATTACGTTGAGCGTTCAGGCTCCGATCAGTTTCGTTGGGTATCCAGACTCTGGTTTTTACGTTGAGCGTTCAGGCTCCGGTCAGTTTTGTTGGGTGTCCAGACTCTGGTTATTACAATGAGCGTTCAGGCTCCGGTCATTTTCGTTGAGCATCTAGACTCCAGTTATTATGTTGTGCGTTCAGGCTCCGGTTAGTTTCGTTGAGTATCCAGACTCCGGTTATTACGTTGAGCGTTCAGGCTCCGTTCAGTTTCGTTGGGTATCCAGACTCCGGTTATTACGTTAAGCGTTCAGGCTCCGGTCAGTTTCGTTGTGTATCCAGACTCCGGTTATTACGTTGAGCGTTCAGGCTCCGGTCAGTTTCGTTGGGTATCCAGACTCCGGTTATTACGTTGAGCGTTCAGGCTCCGATCAGTTTCGTTGGGTATCCAGACTCCGGTTTTTACGTTGAGCGTTCAGGCTCCGGTCAATTTCGTTGGGTATCCAGACTCCGGTTATTACGTTGAGCGTTCAGGCTCCGGTCAGTTTCGTTGGGTATCCATACTCCGGTTATTACGTTGAGCATTCAGGCTCCGGTCAGTTTCGTTGGGTATCCAGACTCCGGTTATTACGTTGAGCGTTCAGGCTCCGGTATGTTTTGTTGGGTATCCAGACTTCAGTTATTACGTTGAGCGTTCAGGCTCCGGTCAGTTTCGTTGGGTATCCAGACTCCGGTTATTACGTTGAGCGTTCAGGCTCCGGTCAGTTTCGTTGGGTATCCAGACTCAGGTTATTACGTTGAGCGTTCAGGCTCCGGTCAGTTTCGTTTGGTATCCAGACTTCAGTTATTACGTTGAGCGTTCAGGCTCCGATCAGTTTCGTTGGGTATCCAGACTCTGGTTTTTACGTTGAGCGTTCAGGCTCCGGTCAGTTTTGTTGGGTGTCCAGACTCTGGTTATTACAATGAGCGTTCAGGCTCCGGTCATTTTCGTTGAGCATCTAGACTCCAGTTATTATGTTGTGCGTTCAGGCTCCGGTTAGTTTCGTTGAGTATCCAGACTCCGGTTATTACGTTGAGCGTTCAGGCTCCGTTCAGTTTCGTTGGGTATCCAGACTCCGGTTATTACGTTAAGCGTTCAGGCTCCGGTCAGTTTCGTTGTGTATCCAGACTCCGGTTATTACGTTGAGCGTTCAGGCTCCGGTCAGTTTCGTTGGGTATCCAGACTCCGGTTATTACGTTGAGCGTTCAGGCTCCGGTCAGTTTCGTTGGGTATCCAGACTCCGGTTTTTACGTTGAGCGTTCAGGCTCCGGTCAATTTCGTTGGGTATCCAGACTCCGGTTATTACGTTGAGCGTTCAGGCTCCGGTCAGTTTCGTTGGGTATCCAGACTCCGGTTATTACGTTGAGCGTTCAGGCTCCGGTCAGTTTCGTCGGGTATCCAGACTCAGGTTATTACGTTGAGCGTTTAGGCTCCGGTCAGTTTCGTTTGGTATCCAGACTTCGGTTATTACGTTGAGCATTAAGGCTCCGGTCAGTTTCGTTGTGTATCCAGACTCCGGTTGTTACGTTGAGCGTTCAGGCTCCGGTCAGTTTTGTTGGGTATCCAGACTCCGGTTATTACGTTGAGCGTTCAGGCTCCGGTCAGTTTTGTTGGGTATCCAGACTCCGGTTTTTACGTTGAGCGTTCAGGCTCCGGTCAATTTCGTTGGGTATCCAGACTCCGGTTATTACGTTGAGCGTTCAGGCTCCGGTCAGTTTCGTTGGGTATCCAGACTCCGGTTATTACGTTGAGCATTCAGGCTCCGGTCAGTTTCGTTGGGTATCCAGACTCCGGTTATTACGTTAAGCATTCAGGCTCCGGTCAGTTTCGTTGGGTATCCAGCCTCCGGTTATTACGTTGAGCGTTCAGGCTCCGGTCAGTTTCGTTGGGTATCCAGACTCCGGTTTTTACGTTGAGCGTTCAGGCTCTGGTCAGTTTCGTTGGGTATCCAGACTCCGGTTATTACGTTGAGCGTTCAGGCTCCGGTCAGTTTCGTTGGGTATCCAGACTCCGGTTATTACGTTGAGCATTCAGGCTCCAGTCAGTTTCGTTGGATATCCAGACTCAGGTAATTACGTTGAGCGTTCAGGCTCTGGTCAGTTTCGTTTGGCATCCAGACTTCAGTTATTACGTTGAGCGTTCAGGCTCCGATCAGTTTCGTTGGGTATCCAGACTCCGGTTATTACGTTGAGCGTTCAGGCTCCGTTCAGTTTTGTTGGGTATCCAGACTCCGGTTATTACGTTAAGCGTTCAGGCTCCGGTCAGTTTCGTTGGGTATCCAGACTCCGGTTATTACGTTGAGCGTTCAGGCTCCGGTCAGTTTCGTTGTGTATCCAGACTCCGGTTATTACGTTGAGCGTTCAGGCTCCGTTCAGTTTTGTTGGGTATCCAGAATCCGGTTTTTACGTTGAGCGTTCAGGCTCCGGTCAGTTTTGTTGGGTATCCAGACTTCAGTTATTACGTTGAGCGTTCAGTCTCCGGTCAGTTTTGTTGGGTATCCAGACTCCGGTTATTACGTTGAGCATTCAGGCTCTGGTCAGTTTGGTTGGGTATCCACACTCAGGTTATTACGTTGATCGTTCAGGCTCCGGTCAGTTTCGTTTGGTATCCAGACTTTAGTTATTACGTTGAGCGTTCAGGCTCCGATCAGTTTCGTTGGGTATCCAGACTCTGGTTTTTACGTTGAGCGTTCAGGCTCCGGTCAGCTTTGTTGGGTGTCCAGACTCCGGTTATTACAATGAGCGCTCAGGCTCCGGTCATTTTTGTTGAGTATCTAGACTCCAGTTATTATGTTGTGCGTTCAGGCTCCTGTCAATTTCGTTGAGTATCCAGACTCCGGTTATTACGTTAAGCGTTCAGGCTCCGTTCAGTTTCGTTGGGTATCCAGACTCCGGTTATTACGTTAAGCGTTCAGGCTCCGGTCAGTTTCGTTGGGTATCCAGACTCCGGTTATTACGTTGAGCGTTCAAGCTCCGGTCAGTTTCGTTGGGTATCCCGACTCCGGTTTTTACGTTGAGCGTTCAGGCTCCGGTCAGTTTCGTTGGGTATCCAAACTCCGGTTATTACGTTGAGCGTTCAGGCTCCGCTCAGTTTCGTTGGGTATCCAAACTCTGGTTATTACGTTGAGCGTTCAGGCTCCGGTCAGTTTTGTTGGGTGTCCAGACTCTGGTTATTACAATGAGCGTTCAGGCTCCGGTCATTTTCGTTGAGCATCTAGACTCCAGTTATTATGTTGTGCGTTCAGGCTCCGGTCAGTTTCGTTGAGTATCCAGACTCCGGTTATTACGTTGAGCGTTCAGGCTCCGTTCAGTTTCGTTGGGTATCCAGACTCCGGTTATTACGTTAAGCGTTCAGGCTCCGGTCAGTTTCGTTGTGTATCCAGACTCCGGTTATTACGTTGAGCGTTCAGGCTCCGGTCAGTTTCGTTGGGTATCCAGACTCCGGTTATTACGTTGAGCGTTCAGGCTCCGGTCAGTTTCGTTTGGTATCCAGACTCCGGTTTTTACGTTGAGCGTTCAGGCTCCGGTCAGTTTCGTTGGGTATCCAGATTCTGGTTATTACGTTGAGCATTCAGGCTCCGGTCAGTTTCGTTGGGTATCCAGACTCCGGTTATTACGTTGAGCATTCAGGCTCCAGTCAGTTTCGTTGGGTATCCAGACTCAGGTAATTACGTTGAGCGTTCAGGCTCTGGTCAGTTTCGTTTGGCATCCAGACTTCAGTTATTACGTTGAGCGTTCAGGCTCCGATCAGTTTCGTTGGGTATCCAGACTCCGGTTATTACGTTGAGCGTTGAGGCTCCGTTCAGTTTCGTTGGGTATCCAAACTCCGGTTATTACGTTGAGCATTCAGGCTCCAGTCAGTTTCATTGGGTATCCAGACTCAGGTTATTACGTTGAGCGTTCAGGCTCCGATCAGTTTCGTTTGGCATCCAGACTTCAGTTATTACGTTGAGCGTTCAGGCTCCGATCAGTTTCGTTGGGTATCTAGACTCCGGTTATTACGTTGAGCGTTCAGGCTCCGGTCAGTTTCGTTGGGTATCCAGACTCCGGTTTTTACGTTGAGCGTTCAGGCTCCGTTCAGTTTCGTTGGGTATCCAGACTCCGGTTATTACGTTAAGCGTTCAGGCTCCGGTCAGTTTCGTTGTGTATCCAGACTCCGGTTATTACGTTGAGCGTTCAGGCTCCGGTCAGTTTCCTTGGGTATCCAGACTCCGGTTATTACGTTGAGCGTTCAGGCTCCGTTCAGTTTCGTTGGGTATCCAGACTCTGGTTTTTACGTTGAGCGTTCAGGCTCCGGTCAGTTTCGTTGGGTATCCAGACTCTGGTTATTACGTTGAGCATTCAGGCTCCGGTCAGTTTCGTTGGGTATCCAGACTCCGGTTATTACGTTGAGCATTCAGGCTCCAGTCAGTTTCGTTGGGTATCCAGACTCAGGTAATTACGTTGAGCGTTCAGGCTCTGGTCAGTTTCGTTTGGCATCCAGACTTCAGTTATTACGTTGAGCGTTCAGGCTCCGATCAGTTTCGTTGGGTATCCAGACTCCGGTTATTACGTTGAGCGTTCAGGCCTTGTTCAGTTTTGTTGGGTATCCAGACTCCGGTTATTACGTTAAGCGTTCAGGCTCCGGTCAGTTTCGTTGGGTATCCAGACTCCGGTTATTACGTTGAGCGTTCAGGCTCCGGTCAGTTTCGTTGTGTATCCAGACTCCGGTTATTACGTTGAGCGTTCAGGCTCCGGTCAGTTTTGTTGGGTATCCAGACTCCGGTTTTTACGTTGAGCGTTCAGGCTCCGGTCAGTTTTGTTGGGTATCCAGACTTCAGTTATTACGTTGAGCGTTCAGGCTCCGGTCAGTTTCGTTGGGTATCCTGACTCCGGTTATTACGTTGAGCATTCAGGCTCTGGTCAGTTTGGTTGGGTATCCACACTCAGGTTATTACGTTGAGCGTTCAGGCTCCGGTCAGTTTCGTTTGGTATCCAGACTTCAGTTATTACGATGAGCGTTCAGGCTCCGATCAGTTTCGTTGGGTATCCAGACTCTGGTTTTTAAGTTGAGCATTCAGGCTCCGGTCAGTTTTGTTGGGTGTCCAGACTCCGGTTATTACAATGAGCGTTCAGGCTCCAGTCATTTTCGTTGAGCATCTAGACTCCAGTTATTATGTTGTGCGTTCAGGCTCCGGTCAGTTTCGTTGGGTATCCAGACTTCGGTTATTACGTTGAGCGTTCAGGCTCCGTTCAGTTTCGTTGGGTATCCAGACTCCGGTTATTACGTTAAGCATTAAGGCTTCGGTCAGTTTCGTTGTGTATCCAGACTCCGGTTATTACGTTAAGCGTTCAGGCTCCGGTCAGTTTCGTTGGGTATCCAGCCTCCGGTTATTACGTTGAGCGTTCAGGCTCCGGTCAGTTTTGTTGGGTATCCAGACTCCGGTTTTTACGTTGAGCGTTCAGGCTCCGGTCAGTTTCGTTGGGTATCCAGACTCCGGTTATTACGTTGAGCGTTCAGGCTCCGGTCAGTTTCGTTGGGTATCCAAACTCCGGTTATTACGTTGAGCATTCAGGCTCCAGTCAGTTTCGTTGGGTATCCAGACTCAGGTTATTACGTTGAGCGTTCAGGCTCCGATCAGTTTCGTTTGGCATCCAGACTTCAGTTATTACGTTGAGCGTTCAGGCTCCGATCAGTTTCGTTGGGTATCCAGACTCCGGTTATTACGTTGAGCGTTCAGGCTCCGGTCAGTTTCGTTGGGTATCCAGACTCCGGTTTTTACGTTGAGCGTTCAGGCTCCGTTCAGTTTCGTTGGGTATCCAGACTCCGGTTATTACGTTAAGCGTTCAGGCTCCGGTCAGTTTCGTTGTGTATCCAGACTCCGGTTATTACGTTGAGCGTTCAGGCTCCGGTCAGTTTTGTTGGGTATCCAGACTCCGGTTATTACGTTGAGCGTTCAGGCTCCGTTCAGTTTCGTTGGGTATCCAGACTCTGGTTTTTACGTTGAGCGTTCAGGCTCCGGTCAGTTTCGTTGGGTATCCAGACTCTGGTTATTACGTTGAGCGTTCAGGCTCCGGTCAGTTTCGTTGGGTATCCAGACTCCGGTTATTACGTTGAGCATTCAGGCTCCAGTCAGTTTCGTTGGGTATCCAGACTCAGGTAATTACGTTGAGCGTTCAGGCTCTGGTCAGTTTCGTTTGGCATCCAGACTTCAGTTATTACATTGAGCGTTCAGGCTCCGATCAGTTTCGTTGGGTATCCAGACTCCGGTTATTACGTTGAGCGTTCAGGCTCCGTTCAGTTTTGTTGGGTATCCAGACTCCGGTTATTACGTTAAGCGTTCAGGCTCCGGTCAGTTTCGTTGGGTATCCAGACTCCGGTTATTACGTTGAGCGTTCAGGCTCCGGTCAGTTTCGTTGTGTATCCAGACTCCGGTTATTACGTTGAGCGTTCAGGCTCCGGTCAGTTTTGTTGGGTATCCAGACTCCGGTTTTTACGTTGAGCGTTCAGGCTCCGGTCAGTTTTGTTGGGTATCCAGACTTCAGTTATTACGTTGAGCGTTCAGGCTCCGGTCAGTTTCGTTGGGTATCCAGACTCCGGTTATTACGTTGAGCATTCAGGCTCTGGTCAGTTTGGTTGGGTATCCACACTCAGGTTATTACGTTGAGCGTTCAGGCTCCGGTCAGTTTCGTTTGGTATCTAGACTTCAGTTATTACGATGAGCGTTCAGGCTCCGATCAGTTTCGTTGGGTATCCAGACTCTGGTTTTTACGTTGAGCGTTCAGGCTCCGGTCAGTTTTGTTGGGTGTCGAGACTCCGGTTATTACAATGAGCGTTCAGGCTCCAGTCATTTTCGTTGAGCATCTAGACTCCAGTTATTATGTTGTGCGTTCAGGCTCCGGTCAGTTTCGTTGAGTATCCAGACTCCGGTTATTACGTTGAGCGTTCAGGCTCCGTTCAGTTTCGTTGGGTATCCAGACTCCGGTTATTACGTTAAGCGTTCAGGCTCCGGTCAGTTTCGTTGGGTATCCAGACTCCGGTTTTTACGTTGAGCGTTCAGGCTCCGGTCAGTTTCGTTGGGTATCCAGACTCCGGTTATTACGTTGAGCGTTCAGGCTCCGGTCAGTTTCGTTGGGTATCCAAACTCCGGTTATTACGTTGAGCATTCAGGCTCCAGTCAGTTTCGTTGGGTATCCAGACTCAGGTTATTACGTTGAGCGTTCAGGCTCCGATCAGTTTCGTTTGGCATCCAGACTTCAGTTATTACGTTGAGCGTTCAGGCTCCGATCAGTTTCGTTGGGTATCCAGACTCCGGTTATTACGTTGAGCGTTCAGGCTCCGGTCAGTTTCGTTGGGTATCCAGACTCCGGTTTTTACGTTGAGCGTTCAGGCTCCGTTCGGTTTCGTTGGGTATCCAGACTCCGGTTATTACGTTAAGCGTTCAGGCTCCGGTCAGTTTCGTTGTGTATCCAGACTCCGGTTATTACGTTGAGCGTTCAGGCTCCGGTCAGTTTTGTTGGGTATCCAGACTCCGGTTATTACGTTGAGCGTTCAGGCTCCGTTCAGTTTCGTTGGGTATCCAGACTCTGGTTTTTACGTTGAGCGTTCAGGCTCCGGTCAGTTTCGTTGGGTATCCAGACTCTGGTTATTACGTTGAGCGTTCAGGCTCCGGTCAGTTTCGTTGGGTATCCAGACTCCGGTTATTACGTTGAGCATTCAGGCTCCAGTCAGTTTCGTTGGGTATCCAGACTCAGGTAATTACGTTGAGCGTTCAGGCTCTGGTCAGTTTCGTTTGGCATCCAGACTTCAGTTATTACATTGAGCGTTCAGGCTCCGATCAGTTTCGTTGGGTATCCAGACTCCGGTTATTACGTTGAGCGTTCAGGCTCCGTTCAGTTTTGTTGGGTATCCAGACTCCGGTTATTACGTTAAGCGTTCAGGCTCCGGTCAGTTTCGTTGGGTATCCAGACTCCGGTTATTACGTTGAGCGTTCAGGCTCCGGTCAGTTTCGTTGTGTATCCAGACTCCGGTTATTACGTTGAGCGTTCAGGCTCCGGTCAGTTTTGTTGGGTATCCAGACTCCGGTTTTTACGTTGAGCGTTCAGGCTCCGGTCAGTTTTGTTGGGTATCCAGACTTCAGTTATTACGTTGAGCGTTCAGGCTCCGGTCAGTTTCGTTGGGTATCCAGACTCCGGTTATTACGTTGAGCATTCAGGCTCTGATCAGTTTGGTTGGGTATCCACACTCAGGTTATTACGTTGAGCGTTCAGGCTCCGGTCAGTTTCGTTTGGTATCTAGACTTCAGTTATTACGATGAGCGTTCAGGCTCCGATCAGTTTCGTTGGGTATCCAGACTCTGGTTTTTACGTTGAGCGTTCAGGCTCCGGTCAGTTTTGTTGGGTGTCTAGACTCCGGTTATTACAATGAGCGTTCAGGCTCCAGTCATTTTCGTTGAGCATCTAGACTCCAGTTATTATGTTGTGCGTTCAGGCTCCGGTCAGTTTCGTTGAGTATCCAGACTCCGGTTATTACGTTGAGCGTTCAGGCTCCGTTCAGTTTCGTTGGGTATCCAGACTCCGGTTATTACGTTAAGCGTTCAGGCTCTGGTCAGTTTCGTTGTGTATCCAGACTCTGGTTATTACGTTGAGCGTTCAGGCTCCGGTCAGTTTCGTTGGGTATCCAGACTCCGGTTATTACGTTGAGCGTTCAGGCTCCGGTCAGTTTCGTTTGGTATCCAGACTCCGGTTTTTACGTTGAGTGTTCAGGCTCCGGTCAGTTTCGTTGGGTATCCAGACTCCGGTTATTACGTTGAGCGTTCAGGCTCCAGTCAGTTTCGTTGGGTATCCAAACTCCGGTTATTACGTTGAGCATTCAGGCTCCAGTCAGTTTCGTTGGGTATCCAGACTCAGGTTATTACGTTGAGCGTTCAGGCTCCGATCAGTTTCGTTTGGCATCCAGACTTCAGTTATTACGTTGAGCGTTCAGGCTCCGATCAGTTTCGTTGGGTATCCAGACTCCGGTTATTACGTTGAGCGTTCAGGCTCCGGTCAGTTTCGTTGGGTATCCAGACTCCGGTTTTTACGTTGAGCGTTCAGGCTCCGTTCAGTTTCGTTGGGTATCCAGACTCCGGTTATTAAGTTAAGCGTTCAGGCTCCGGTCAGTTTCGTTGTGTATCCAGACTCCGGTTATTACGTTGAGCGTTCAGGCTCCGGTCAGTTTCGTTGGGTATCCAGACTCCGGTTATTACGTTGAGCGTTCAGGCTCCGTTCAGTTTCGTTGGGTATCCAGACTCCGGTTTTTACGTTGAGCGTTCAGGCTCCGGTCAGTTTGGTTGGGTATCCAGACTCCGGTTATTACATTGAGCGTTCAGGCTCCGGTCAGTTTCGTTGGGTATCCAGACTCCGGTTATTACGTTAAGCATTCAGGCTCCAGTCAGTTTTGTTGGGTATCCAGACTCAGGTAATTACGTTGAGCGTTCAGGCTCTGGTCAGTTTCGTTTGGCATCCAGACTTCAGTTATTACGTTGAGCGTTCAGGCTCCGATCAGTTTCGTTGGGTATCCAGACTCCGGTTATTACGTTGAGCGTTCAGGCTCCGTTCAGTTATGTTGGGTATCCAAACTCCGGTTATTACGTTAAGCGTTCAGGCTCCGGTCAGTTTCGTTGGGTATCCAGACTCTGGTTATTACGTTGAGCGTTCAGGCTCCGGTCAGTTTCGTTGGGTATCCAGACTCCGGTTATTACGTTGAGCATTCAGGCTCCAGTCAGTTTCGTTGGGTATCCAGACTCAGGTAATTACGTTGAGCGTTCAGGCTCTGGTCAGTTTCGTTTGGCATCCAGACTTCAGTTATTACGTTGAGCGTTCAGGCTGCGATCAGTTTCGTTGGGTATCCAGACTCCGGTTATTACGTTGAGTGTTCAGGCTCCGTTCAGTTTTGTTGGGTATCCAGACTCCGGTTATTACGTTAAGCGTTCAGGCTCCGGTCAGTTTCGTTGGGTATCCAGACTCCGGTTATTACGTTGAGCGTTCAGGCTCCGGTCAGTTTCGTTGTGTATCCAGACTCCGGTTATTACGTTGAGCGTTCAGGCTCCGGTCAGTTTTGTTGGGTATCCAGACTCCGGTTTTTACGTTGAGCGTTCAGGCTCCGGTCAGTTTTTTTGGGTATCCAGACTTCAGTTATTACGTTGAGCGTTCAGGCTCCGGTCAGTTTCGTTGGGTATCCAGACTCCGGTTATTACGTTGAGCATTCAGGCTCTGGTCAGTTTGGTTGGGTATCCACACTCAGGTTATTACGTTGAGCGTTCAGGCTCCGGTCAGTTTCGTTTGGTATCTAGACTTCAGTTATTACGATGAGCGTTCAGGCTCCGATCAGTTTCGTTGGGTATCCAGACTCTGGTTTTTACGTTGAGCGTTCAGGCTCCGGTCAGTTTTGTTGGGTGTCCAGACTCCGGTTATTACAATGAGCGTTCAGGCTCCAGTCATTTTCGTTGAGCATCTAGACTCCAGTTATTATGTTGTGCGTTCAGGCTCCGGTCAGTTTCGTTGAGTATCCAGACTCCGGTTATTATCTTGAGCGTTCAGGCTCCGTTCAGTTTAGTTGGGTATCCAGACTCCGGTTATTACGTTAAGCGTTCAGGCTCTGGTCAGTTTCGTTGTGTATCCAGACTCCGGTTATTACGTTGAGCGTTCAGGCTCCGGTCAGTTTCGTTGGGTATCCAGACTCCGGTTATTACATTGAACGTTCAGGCTCCGGTCAGTTTCGTTTGGTATCCAGACTCCGGTTTTTACGTTGAGTGTTCAGGCTCCGGTCAGTTTCGTTGGGTATCCAGACTCCGGTTATTACGTTGAGCGTTCAGGCTCCGGTCAGTTTCGTTGGGTATCCAAACTCCGGTTATTACGTTGAGCATTCAGGCTCCAGACAGTTTCGTTGGGTATCCAGACTCCGGTTATTACATTGAGCGTTCAGGCTCCGGTCAGTTTCGTTGGGTATCCAGACTCCGGTTATTACGTTGAGCATTCAGGCTCCAGTCAGTTTTGTTGGGTATCCAGACTCAGGTAATTACGTTGAGCGTTCAGGCTCTGGTCAGTTTCGTTTGGCATCCAGACTTCAGTTATTACGTTGAGCGTTCAGGCTCCGATCAGTTTCGTTGGGTATCCAGACTCCGGTTATTACGTTGAGCGTTCAGGCTCCGTTCAGTTTTGTTGGGTATCCAGACTCCGGTTATTACGTTAAGCGTTCAGGCTCCGGTCAGTTTCGTTGGGTATCCAGACTCTGGTTATTACGTTGAGCGTTCAGGCTCCGGTCAGTTTCGTTGGGTATCCAGACTCCGGTTATTACGTTGAGCATTCAGGCTCCAGTCAGTTTCGTTGGGTATCCAGACTCAGGTAATTACGTTGAGCGTTCAGGCTCTGGTCAGTTTCGTTTGGCATCCAGACTTCAGTTATTACGTTGAGCGTTCAGGCTCCGATCAGTTTCGTTGGGTATCCAGACTCCGGTTATTACGTTGAGTGTTCAGGCTCCGTTCAGTTTTGTTGGGTATCCAGACTCCGGTTATTACGTTAAGCGTTCAGGCTCCGGTCAGTTTCGTTGGGTATCCAGACTCCGGTTATTACGTTGAGCGTTCAGGCTCCGGTCAGTTTCGTTGTGTATCCAGACTCCGGTTATTACGTTGAGCGTTCAGGCTCCGGTCAGTTTTGTTGGGTATCCAGACTCCGGTTTTTACGTTGAGCGTTCAGGCTCCGGTCAGTTTTTTTGGGTATCCAGACTTCAGTTATTACGTTGAGCGTTCAGGCTCCGGTCAGTTTCGTTGGGTATCCAGACTCCGGTTATTACGTTGAGCATTCAGGCTCTGGTCAGTTTGGTTGGGTATCCACACTCAGGTTATTACGTTGAGCGTTCAGGCTCCGGTCAGTTTCGTTTGGTATCTAGACTTCAGTTATTACGATGAGCGTTCAGGCTCCGATCAGTTTCGTTGGGTATCCAGACTCTGGTTTTTACGTTGAGCGTTCAGGCTCCGGTCAGTTTTGTTGGGTGTCCAGACTCCGGTTATTACAATGAGCGTTCAGGCTCCAGTCATTTTCGTTGAGCATCTAGACTCCAGTTATTATGTTGTGCGTTCAGGCTCCGGTCAGTTTCGTTGAGTATCTAGACTCCGGTTATTATCTTGAGCGTTCAGGCTCCGTTCAGTTTAGTTGGGTATCCAGACTCCGGTTATTACGTTAAGCGTTCAGGCTCTGGTCAGTTTCGTTGTGTATCCAGACTCCGGTTATTACGTTGAGCGTTCAGGCTCCGGTCAGTTTCGTTGGGTATCCAGACTCCGGTTATTACGTTGAGCGTTCAGGCTCCGGTCAGTTTCGTTTGGTATCCAGACTCCGGTTTTTACGTTGAGTGTTCAGGCTCCGGTCAGTTTCGTTGGGTATCCAGACTCCGGTTATTACGTTGAGCGTTCAGGCTCCGGTCAGTTTCGTTGGGTATCCAAACTCCGGTTATTACGTTGAGCATTCAGGCTCCAGACAGTTTCGTTGGGTATCCAGACTCATGTTATTACGTTGAGCGTTCAGGCTCCGATCAGTTTCGTTTGGCATCCAGACTTCAGTTATTACGTTGAGCGTTCAGGCTCCGATCAGTTTCGTTGGGTATCCAGACTCCGGTTATTACGTTGAGCGTTCAGGCTCCGGTCAGTTTCGTTGGGTATCCAGACTCCGGTTTTTACGTTGAGCGTTCAGGCTCCGTTCAGTTTCGTTGGGTATCCAGACTCCGGTTATTACGTTAAGCGTTCAGGCTCCGGTCAGTTTCGTTGTGTATCCAGACTCCGGTTATTACGTTGAGCGTTCAGGCTCCGGTCAGTTTCGTTGGGTATCCAGACTCCGGTTATTACGTTCAGCGTTCAGGCTCCGTTCAGTTTCGTTGGGTATCCAGACTCCGGTTTTTACGTTGAGCGTTCAGGCTCCGGTCAGTTTGGTTGGGTATCCAGACTCCGGTTATTACATTGAGAGTTCAGGCTCCGGTCAGTTTCGTTGGGTATCCAGACTCCGGTTATTACGTTGAGCATTCAGGCTCCAGTCAGTTTTGTTGGGTATCCAGACTCAGGTAATTACGTTGAGCGTTCAGGCTCTGGTCAGTTTCGTTTGGCATCCAGACTTCAGTTATTACGTTGAGCGTTCAGGCTCCGATCAGTTTCGTTGGGTATCCAGACTCCGGTTATTACGTTGAGCGTTCAGGCTCCGTTCAGTTTTGTTGGGTATCCAGACTCCGGTTATTACGTTAAGCGTTCAGGCTCCGGTCAGTTTCGTTGGGTATCCAGACTCCGGTTATTACGTTGAGCGTTCAAGCTCCGGTCAGTTTCGTTGTGTATCCAGACTCCGGTTATTACGTTGAGCGTTCAGGCTCCGGTCAGTTTTGTTGGGTATCCAGACTCCGGTTTTTACGTTGAGCATTCAGGCTCCGGTCAGTTTTGTTGGGTATCCAGACTTCAGTTATTACGTTGAGCGTTCAGGCTCCGGTCAGTTTCGTTGGGTATCCAGACTCCGGTTATTACGTTGAGCATTCAGGCTCTGGTCAGTTTGGTTGGGTATCCACACTCAGGTTATTACGTTGAGCGTTCAGGCTCCGGTCAGTTTCGTTTGGTATCCAGACTTCAGTTATTACGATGAGCGTTCAGGCTCCGATCAGTTTCGTTGGGTATCCAGACTCTGGTTTTTTCGTTGAGCGTTCAGGCTCCGGTCAGTTTTGTTGGGTGTCCAGACTCCGGTTATTACAATGAGCGTTCAGGCTCCGGTCATTTTCGTTGAGCATCTAGACTCCAGTTATTATGTTGTGCGTTCAGGCTCCAGTCAGTTTCGTTGAGTATCCAGACTCCGGTTATTACGTTGAGCATTCAGGCTCCGTTCAGTTTCGTTGGGTATCCAGACTCCGGTTATTACGTTAAGCGTTCAAGCTCCGGTCAGTTTCGTTGTGTATCCAGACTCCGGTTATTACGTTGAGCGTTCAGGCTCCGGTCAGTTTCGTTGGGTATCCAGACTCCGGTTATTACGTTGAGCGTTCAGGCTCCGGTCAGTTTCGTTGGGTATCCAGACTCCGATTTTTAAGTTGAGCGTTCAGGCTGCGGTCAGTTTCGTTGGGTATCCAGACTCCGGTTATTACGTTGAGCATTCAGGCTCCGGTCAGTTTCGTTGGGTATCCAGACTCCGGTTATTACGTTGAGCATTCAGGCTCCAGTCAGTTTCGTTGGGTATCCAGACTCAGGTTATTACGTTGAGCGTTCAGGCTCCGGTCAGTTTCGTTTGGCATCCAGACTTCAGTTATTACGTTGAGCGTTCAGGCTCCGATCAGTTTCGTTGGGTATCCAGACTCTGGTTATTACGTTGAGCGTTCAGGCTCCGTTCAGTTTTGTTGGGTATCCAGACTCCGATTATTACGTTAAGCGTTCAGGCTCCGGTCAGTTTCATTGGGTATCCAGATTCCGGTTATTACGTTGAGCGTTCAGGCTCCGGTCAGTTTCGTTGTGTATCCAGACTCCGGTTATTACGTTGAGCGTTCAGGCTCCGGTCAGTTTTGTTGGGTATCCAGACTCCGGTTTTTACGTTGAGCGTTCAGGCTCCGGTCAGTTTTGTTGGGTATCCAGACTTCAGTTATTACGTTGAGCGTTCAGGCTCTGGTCAGTTTCGTTGGGTATCCAGACTCCGGTTATTACGTTGAGCATTCAGGCTCTGGTCAGTTTGGTTGGGTATCCACACTCAGGTTATTACGTTGAGCATTCAGGCTCCGGTCAGTTTCGTTTGGTATCCAGACTTTAGTTATTACGTTGAGCGTTCAGGCTCCGATCAGTTTCGTTGGGTATCCAGACTCTGGTTTTTACGTTGAGCGTTCAGGCTCCGGTCAGCTTTGTTGGGTGTCCAGACTCCGGTTATTACAATGAGCGCTCAGGCTCGGGTCATTTTCGTTGAGTATCTAGACTCCCGTTATTATGTTGTGCGTTCAGGCTGCGGTCAGTTTCATTGAGTATCCAGACTCCGGTTATTACGTTAAGCGTTCAGGCTCCGTTCAGTTTCGTTGGGTATCCAGACTCCGGTTATTACGTTAAGCGTTCAGGCTCCGGTCAGTTTCGTTGGGTATCCAGACTCCGGTTATTAAGTTGAGCGTTCAAGCTCCGGTCAGTTTCGTTGGGTATCCAAACTCCGGTTATTACGTTGAGCGTTCAGGCTCCGGTCAATTTCGTTGGGTATCCAGACTCTGGTTATTACGTTGAGCATTCAGGCTCCGGTCAGTTTTGTTGGGTGTCCAGACTCTGGTTATTACAATGAGCGTTCAGGCTCCGGTCATTTTCGTTGAGCATCTAGACTCCAGTTATTATGTTGTGCGTTCAGGCTCCGGTAAATTTTGTTGAGTATCCAGACTCCGGTTATTACGTTGAGCGTTCAGGCTCCGTTCAGTTTCGTTGGGTATCCAGACTCCGGTTATTACGTTAAGCGTTCAGGCTTCGGTCAGTTTCGTTGTGTATCCAGACTCCGGTTATTACGTTGAGCGTTCAGGCTCCGGTCAGTTTCGTTGGGTATCCAGACTCCAGTTATTACGTTGAGCGTTCAGGCTCCGGTCAGTTTCGTTGGGTATCCAGACTCCGGTTTTTACGTTGAGCGTTCAGGCTCTGGTCAGTTTCGTTGGGTATCCAGACTCCGGTTATTACGTTGAGCGTTCAGGCTCCGGTCAGTTTCGTTGGGTATCCAGACTCCGGTTATTACGTTGAGCATTCAGGCTCCAGTCAGTTTCGTTGGGTATCCAGACTCAGGTTATTACGTTGAGCGTTCAGGCTCCGATCAGTTTGGTTGGGTATCCAGACTCCGGTTATTACATTGAGCGTTCAGGCTCCGGTCAGTTTCGTTGGGTATCCAGACTCCGGTTATTACGTTGAGCATTCAGGCTCCAGTCAGTTTTGTTGGGTATCCAGACTCAGGTAATTACGTTGAGCGTTCAGGCTCTGGTCAGTTTCGTTTGGCATCCAGACTTCAGTTATTACGTTGAGCGTTCAGGCTCCGATCAGTTTCGTTGGGTATCCAGACTCCGGTTATTACGTTGAGCGTTCAGGCTCCGTTCAGTTTTGTTGGGTATCCAGACTCCGGTTATTACGTTAAGCGTTCAGGCTCCGGTCAGTTTCGTTGGGTATCCAGACTCCGGTTATTACGTTGAGCGTTCAAGCTCCGGTCAGTTTCGTTGTGTATCCAGACTCCGGTTATTACGTTGAGCGTTCAGGCTCCGGTCAGTTTTGTTGGGTATCCAGACTCCGGTTTTTACGTTGAGCATTCAGGCTCCGGTCAGTTTTGTTGGGTATCCAGACTTCAGTTATTACGTTGAGCGTTCAGGCTCCGGTCAGTTTCGTTGGGTATCCAGACTCCGGTTATTACGTTGAGCATTCAGGCTCTGGTCAGTTTGGTTGGGTATCCACACTCAGGTTATTACGTTGAGCGTTCAGGCTCCGGTCAGTTTCGTTTGGTATCCAGACTTCAGTTATTACGATGAGCGTTCAGGCTCCGATCAGTTTCGTTGGGTATCCAGACTCTGGTTTTTTCGTTGAGCGTTCAGGCTCCGGTCAGTTTTGTTGGGTGTCCAGACTCCGGTTATTACAATGAGCGTTCAGGCTCCGGTCATTTTCGTTGAGCATCTAGACTCCAGTTATTATGTTGTGCGTTCAGGCTCCGGTCAGTTTCGTTGAGTATCCAGACTCCGGTTATTACGTTGAGCATTCAGGCTCCGTTCAGTTTCGTTGGGTATCCAGACTCCGGTTATTACGTTAAGCGTTCAAGCTCCGGTCAGTTTCGTTGTGTATCCAGACTCCGGTTATTACGTTGAGCGTTCAGGCTCCGGTCAGTTTCGTTGGGTATCCAGACTCCGGTTATTACGTTGAGCGTTCAGGCTCCGGTCAGTTTCGTTGGGTATCCAGACTCCGATTTTTAAGTTGAGCGTTCAGGCTGCGGTCAGTTTCGTTGGGTATCCAGACTCCGGTTATTACGTTGAGCATTCAGGCTCCGGTCAGTTTCGTTGGGTATCCAGACTCCGGTTATTACGTTGAGCATTCAGGCTCCAGTCAGTTTCGTTGGGTATCCAGACTCAGGTTATTACGTTGAGCGTTCAGGCTCCGGTCAGTTTCGTTTGGCATCCAGACTTCAGTTATTACGTTGAGCGTTCAGGCTCCGATCAGTTTCGTTGGGTATCCAGACTCTGGTTATTACGTTGAGCGTTCAGGCTCCGTTCAGTTTTGTTGGGTATCCAGACTCCGATTATTACGTTAAGCGTTCAGGCTCCGGTCAGTTTCATTGGGTATCCAGATTCCGGTTATTACGTTGAGCGTTCAGGCTCCGGTCAGTTTCGTTGTGTATCCAGACTCCGGTTATTACGTTGAGCGTTCAGGCTCCGGTCAGTTTTGTTGGGTATCCAGACTCCGGTTTTTACGTTGAGCGTTCAGGCTCCGGTCAGTTTTGTTGGGTATCCAGACTTCAGTTATTACGTTGAGCGTTCAGGCTCTGGTCAGTTTCGTTGGGTATCCAGACTCCGGTTATTACGTTGAGCATTCAGGCTCTGGTCAGTTTGGTTGGGTATCCACACTCAGGTTATTACGTTGAGCATTCAGGCTCCGGTCAGTTTCGTTTGGTATCCAGACTTTAGTTATTACGTTGAGCGTTCAGGCTCCGATCAGTTTCGTTGGGTATCCAGACTCTGGTTTTTACGTTGAGCGTTCAGGCTCCGGTCAGCTTTGTTGGGTGTCCAGACTCCGGTTATTACAATGAGCGCTCAGGCTCGGGTCATTTTCGTTGAGTATCTAGACTCCCGTTATTATGTTGTGCGTTCAGGCTGCGGTCAGTTTCATTGAGTATCCAGACTCCGGTTATTACGTTAAGCGTTCAGGCTCCGTTCAGTTTCGTTGGGTATCCAGACTCCGGTTATTACGTTAAGCGTTCAGGCTCCGGTCAGTTTCGTTGGGTATCCAGACTCCGGTTATTAAGTTGAGCGTTCAAGCTCCGGTCAGTTTCGTTGGGTATCCAAACTCCGGTTATTACGTTGAGCGTTCAGGCTCCGGTCAATTTCGTTGGGTATCCAGACTCTGGTTATTACGTTGAGCATTCAGGCTCCGGTCAGTTTTGTTGGGTGTCCAGACTCTGGTTATTACAATGAGCGTTCAGGCTCCGGTCATTTTCGTTGAGCATCTAGACTCCAGTTATTATGTTGTGCGTTCAGGCTCCGGTAAATTTTGTTGAGTATCCAGACTCCGGTTATTACGTTGAGCGTTCAGGCTCCGTTCAGTTTCGTTGGGTATCCAGACTCCGGTTATTACGTTAAGCGTTCAGGCTTCGGTCAGTTTCGTTGTGTATCCAGACTCCGGTTATTACGTTGAGCGTTCAGGCTCCGGTCAGTTTCGTTGGGTATCCAGACTCCAGTTATTACGTTGAGCGTTCAGGCTCCGGTCAGTTTCGTTGGGTATCCAGACTCCGGTTTTTACGTTGAGCGTTCAGGCTCTGGTCAGTTTCGTTGGGTATCCAGACTCCGGTTATTACGTTGAGCGTTCAGGCTCCGGTCAGTTTCGTTGGGTATCCAGACTCCGGTTATTACGTTGAGCATTCAGGCTCCAGTCAGTTTCGTTGGGTATCCAGACTCAGGTTATTACGTTGAGCGTTCAGGCTCCGGTCAGTTTCGTTTGGCATCCAGACTTCAGTTATTACGTTGAGCGTTCAGGCTCCGATCAGTTTCGTTGGGTATCCAGACTCTGGTTTTTACGTTGAGCGTTCAGGCTCCGGTCAGCTTTGTTGGGTGTCCAGACTCCGGTTATTACAATGAGCGCTCAGGCTCCGGTGATTTTCGTTGAGTATCTAGACTCCAGTTATTATGTTGTGCGTTCAGGCTCCGGTCAGTTTCGTTGAGTATCCAGACTCCGGTTATTACGTTAAGCGTTCAGGCTCCGTTCAGTTTTGTTGGGTATCCAGACTCCGGTTATTACGTTAAGCGTTCAGGCTCCGGTCAGTTTCATTGGGTATCCAGACTCCGGTTATTACGTTGAGCGTTCAAGCTCCGGTCAGTTTCGTTGGGTATCCAGACTCCGGTTTTTACGTTGAGCGTTCAGGCTCCGGTCAGTTTCGTTGGGTATCCAAACTCCGGTTATTACGTTGAGCGTTCAGGCTCCGGTCAGTTTCGTTGGGTACCAGACTCCGGTTATTACGTTGAGCATTCAGGCTCCGGTCAGTTTCGTTGGGTATCCAGACTCAGGTTATTACGTTGAGCGTTCAGGCTCCGGTCAGTTTCGTTTGGTATCCAGACTTCAGTTAATACATTGAGCGTCCAGGCTCCGGTCAGTTTCATTGGGTATCCAGACTCCGGTTATTACGTTGAGTGTTAAGGCTCCGGTCAGTTTCGTTGGGTATCCAAACTCCGGTTATTACGTTAAGCGTTCAGGCTCCGGTCAGTTTCGTTGGGTATCCAGACTCCGGTTATTACGTTGAGCGTTCAGGCTCCGGTCAGTTTTGTTGGGTATCCAGACTCCGGTTATTACGTTGAGCATTCAGGCTCCAGTCAGTTTCGTTGGGTATCCAGACTCAGGTTATTACGTTGAGCGTTCAGGCTCCGATCAGTTTCGTTTGGTATCCAGACTTTAGTTATTACGTTGAGCGTTCAGGCTCCGATCAGTTTCGTTGGGTATCCAGACTCTGGTTTTTACGTTGAGCGTTCAGGCTCCGGTCAGCTTTGTTGGGTGTCCAGACTCCGGTTATTACAATGAGCGCTCAGGCTCCGGTGATTTTCGTTGAGTATCTAGACTCCAGTTATTATGTTGTGTGTTCAGGCTCCGGTCAGTTTCGTTGAGTATCCAGACTCCGGTTATTACGTTAAGCGTTCAAGCTCCGTTCAGTTTTGTTGGGTATCCAGACTCCGGTTATTACGTTAAGCGTTCAGGCTCCGGTCAGTTTCGTTGGGTATCCAGACTCCGGTTATTACGTTGAGCTTTCAAGCTCCGGTCAGTTTCGTTGGGTATCCAGACTCCGGTTTTTACGTTGAGCGTTCAGGCTCCGGTCAGTTTCGTTGGGTATCCAAACTCCGGTTATTACGTTGAGCGTTCAGGCTCCGGTCAGTTTCGTTGGGTATCCAGACTCCGGTTATTACGTTGAGCGTTCAGGCTCCGGTCAGTTTCGTTGGGTATCCAGACTCAGGTTATTACGTTGAGCGTTCAGGCTCCGGTCAGTTTCGTTTGGTATCCAGACTTCAGTTATTAGGTTGAGCGTCCAGGCTCTGGTCAGTTTCATTGGGTATCCAGACTCCGGTTATTACGTTGAGCATTAAGGCTCCGGTCAGTTTCGTTGGGTATCCAGACTCCGGTTATTACGTGAGCGTCCAGGCTCCGGTCAGTTTCGTTGTGTATCCAGACTCCGGTTATTACGTTGAGCGTCAGGCTCCGGTCAGTTTTGTTGGGTGTCCAGACTCTGGTTATTACAATGAGCGTTCAGGCTCCGGTCATTTTCGTTGAGCATCTAGACTCCAGTTATTATGTTGTGCGTTCAGGCTCCGGTCAGTTTCGTTGAATATCCAGACTCCGGTTATTACGTTAAGCGTTCAGGCTCCGTTCAGTTTCGTTGGGTATCCAGACTCCGGTTATTACGTTAAGCGTTCAGGCTCCGGTCAGTTTCGTTGGGTATCCAGACTCCGGTTATTACGTTGAGCGTTCAGGCTCCGGTCAGTTTCGTTGGGTATCCAGACTCCGGTTATTACGTTGAGCGTTCAGGCTCCGGTCAGTTTCGTTGGGTATCCAGACTCAGGTTATTACGTTGAGCGTTCAGGCTCCGGTCAGTTTCGTTTGGTATCCAGACTTCAGTTATTACGTTGAGCGTCCAGGCTCCGGTCAGTTTCGTTGGGTATCCATACTCCGGTTATTACGTTGAGCGTTAAGGCTTCGGTCAGTTTCGTTGGGTATCCATACTCCGGTTATTACGTGAGCGTCCAGGCTCCGGTCAGTTTCGTTGTGTATCCAGACTCCGGTTATTACGTTGAGCGTTCAGGCTGCGGTCAGTTTTGTTGGGTATCCAGACTCTGGTTTTTACGTTGAGCGTTCAAGCTCCGGGCAGTTTTGTTGGGTGTAACACCCCCTTTCTATACCCCAAATAAATTAGATAAATCAATTAGGCAGATAGCAATATATAATTTCTCAATTTAAAAACAAACATCAATTAAATAAATTAAAAGACTCAACCAATAATGGGAATTCAGAATCGGGGCGTTACAACTCTCCCCCACTTTATAAATTTTCGTCCTCGAAAATATCACCTGATTCAAACAACTCTGGATGCGATTCTCGCATCTTGCTCTCCAATTCCCAAGTCATGTTGCCTTCCGCGGCACCTCCCCAGGACACTCTCACAAGCGCAATAACCTTGCCTCTCAGTTTCTTAACTTCACGGTCCAAAATACTAACCGGTGAAACTTCAACTGTAAGGTTATCTCTTACTTCAACTTCATCCATTGGGATCACATGTGACGGATCCGGAACATACTTCCGAAGTTGTGAGACATGGAATACATCATGCAAATTCAAAAGGTTTGGAGGCAACGCCACACGATACGCCACAGCACCAACCCGTGCGACAATCTGATACGGACCAATAAAACGAGAAGTCAACTTTCTCGACTTCAAGGCACGACCCACACCCGTAACTGGTGTAACTCTCAAAAACACATGGTCTCCCTCTTGAAACTCGAGATCCTTTCTCCTTTTATCATGATAACTTTTCTGTCTATTCTGAGAAGCTCTCATCTTTTCCCGAATAAATTTCACCTTTTCCGTCATTTGCTGTACCATTTCAGGACCAACTACCGACCTTTCACCCGTCTCATGCCAACACAGAGGTGTTTGACATCTCCGTCCATATAAAGCCTCAAATGGCGCCATACCGATACTCGAATGGAAACTGTTATTATAGGTGAACTCAATCAACGCTAAATAACCGTCCCACGCACCACCTTGTTCAAGCACACAAGCACGCAACAGATCTTCTAACGATTGAATCGTCCTCTCGGTTTGACCATCCGTTTGCGGATGATATGCCGAACTCAATCTCAACTTAGAACCCAAGGCACCTTGCAAACTCTCCCAAAATCTTGAAGTAAATCTAGGATCTCTATCCGACACAATACTCTTAGGAACTCCATGAAGCTTCACAATAGTGCCAACATAAATCTCGGCTAACCTTTCCAAAGAATAAGTAACATCAATCGGAATAAAGTGAGCCGATTTAGTAAGCCTATCAACAATCACCCAAATAGCATTATGTCCTCTTTGCGTACTCGGCAATCCCGTAACAAAATCCATCGATATACTATCCCATTTCCATTCCGGAATATCCAACGGTTGCATCAATCCACTAGGCTTCTGATGCTCCACCTTAGACTTCTGACAAGTCAAACACGAGTACACAAAACGAGCAACATCGCTTTTCAATCCAGACCACCAAAAGATCTTCTTCAAATCCTGATACATCTTATTCGCTCCCGGATGAATACTTAAGTTACTCCGATGTCCCTCTTCCAATATCATCTTTTTCAAATCCGCGTCATCGGGAATACAAATACGACCTCGAAACCTCAAAACTCCTAATTCATCAACGTTGAAATCTTCACTTCCATTCGTCATCAAATCCACAAATTTCAAATCCAACTTTTGCTTTTCACACACTGTAGTAAGGAAATCATTCGTGACATGCAACATACCAAGCTTCACACTACTCGGTGTTAACTCACAAACCAAACTCAAATCTCTAAAGTTCTCCAAGAGTTCCCACTCTCTAACCATCAAAGTAGACACGTGCAACGACTTCCGACTCAAGGCATCTGCTACCACATTCGCCTTACCCGGATGATAATTTAAACCAAAATCATAGTCCTTCAAAAGTTCTAGCCATCTCCTTTGCCTCATATTCAATTCCTTTTGATCAAACAAATACTTCAAACTCTTGTGATCGCTAAAAACTTCAAATCTTGCACCATAAAGATAGTGCCTCCAAATTTTCAAAACGAACACCACGGCCGCTAACTCCAAATCATGAGTAGGATAACTCTTTTCATGCACTCTTAACTGCCTAGAAGCATACGCCACGACCTTCCCATCTTGCATCAACACACCACCCAATCCTGACAAAGAAGCATCGCAATAAACCAAAAAAGGTTCCGTAGGATTCGGCAAAATCAAAACGGGCGCTGTTGTTAACCTTCTCTTTAATTCCATGAAACTCTCTTCACAATTAACATCCCAAATAAAAGCCTTTCCTTTACAAGTCAACTGCGTTAACGGAAGTGCTAACTTTGAAAATCCTTCGATAAACCTCCGGTAGTAACCGGCCAAGCCCAAAAAGCTTCGAATTTCCGTAACCGATCTTGGAGTCTCCCATTGCATTACCGCATCGATCTTGGATGGATCCACACTAATACCATTGCCGGAAATAATATGTCCAAGAAAACTCACCTTCGACAACCAAAACTCACACTTAGACAACTTTGCATACAACTTCTTCTCTTTCAAAATCCGCAACACAATCCTTAAATGTTCTTCGTGCTCCTCTCGAGACTTAGAATAAATCAAAATGTCATCGATAAACACCACCACAAAACGATCCAACTGCTCGTGGAAGATACGGTTCATATATTCCATGAAAACACCCGGCGCATTAGAAACTCCGAATGGCATCACCGTATACTCGTAGTGACCATATCGTGTTCTAAAAGCCGTCTTCGAAATATCTTCTTCCTTAACCCGAATCTGGTGATAACCGGATCTTAAATCAATCTTACTAAAAACACGGGCTCCAACCAATTGATCCATCAAATCATCAATTCTTGGAAGTGGATACTTGTTCTTAATTGTCACCTTATTCAACTGCCGATAATCAATACACAATCGCATACTACCATCCTTCTTCTTTACCAACAATACCGGCGCACCCCAAGGAGAAACACTTGGTCTTACAAATCTCTTATCCAACAAATCATTCAACTGCTTCTTCAATTCCACCAACTCCGATGCCGACATCAGATACGGGGCCATCGAAATCGGTATAGTACCCTGCACTAGATCAATAGAAAATTCAACCTCTCTCTTTGGCGGCACATCCGCAACATCTTCCGGAAACACTTCAGGAAATTCACAAACCACAGGAAACACGTCGAGCTCAACTTTGCTCTCCACCGGCAACGATGCAAACAAACCAAACAACTGAGCTTCGTCCGCTAAAAGTTTCTTCAACTCTTTAGTGGAAAGAAAACTCTCGTTTTCACCATCTTCCAAAGAAGGAAACCTTACTAACTTGTGATAGCAATCCAAATGAACTCTATTAAATTGCAACCAATTCATACCCAAGATTACGTCCAAACCTTCCAATGGCAAACACACTAAATCCATAACGAAGTCCTTACCATACATGGTCAAAGGACAACTTGCACACACCAAAGAAGTAGTTACCGACCCCGAAGCGGGAGTCCCAATAACCATACCACTACTCAAAGAAACCATACACAAATCCAACCGCTTAGCACACGCAAGAGAAATGAATGAGTGAGTCGCTCCAGTATCAATAATAGCAACTAAAGGCATATCATTAATAAAGCATGTACCTTTAATCAAACGATCTGCCGCATTAGTGGCGTCTGAACCTGCTAATGCGAATACTTTTCCGCCCGCCGGAGCTTGCTTCGGTTTGGTACAATTCGGGCTAATGTGACCCACCTCGCCACAATTAAAACACTTCACAGCATTCTTTCTACACTCTGCTGCATCATGACCAAAGAGTCCACAGTTGGAACACTTCGCCTTGAACTTTCCACAATCATAAGACTTGTGGCCCATCACGCCACACTTAAAACATTTGATCGCACCGGAACCTCCTCCGGGTCTCCTATCAAAGTTTCCCCTATGTTTGCCCTTATCAGCAGGCGTCACATAAGGTCCGCTTCGTACTTGCTGCTTCCCTTTCCTCTCGCTCAAACCCTTATAATGAGTAGAACGAGCTCTACTATCTTCTTCATAAATTCTACAACACTCGGTCAAATCTGAAAATCTTCGTATCCTTTGATAACCCACCGCTTGCTTTATCTCCGGACGCAAGCCATTCTCATACTTGATACATTTGGAAAATTCCGCCGTAACCGCATCATAGTGAGGGTGAAACTTCACTAACTCAGTAAACTTAGCGATGTAGTCCACCACCGACATATTACCTTGTTTCAACTCCAGAAATTCCATTTCTCTCTTCCCTTTAACACTTTCGGGATAATACTTCCTTAGAAACTCAGCACGAAATAAATCCCACGTAATCTCCTCGTCGTCGACCTCAAGAACTTGCCTCATGCTGACCCACCAGTCATCGGCCTCATCTCTCAGCATGTGAGTCCCTAGTCTCACCTTATTCCCTTCAGCACAATCCATCACCCTAAAAATTCTCTCAATTTCCTTTAACCATATCTGAGCACCATCCGGATCAAATCTCCCTTTAAACACCGGTGGTTGGTTCTTCCTGAACTCATCATTCGCATTCACGTTAGGTGCACCCTGCACAGCTCTGGCCATAGCCTCTAACACCGCTGCCATAGCATTGTCATTACGACCTGCCATATTCTGAGGATTCCCAAAAATAACAACAAGGTTAAACAACCGTTCAACCAACACAACAACAAGACAGACACGACTGACTCAACACTGGCTCTGATACCACTTAATGTAACACCCCCTTTCTATACCCCAAATAAATTAGATAAATCAATTAGGCACATAGAAAATTTATTTCATCAGAGTTTGGTTAAAACATGGTATAAAAGAGGCGCATCACATTATCATGAAATTAAACACATAAGATACCTGCTCAAAATAGATATGCAACAATGGGTAACCCACATCTCAATATTTAGAATAAAGCGGAAACATCCAAATATTGAATCGATCTCATTCATAAAAGTATATACAACCATCAGTTAATTCATGTTTTACAACGTATCCACAACAGATACATACACATATGTATCACAAAAGAATCAAAACAAATGTAACTCCAAAAGAGTCAAAGGCTTCCTAACTACCCAGATGTTACATATCAGAGCCATTGACCAAAAAGAATGAAGACATCGCTTCACAAAAAGAACCTCCAGCTTCCTACTCTGCAATGCCTCATAGAGCATTAGAAAATAGCAGAAGGGTGAGAAACAACATCATAACAGTTAATGCATAAAATTGTATATATACATAACTCCATAATTATACAAGTTATACTCAAATTATGTTCTCACCACATTAAGCATATACAAATAATCATGTCTCTACACATACACATGAACATTCACTATATTTTCTCCAAACAATCACATAGAACATGCACAATTATATTCACACAACCAACGCATCATACACAGATGACTCATGCAACTCATAGAGACCGACACACGACTCTATGCAGATGCAAATGCGGTACCGACTCATTCAACAAATTCCATAAGGAATCGAGTATTCAGCAGATCCTCCACGGGATCAAGTACTCAGCAGATTCTCCACGGAATCAAATATTCATCAGATTCTCCACGGAATCGAATATTCAGCAGATCCTCCACGGGATCAAGTACTTAGCAGATTCTCCACGGAATCAAATACTCTAACCAATCCTCCACGGGATTACATGTTATGACCGATTCTCCGAGGAATCACACAATGCAACCGATTCTCCAAGGAATCGAATATAACCATCGTATCCTACGAGTTTCTACAAATCCTCCACGGGATCAATCACAAAAATGCATACTATGTTCACAAACATACTCATTGCATTTATCACATACATCACATATATTCATTATGCATTCACATTATACACCATTTCACACAAGGTTTACATACCTATTAATCCATCAATGCATTTCTATCTAATTCGAGCAAACACACAACATTATCAAACGATTAAGATTCACAATCGGCTCCACAATCTAGGATTCACGCCTTTCGGCCACCCACAGCACAACATGTTGAAACAGTCCACACATCAATCATTCATATAGGCATTAATCATAATTGAATCAACCAAACATCATGCCATGAACAAACAGCAAAACAAATAACACTGCCAGGTTCGCCAACCTTCGCCTGGCGAAGCCACGCAGCGAATGCTCGCTGGCCTTCGCCTGGCGAACTCCCCAGCGAAGTCCACTGGGAGTAATTCTGGAATTACTCGCTGAGGCTCGCTACCCACTCGCCTGGCGAACCTTCGCCAACTCACCTCGCCTGGCGAACTTGCCAGCGAATACAGGGTATTAGCTTCTGACTTGCTTCGCTACAGCTCGCTGGGCTTCGCCTGGCGAAGCTTCGCTGCCTTTTGCCTGGCGAACTTGCGAAGACAGAGCTTCCATGGCTGTCTCAAAGCCCAAACTCCACACAACCAGCCGATTAAATCCAAACCAGTCACAGTAGCACAACCCAACCATCACCCGACTAAACTACATCGTCTAATCCGAGTTCTAACCGATTAAAACCTCATTCTACTCACAAAACCAACTTCTAACCTAAGTGGAAAAAGAGTAGAAACTCTACAAAATCCACACACATACACATACAATCATACACATTAAAGAGATGATGGAGTTTCACACCCTTACCGATCGATTGCAAGCTTTGGTAATGATTCCTTGATGATTCTAGGTTTTCCTCTCCACTTTCTCTTCTCTTTCTCTTCTCCTCTTTTCTTTCTCTTGTTTTTCTTCTTATGTTACTATCTTCTTCCTTTTTCCTCTCTTATTCTATTTCTATCTCTATTTCTTTCCTCTCAAATTCTTTCCAACACTTATCAATCAATTCTCACACTAAAGTGCTAAATGTCTAAAATGCCCTTTTTTACTCTAATTCCCCGAAAACTCTCTGAATCGGTAAAAAATAGATAAAATAAGCAAAACACCACATAGCAATATATAATTTCTCAATTTAAAAACAAACATCAATTAAATAAATTAAAAGACTCAACCAATAATGGGAATTCAGAATCGGGGCGTTACATTGGGTATCCAGACTTCAGTTATTACGTTGAGCGTTCAGGCTCCGGTCAGTTTCGTTGGGTATCCAGACTCCGGTTATTACGTTGAGCGTTCAGGCTCCGGTCAGTTTCGTTGGGTATCTAGACTCAGGTAATTACGTTGAGCGTTCAGGCTCCGGTCAGTTTCGTTTGGTATCCAGACTTCAGTTATTACATTGAGCGTTCAGGCTCCGATCAGTTTCATTGGGTATCCAGACTCTGGTTTTTACGTTGAGCGTTCAGGCTCCGGTCAGTTTTGCTGGGTGTCCAGACTCTGGTTATTACAATGAGCGTTTAGGCTCCGGTCATTTTCGTTGAGCATCTAGACTCCAGTTATTATGTTGTGCGTTCAGGCTCTGGTCAGTTTCGTTGAGTATCCAGACTCCGGTTATTACGTTGAGCGTTCAGGCTCCGTTCAGTTTCGTTGGGTATCCAGACTCCGGTTATTACGTTAAGCGTTCAGGCTCCGGTCAGTTTCGTTGTGTATCCAGACTCCGGTTATTACGTTGAGCGTTCAGGCTCCGCTCAGTTTTGGTGGGTATCCAGACTCCGGTTATTACGTTGAGCGTTCAGGCTCCGGTCAGTTTCGTTGGGTATCCAGACTTCGGTTTTTACGTTGAGCGTTCAGGCTCCAGTCAGTTTCGTTGGGTATCCAGACTCCGGTTATTACGTTGAGCATTCAGGCTCCGGTCAGTTTCGTTGGGTATCCAGACTCAGGTTATTACGTTGAGCGTTCAGGCTCCGGTCAGTTTCGTTTGGCATCCAGACTTCAGTTATTACGTTGAGCGTTCAGGCTCCGATCAGTTTCTTTGGGTATCCAGACTCTGGTTTTTATGTTGAGCGTTCAGGCTCCGGTCAGTTTTGTTGGGTGTCCAGACTCCGGTTATTACAATGAGCGTTCAGGCTCTGGTCATTTTCGTTGAGCATCTAGACTCCAGTTATTATGTTGTGCGTTCAGGCTCCGATCAGTTTCGTTGAGTATCCAGACTCCGGTTATTACGTTGAGCGTTCAGGCTCCGTTCCGTTTCGTTGGGTATCCAGACTCCGGTTATTACGTTGAGCGTTTAGGCTCCGGTCAGTTTCGTTGGGTATCCAGACTCAGGTTATTACGTTGAGCGTTCAGGCTCCGGTCAGTTTCGTTTGGTATCCAGACTTCAGTTATTACGTTGAGCGTCCAGGCTCCGATCAGTTTCGTTGGGTATCCAGACTCCGGTTATTACGTTAAGCGTTCAGGCTCCGGTCAGTTTCGTTGGGTATCCAGACTCCGGTTATTATGTTGAGCGTTCAGGCTCCGGTCAGTTTCGTTGTGTATCCAGACTCCGGTTATTACGTTGAGCGTTCAGGCTCTGGTCAGTTTTGTTGGGTATCCAGACTCCGGTTTTTACGTTGAGCGTTCAGGCTCCGGTCAGTTTTGTTGGGTATCCAGACTTCAGTTATTACGTTGAGCGTTCAGGCTCCGGTCAGTTTCGTTGGGTATCCAGACTCCGGTTATTACGTTGAGCGTTCAGGCTCTGGCCAGTTTCGTTGGGTATCCACACTCAGGTTATTACGTTGAGCGTTCAGGCTCCGGTCAGTTTTGTAACACCCCCTTTCTATACCCCCAAATTAATCAAATAAATCAATTAGGCACTTAGAAAATTTATTTCATCAGAGTTTAATTAAAACATGGTATATAAGAGGCGCATCACATTATCATGAAACTAAACACATACGATACCTGCTCAATTTGATATGCAACAATGGGTAACCCACATCTCAATATTTGGAATAAAAGCGGAAACATCCAAATATTGAATCGATCACATTCATAAACTTATATACAACCATCAGTTAATTCATGCTTTACAACATATCCACAGCAGATACATACACATATGTATCACAAAAGAATCAAAACAAATGTAACTCCAAAAGAGTCAAAGGCTTCCAAACAATCATATATAACATACACAGTTATATTCATTCAACCAATGCATCATACACAGATGACTCATGCAACTCATAGAGACCGACACACGACTCTATGCAGATGCAAATGCGGTACCGACTCATTCAACAGATTCTCTAAGGAATCGAGTATTCAGCAGATCCTCCACGGGATCGAGTACTCAGTAGATTCTCCACGGAATCAAATATTCATCAGATTCTCCACGGAATCGAATATTCAGCAGATCCTCCACGGGATCAAGTACTCAGCAGATTCTCCACGGAATCAAATACTCTAGCCAATCCTCCACGGGATTACATGATATGACCGATTCTCCGAGGAATCACACAATGCAACCGATTCTCCAAGGAATCTAATATAACCATCGTATCATACGAGGTTCTGCAAATCCTCCGAGGGATCAATCAACACACAAATGCATACTAAGATGCTTCACAATGCAAATCCTCCGAGGGATCATTCAACACAAAAATGCATACTATGCTCACAAACATCCTCATTGCATTTATCACATACATCGCATATATCTATTATGCATTCACATTATGCACCATTTCACACATGGTTTAAACACATATCAGCCTATCAATGCGTTTCTATTCAATTCGAGCAAATACACAAGATTATCAAACGTTCAAGATTCACCTTGACTCTACAATCTAGGATTCATGCCTTTCGGCCACCCACAGCACGATATGTCGAAACAGTTCACACCTCAATCATTTATATAGGCATTAATCATAATTGAATCAACCAAACATCATGCTATGAACAAAACAGCAAAACAAATAACACTGCCATGTTCGCCAACCTTCGCCTGGCGAAGCCACGCAGCGAATGCTCGCTGGCCTTCGCCTGGCGAACTTCCCAGCGAAGTCCACTGGGAGTAATTCTGGAATTACTCGCTGAGGCTCGCTACACACTCGCCTGGCGAACCTTCGCCAACTAACCTCGCCTGGCGAACTTGCCAGCGAATACAGGGTGTTAGCTTCTGACTTGCTTCGCTACAGCTCGCTGGGCTTCGCCTGGCGAAGCTTCGCTGCCATTCGCCTAGCGAAGCTTCGCTGCCATTCGCCTGGCGAGCCTGCGAAGACAGAACTTCCATGGCTGTCTCAAGAGCCCAAACTCCACAAAATCAACCGATTAAATCCAAACCAGTCTCAGTGGCACAACCCAATCATCACCCGACTAAACTACATCGTCTAATCCGAGTTCTAACCGATTAAAACCTCATTCTACTCAAAAAACCAACTTCTAACCTAAGTGGAAAAAGAGTAGAAACTCTACAAAATCCACACATATACACATACAATCATATACATTAAAGAGATGATGGAGTTTCACACCCTTACCGATCGATTGCAAGCTTTGGTGATGATCCCTTGATGATTCTAGGTTTTCCTCTCCACTTTCTCTTCTCTTTCTCTTCTCCTCTTTTCTTTCTCTTGTTTTTCTTCTTATGTTACTATCTTTCTTCCTTTTCCTCTCTTATTCTATTTCTATCTCTATTTCTTTCCTCTCAAATTCTTTCCAACACTTACCAATCAATTCTCACACTAAATTGCTAAATGTCTAAAATGCCCTTTTTACTCTAATTCCCCGAGAACTCTCCGAATCGGTAAAATAGATAAAATAAGCAAACACCACATAATAATATACAATTTCTCAATTTAAAACAAACATCAAATAAATAAATTAAAAGACTCAACAATTAATGGGAATTCAGAATCGGGGCGTTACAACTCTCCCCCACTTTAGAAATTTTCGTCCTCGAAAATATTACCTTATTCAAACAACTCTGGATGCGACTCTCGCATCTTGCTCTCCAATTCCCAAGTCATGTTGCCTTCCGCGGCACCCCCCCAGGACACTTTCACAAGCGCAATATCCTTGCCTCTTAGTTTCTTAACTTCACGGTCCAAAATACTAACCGGTAAAACTTCAACTGTAAGGTTATCTCTTACTTCAACTTCATCCATTGGGATCACATGTGACGGATCCGGAACATACTTCCGAAGTTGCGAGACATGGAACACATCATGCAAATTCGAAAGATTCGGAGGCAACGCCACACGATAAGCCACAACACCAACTCGTGCGACAATCTGATACGGACCAATAAAACGAGAAGTCAACTTTCTCGACTTCAAAGCACGACCCACACCCGCTACCGGTGTAACTCTCAAAAACACATGGTCGCCCTCTTGAAACTCGAGATCCTTTCTCCTTTTATCATGATAACTTTTCTGTCTACTCTGAGAAGCTCTCATCTTTTCCCGAATAAATTTCACCTTTTCCGTCGTTTGCTGTACCATTTCAGGACCAACTACCGACCTTTCACCCGTCTCATGCCAACACAGAGGTGTTCGACATCTCCGACCATATAAAGCCTCAAATGGCTCCATACCAATACTCGAATGGAAACTGTTATTATAGGTGAACTCAATCAACGCTAAATAACCATCCCATGCACCACCTTGCTCAAGCACACAAGCATGCAACAAATCTTCTAACGATTGAATCGTCCTCTTGGTTTGACCATCTGTTTGCGGATGATATGCCGAACTCAATCTCAACTTAGAACCCAAGGCACCTTGCAAACTCTCCCAAAATCTTGAAGTAAATCTAGGATCTCTATCCGACACAATACTCTTAGGAACTCCATGAAGCTTCACAATAGTGCCAACATAAATCTCGGCCAACCTTTCCAAAGAATAAGTAATATCAATCGGAATAAAGTGAGCCGATTTAGTAAGCCTATCAACAATCACCCAAATAGCATTATGTCCTCTTTGCGTATTCGGCAATCCCGTAACAAAATCCATCGATATACTATCCCATTTCCATTCCGGAATATCCAACGGTTGCATCAATCCACTAGGCTTCTGATGCTCTACCTTAGACTTCTGGCAAGTCAAACACGAGTACACAAAACGAGCGACATCGCTTTTCAATCCAGACCACCAAAAGATCTTCTTCAAATCCTGATACATCTTATTCGCTCCCGGATGAATACTCAAGTTACTCCGATGTCCCTCTTCCAATATCATCTTTTTCAAATTCGCATCATCGGGAATACAAATACAACCTCGAAACCTCAAAACTCCTAATTCATCAACTTTGAAATCTTCATTTCCATTCGTCATCAAATCCACAAATTTCAAATCCAACTTTTGCTTTTCACACACCGTAGCAAGGAAATCATTCGTGACATGCAACATACCCAGCTTCACACTACTCGGTGTTAACTCACAAACCAAACTCAAATCTCTAAAGTTCTCCAAAAGTTCCCACTCTCTAACCATCAAAGTAGACACGTGCAACGACTTCCGACTTAAGGCATCGGCTACCACATTTGCCTTACCCGGATGATAATTTAAACCAAAATCATAGTCTTTCAAAAGTTCTAGCCATCTCCTTTGCCTCATATTCAATTCTTTCTGATCAAACAAATACTTCAAACTCTTGTGATCGCTAAAAACTTCAAATCTTGCACCATAAAGATAGTGCCTCCAAATTTTCAAAACGAACACTACGGCCGCTAACTCCAAATCATGAGTAGGATAATTCTTTTCATGCACTCTCAACTGCCTAGAAGCATACGCCACGACCTTCCCATCTTGCATCAATACACCACCCAATCCTGACAAAGAAGCATCGCAATAAACCACAAAAGGTTCCGTAGGATTCGGCAAAATCAAAATTGGCGCTGTCGTTAACCTTCTCTTTAATTCCATGAAACTCTCTTCACAATTAACATCCCAAATAAAAGTCTTTCCTTTACAAGTCAACTGCGTTAACGGAAGTGCTAACTTTGAAAATCCTTCGATAAACCTCCGGTAGTAACCGGCCAAGCCCAAAAAGCTTCGAATTTCCGTAACCGATCTTGGAGTCTCCCATTGCATTACCGCATCGATCTTGGATGGATCCACACTAATACCATTGCCGGAAATAATATGTCCAAGAAAACTCACCTCCGACAACCAAAACTCACACTTAGACAACTTTGCGTACAACTTCTTCTCTTTCAAAATCCGCAACACAATCCTTAAATGTTCTTCGTGTTCCTCTTGAGACTTAGAATAAATCAAAATGTCATCGATAAACACTACCACAAAACGATCCAACTGCTCGTGGAAGATACGGTTCATATATTCCATGAAAACACCCGGCGCATTAGAAACTCCGAATGGCATCACCATATACTCGTAGTGACCATATCGTGTTCTAAAAGCCGTCTTCGAAATATCTTCTTCCTTAACCCGAATCTGGTGATAACCGGATCTCAAATCAATCTTACTAAAAACACGGGTTCCAACTAATTGATCCATCAAATCATCAATTCTTGGAAGCGGATACTTGTTCTTAATTGTCACCTTATTCAACTGCCGATAATCAATACACAATCGCATACTACCATCCTTCTTCTTTACCAACAATACCGGCGTACCCCAAGGAGAAACACTTGGTCTTACAAATCTCTTATCCAACAAATCATTCAACTGCTTCTTCAATTCCACCAACTCCGATGCCGACATCCGATACGGGGCCATCGAAATCGGTCTAGTACCCAGAACTAGATCAATAGAAAATTCAACCTCTCTCTTTGGCGGCACATCCGCAACATCTTCCGGAAACACTTCAGGAAATTCACAAACCACAGGAAACACGTCGAGCTCAACTTTGCTCTCCACCGACAACGATGCAAACAAACCAAACAACTGAGCTTCGTCCGCTAAAAGTTTCTTCAACTCTTTAGTGGAAAGAAAACTCTCGTCTTCACCATCTTCCAAGGAAGGAAACCTTACTAACTTGTGATAGAAATCCAGATGAACTCTATTAAATTGCAACCAGTTCATACCCAAGATTACGTCCAAACCTTCCAACGGTAAACACACTAAATCCATAACGAAGTCCTTATCATACATGGTCAAAGGACAACTTGCACACACCAAAGAAGTAGTTACCGACCCCGAAGCGGGAGTCCCAATAACCATACCACTACTCAAAGAAACCATACACAAATCCAACCGCTTAGCACACGCAAGAGAAATGAACGAGTGAGTCGCTCCAGTATCAATAATAGCAACTAAAGGCATATCATTAATAAAGCATGTACCTTTAATCAAACGATCCGCCGCATTAGTAGCGTCTGAACCTGCTAATGCGAAAACTTTTCCGCCCGCCGGAGCTTGCTTCGGTTTGGTACAATTCGGGCTAATGTGACCCACCTCGCCACAATTAAAACACTTCACAGCATTCTTTCTACACTCTGCTGCATCATGTCCAAGGTCCGCTTCGTACTTGCTGCTTCCCTCTCCTCTCGCTCAAACCCTTATAATGAGTAGAACGAGCTCTACTGTCTTCTTCATAAATTCTGCAACACTCGGTCAAATCCGAAAATCTTCGTATCCTTTGATAACCCACCGCTTGCTTTATCTCAGGACGCAAGCCATTCTCATACTTGATACATTTGGAAAATTCCGCCGTAACCGCATCATAGTGAGGGTGAAACTTCACTAACTCAGTAAACTTAGCGGTGTAGTCCACCACCGACATATTACCTTGTTTTAACTCCAGAAATTCCATTTCTCTCTTCCCTTTAACACTTTCGGGATAATACTTCCTTAGAAACTCAGTACGAAATAAATCCCACGTAATATCCTCATCGTCGACCTCAAGAACTTGCCTCACGCTGACCCACCAGTCATCAGCCTCTTCTCTCAGCATGTGAGTCCCTAGTCTCACCTTGTTCCCCTCAGCACAATCCATCACCCTAAATATCCTCTCAATTTCCTTTAACCATATCTGAGCACCATCCGGATCAAATCTCCCTTTGAACACCGGTGGTTGGTTCTTCCTGAACTCATCATTCGCATTCACGTTAGGTGCACCCTGCACAGCTCTGGCCATAGCCTCTAACGCCGCTGCCATAGCATTGTCATTACGACCTGCCATATTCTGAGGATTCCCAAAAATAACAACAAGGTTAAACAACCGTTCAACCAACACAACAACAAGACAGACACGACTGACTCAACACTGGCTCTGATACCACTTAATGTAACACCCCCTTTCTATACCCCCAAATTAATCAAATAAATCAATTAGGCACTTAGAAAATTTATTTCATCAGAGTTTAATTAACACATGGTATATAAGAGGCGCATCACATTATCATGAAACTAAACACATATGATACCTGCTCAATTTGATATGCAACAATGGGTAACCCACATCTCAATATTTAGAATAAAAGCGGAAACATCCAAATATTGAATCGATCACATTCATAAACTTATATACACCATCAGTTAATTCATGCTTTACAACATATCCACAGCAGATACATACACATATGTATCACAAAAGAATCAAAACAAATGTAACTCCAAAAGAGTCAAAGGCTTCCTAACTACCCAGATGTTACATATCAGAGCCATTGACCAAAAAGAATGAAGACATCGCTTCACCAAAAAGAACCTCCAGCTTCCTACTCTGCAATGCCTCATAGAGCATTATAAAACAGCAGAAGGGTGAGAAACAACATCATAACAGTTAATGCATAAAATTGTATATATACATATACTCACATTTGTACAGGTTATACTCAAATTATGTTCTCACCAAGTTAAACATATACAAATAATCATGCCTCTACACATGCTTATGAACATTCATAATATGTTCTTCCAAACAATCATATATAACATACACAGTTATATTCATTCAACCAATGCATCATACACAGATGACTCATGCAACTCATAGAGACCGACACACGACTCTATGGAGATGCAAATGCGGTACCGACTCATTCAACAGATTCTCTAAGGAATCGAGTATTCAGCAGATCCTCCACGGGATCAAGTACTCAGCAGATTCTCCACGGAATCAAATATTCATCAGATTCTCCACGGAATCGAATATTCAGCAGATCCTCCACGGGATCAAGTACTCAGCAGATTCTCCACGGAATCAAATACTCTAGCCAATCCTCCACGGGATTACATGATATGACCGATTCTCCGAGGAATCACACAATGCAACCGATTCTCCAAGGAATCTAATATAACCATCGTATCATACGAGGTTCTGCAAATCCTCCGAGGGATCAATCAACACACAAATGCATACTAAGATGCTTCACAATGCAAATCCTCCGAGGGATCATTCAACACAAAAATGCATACTATGCTCACAAACATCCTCATTGCATTTATCACATACATCGCATATATCTATCATGCATTCACATTATGCACCATTTCACACATGGTTTACACACATATCAGCCTATCAATGCGTTTCTATTCAATTCGAGCAAATACACAAGATTATCAAACGTTCAAGATTCACCTTGACTCTACAATCTAGGATTCATGCCTTTCGGCCACCCACAGCACGATATGTCGAAACAGTTCACACCTCAAAAATTTATATAGGCATTAATCATAATTGAATCAACCAAACATCATGCTATGAACAAAACAGCAAAACAAATAACACTGCCATGTTCGCCAACCTTCGCCTGGCGAAGCCACGCAGCGAATGCTCGCTGGCCTTCGCCTGGCGAACTTCCCAGCGAAGTCCACTGGGAGTAATTCTGGAATTACTCGCTGAGGCTCGCTACACACTCGCCTGGCGAACCTTCGCCAACTAACCTCGCCTGGAGAACTTGCCAGCGAATACAGGGTGTTAGCTTCTGACTTGCTTCGCTACAGCTCGCTGGGCTTCGCCTGGCGAAGCTTCGCTGCCATTCGCCTAGCGAAGCTTCGCTGCCATTCGCCTGGCGAGCCTGCGAAGACAGAACTTCCATGGCTGTCTCAAGAGCCCAAACTCCACAAAATCAACCGATTAAATCCAAACCAGTCTCAGTGGCACAACCCAATCATCACCCGACTAAACTACATCGTCTAATCCGAGTTCTAACCGATTAAAACCTCATTCTACTCAAAAAACCAACTTCTAACCTAAGTGGAAAAAGAGTAGAAACTCTACAAAATCCACACACATACACATACAATCATATACATTAAAGAGATGATGGAGTTTCACACCCTTACCGATCGATTGCAAGCTTTGGTGATGATCCCTTGATGATTCTAGGTTTTCCTCTCCACTTTCTCCTCTCTTTCTCTTCTCCTCTTTTCTTTCTCTTGTTTTTCTTCTTATGTTACTATCTTTCTTCCTTTTCCTCTCTTATTCTATTTCTATCTCTATTTCTTTCCTCTCAAATTCTTTCCAACACTTACCAATCAATTCTCACACTAAATTGCTAAATGTCTAAAATGCCCTTTTTACTCTAATTCCCCGAGAACTCTCCGAATCGGTAAAATAGATAAAATAAGCAAACACCACATAATAATATACAATTTCTCAATTTAAAACAAACATCAAATAAATAAATTAAAAGACTCAACAATTAATGGGAATTCAGAATCGGGGTGTTACAAGTTTCGTTTGGTATCCAGACTTTAGTTATTACGTTGAGCGTCCAGGCTCCGATCAGCTTCGTTGGGTATCCAGACTCTGGTTTTTACGTTGAGCGTTCAGGCTCCGGTCAGCTTTGTTGGGTGTCCAGACTCTGATTATTACAATGAGCGCTCAGGCTCCGGTCATTTTCGTTGAGTATCTAGACTCCAGTTATTATGTTGTGCGTTCAGGCTCCGGTCAGTTTCGTTGAGTATCCAGACTCCGGTTATTACGTTAAGCGTTCAGGCTCCGTTCAGTTTCGTTGGGTATCCAGACTCCGGTTATTACGTTAAGCGTTCAGGCTCCGGTCAGTTTCGTTGGGTATCCAGACTCCGGTTATTACGTTGAGCGTTCAAGCTCTGGTCAGTTTCGTTGGGTATCCAGACTCCGGTTTTTACGTTGAGCGTTCAAGCTCCAGTCAGTTTCGTTGGGTATCCAAACTCCGGTTATTACGTTGAGCGTTCAGGCTCCGGTCAGTTTCGTTGGGTATCCAGACTCCGGTTATTACGTTGAGCGTTCAGGCTCCGGTCAGTTTCGTTGGGTATCCAGACTCAGGTTATTACGTTGAGCGTTCAGGCTCTGGTGAGTTTCGTTTGGTATTCAGACTTCAGTTATTACGTTGAGCGTCCAGGCTCCGGTCAGTTTCGTTGGGTATCCAGACTCCGGTTATTACGTTGAGCGTTAAGGCTCCGGTCAGTTTCGTTGGGTATCCAGACTCCGGTTATTACGTGAGCGTCCAGGCTCCGGTCAGTTTCGTTGTGTATCCAGACTCCGGTTATTACGTTGAGCGTTCAGGCTCCGGTCAGTTTTGTTGGGTATCCAGACTCCGGTTTTTACGTTCAGCGTTCAAGCTCCGGGCAGTTTTGTTGGGTATCCAGACTTCAGTTATTACGTTGAGCGTTCAGGCTCCGGTCAGTTTCGTTGGGTATCCAGACTCCGGTTATTACGTTGAGCGTTCAGGCTCCGGTTAGTTTCGTTGGGTATCCAGACTCAGGTTATTACGTTGAGCGTTCAGGCTCCGGTCAGTTTCGTTTGGTATCCAGACTTCAGTTATTACGTTGAGCGTTCAGGCTCCGATCAGTTTCGTTGGGTATCCAGACTCTGGTTTTTACGTTGAGCGTTCAGGCTCCGGTCAGCTTTGTTGGGTGTCCAGACTCTGATTATTACAATGAGCGCTCAGGCTCCGGTCATTTTCGTTGAGTATCTAGACTCCAGTTATTATGTTGTGCGTTCAGGCTCCGGTCAGTTTCGTTAAGTATCCAGACTCCGGTTATTACGTTAAGCGTTCAGGCTCCGTTCAGTTTCGTTGGGTATCCAGACTCCGGTTATTACGTTAAGCGTTCAGGCTCCGGTCAGTTTCGTTGGGTATCCAGACTCCGGTTATTACGTTGAGCGTTCAAGCTCTGGTCAGTTTCGTTGGGTATCCAGACTCCGGTTTTTACGTTGAGCGTTCAAGCTCCGGTCAGTTTCGTTGGGTATCCAAACTCCGGTTATTACGTTGAGCGTTCAGGCTCCGGTCAGTTTCGTTGGGTATCCAGACTCCGGTTATTACGTTGAGCGTTTAGGCTCCGGTCAGTTTCGTTGGGTATCCAGACTCAGGTTATTACGTTGAGCGTTCAGGCTCCGGTGAGTTTCGTTTGGTATCCAGACTTCAGTTATTACGTTGAGCGTCCAGGCTCCGGTCAGTTTCGTTGGGTATCCAGACTCCGGTTATTACGTTGAGCGTTAAGGCTCCGGTCAGTTTCGTTGGGTATCCAGACTCCGGTTATTACGTGAGCGTCCAGGCTCCGGTCAGTTTCGTTGTGTATCCAGACTCCGGTTATTACGTTGAGCGTTCAGGCTCCGGTCAGTCTTGTTGGGTATCCAGACTCCGGTTTTTACGTTCAGCGTTCAAGCTCTGGGCAGTTTTGTTGGGTATCCAGACTTCAGTTATTACGTTGAGCGTTCAGGCTCCGGTCAGTTTCGTTGGGTATCCAGACTCCGGTTATTACGTTGAGCGTTCAGGCTCCGGTCAGTTTCGTTGGGTATCCAGACTCAGGTTATTACGTTGAGCGTTCAGGCTCCGGTCAGTTTCGTTTGGTATCCAGACTTCAGTTATTACGTTGAGCGTTCAGGCTCCGATCAGTTTCGTTGGGTATCCAGACTCTGGTTTTTACGTTGAGCGTTCAGGCTCCGGTCAGTTTTGTTGGGTGTCCAGACTCTGGTTATTACAATGAGCGTTCAGGCTCCGGTCATTTTCGTTGAGCATCTAGACTCCAGTTATTATATTGTGCGTTCAGGCTCCGGTCAGTTTCGTTGAGTATCCAGACTCCGGTTATTACGTTGAGCGTTCAGGCTCCGTTCAATTTCGTTGGGTATCCAGACTCCGGTTATTACGTTAAGCGTTCAGGCTCCGGTCAGTTTCGTTGTGTATCCAGACTCCGGTTATTACGTTGAGCGTTCAAGCTCCGGTCAGTTTTGTTGGGTATCCAGACTCCGGTTATTACGTTGAGCGTTCAGGCTCCGGTCAGTTTCGTTGGGTATCCAGACTCTGGTTTTTACGTTGAGCGTTCAGGCTCTAGTCAGTTTCGTTGGGTATCTAGACTCTGGTTATTACGTTGAGCGTTCAGGCTCCGGTCAGTTTCGTTGGGTATCCAGACTCCGGTTATTACGTTGAGCATTCAGGCTCCAGTCAGTTTTGTTGGGTATCCAGACTCAGGTTGTTACGTTGAGCGTTCAGGCTCCGGTCAGTTTCGTTTGGCATCCAGACTTCAGTTATTACGTTGAGCGTTCTGGCTCCGATCAGTTTCGTTGGGTATCCAGACTCTGGTTTTTACGTTGAGCGTTCAGGCTCCGGTCAGTTTTGTTGGGTGTCCAGACTCCGGTTATTACAATGAGTGTTCAGGCTCCGGTCATTTTCGTTGAGCATCTAGACTCCAGTTATTATGTTGTGCGTTCAGGCTCCGGTCAGTTTCGTTGAGTATCCAGACTCCGGTTATTACGTTGAGCGTTCAGGCTCCGTTCAATTTTGTTGGGTATCCAGACTCCGGTTATTACGTTAAGCATTAAGGCTCCGGTCAAATTCGTTGTGTATCCAGACTCCGGTTATTACGTTGAGCGTTCAGGCTCCGGTCAGTTTCGTTGGGTATCCAGCCTCCGGTTATTACGTTGAGCGTTCAGGCTCCGGTCAGTTTCGTTGGGTATCCAGACTCCGGTTTTTACGTTGAGCGTTCAGGCTCCGGTAAGTTTCGTTGGGTATCCAGACTCCGATTATTACGTTGAGCGTTCAGGCTCCGGTCATTTTCGTTGGGTATCCAGACTTCGGTTATTACGTTGAGCGTTCAGGCTCTGGTCAGTTTCGTTGGGTATCCAGACTCAGGTTATTACGTTAAGCGTTCAGGCTCCGATCAGTTTCGTTGGGTATCCAGACTCTGGTTTTTACGTTGAGCGTTCAGGCTCCGGTCAGTTTTGTCGGGTGTCCAGACTCTGGTTATTACAATGAGCGTTCAGGCTCTGGTCATTTTCGTTGAGCATCTAGACTCCAGTTATTATGTTGTGCGTTCAGGCTCCGGTCAGTTTCGTTGAGTATCCAGACTCCGGTTATTACGTTGAGCGTTCAGGCTCCGTTCAGTTTCGTTGGGTATCCAGACTCTGGTTTTTACGTTGAGCGTTCAGGCTCCGGTCAGTTTTGTTGGGTGTCTAGACTCTGGTTATTACAATGAGCGTTCAGGCTCCGGTCATTTTCGTTGAGCATCTAGACTCCAGTTATTATGTTGTGCGTTCAGGCTCCGGTCAGTTTCGTTGAGTATCCAGACTCCGGTTAATACGTTGAGCGTTCAGGCTCCGTTCAATTTCGTTGGGTATCCAGACTCCGGTTATTACGTTAAGCGTTCAGGCTCCGGTCAGTTTCGTTGTGTATCCAGACTCCGGTTATTACGTTGAGCGTTCAAGCTCCGGTCAGTTTTGTTGGGTATCCAGACTCCGGTTATTACGTTGAGCGTTCAGGCTCCGGTCAGTTTCGTTGGGTATCCAGACTCTGGTTTTTACGTTGAGCGTTCAGGCTCTAGTCAGTTTCGTTGGGTATCCAGATTCCGGTTATTACGCTGAGCGTTCAGGCTCCGGTCAGTTTCATTGGGTATCCAGACTCCGGTTATTACGTTGAGCATTCAGGCTCCAGTCAGTTTTGTTGGGTATCCAGACTCAGGTTGTTACGTTGAGCGTTCAGGCTCCGGTCAGTTTCGTTTGGCATCCAGACTTCAGTTATTACGTTGAGCGTTCTGGCTCCGATCAGTTTCGTTGGGTATCCAGACTCTGGTTTTTACGTTGAGCGTTCAGGCTCCGGTCAGTTTTGTTGGGTGTCCAGACTCCGGTTATTACAATGAGCGTTCAGGCTCCGGTCATTTTCGTTGAGCATCTAGACTCCAGTTATTATGTTGTGCGTTCAGGCTCCGGTCAGTTTCGTTGAGTATCCAGACTCCGGTTATTACGTTGAGCGTTCAGGCTCCGTTCAGTTTTGTTGGGTATCCAGACTCCGGTTATTACGTTAAGCATTAAGGCTCCGGTCAAATTCGTTGTGTATCCAGACTCCGGTTATTACGTTGAGCGTTCAGGCTCCGGTCAGTTTCGTTGGGTATCCAGCCTCCGGTTATTACGTTGAGCGTTCAGGATCCGATCAGTTTCGTTGGGTATCCAGACTCCGGTTTTTACGTTGAGCGTTCAGGCTCCGGTCAGTTTCGTTGGGTATCCAGACTCCGGTTATTACGTTGAGCGTTCAGGCTCCGGTCAGTTTCGTTGGGTATCCAGACTTCGGTTATTACGTTGAGCGTTCAGGCTCCGATCAGTTTCGTTGGGTATCCGGACTCTGGTTTTTACGTTGAGCGTTCAGGCTCCGGTCAGTTTTGTCGGGTGTCCAGACTCTGGTTATTACAATGAGCGTTCAGGCTCTGGTCATTTTCGTTGAGCATCTAGACTCCAGTTATTATGTTGTGCGTTCAGGCTCCGGTCAGTTTCGTTGAGTATCCAGACTCCGGTTATTACGTTGAGCGTTCAGGCTCCGTTCAGTTTCGTTGGGTATCCAGACTCTGGTTTTTACGTTGAGCGTTCAGGCTCCGGTCAGTTTTGTTGGGTGTCTAGACTCTGGTTATTACAATGAGCGTTCAGGCTCCGGTCATTTTCGTTGAGCATCTAGACTCCAGTTATTATGTTGTGCGTTCAGGCTCCGGTTAGTTTCGTTGAGTATCCAGACTCCGGTTATTACGTTGAGCGTTCAGGCTCCGTTCAATTTCGTTGGGTATCCAGACTCCGGTTATTACGTTAAGCGTTCAGGCTCTGGTCAGTTTCGTTGTGTATCCAGACTCCGGTTATTACGTTGAGCGTTCAGGCTCCGGTCAGTTTTGTTGGGTATCCAGACTCCGGTTATTACATTGAGCGTTCAGGCTCCGGTCAGTTTCGTTGGGTATCCAGACTCCGGTTTTTACGTTGAGCGTTCCGGCTCCAGTCAGTTTCATTGGATATCCAGACTTCGGTTATTATGTTGAGCGTTCAGGCTCCGGTCAGTTTCGTTGGGTATCCAAACTCCGGTTATTACGTTGAGCATTCAGGCTCGAGTCAGTTTCGTTGGGTATCCAGACTCAGGTTGTTACGTTGAGCGTTCAGGCTCCGATCAGTTTCGTTTGGCATCCAAAATTCAGTTATTACGTTGAGCGTTCAGGCTCCGATCAGTTTCGTTGGGTATCCAGACTCTGGTTTTTACGTTGAGCGTTCAGGCTCCGGTCTGTTTTGTTGGGTGTCCAGACTCCGGTTATTACAATGAGCATTCAGGCTCCGGTCATTTTCGTTGAGCATCTAGACTCCAGTTATTATGTTATGCGTTCAGGCTCCGGTCAGTTTCGTTGAGTATCCAGACTCCGGTTATTACGTTGAGTGTTCAGGCTCCGTTCAGTTTTGTTGGGTATCCAGACTCCGGTTATTACGTTAAGCATTAAGGCTCTGGTCAGTTTCGTTGTGTATCCAGACTCCGGTTATTACTTTGAGCATTCAGCCTCCGGTCAGTTTCGTTGGGTATCCAGACTCCGGTTTTTACGTTGAGCGTTCAGGCTCCGGTCAGTTTCGTTGGGTATCCCGACTCCGGTTATTACGTTGAGTGTTCAGGCTCCGGTCAGTTTCGTTGGGTATCCCGACTCCGGTTATTACGTTGAGCGTTCAGGCTCCGGTCAGTTTCGTTGGGTATCAAGACTTCAGTTATTACGTTGAGCGTTCAGGCTCTGGTCAGTTTCGTTGGGTATCCAGACTCAGGTTATTACGTTGAGCGTTCAGTCTCCGATCAGTTTCGTTGGGTATCCAGACTCGGGTTTTTACGTTGAGCGTTCAGGCTCCGGTCAGTTTCGTTGGGTATCCAGACTCAGGTTATTACGTTGAGCGTTCAGGCTCCGGTCAGTTTCGTTTGGCATCCAGACTTCAGTTATTACGTTGAGCGTTCAGGCTCCGATCAGTTTCGTTGGGTATCCAGACTCTGGTTTTTACGTTGAGCGTTCAGGCTCCGGTCAGTTTTGTTGGGTGTCCAGATTCCGATTATTACGTTGAGCGTTCAGGCTCCGGTCATTTTCGTTGATCATCTAGACTCCAGTTATTATGCTGTGCGTTCAGGCTCCGGTCAGTTTCGTTGAGTATCCAGACTCCGGTTATTACGTTGAGCGTTCAGGCTCCGTTCAGTTTCGTTGGGTATCCAGACTCCGGTTATTACGTTGAGCGTTCAGGCTCCGATCAGTTTCGTTGTGTATCCAGACTCCGGTTATTACGTTGAGCGTTCAGGCTCTGGTCAGTTTCGTTGGGTATCCAGACTCCGGTTATTACGTTGAGCGTTCAGGCTCCGGTCAGTTTCGTTGGGTATCCAGACTCTGGTTTTTACATTGAGCGTTCAGGCTCCAGTCAGTTTCGTTGGGTATCCAGACTCCGGTTATTACGTTGAGCGTTCAGGCTCTAGTCAGTTTCGTTGGGTATCCAGACTCAGGTTATTACGTTGAGCGTTCAGGCTCCGGTCAGTTTCGTTTGGCATCCAGACTTCAGTTATTACATTGAGCGTTCAGGCTCCGATCAGTTTCGTTGGGTATCCAGACTCTGGTTTTTACGTTGAGCGTTCAGGCTCCGGTCAGTTTTTTTGGGTGTCCAGATTCCGGTTATTTCAATGAGCGTTCAGGCTCCGGTCAGTTTCGTTGGGTATCTAGACTCCAGTTATTATGCTGTGCGTTCAGGCTCCGGTCAGTTTCGTTGAGTATCCAGACTCCGGTTATTACGTTGAGCGTTCAGGCTCCGTTCAGTTTTGTTGGGTATCCAGACTCCGGTTATTACGTTAAGCATTAAGGCTCCGGTCAGTTTCGTTGTGTATCCAGACTCCGGTTATTACGTTGAGCGTTCAGGCTCCGGTCAGTTTTGTTGGGTGTCCAGACTCTGGTTATTACAATGAGCGTTCAGGCTCCGGTCATTTTCGTTGAGCATCTAGACTCCAGTTATTATGTTGTGCGTTCAGTCTCCGGTCAGTTTCGTTGAGTATCCAGACTCCGGTTATTACGTTGAGCGTTCAAGCTCCGTTCAATTTCGTTGGATATCCAGACTCCGGTTATTACGTTAAGCGTTCAGGCTCCGGTCAGTTTCGTTGTGTATCTAGACTCCGGTTATTACGTTGAGCGTTCAGGCTCCGGTCAGTTTTGTTGGGTATCCAGACCCCGATTATTACGTTGAGCGTTCAGGCTCCGGTCAGTTTCGTTGGGTATCCAGACTCTGGTTATTACGTTGAGCGTTCAGGCTCCGGTCAGTTTTGTTGGGTGTCCAGACTCTGGTTATTACAATGAGCGTTCAGGCTCCGGTCATTTTCGTTGAGCATCTAGACTCTAGTTATTATGTTGTGCATTCAGGCTCCGGTCAGTTTCGTTGAGTATCTAGACTCCGGTTATTACGTTAAGCGTTCAGGCTCCGGTCAGTTTCGTTGTGTATCCAGACTCCGGTTATTACGTTGAGCGTTCAGGCTCTGGTCAGTTTCGTTGGGTATCTAGACTCCGGTTATTACGTTAAGCGTTCAGGCTCTGGTCAGTTTCGTTGTGTATCCAGACTCCGGTTATTACGTTGAGCGTTCAGGCTCCGGTCAGTTTTGTTGGGTATCCAGACTCCGGTTATTACGTTGAGCGTTCAGGCTCCGGTCAGTTTCGTTGGGTATCCAGACTCCGGTTTTTACGTTGAGCGTTCCGACTCCAGTCAGTTTCGTTGTGTATCCAGACTTCGGTTATTATGTTGAGCGTTCAGGCTCCGGTCAGTTTCGTTGGGTATCCAGACTCCGGTTATTACGTTGAGCATTCAGGCTCCAGTCAGTTTCGTTGGGTATCCAGACTCAGGTTGTTACGTTGAGCGTTCAGGCTCCGGTCAGTTTCGTTTGGCATCCAAACTTCAGTTATTACGTTGAGCGTTCAGGCTCCGATCAGTTTCGTTGGGTATCCAGACTCTGGTTTTTACGTTGAGCGTTCAGGCTCCGGTCTGTTTTGTTTGGTGTCCAGACTCCGGTTATTACGTTGAGCGTTCAGGCTCCGGTCATTTTCGTTGATCATCTAGACTCCAGTTATTATGCTGTGCGTTCAGGCTCCGGTCAGTTTCGTTGAGTATCCAGACTCCGGTTATTACGTTGAGCGTTCAGGCTCCGTTCAGTTTCGTTGGGTATCCAGACTCCGGTTATTACGTTGAGCTATCAGGCTTCGGTCAGTTTCGTTGGGTATCCAGACTCCGGTTTTTACGTTGAGCGTTCCGGCTCCAGTCAGTTTCGTTGTGTATCCAGACTTCGGTTATTATGTTGAGCGTTCAGGCTCCGGTCAGTTTCGTTGGGTATCCAGACTCCGGTTATTACGTTGAGCATTCAGGCTCCAGTCAGTTTCGTTGGGTATCCAGACTCAGGTTATTACGTTGAGCGTTCAGGCTCCGGTCAGTTTCGTTTGGCATCCAGACTTCAGTTATTACGTTGAGCATTCAGGCTCCGATCAGTTTCGTTGGGTATCCAGACTCTGGTTTTTATGTTGAGCGTTCAGGCTCCGGTCAGTTTTGTTGGGTGTCCAGATTCCGATTATTACGTTGAGCGTTCAGGCTCCGGTCATTTTCGTTGATCATCTAGACTCCAGTTATTATGCTGTGCGTTCAGGCTCCGGTCAGTTTCGTTGAGTATCCAGACTCCGGTTATTACGTTGAGCGTTCAGGCTCCGTTCAGTTTTGTTGGGTATCCAGACTCCGGTTATTACGTTGAGCGTTCAGGCTCCGGTCAGTTTCGTTGTGTATCCAGACTCCGGTTATTACGTTGAGCGTTCAGGATCTGGTCAGTTTCGTTGGGTATCCAGACCCCGGTTATTACGTTGAGCGTTCAGGCTCCGGTCAGTTTCGTTGGGTATCCAGACTCTGGTTTTTACATTGAGCGTTCAGGCTCCAGTCAGTTTCGTTGGGTATCCAGACTCCGGTTATTACGTTGAGCATTCAGGCTCCAGTCAGTTTCGTTGGGTATCCAAACTCAGGTTATTACGTTGAGCGTTCAGGCTCCGGTCAGTTTCGTTTGGCATCCAGACTTCAGTTATTACGTTGAGCGTTCAGGCTCCGATCAGTTTCGTTGGGTATCCAGACTCTGGTTTTTACGTTGAGCGTTCAGGCTCCGGTCAGTTTTGTTGGGTGTCCAGATTCCGATTATTACGTTGAGCGTTCAGGCTCCGGTCATCTTCGTTGGGTATCCAGACTCCGATTATTATGTTGAGCATTCAGGCTCCGGTCAGTTTTGTTGTGTATCCAGACTCCGGTTATTACGTTGAGCGTTCAGGCTCTGGTCAGTTTCGTTGGGTATCCAGACCCCGGTTATTACGTTGAGCGTTCAGGCTCCGGTCAGTTTCGTTGGGTATCCAGACTCTGGTTTTTACATTGAGCGTTCAGGCTCCAGTCAGTTTCGTTGGGTATCCAGACTGCGGTTATTACGTTGAGCGTTCAGGCTCTAGTCAGTTTCGTTGGGTATCCAGACTCAGGTTATTACGTTGAGCGTTCAGGCTCCGGTCAGTTTCATTTGGCATCCAGACTTCAGTTATTACATTGAGCGTTCAGGCTCCGATCAGTTTCGTTGGGTATCCAGACTCTGGTTTTTACGTTGAGCGTTCAGGCTCTGGTCAGTTTTTTTGGGTGTCCAGATTCCGGTTATTACGTTAAGCGTTCAGGCTCTGGTCAGTTTCGTTGTGTATCCAGACTCCGGTTATTACGTTGAGCATTCAGGCTCTGGTCAGTTTCGTTGGGTATCTAGACTCCGGTTATTACGTTAAGCGTTCAGGCTCTGGTCAGTTTCGTTGTGTATCCAGACTCCGGTTATTACGTTGAGCGTTCAGGCTCCGGTCAGTTTTGTTGGGTATCCAGACTCCGGTTATTACATTGAGCGTTCAGGCTCCGGTCAGTTTCGTTGGGTATCCAGACTCCGGTTTTTACGTTGAGCGTTCCGGCTCCAGTCAGTTTCGTTGTGTATCCAGACTTCGGTTATTATGTTGAGCGTTTAGGCTCCGGTCAGTTTCGTTGGGTATCCAGACTCCGGTTATTACGTTGAGCATTCAGGCTCCAGTCAGTTTCGTTGGGTATCCAGACTCAGGTTGTTACGTTGAGCGTTCAGGCTCCGGTCAGTTTCGTTTGGCATCCAAACTTCAGTTATTACGTTGAGCGTTCAGGCTCCGATCAGTTTCGTTGGGTATCCAGACTCTGGTTTTTACGTTGAGCGTTCAGGCTCCGGTCTGTTTTGTTGGGTGTCCAGACTCCGGTTATTACGTTGAGCGTTCAGGCTCCGGTCATTTTCGTTGATCATCTAAACTCCAGTTATTATGCTGTGCGTTCAGGCTCCGGTCAGTTTCGTTGAGTATCCAGACTCCGGTTATTACGTTGAGCGTTCAGGCTCCGTTCAGTTTCGTTGGGTATCCAGACTCCGGTTATTACGTTGAGCGTTCAGGCTCCGGTCAGTTTCGTTGGGTATCCAGACTTCGGTTTTTAGGTTGAGCGTTCTGGCTCCAGTCAGTTTCGTTGTGTATCCAGACTTCGGTTATTATGTTGAGCGTTCAGGCTCCGGTCAGTTTCGTTGGGTATCCAGACTCTGGTTATTACGTTGAGCATTCAGGCTCCAGTCAGTTTCGTTGGGTATCCAGACTCAGGTTATTACGTTGAGCGTTCAGGCTCCGGTCAGTTTCGTTTGGCATCCAGACTTCAGTTATTACGTTGAGCGTTCAGGCTCCGATCACTTTCGTTGGGTATCCAGACTCTAGTTATTATGCTGTGCGTTCAGGCTCCGGTCAGTTTCGTTGAGTATCCAGACTCCGGTTATTACGTTGAGCGTTCAGGCTCCGTTCAGTTTCGTTGGGTATCCAGACTCCGGTTATTACGTTGAGCGTTCAGGCTCCGGTCAGTTTCGTTGTGTATCCAGACTCTGGTTATTACGTTGAGCGTTCAGGCAGGCTCTGGTCAGTTTCGTTGGGTATCCAGACTCCGATTATTACGTTGAGCGTTCAGGCTCCGGTCAGTTTCGTTGGGTATCCAGACTCTGGTTTTTACATTGAGCGTTCAGGCTCCAGTCAGTTTCGTTGGGTATCCAGACTCCAGTTATTACGTTGAGCGTTCAGGCTCTAGTCAGTTTCGTTGGGTATCCAGACTCAGGTTATTACGTTGAGCGTTCAGGCTCCGGTCAGTTTCGTTTGGCATCCAGACTTCAGTTATTACGTTGAGCGTTCAGGCTCCGATCAGTTTCGTTGGGTATCCAGACTCTGGTTTTTACGTTGAGCGTTCAGGCTCCGGTCAATTTTTTTGGGTGTCCAGATTCCGGTTATTTCAATGAGCGTTCAGGCTCCGGTCAGTTTCGTTGGGTATCTAGACTCCAGTTATTATGCTGTGCGTTCAGGCTCCGGTCAGTTTCGTTGAGTATCCAGACTCCGGTTATTACGTTGAGCATTCAGGCTCCGTTCAGTTTTGTTGGGTATCCAGACTCCGGTTATTACGTTAAGCATTAAGGCTCGGTCAGTTTCGTTGTGTATCCAGACTCCGGTTATTACGTTGAGCGTTCAGGCTCCGGTCAGTTTTGTTGGGTGTCCAGACTCTGGTTATTACAATGAGCGTTCAGGCTCCGGTCATTTTCGTTGAGCATCTAGACTCCAGTTATTATGTTGTGCGTTCAGGCTCCGGTCAGTTTCGTTGAGTATCCAGACTCCGGTTATTACGTTGAGCGTTCAGGCTCCGTTCAATTTCGTTGGATATCCAGACTCCGGTTATTACATTAAGCGTTCAGGCTCCGGTCAGTTTCGTTGTGTATCCAGACTCCGGTTATTACGTTGAGCGTTCAGGCTCCGGTCAGTTTTGTTGGGTATCCAGACTCCGGTTATTACGTTGAGCGTTCAGGCTCCGGTCAGTTTCGTTGGGTATCCAGACTCCGGTTTTTACGTTGAGCGTTCAGGCTCCGGTCAGTTTCGTTGGGTATCCAGACTCCAGTTATTACGTTGAGCGTTCAGGCTCCGGTCAGTTTCGTTGGGTATCAAGACATCGGTTATTACGTTGAGCGTTCAGGCTCTGGTCAGTTTCGTTGGGTATCCAGACTCAGGTTATTACGTTGAGCGTTCAGGCTCCGATCAGTTTCGTTGGGTATCCAGACTCTGGTTTTTACGTTGAGCGTTCAGGCTCCGGTCAGTTTCGTTGGGTATCCAGACTCAGGTTATTACGTTGAGCGTTCAGGCTGCGGTCAGTTTCGTTTGGCATCCAGACTTCAGTTATTACGTTGAGCGTTCAGGCTCCGATCAGTTTCGTTGGGTATCCAGACTCTGGTTTTTACGTTGAGCGTTCAGGCTCCGGTCAGTTTTGTTGGGTGTCCAGATTCCGATTATTACGTTGAGCGTTCAGGCTCCGGTCATTTTTGTTGATCATCTAGACTCCAGTTATTATGCTGTGCGTTCAGGCTCCGGTCAGTTTCGTTGAGTATCCAGACTCCGGTTATTACGTTGAGCGTTCAGGCTCCGTTCAGTTTCGTTGGGTATCCAGACTCCGGTTATTACGTTGAGCGTTCAGGCTCTGGTCAGTTTCGTTGTGTATCCAGACTCCGGTTATTACGTTGAGCGTTCAGGCTCTGGTCAGTTTCGTTGGGTATCCAGACTCCGGTTATTACGTTGAGCGTTCAAGCTCCGGTCAGTTTCGTTGGGTATCCAGACTCTGGTTTTTACATTGAGCGTTCAGGCTCCAGTCAGTTTCGTTGGGTATCCAGACTCCGGTTATTACGTTGAGCGTTCAGGCTCTAGTCAGTTTCGTTGGGTATCCAGACTCAGGTTATTACGTTGAGCGTTCAGGCTCCGGTTAGTTTCGTTTGGCATCCAGACTTCAGTTATTACGTTGAGCGTTCAGGCTCCGATCAGTTTCGTTGGGTATCCAGACTCTGGTTTTTACGTTGAGCGTTCAGGCTCCGGTCAGTTTTTTTGGGTGTCCAGATTCCGGTTATTTCAATGAGCGTTCAGGCTCCGGTCAGTTTCGTTGGGTATCTAGACTCCAGTTATTATGCTGTGCGTTCAGGCTCCGGTCAGTTTCGTTGTGTATCCAGACTCCGGTTATTACGTTGAGCGTTCAGGCTCCGGTCAGTTTTGTTGGGTGTCCAGACTCTGGTTATTACAATGAGCGTTCAGGCTCCAGTCATTTTCGTTGAGCATCTAGACTCCAGTTATTATGTTGTTCGTTCAGGCTCTGGTCAGTTTCGTTGAGAATCCAGACTCCGGTTATTACGTTGAGCGTTCAGGCTCCGTTCAATTTCGTTGGATATCCAGCCTCCGGTTATTACGTTAAGCGTTCAGGCTCCGGTCAGTTTCGTTGTGTATCCAGACTCCGGTTATTACGTCGAGCGTTCAGGCTCCGGTCAGTTTTGTTGGGTATCCAGACTCCGGTTATTACGTTGAGTGTTCAGGCTCCGGTCAGTTTCGTTGGGTATCCAGACTCTGGTTATTACGTTGAGCGTTCAGGCTCCGGTCAGTTTTGTTGGGTGTCCAGACTCTGGTTATTACAATGAGCGTTCAGGCTCCGGTCATTTTCGTTGAGCATCTAGACTCTAGTTATTATGTTGTGCATTCAGGCTCCGGTCAGTTTCGTTGAGTATCCAGACTCCGGTTATTACGTTAAGCGTTCAGGCTCCGGTCAATTTCGTTGTGTATCCAGACTCCGGTTATTACGTTGAGCGTTCAGGCTCTGGTCAGTTTCGTTGGGTATCTAGACTCCGGTTATTACGTTGAGCGTTCAGGCTCCGGTCAGTTTCGTTGGGTTTCCAAACTCAGGTTATTACGTTGAGCATTCAGGCTCCAGTCAGTTTCGTTTGGTATCCAGACTTCAGTTATTACGTTGAGCGTTCAGGCTCCGGTCAGTTTCGTTGGGTATCCAGACTCCGGTTATTACGTTGAGCGTTCAGGCTCCGGTCAGTTTCGTTGGGTGTCCAGACTCCGGTTATTACAATGAGCGTTCAGGCTCCGGTCATTTTCGTTGGGTATCCAGACTCCGGTTATTACGTTGAGCGTTCAGGCTCCGGTCAGTTTCGTTGGGTATCCAGACTCAGGTTATTACGTTGAGCGTTCAGGCTCCGGTCAGTTTCGTTTGGCATCCAGACTTCAGTTATTACGTTGAGCGTTCAGGCTTCGATCACTTTCGTTGGGTATCCAGACTCTGGTTTTTATGTTGAGCGTTCAGGCTCCGGTCAGTTTTGTTGGGTGTCCAGATTCCGGTTATTTCAATGAGCGTTCAGGCTCTGGTCATTTTCGTTGAGCATCTAGACTCCAGTTATTATGCTGTGCGTTCAGGCTCAGGTCAGTTTCGTTGAGTATCTAGACTCCGGTTATTACGTTGAGCGTTCAGGCTCCGTTCAGTTTCGTTGGGTATCCAGACTCCGGTTATTACGTTGAGCGTTCAGGCTCCGGTCAGTTTCGTTGTGTATCCAGACTCCGGTTATTACATTGAGCATTCAGGCTCTGGTCAGTTTCGTTGGGTATCCAGACTCCGGTTATTACGTTGAGCGTTCAGGCTCCGGTCAGCTTCGTTGGGTATCCAGACTCTGGTTATTACGTTGAGCGTTCAGGCTCCGGTCAGTTTCGTTGGGTATCCAGACTCCGGTTATTACGTTGAGCGTTCAGGCTCCGGTCAGTTTCGTTGGGTATCCAGACTCAGGTTTTTACGTTGAGCGTTCAGGCTCCGGTCAGTTTCGTTGGGTATCCAGACTCCGGTTATTACGTTGAGCGTTCAGGCTCCGGTCAGTTTCGTTGGGTATCCAGACTTCGGTTATTACGTTGAGCGTTCAGGCTCTGGTCAGTTTCGTTGGGTATCCAGACTCAGGTTATTATGTTGAGCGTTCAGGCTCCGGTCAGTTTTGTTGGGTATCCAGACTCTGGTTTTTACGTTGAGCGTTCAGGCTCCGGTCAGTTTTGTTGGGTGTCCAGACTCCGGTTATTACAATGAGCGTTCAGGCTCCGGTCATTTTCGTTGAGCATCTAGACTCCAGTTATTATGTTGTGCGTTCAGGCTCCGGTCAGTTTCGTTGAGTATCCAGACTCCGGTTATTACGTTTAGCGTTCAGGCTCCTTTCAGTTTCGTTGGGTATCCAGACTCCGGTTATTACGTTAAGCGTTCAGGCTCCGGTCACTTTCGTTGTGTATCCAGACTCCGGTTATTACGTTGAGCATTCAGGCTCTGCTCAGTTTCGTTGGGTATCCAGACTCCGGTTATTACGTTGAGCGTTCAGGCTCCGGTCAGTTTCGTTGGGTATCCAAACTCAGGTTATTACGTTGAGCATTCAGGCTCCGGTCAGTTTCGTTTGGTATCCAGACTTCAGTTATTACGTTGAGCGTTCAGGCTCTGGTCAGTTTCGTTGGATATCCAGACTCCGGTTATTACGTTGAGCGTTCAGGCTCCGGTCAGTTTCGTTGGGTGTCCAGACTCCGGTTATTACAATGAGCGTTCAGGCTCCGGTCATTTTCGTTGGGTATCCAGACTCCGGTTATTACGTTGAGCGTTCAGGCTCCGGTCAGTTTCGTTGGGTATCCAGACTCAGGTTATTACGTTGAGCGTTCAGGCTCCGGTCAGTTTCGTTTGGCATCCAGACTTCAGTTATTACGTTGAGCGTTCAGGCTCCGATCAGTTTCGTTGGGTATCCAGACTCTGGTTTTTACGTTGAGCGTTCAGGCTCAGGTCAGTTTTGTTGGGTGTGCAGATTCCGGTTATTTCAATGAGCGTTCAGGCTCCGGTCATTTTCGTTGAGCATCTAGACTCCAGTTATTATGCTGTGCGTTCAGGCTCCGGTCAGTTTTGTTGAGTATCCAGACTCCGGTTATTACGTTGAGCGTTCAGGCTCCGTTCAGTTTCGTTGGGTATCCAGACTCCGGTTATTACGTTGAGCGTTCAGGCTCCGGTCAGTTTCGTTGTGTATCCAGACTCAGGTTATTACGTTGAGCGTTCAGGCTCTGGTCAGTTTCGTTGGGTATCCAGACTCCGATTATTACGTTGAGCGTTTAGGCTCCGGTCAGTTTCGTTGGGTATCCAGACTCAGGTTATTACGTTGAATATTCAGGCTCCGGTCAGTTTCGTTTGGTATCCATACTTCAGTTACTACGTTGAGCGTTCAGGCTTCGATCAGTTTCGTTGGGTATCCAGACTCTGGTTTTTACGTTGAGCGTTCAGGCTCCGGTCAGTTTTGTTGGGTGTCCAGACTCCGGTTATTACAATGAGCGTTCAGGCTCCGGTCATTTTCGTTGAGCATCTAGACTCCAGTTATTATATTGTGCGTTCAGGCTCCAGTCAGTTTCGTTGAGTATCCAGACTCCGGTTATTACGTTGAGTGTTCAGGCTCCGTTCAGTTTCGTTGGGTACCCAGACTCCGGTTATTACGTTAAGCGTTCAGGATCCGGTCAGTTTCGTTGTGTATCCAGACTCCGGTTATTACGTTGAGCGTTCAGGCTCCGGTCAGTTTCGTTGGGTATCCAGACTCCGGTTATTACGTTGAGCGTTCAGGCTCCGGTCAGTTTCGTTGGGTATCCAGACTCCGGTTTTTACGTTAAGCATTCAGGCTCCGGTCAGTTTCGTTGGGTATCCAGACTCCGGTTATTACCTTGAGCGTTAAGGCTCCGGTCAGTTTCGTTGGGTATCCAGACTCCGGTTATTACGTCGAGCGTTCAGGCTCCGGTCAGTTTCGTTGGGTATCCAGACTCAGGTTATTACGTTGAGCGTTCAGGCTCCGGTCAGTTTTGTTTGGCATCCAGACTTCAGTTATTACGTTGAGCGTTCAGGCTCCGATCAGTTTCGTTGGGTATCCAGACTCTGGTTTTTACGTTGAGCGTTCAAGCTCCGGTCAATTTTGTTGGGTGTCTAGACTCCGGTTATTTCAATGAGCGTTCAGCCTCCGGTCATTTTCGTTGAGCATCTAGACTCCAGTTATTATGTTGTGCGTTCACGCTCCGGTCAGTTTCGTTGAGTATCCAGACTCCGGTTATTACGTTGAGCGTTCAGGCTCCGTTCAGTTTCGTTGGGTATCCAGATTCCGATTATTACATTAAGCATTCAGGCTCCGGTCAGTTTCGTTGTGTATCCAGACTCCGGTTATTACGTTGAGCGTTCAGGCTCTGGTCAGTTTCGCTGGGTATCCAGACTCCGGTTATTACGTTGAGCGTTCAGGCTCCAGTCAGTTTCGTTGGGTATCCAAACTCAGGTTATTACGTTAAACGTTCAGGCTTCGTTCAGTTTCGTTTGGTATCCAGACTTCAGTTATTACGTTGAGCGTTCAGGCTCCGATCAGTTTCATTGGGTATCCAGACTCTGGTTTTTACGTTGAGCGTTCAGGCTCCGGTCAGTTTTGTTGGGTGTCCAGACTCCGGTTATTTCAATGAGCGTTCAGGCTCCGGTCATTTTCGTTGAGCATCTAGACTCCAGTTATTATGTTGTGCGTTCAGGCTCCGGTCAGTTTTGTTGAGGATCCAGACTCCGGTTATTACGTTGAGCGTTCAGGCCCCGTTCAGTTTTGTTGGGAATCCAGACTCCGGTTATTACGTTAAGCATTCAGGCTCCGGTCAGTTTCGTTGTCTATCCAGACTCCGGTTATTACGTTGAGCGTTCAGGCTCCGGTCAGTTTCGTTGGGTATCCAGACTCCGGTTATTACGTTGAGCGTTCAGGCTCCGGTCAGTTTCGTTGGGTATCCAGACTCCGGTTATTACGTTGAGCGTTGAGGCTCCGGTCAGTTTCGTTGGGTATCCAGACTCCGGTTATTACATTGAGCGTTCAGGCTCCGGTCAGTTTCGTTGGGTATCCAGACTCAGGTTATTACGTTGAGCGTTCAGGCTCCGGTCAGTTTCGTTTGGCATCCAGACTTCAGTTATTACGTTGAGCGTTCAGGCTCCGATCAGTTTCGTTGGGTATCCAGACTCTGGTTTTTACGTTGAGCGTTCAGGCTCCGGTCAGCTTTGTTGGGTGTCTAGACTCTGGTTATTTCAATGAGCGTTCAGCCTCCGGTCATTTTCGTTGAGCATCTAGACTCTAGTTATTATGTTGTACGTTCAGGCTCCGGTCAGTTTCGTTGAGTATCCAGACTCCGGTTATTACGTTGAGCGTTCAGGCTCCGTTCAGTTTTGTTGGGTATCCAGACTTCGGTTATTACATTGAGCGTTCAGGCTCCGTTCAGTTTCGTTGGGTATCCAGACTCCGGTTATTACGTTGAGCGTTCAGGCTCCGGTCAGTTTCGTTGTGTATCCAGACTCCGGTTATTACGTTGAGCGTTCAGGCTCTGGTCAGTTTAGTTGGGTATCCAGACTCTGGTTTTTACGTTGAGCGTTCAGGCTCCGGTCAGTTTTGTTGGGTGTCCAGACTCCGGTTATTACAATGAGCGTTCAGGCTCCGGTCATTTTGGTTGAGCATCTAGACTCCAGTTATTATATTGTGCGTTCAGGCTCCAGTCAGTTTCGTTGAGTATCCAGACTCCGGTTACTACGTTGAGCGTTCAGGCTCCGTTCAGTTTCGTTGGGTATCCAGACTCCGGTTATTACGTTAAGCATTCAGGCTCCGGTCAGTTTCGTTGGGTATCCAGACTCCGGTTATTACGTTGAGCGTTCAGGCTCCGGTCAGTTTCGTTGGGTATCCAGACTCAGGTTATTACGTTGAGCGTTCAGGCTCCGGTCAATTTCGTTTGGCATCCAGACTTCAGTTATTACGTTGAGCGTTCAGGCTCCGATCAGTTTCGTTGGGTATCCAGACTCAGGTTTTTACGTTGAGCGTTCAGGCTCCGGTCAATTTTGTTGGGTGTCTAGACTCCGGTTATTTCAATGAGCGTTCAGCCTCCGGTCATTTTCGTTGAGCATCTAGACTCCAGTTATTATGTTGTGCGTTCACGCTCCGGTCAGTTTCGTTGAGTATCCAGACTCCGATTATTACGTTGAGCGTTCAGGCTCCATTCAGTTTCGTTGGGTATCCAGACTCCGATTATTACGTTAAGCATTCAGGCTCCGGTCGATTTCGTTGTGTATCCAGACTCCGGTTATTACGTTGAGTGTTCAGGCTCTGGTCAGTTTCGCTGGGTATCTAGACTCCGGTTATTACGTTGAGCGTTCAGGCTCCGGTCAGTTTCGTTGGGTATCCAAACTCAGGTTATTACGTTAAACGTTCAGGCTTCGTTCAGTTTCGTTTGGTATCCAGACTTCAGTTATTACGTTGAGCGTTCAGGCTCCGATCAGTTTCATTGGGTATCCAGACTCTGGTTTTTACATTGAGCGTTCATGCTCCTGTCAGTTTTGTTGGGTGTCCAGACTCCGGTTATTTCAATGAGCGTTCAGGCTCCGGTCATTTTCGTTGAGCATCTAGACTCCAGTTATTATGTTGTGCGTTCAGGCTCCGGTCAGTTTCGTTGAGGATCCAGACTCCGGTTATTACGTTGAGCGTTCAGGCTCTGTTCAGTTTTGTTGGGTATCCAGACTCCGGTTATTACGTTAAGCATTCAGGCTCCGGTCAGTTTCGTTGTCTATCCAGACTCCGGTTATTACGTTGAGCGTTCAGGCTCCGGTCAGTTTCGTTGGGTATCCAGACTCCGGTTATTACGTTGAGCGTTCAGGCTCCGGTCAGTTTCGTTGGGTATCCAGACTCCGGTTATTACGTTGAGCGTTGAGGCTCCGGTCAGTTTCGTTGGGTATCCAGACTCCGGTTATTACGTTGAGCGTTCAGGCTCCGGTCAGTTTCGTTGGGTATCCAGACTCAGGTTATTACGTTGAGCGTTCAGGCTCTGGTCAGTTTCGTTTGGCATCCAGACTTCAGTTATTACGTTGAGCGTTCAGGCTCCGATCAGTTTCGTTGGGTATCCAGACTCTGGTTTTTACGTTGAGCGTTCAGGCTCCGGTCAGCTTTGTTGGGTGTCTAGACTCTGGTTATTTCAATGAGCGTTCAGCCTCCGGTCATTTTCGTTGAGCATCTAGACTCTAGTTATTATGTTGTACGTTCAGGCTCCGGTCAGTTTCGTTGAGTATCCAGACTCCGGTTATTACGTTGAGCGTTCAGGCTCCGTTCAGTTTTGTTGGGTATCCAGACTCCGGTTATTACATTGAGCGTTCAGGCTCCGTTCAGTTTCGTTGGGTATCCAGACTCCGGTTATTACATTGAGCGTTCAGGCTCCGGTCAGTTTCGTTGTGTATCCAGACTCCGGTTATTACGTTGAGCGTTCAGGCTCTGGTCAGTTTTGTTGGGTATCCAGACTCTGGTTTTTACGTTGAGCGTTCAGGCTCCGGTCAGTTTTGTTGGGTGTCCAGACTCCGGTTATTACAATGAGCGTTCAGGCTCCGGTCATTTTCGTTGAGCATCTAGACTCCAGTTATTATATTGTGCGTTCAGGCTCCAGTCAGTTTCGTTGAGTATCCAGACTCCGGTTATTACGTTGAGCGTTCAGGCTCCGGTCAGTTTCGTTGGGTATCCAGACTCCGGTTATTACGTTGAGCGTTGAGGCTCCGGTCAGTTTCGTTGGGTATCCAGACTCCGGTTATTACGTTGAGCGTTCAGGCTCCGGTCAGTTTCGTTGGGTATCCAGACTCAGGTTATTACGTTGAGCGTTCAGGCTCCGGTCAGTTTCGTTTGGCATCCAGACTTCAGTTATTACGTTGAGCGTTCAGGCTCCGATCAGTTTCGTTGGGTATCCAGACTCTGGTTTTTACGTTGAGCGTTCAGGCTCCGGTCAGCTTTGTTGGGTGTCTAGACTCTGGTTATTTCAATGAGCGTTCAGCCTCCGGTCATTTTCGTTGAGCATCTAGACTCTAGTTATTATGTTGTACGTTCAGGCTCCGGTCAGTTTTGTTGAGTATCCAGACTCCGGTTATTACGTTGAGCGTTCAGGCTCCGTTCAGTTTTGTTGGGTATCCAGACTCCGGTTATTACATTGAGCGTTCAGGCTCCGTTCAGTTTCGTTGGGTATCCAGACTCCGGTTATTACATTGAGCGTTCAGGCTCCGGTCAGTTTCGTTGTGTATCCAGACTCCGGTTATTACGTTGAGCGTTCAGGCTCCGGTCAGTTTAGTTGGGTATCCAGACTCTGGTTTTTACGTTGAGCGTTCAGGCTCCGGTCAGTTTTGTTGGGTGTCCTGACTCCGGTTATTACAATGAGCGTTCAGCCTCCGGTCATTTTCGTTGAGCATCTAGACTCCAGTTATTATATTGTGCGTTCAGGCTCCAGTCAGTTTCGTTGAGTATCCAGACTCCGGCTATTACGTTGAGCGTTCAGGCTCCGTTCAGTTTCGTTGGGTATCCAGACTCCGGTTATTACGTTAAGCGTTCAGGCTCCGGTCAGTTTCGTTGGGTATCCAGACTCCGGTTATTACGTTGAGCGTTCAGGCTCCGGTCAGTTTCGTTGGGTATCCAGACTCAGGTTATTACGTTGAGCGTTCAGGCTCCGGTCAGTTTCGTTTGGCATCCAGACTTCAGTTATTACGTTGAGCGTTCAGGCTCCGATCAGTTTCGTTGGGTATCCAGACTCTGGTTTTTACGTTGAGCGTTCAGGCTCCGGTCAATTTTGTTGGGTGTCTAGACTCCGGTTATTTCAATGAGCGTTCAGCCTCCGGTCATTTTCGTTGAGCATCTAGACTCCAGTTATTATGTTGTGCGTTCACGCTCCGGTCAGTTTCGTTGAGTATCCAGACTCCGGTTATTACGTTGAGCGTTCAGGCTCCATTCAGTTTCGTTGGGTATCCAGACTCCGATTATTACGTTAAGCATTCAGGCTCCGGTCAGTTTCGTTGTGTATCCAGACTCCGGTTATTACGTTGAGCGTTCAGGCTCTGGTCAGTTTCGCTGGGTATCCAGACTCCGGTTATTACGTTGAGCGTTCAGGCTCCGGTCAGTTTCGTTGGGTATCCAAACTCAGGTTATTACGTTAAACGTTCAGGCTTCGTTCAGTTTCGTTTGGTATCCAGACTTCAGTTATTACGTTGAGCGTTCAGGCTCCGATCAGTTTCATTGCGTATCCAGACTCTAATTTTTATGTTGAGCGTTCATGCTCCGGTCAGTTTTGTTGGGTGTCCAGACTCCGGTTATTTCAATGAGCGTTCAGGCTCCGGTCATTTTCGTTGAGCATCTAGACTCCAGTTATTATGTTGTGCGTTCAGGCTCCGGTCAGTTTCGTTGAGGATCCAGACTCCGGTTATTACGTTGAGCGTTCAGGCTCTGTTCAGTTTTGTTGGGTATCCAAACTCCGGTTATTACGTTAAGCATTCAGGCTCCGGTCAGTTTCGTTGTCTATCCAGACTCCGGTTATTGCGTTGAGCGTTCAGGCTCCGGTCAGTTTCGTTGGGTATCCAGACTCCGGTTATTACGTTGAGCGTTTAGGCTCCGGTCAGTTTCGTTGGGTATCCAGACTCCGGTTATTACGTTGAGCGTTGAGGCTCCGGTCAGTTTCGTTGGGTATCCAGACTCCGGTTATTACGTTGAGCGTTCAGGCTCCGGTCAGTTTCGTTGGGTATCCAGACTCAGGTTATTACGTTGAGCGTTCAGGCTCCGGTCAGTTTCGTTTGGCATCCAGACTTCAGTTATTACGTTGAGCGTTCAGGCTCCGATCTGTTTCTTTGGGTATCCAGACTCTGGTTTTTACGTTGAGCGTTCAGGCTCCGGTCAGTTTTGTTGGGTGTCTAGACTCTGGTTATTTCAATGAGCGTTCAGCCTCCGGTCATTTTCGTTGAGCATCTAGACTCCAGTTATTATGTTGTACGTTCAGGCTCCGGTCAGTTTCGTTGAGTATCCAGACTCCGGTTATTACGTTGAGCGTTCAGGCTCCGTTCAGTTTTGTTGGGTATCCAGACTCCGGTTATTACGTTGAGCGTTCAGGCTCCGTTCAGTTTCGTTGGGTATCCAGACTCCGGTTATTACGTTGAGCGTTCAGGCTCCGGTCAGTTTCGTTGTGTATCCAGACTCCGGTTATTACGTTGAGCGTTCAGGCTCTGGTCAGTTTAGTTGGGTATCCAGACTCCGGTTATTACGTTGAGCGTTCAGGCTCCGGTCAGTTTCGTTGGGTATCCAGACTCTGGTTATTACGTTGAGCGTTCAGGCTCCGGTCAGTTTCGTTGGGTATCCAGACTCCGGTTATTACATTGAGCGTTTAGGCTCCGGTCAGTTTCGTTGGGTATCCAGACTCAGGTTTTTACGTTGAGCGTTCAGGCTCCGGTCAGTTTTGTTGGGTATCCAGACTCCGGTTATTACGTTGAGCGTTCATGCTCCGGTCAGTTTCGTTGGGTATCCAGACTTCGGTTATTACGTTGAGCGTTCAGGCTCTGGTCAGTTTCGTTGGGTATCCAGACTCAGGTTATTACGTTGAGCGTTCAGGTTTCGATCAGTTTCGTTGGGTATCCAGACTCTGGTTTTTACGTTGAGCGTTCAGGCTCCGGTCAGTTTTGTTGGGTGTCCAGACTCCGGTTATTACAATGAGTGTTCAGGCTCCGGTCATTTTCGTTGAGCATCAAGACTCCAGTTATTATGTTGAGCGTTCAGGCTCCGGTCAGTTTCGTTGAGTATCCAGACTCCGGTTATTACGTTGAGCGTTCAGGCTCCGTTCAGTTTCGTTGGGTATCCAGACTCCGGTTATTACGTTAAGCGTTCAGGCTCCGGTCAGTTTCGTTGTGTATCCAGACTTCGGTTATTACGTTGAGCGTTCAGGCTCTGGTCAGTTTCGTTGGGTATCCAGACTCCAGTTATTACGTTGAGCATTCAGGCTCCGGTCAGTTTCGTTGGGTATCCAAACTCAGGTTATTACGTTGAGCATTCAGGCTCCGGTCAATTTCGTTTGGTATCCAGACTTCAGTTATTATGTTGAGCGTTCAGGCTCCGGTCAGTTTCGTTGGGTATCCAGACTCCGGTTATTACGTTGAGCGTTCAGGCTCCGGTCAGTTTCGTTGGGTGTCCAGATTCCGGTTATTACAATGAGCGTTCAGGCTCCGGTCATTTTCGTTGGGTATCCAGACTCCGGTTATTACGTTGAGCGTTCAGGCTCCGGTCAGTTTCATTGGGTATCCAGACTCAGGTTATTACATTGAGCGTTCAGGCTCCGGTCAGTTTCGTTTGGCATCCAGACTTCAGTTATTACGTTGAGCGTTCAGGCTCCGATCAGTTTCGTTGGGTATCCAGACTCTGGTTTTTACGTTGAGCGTTCAGGCTCCGGTCAGTTTTGTTGGGTGTCCAGATTCTGGTTATTTCAATGAGCGTTCAGCCTCCGGTCATTTTCGTTGAGCATCTAGACTCCAGTTATTATGCTGTGCGTTCAGGCTCCGGTCAGTTTCGTTGAGTATCCAGACTCCGGTTATTACGTTGAGCGTTCAGGCTCCGATCAGTTTCGTTGGGTATCCAGACTCTGGTTTTTACGTTGAGCGTTCAGGCTCCGGTCAATTTTGTTGGGTTTCCAGACTCCGGTTATTTCAATGAGCGTTCAGGCTCCGGTCATTTTCGTTGAGCATCTAGACTCCAGTTATTATGTTGTGCGTTCAGGCTCCGGTCAGTTTCTTTGAGGATCCAGACTCCGGTTATTACGTTGAGCGTTCAGGCTCCGTTTAGTTTTGTTGGGTATACATACTCCGGTTATTACGTTAAGCATTCCGGCTCCGGTCAGTTTCGTTGTGTATCCAGACTCCGGTTATTACGTTGAGCGTTCAGGCTCTAGTCAGTTTCGTTGGGTATCCAGGCTCCGGTTATTACGTTGAGCGTTCAGGCTCCGGTCAGTTTTGTTGGGTATCCAAACTCAGGTTATTACGTTGAACGTTCAGGCTCCGATCAGTTTCGTTTGGCATCCAGACTTCAGTTATTACGTTGAGCGTTCAGGCTCCGATCAGTTTCGTTGGGTATCCAGACTCTGGTTTTTACGTTGAGCGTTCAGGCTCCGGTCAGTTTTTTTGGGTGTCCAGATTCTGGTTATTTCAATGAGTGTTCAGGCTCCGGTCATTTTCGTTGAGCATCTAGACTCCAGTTATTATGCTGTGCGTTCAGGCTCCGGTCAGTTTCGTTGAGTATCCAGACTCCGGTTATTACGTTGAGCGTTCAGGCTCCGATCAGTTTCGTTGGGTATCTAGACTCTGGTTTTTACGTTGAGCGTTCAGGCTCCGGTCAGTTTCGTTGGGTATCCAGACTCAGGTTATTACGTTGAGCATTCAGGCTCCGGTCAGTTTCGTTTGGCATCCAGACTTTAGTTATTACGTTGAGCGTTCAGGCTCCGATCAGTTTCGTTGGGTATCCAGACTCTGGTTTTTACGTTGAGCGTTCAGGCTCCGGTCAGTTTTGTTGGGTGTCTAGACTCCGGTTATTTCAATGAGCGTTCAGCCTCTGGTCATTTTCGTTGAGCATCTAGACTCCAGTTATTATGTTTTGCGTTCAGGCTCCGGTCAGTTTCGTTGAGTATCCAGACTTCGGTTATTACGTTGAGCGTTCAGGCTCCGTTCAGTTTTGTTGGGTATCCAGACTCCGGTTATTACGTTAAGCATTCAGGCTCCGGTCAGTTTCGTTGTCTATCCAGACTCCGGTTATTACGTTGAGCGTTCAGGCTCCGGTCAGTTTCGTTGGGTAACCAGACTCCGGTTATTACGTTTAGCGTTCAGGCTCCGGTCAGTTTCGTTGGGTATCCAGACTCCGGTTTTTACGTTGGGTGTTCAGGCTCCGGTCAATTTCGTTGGGTATCCAGACTCCGGTTATTACATTGAGCCTTCAGGCTCCGGTCAGTTTCGTTGGGTATCCAGACTTCGGTTATTACATTGAGCGTTCAGGCTCCGGTCAGTTTCGTTGGGTATCCAGACTTAGGTTATTACGTTGAGCGTTCAGGCTCCGGTCAGTTTCGTTTGGTATCCAGACTTCAGTTATTACGTTGAGCGTTCAGGCTCCGATCAGTTTCGTTGGGTATCCAGACTCCGGTTATTAAGTTGAGCGTTCAGGCTCTGGTCAGTTTCGTTTGGCATCCAGACTCAGGTTATTACGTTGAGTGTTAAGGCTCCGATCAGTTTCGTTGGGTATCCAGACTCTGGTTTTTACGTTGAGCGTTCAGGCTCCGGTCAGTTTTGTTGGGTGTCCAGACTCCGGTTATTTCAATGAGCGTTCAGGCTCCGGTCATTTTCGTTGAGTATATAGACTCCAGTTATTATGTTGTGCGTTCAGGCTCCGGTCAGTTTCGTTGAGGATCCAGACTCCGGTTATTACGTTGAGCGTTCAGGCTCCGTTCAGTTTTGTTGGGTAACCAGACTCCGGTTATTACGTTAAGCATTCAGGCTCCAGTCAGTTTTGTTGTCTATCCAGACTCTGGTTATTACGTTGAGCGTTCAGGCTCCGGTCAGTTTCGTTGGGTATCCAGACTCTGGTTATTACGTTGAGCGTTCAGGCTCCGGTCAGTTTCGTTGGGTATCTAGACTCCGGTTTTTACGTTGAGCTTTCAGGCTCCGGTCAGTTTCGTTGGGTATCCAGACTCCGGTTATTACATTGAGCGTTCAGGCTCCGGTCAGTTTCGTTGGGTATCCAGACTTCGGTTATTATGTTGAGCGTTCAGGCTCCGGTCAGTTTCATTGGGTATCCAGACTTAGGTTATTACGTTGAGCGTTCAGGCTCCGGTCAGTTTCGTTTGGTATCCAGACTTCAGTTATTACATTGAGCGTTCAGGCTCTGATCAGTTTCGTTGGGTATCCAGACTCTTGTTTTTACGTTGAGCGTTCAGGCTCCGGTCAGTTTTGTTGGGTGTCCAGACTCCGGTTATTACAATGAGCGTTCAGGCTCCGGTTATTACAATGAGCGTTCATGCTCCGGTCATTTTCGTTGAGCATCTAGACTCCAGTTATTATGTTGTGCGTTCACGCTCCGGTCAGTTTCGGTGAGTATCCAGACTCCGGTTATTACGTTGAGCGTTCAGGCTCCGTTCAGTTTTGTTGGGTATCCAGACTCCGGTTATTACGTTAAGCGTTCAGGCTCCGGTCAGTTTCGTTGTGTATCCAGACTCCGGTTATTACGTTGAGCGTTCAGGCTCTGGTCAGTTTCGTTGGGTATCCAGACTCCAGTTATTACGTTGAGCGTTCAGGCTCCGGTCAGTTTCGTTGGGTATCCAAACTCAGGTTATTACGTTGAGCGTTCAGGCTCCGGTCAGTTTCGTTTGGTATCCAGACTTCAGTTATTACATTGAGCGTTCAGGCTCCGATCAGTTTCGTTGGGTATCCAGACTCTGGTTTTTACGTTGAGCGTTCAGGCTCCGGTACGTTTTGTTGGGTGTCCAGACTCCGGTTATTACAATGAGCGTTCAGGATCCGGTCATTTTCGTTGAGCATCTAGACTCCAGTTATTATGTTATGCGTTCAGGCTCCGATCAATTTCGTTGGGTATCCAGACTCCGGTTATTACGTTGAGCGTTCAGGCTCCGTTCAGTTTCGTTGGGTATCCAGACTCCGGTTATTATGTTAAGCGTTCAGGCTCCAGTCAGTTTCGTTGTGTATCCAGACTCCGGTTATTACGTTGAGCGTTCAGGCTCCGGTCAGTTTCGTTGGGTATCCAGACTCCGGTTATTACGTTGAGCGTTCAGGCTCTGGTCAGTTTCGTTGGGTATCCAGACTCCGGTTTTTACGTTGAGCGTTCAGGCTCCGGTCAGTTTCGTTGGGTATCCAGACTCCGGTTATTACGTTGAGCGTTCAGGCTCCGGTCAGTTTCGTTGGGTATCCAGACTCCAGTTATTACGTTGAACGTTCAGGCTCCGGTCAGTTTCGTTGGGTATCCAGACTCAGGTTATTACGTTGAGCGTTCAGGCTCCGGTCAGTTTCGTTTGGCATCTAGACTTCAGTTATTATGTTGAGCGTTCAGGCTCCGATCAGTTTCGTTGGGTATCCAGACTCTGGTTTTTACGTTGAGCGTTCAGGCTCCGGTCAGTTTTGTTGGGTGTCCAGACTCCGGTTATTTCAATGAGCGTTCAGGCTCCGGTCATTTTCGTTGAGCATCTAGACTCCATTTATTATGTTGTGCGTTCAGGCTCCGGTCAGTTTCGTTGAGTATCCAGACTCCGGTTATTATGTTGAGCGTTCAGGTTCCGTTCAGTTTCGCTGGGTATCCAGACTCCGGTTATTACGTTGAGCGTTCAGGCTCCGGTCAGTTTCGTTGTGTATCTAGACTCCGTTTATTACGTTGAGCGTTCAGGCTCTGGTCAGTTTCGTTAGGTATCCAGACTCCGGTTATTACGTTGAGCGTTCAGGCTCCGGTCAGTTTCGTTGGGTATCCAGACTCAGGTTATTACATTGAGCGTTCAGGCTCCGGTCAGTTTCGTTTGGCATCCAGACTTCCGTTATTACGTTGAGCATTCAGGCTCCGATCAGTTTCGTTGGGTATCCAGACTCTGGTTTTTACGTTGAGCGTTCAGGCTCCGGTCAGTTTTGTTGGGTGTCCAGACTCCGGTTATTTCAATGAGCGTTCAGGCTCCGGTCATTTTCATTGAGTATCTAGACTCCAGTTATTATGTTGTGCGTTCACGCTCCGGTCAGTTTCGTTGAGGATCCAGACTCCGGTTATTACGTTGAGCGTTCAGGCTCCGTTCAGTTTTGTTGGGTATCCAGACTCCGGTTATTAAGTTAAGCATTCAGGCTCCAGTCAGTTTCGTTGTCTATCCAGACTCCGGTTATTACGTTGAGCGTTCAGGCTCCGGTCAGTTTTGTTGGGTATCCAGACTCCGGTTATTACGTTGGGCGTTCAGGCTCCGGTCAGTTTCGTTGGGTATCCAGACTCCGGTTTTTACGTTGAGCGTTCAGGCTCCGGTCAGTTTCGTTGGGGATCCAGACTCCGGTTATTACATTGAGCATTCAGGCTCCGGTCAGTTTCGTTGGGTATCCAGACTTCGGTTATTACGTTGAGCGTTCAGGCTCCGGTCAGTTTCGTTGGGTATCCAGACTTCAGTTATTACGTTAGGCGTTCAGGCTCCGATCAGTTTCGTTGGGTATCCAGACTCTGGTTTTTACGTTGAGCGTTCAGGCTCCGGTCAGTTTTGTTGGGTGTCCAGACTCCGGTTATTACAATGAGCGTTCAGGCTCCGTTCATTTTCGTTGAGCATCTAGACTCCAGTTATTATGTTGTGCGTTCAGGCTCCGGTCAATTTCGTTGGGTATCCAAACTCCGGTTATTACGTTGAGCGTTCAGTTTCGTTGGGTATCCAGACTCCGGTTTTTACATTGAGCGTTCAGGCTCCGGTCAGTTTTGTTGGGTGTCCAGACTCCGGTTATTTCAATGAGCGTTCAGGCTCCAGTCATTTTCATTGAGTATCTAGACTCCAGTTATTATGTTGTGCGTTCACGCTCCGGTCAGTTTCGTTGAGGATCCAGACTCCGGTTATTACGTTGAGCGTTCAGGCTCCGTTCAGTTTTGTTGGGTATCCAGACTCCGGTTATTAAGTTAAGCATTCAGGCTCCAGTCAGTTTCGTTGTCTATCCAGACTCCGGTTATTACGTTGAGCGTTCAGGCTCCGGTCAGTTTCGTTGGGTATCCAGACTCCGGTTATTACGTTGGGCGTTCAGGCTCCGGTCAGTTTCGTTGGGTATCCAGACTCCGGTTTTTACGTTGAGCGTTCAGGCTCTGGTCAGTTTCGTTGGGGATCCAGACTCCGGTTATTACATTGAGCATTCAGGCTTCGGTCAGTTTTGTTGGGTATCCAGACTTCGGTTATTACGTTGAGCGTTCAGGCTCCGGTCAGTTTCGTTGGGTATCCATACTTAGGTTATTACGTTGAGCGTTCAGGCTCCGGTCAGTTTCGTTTGGTATCCAGACTTCAGTTATTACGTTGAGCGTTCAGGCTCCGATCAGTTTCGTTGGGTATCCAGACTCTGGTTTTTACGTTGAGCGTTCAGGCTCCGGTCAGTTTTGTTGGGTGTCCAGACTCCAGTTATTACGTTGAACGTTCAGGCTCCGTTCAGTTTCGTTGGGTATCCAGACTCAGGTTATTACGTTGAGCGTTCAGGCTCCGGTCAGTTTCGTTTGGCATCCAGACTCAGGTTATTACGTTGAGCGTTCAGGCTCCGGTCAGTTTCGTTTGGCATCCAGACTTCCGTTATTACGTTGCGCGTTCAGGCTCCGATCAATTTCGTTGAGTATCCAGACTCTGGTTTTTACGTTGAGCGTTCAGGCTCCGGTCAGTTTTGTTGGGTGTCCAGACTCCGGTTATTTCAATGAGCGTTCAGGCTCCGGTCATTTTCATTGAGTATCTAGACTCCAGTTATTATGTTGTGCGTTCACGCTCCGGTCATTTTCATTGAGTATCTAGACTCCGGTTATTACGTTGAGCGTTCAGGCTCCGTTCAGTTTTGTTGGGTATCCAGACTCCGGTTATTACGTTGAGCGTTCAGGCTCCGTTCAGTTTTGTTGGGTATCCAGACTCCGGTTATTAAGTTAAGCATTCAGGCTCCAGTCAGTTTCGTTGTCTATCCAGACTCCCGTTATTACGTTGAGCGTTCAGGCTCCGGTCAGTTTCATTGGGTATCCAGACTCCGGTCATTACGTTGAGCGTTCAGGCTCTGGTCAGTTTCGTTGGGTATCCAGACTCCGGTTATTACGTTGAGCATTCAGGCTCCGGTCAGTTTCGTTGCGTATCCAAACACAGGTTATTACGTTGAGCGTTCAGGCTCCGGTCAGTTTCGTTTGGTATCCAGACTTCAGTTATTACGTTGAGCGTTCAGGCTCCGATCAGTTTCGTTGGGTATCCAGACTCTGGTTTTTACGTTGAGCGTTCAGGCTCCGGTCAGTTTTGTTGGGTGTCCAGACTCCGGTTATTACAATGACCGTTCAGTCTCCGGTCATTTTCGTTGAGCATCTAGACTCCAGTTATTATGTTGTGCGTTCAGGCTCCAATCAATTTCGTTGGGTATCCAGACTCCGGTTATTACGTTGAGCGTTCAGGCTCCGGTCAGTTTCGTTGGGTATCCAGACTCCGGTTATTACGTTGAGCGTTCAGGCTCTGGTCAGTTTCGTTGGGTATCCAGACTCCGGTTTTTACGTTGAGCGTTCAGGCTCCGGTCAGTTTCGTTGGGTATCCAGACTCCGGTTATTACGTTGAGCGTTCAGGCTCCGGTCAGTTTCGTTGGGTATGCAGACTCCAGTTATTACGTTGAACGTTCAGGCTCCGGTCAGTTTCGTTGGGTATCCAGACTCAGGTTATTACGTTGAGCGTTCAGGCTCCGGTCAGTTTCGTTTGGCATCCAGACTCAGGTTATTACGTTGAGCGTTCAGGCTCCGGTCAGTTTCGTTTGGCATCCAGACTTCCGTTATTACGTTGCGCGTTCAGGCTCCGATCAATTTCGTTGAGTATCCAGACTCTGGTTTTTACGTTGAGCGTTCAGGCTCCGGTCAGTTTTGTTGGGTGTCCAGACTCCGGTTATTTCAATGAGCGTTCAGGCTCCGGTCATTTTCATTGAGTATCTAGACTCCAGTTATTATGTTGTGCGTTCACGCTCCGGTCAGTTTCGTTGAGGATCCAGACTCCGGTTATTACGTTGAGCGTTCACGCTCCGTTCAGTTTTGTTGGGTATCCAGACTCCGGTTATTAAGTTAAGCATTCAGGCTCCAGTCAGTTTCGTTGTCTATCCAGACTCCGGTTATTACGTTGAGCGTTCAGGCTCCGGTCAGTTTCGTTGGGTATCCAGACTCCGGTTATTACGTTGAGCGTTCAGGCTCTGGTCAGTTTCGTTGGGTATCCAGACTCCGGTTTTTACGTTGAGCGTTCAGGCTCCGGTCAGTTTCGTTGGGGATCCAGACTCCGGTTATTACATTGAGCATTCAGGCTCCGGTCAGTTTCGTTGGGTATCCAGACTTCGGTTATTACGTTGAGCGTTCAGGCTCCGGTCAGTTTCGTTGGGTATCCAGACTTAGGTTATTACATTGAGCGTTCAGGCTCCGGTCAGTTTCGTTTGGTATCCAGACTTCAGTTATTACGTTGAGCGTTCAGGCTCCGATCAGTTTCGTTGGGTATCCAGACTCTGGTTTTTACGTTGAGCGTTCAGGCTCCGGTCAGTTTTGTTGGGTGTCCAGACTCCGGTTATTACAATGAGCGTTCAGGCTCCGGTCATTTTCGTTGAGCATCTAGACTCCAGTTATTATGTTGTGCGTTCAGGCTCCGGTCAATTTCGTTGGGTATCCAGACTCCGGTTATTACGTTGAGCGTTCAGGCTCCGTTCAGTTTTGTTGGGTATCCAGACTCCGGTTATTACGTTAAGCGTTCAGGCTCCGGTCAGTTTCGTTGTGTATCCAGACTCCGGTTATTACGTTGAGCATTCAGGCTCTGGTCAGTTTCATTGGGTATCCAGACTCCGGTTATTACGTTGAGCGTTCAGGCTCCGGTCAGTTTCGTTGGGTATCCAGACTCAGGTTATTACGTTGAGCGTTCAGGCTCCGGTCAGTTTCGTTTGGCATCTAGACTTCCGTTATTACGTTGAGCGTTCAGGCTCCGATCAGTTTCGTTGGGTATCCAGACTCTGGTTTTTACGTTGAGCGTTCAGGATCCGGTCAGTTTTGTTGGGTGTCCAGACTCCGGTTATTTCAATGAGCGTTCAGGCTCCGGTCATTTTCATTGAGTATCTAGACTCCAGTTATTATGTTGTGCGTTCACGCTCCGGTCAGTTTCGTTGAGGATCCAGACTCCGGTTATTACGTTGAGCGTTCAGGCTCCGTTCAGTTTTGTTGGGTATCCAGACTCCGGTTATTAAGTTAAGCATTCAGGCTCCAGTCAGTTTCGTTGTCTATCCAGACTCCGGTTATTACGTTGAGCGTTCAGGCTCCGGTCAGTTTCGTTGGGTATCCAGACTCCGGTTATTACGTTGAGCGTTCAGGCTCTGGTCAGTTTCGTTGGGTATCCAGACTCCGGTTTTTACGTTGAGCGTTCAGGCTCCGGTCAGTTTCATTGGGGATCCAGACTCCGGTTATTACATTGAGCATTCAGGCTCCGGTCAGTTTCGTTGGGTATCCAGACTTCGGTTATTACGTTGAGCGTTCAGGCTCCGGTCAGTTTCGTTGGGTATCCAGACTTAGGTTATTACGTTGAGCGTTCAGGCTCCGGTCAGTTTCGTTTGGTATCCAGACTTCAGTTATTACTTTGAGCGTTCAGGCTCCGATCAGTTTCGTTGGGTATCCAGACTCTGGTTTTTACGTTGAGCGTTCAGGCTCCGGTAAGTTTTGTTGGGTGTCCAGACTCCGGTTATTACAATGAGCGTTCAGGCTCCGGTCATTTTCATTGAGCATCTAGACTCCAGTTATTATGTTGTGCGTTCAGGCTCTGGTCAATTTCGTTGGGTATCCAGACTCCGGTTATTACGTTGAGCGTTCAGGCTCCGTTCAGTTTTGTTGGGTATCCAGACTCCGGTTATTACGTTAAGCGTTCAGGCTCCGGTCAGTTTCGTTGTGTATCCAGAATCCGGTTATTACGTTGAGCGTTCAGGCTCTGGTCAGTTTCATTGGGTATCCAGACTCCGGTTATTACGTTGAGCGTTCAGGCTCTGGTCAGTTTCGTTGGGTATGCAAACACAGGTTATTACGTTGAGCGTTCAGGCTCCGGTCAGTTTCGTTTGGTATCCAGACATCAGTTATTACGTTGAGCGTTCAGGCTCCGATCAGTTTCGTTGGGTATCCAGACTCTGGTTTTTACGTTGAGCGTTCAGGCTCCGGTCAGTTTTGTTGGGTGTCCAGACTCCGGTTATTACAATGAGCGTTCAGGCTCCGGTCATTTTCGTTGAGCATCTAGACTCCAGTTATTATGTTGTGCGTTTAGGCTCCAATCAATTTCGTTGGGTATCCAGACTCCGGTTATTACGTTGAGCGTTCAGGCTCCGTTCAGTTTCGTTGGGTATCCAGACTCCGGTTATTACGTTAAGCGTTCAGGCTCCGGTCAGTTTCGTTGTGTATCCAGACTCCGGTTATTACGTTGAGCGTTCAGGCTCCGGTCAGTTTCGTTGGGTATCCAGACTCCGGTTATTACGTTGAGTGTTCAGGCTCTGGTCAGTTTCGTTGGGTATCCAGACTCTGGTTTTTACGTTGAGCGTTCAGGCTCTGGTCAGTTTCGTTGGGTATCCAGACTCCGGTTATTACATTGAGCGTTCAGGCTCCGGTCAGTTTCGTTGGGTATCCAGACTCCAGTTATTACGTTGAGCGTTCAGGCTCCGGTCAGTTTCGTTGGGTATCCAGAGTCAGGTTATTACGTTGAGCGTTCAGGCTCCGGTCAGTTTCGTTTGGCATCCAGACTTCAGTTATTATGTTGAGCGTTCAGGCTCCGATCAGTTTCGTTGGGTATCCAGACTCTGGTTTTTACGTTGAGCGTTCAGGCTCCGGTCAGTTTTGTTGGGTGTCCAGACTCCGGTTATTTCAATGAGCGTTCAGGCTCCGGTCATTTTCGTTGAGCATCTAGACTCCATTTATTATGTTGTGCGTTCAGGCTCCGGTCAGTTTCGTTGAGTATCCAGACTCCGGTTATTACGTTGAGCGTTTAGGCTCCGTTCAGTTTCGCTGGGTATCCAGACTCCGGTTATTACGTTGAGCGTTCAGGCTCTGGTCAGTTTTGTTGGGTGTCCAGACTCCGGTTATTTCAATGAGCGTTCAGGCTCCGGTCATTTTCATTGAGTATCTAGACTCCAGTTATTATGTTGTGCGTTCACGCTCCGGTCAGTTTCGTTGGGGATCCAGACTCCGGTTATTACGTTGAGCGTTCAGGCTCCGTTCAGTTTTGTTGGGTATCCAGACTCCGGTTATTAAGTTAAGCATTCAGGCTCCAGTCAGTTTCGTTGTCTATCCAGACTCCGGTTATTACGTTGAGCGTTCAGGCTCCGGTCAGTTTCGTTGGGTATCCAGACTCCGGTTTTTACGTTGAGCGTTCAGGCTCCGGTCAGTTTCGTTGGGGATCCAGACTCCGGTTATTACATTGAGCATTCAGGCTCCGGTCAGTTTCGTTGGGTATCCAGACTTCGGTTATTACGTTGAGCGTTCAGGCTCCGGTCAGTTTCGTTGGGTATCCAGACTTCAGTTATTACGTTGAGCGTTCAGGCTCCGATCAGTTTCGTTGGGTATCCAGACTCTGGTTTTTACGTTGAGCGTTCAGGCTCCGGTCAGTTTTGTTGGGTGTCCAGACTCCGGTTATTACAATGAGCGTTCAGGCTCCGTTCATTTTCGTTGAGCATCTAGACTCCAGTTATTATGTTGTGCGTTCAGGCTCCGGTCAATTTCGTTGGGTATCCAAACTCCGGTTATTACGTTGAGCGTTCAGTTTCGTTGGGTATCCAGACTCCGGTTTTTACGTTGAGCGTTCAGGCTCCGGTCAGTTTTGTTGGGTGTCCAGACTCCGGTTATTTCAATGAGCGTTCAGGCTCCAGTCATTTTCATTGAGTATCTAGACTCCAGTTATTATGTTGTGCGTTCACGCTCCGGTCAGTTTCGTTGAGGATCCAGACTCCGGTTATTACGTTGAGCGTTCAGGCTCCGTTCAGTTTTGTTGGGTATCCAGACTCCGGTTATTAAGTTAAGCATTCAGGCTCCAGTCAGTTTCGTTGTCTATCCAGACTCCGGTTATTACGTTGAGCGTTCAGGCTCCGGTCAGTTTCGTTGGGTATCCAGACTCCGGTTATTACGTTGGGCGTTCAGGCTCCGGTCAGTTTCGTTGGGTATCCAGACTCCGGTTTTTACGTTGAGCGTTCAGGCTCTGGTCAGTTTCGTTGGGGATCCAGACTCCGGTTATTACATTGAGCATTCAGGCTTCGGTCAGTTTTGTTGGGTATCCAGACTTCGGTTATTACGTTGAGCGTTCAGGCTCCGGTCAGTTTCGTTGGGTATCCATACTTAGGTTATTACGTTGAGCGTTCAGGCTCCGGTCAGTTTCGTTTGGTATCCAGACTTCAGTTATTACGTTGAGCGTTCAGGCTCCGATCAGTTTCGTTGGGTATCCAGACTCTGGTTTTTACGTTGAGCGTTCAGGCTCCGGTCAGTTTTGTTGGGTGTCCAGACTCCAGTTATTACGTTGAACGTTCAGGCTCCGTTCAGTTTCGTTGGGTATCCAGACTCAGGTTATTACGTTGAGCGTTCAGGCTCCGGTCAGTTTCGTTTGGCATCCAGACTCAGGTTATTACGTTGAGCGTTCAGGCTCCGGTCAGTTTCGTTTGGCATCCAGACTTCCGTTATTACGTTGCGCGTTCAGGCTCCGATCAATTTCGTTGAGTATCCAGACTCTGGTTTTTACGTTGAGCGTTCAGGCTCCGGTCAGTTTTGTTGGGTGTCCAGACTCCGGTTATTTCAATGAGCGTTCAGGCTCCGGTCATTTTCATTGAGTATCTAGACTCCAGTTATTATGTTGTGCGTTCACGCTCCGGTCATTTTCATTGAGTATCTAGACTCCGGTTATTACGTTGAGCGTTCAGGCTCCGTTCAGTTTTGTTGGGTATCCAGACTCCGGTTATTACGTTGAGCGTTCAGGCTCCGTTCAGTTTTGTTGGGTATCCAGACTCCGGTTATTAAGTTAAGCATTCAGGCTCCAGTCAGTTTCGTTGTCTATCCAGACTCCCGTTATTACGTTGAGCGTTCAGGCTCCGGTCAGTTTCATTGGGTATCCAGACTCCGGTCATTACGTTGAGCGTTCAGGCTCTGGTCAGTTTCGTTGGGTATCCAGACTCCGGTTATTACGTTGAGCATTCAGGCTCCGGTCAGTTTCGTTGCGTATCCAAACACAGGTTATTACGTTGAGCGTTCAGGCTCCGGTCAGTTTCGTTTGGTATCCAGACTTCAGTTATTACGTTGAGCGTTCAGGCTCCGATCAGTTTCGTTGGGTATCCAGACTCTGGTTTTTACGTTGAGCGTTCAGGCTCCGGTCAGTTTTGTTGGGTGTCCAGACTCCGGTTATTACAATGACCGTTCAGTCTCCGGTCATTTTCGTTGAGCATCTAGACTCCAGTTATTATGTTGTGCGTTCAGGCTCCAATCAATTTCGTTGGGTATCCAGACTCCGGTTATTACGTTGAGCGTTCAGGCTCCGGTCAGTTTCGTTGGGTATCCAGACTCCGGTTATTACGTTGAGCGTTCAGGCTCTGGTCAGTTTCGTTGGGTATCCAGACTCCGGTTTTTACGTTGAGCGTTCAGGCTCCGGTCAGTTTCGTTGGGTATCCAGACTCCGGTTATTACGTTGAGCGTTCAGGCTCCGGTCAGTTTCGTTGGGTATGCAGACTCCAGTTATTACGTTGAACGTTCAGGCTCCGGTCAGTTTCGTTGGGTATCCAGACTCAGGTTATTACGTTGAGCGTTCAGGCTCCGGTCAGTTTCGTTTGGCATCCAGACTCAGGTTATTACGTTGAGCGTTCAGGCTCCGGTCAGTTTCGTTTGGCATCCAGACTTCCGTTATTACGTTGCGCGTTCAGGCTCCGATCAATTTCGTTGAGTATCCAGACTCTGGTTTTTACGTTGAGCGTTCAGGCTCCGGTCAGTTTTGTTGGGTGTCCAGACTCCGGTTATTTCAATGAGCGTTCAGGCTCCGGTCATTTTCATTGAGTATCTAGACTCCAGTTATTATGTTGTGCGTTCACGCTCCGGTCAGTTTCGTTGAGGATCCAGACTCCGGTTATTACGTTGAGCGTTCACGCTCCGTTCAGTTTTGTTGGGTATCCAGACTCCGGTTATTAAGTTAAGCATTCAGGCTCCAGTCAGTTTCGTTGTCTATCCAGACTCCGGTTATTACGTTGAGCGTTCAGGCTCCGGTCAGTTTCGTTGGGTATCCAGACTCCGGTTATTACGTTGAGCGTTCAGGCTCTGGTCAGTTTCGTTGGGTATCCAGACTCCGGTTTTTACGTTGAGCGTTCAGGCTCCGGTCAGTTTCGTTGGGGATCCAGACTCCGGTTATTACATTGAGCATTCAGGCTCCGGTCAGTTTCGTTGGGTATCCAGACTTCGGTTATTACGTTGAGCGTTCAGGCTCCGGTCAGTTTCGTTGGGTATCCAGACTTAGGTTATTACATTGAGCGTTCAGGCTCCGGTCAGTTTCGTTTGGTATCCAGACTTCAGTTATTACGTTGAGCGTTCAGGCTCCGATCAGTTTCGTTGGGTATCCAGACTCTGGTTTTTACGTTGAGCGTTCAGGCTCCGGTCAGTTTTGTTGGGTGTCCAGACTCCGGTTATTACAATGAGCGTTCAGGCTCCGGTCATTTTCGTTGAGCATCTAGACTCCAGTTATTATGTTGTGCGTTCAGGCTCCGGTCAATTTCGTTGGGTATCCAGACTCCGGTTATTACGTTGAGCGTTCAGGCTCCGTTCAGTTTTGTTGGGTATCCAGACTCCGGTTATTACGTTAAGCGTTCAGGCTCCGGTCAGTTTCGTTGTGTATCCAGACTCCGGTTATTACGTTGAGCGTTCAGGCTCTGGTCAGTTTCATTGGGTATCCAGACTCCGGTTATTACGTTGAGCGTTCAGGCTCCGGTCAGTTTCGTTGGGTATCCAGACTCAGGTTATTACGTTGAGCGTTCAGGCTCCGGTCAGTTTCGTTTGGCATCTAGACTTCCGTTATTACGTTGAGCGTTCAGGCTCCGATCAGTTTCGTTGGGTATCCAGACTCTGGTTTTTACGTTGAGCGTTCAGGATCCGGTCAGTTTTGTTGGGTGTCCAGACTCCGGTTATTTCAATGAGCGTTCAGGCTCCGGTCATTTTCATTGAGTATCTAGACTCCAGTTATTATGTTGTGCGTTCACGCTCCGGTCAGTTTCGTTGAGGATCCAGACTCCGGTTATTACGTTGAGCGTTCAGGCTCCGTTCAGTTTTGTTGGGTATCCAGACTCCGGTTATTAAGTTAAGCATTCAGGCTCCAGTCAGTTTCGTTGTCTATCCAGACTCCGGTTATTACGTTGAGCGTTCAGGCTCCGGTCAGTTTCGTTGGGTATCCAGACTCCGGTTATTACGTTGAGCGTTCAGGCTCTGGTCAGTTTCGTTGGGTATCCAGACTCCGGTTTTTACGTTGAGCGTTCAGGCTCCGGTCAGTTTCATTGGGGATCCAGACTCCGGTTATTACATTGAGCATTCAGGCTCCGGTCAGTTTCGTTGGGTATCCAGACTTCGGTTATTACGTTGAGCGTTCAGGCTCCGGTCAGTTTCGTTGGGTATCCAGACTTAGGTTATTACGTTGAGCGTTCAGGCTCCGGTCAGTTTCGTTTGGTATCCAGACTTCAGTTATTACTTTGAGCGTTCAGGCTCCGATCAGTTTCGTTGGGTATCCAGACTCTGGTTTTTACGTTGAGCGTTCAGGCTCCGGTAAGTTTTGTTGGGTGTCCAGACTCCGGTTATTACAATGAGCGTTCAGGCTCCGGTCATTTTCATTGAGCATCTAGACTCCAGTTATTATGTTGTGCGTTCAGGCTCTGGTCAATTTCGTTGGGTATCCAGACTCCGGTTATTACGTTGAGCGTTCAGGCTCCGTTCAGTTTCGTTGGGTATCCAGACTCCGGTTATTACGTTAAGCGTTCAGGCTCCGGTCAGTTTCGTTGTGTATCCAGACTCCGGTTATTACGTTGAGCGTTCAGGCTCCGGTCAGTTTCGTTGGGTATCCAGACTCCGGTTATTACGTTGAGCGTTCAGGCTCTGGTCAGTTTCGTTGGGTATCCAGACTCCGGTTTTTACGTTGAGCGTTCAGGCTCTGGTCAGTTTCGTTGGGTATCCAGACTCCGGTTATTACGTTGAGCGTTCAGGCTCTGGTCAATTTCGTTGGGTATCCAGACTCCAGTTATTACGTTGAGCGTTCAGGCTCCGGTCAGTTTCGTTGGGTATCCAGACTCAGGTTATTATGTCGAGCGTTCATGCTCCGGTCAGTTTTGTTGGGTATCCAGACTCCGGTTATTACGTTGAGCGTTCAGGCTCCGGTCAGTTTCGTTGTGTATCCAGAATCCGGTTATTACGTTGAGCGTTCAGGCTCTGGTCAGTTTCGTTGGGTATCCAGACTCCGGTTATTACGTTGAGCGTTCAGGCTCTGGTCAGTTTCGTTGGGTATGCAAACACAGGTTATTACGTTGAGCGTTCAGGCTCCGGTCAGTTTCGTTTGGTATCCAGACATCAGTTATTACGTTGAGCGTTCAGGCTCCGATCAGTTTCGTTGGGTATCCAGACTCTGGTTTTTACGTTGAGCGTTCAGGCTCCGGTCAGTTTTGTTGGGTGTCCAGACTCCGGTTATTACAATGAGCGTTCAGGCTCCGGTCATTTTCGTTGAGCATCTAGACTCCAGTTATTATGTTGTGCGTTTAGGCTCCAATCAATTTCGTTGGGTATCCAGACTCCGGTTATTACGTTGAGCGTTCAGGCTCCGTTCAGTTTCGTTGGGTATCCAGACTCCGGTTATTACGTTAAGCGTTCAGGCTCCGGTCAGTTTCGTTGTGTATCCAGACTCCGGTTATTACGTTGAGCGTTCAGGCTCCGGTCAGTTTCGTTGGGTATCCAGACTCCGGTTATTACGTTGAGTGTTCAGGCTCTGGTCAGTTTCGTTGGGTATCCAGACTCTGGTTTTTACGTTGAGCGTTCAGGCTCTGGTCAGTTTCGTTGGGTATCCAGACTCCGGTTATTACATTGAGCGTTCAGGCTCCGGTCACTTTCGTTGGGTATCCAGACTCCAGTTATTACGTTGAGCGTTCAGGCTCCGGTCAGTTTCGTTGGGTATCCAGAGTCAGGTTATTACGTTGAGCGTTCAGGCTCCGGTCAGTTTCGTTTGGCATCCAGACTTCAGTTATTATGTTGAGCGTTCAGGCTCCGATCAGTTTCGTTGGGTATCCAGACTCTGGTTTTTACGTTGAGCGTTCAGGCTCCGGTCAGTTTTGTTGGGTGTCCAGACTCCGGTTATTTCAATGAGCGTTCAGGCTCCGGTCATTTTCGTTGAGCATCTAGACTCCATTTATTATGTTGTGCGTTCAGGCTCCGGTCAGTTTCGTTGAGTATCCAGACTCCGGTTATTACGTTGAGCGTTTAGGCTCCGTTCAGTTTCGCTGGGTATCCAGACTCCGGTTATTACGTTGAGCGTTCAGGCTCTGGTCAGTTTTGTTGGGTGTCCAGACTCCGGTTATTTCAATGAGCGTTCAGGCTCCGGTCATTTTCATTGAGTATCTAGACTCCAGTTATTATGTTGTGCGTTCACGCTCCGGTCAGTTTCGTTGGGGATCCAGACTCCGGTTATTACGTTGAGCGTTCAGGCTCCGTTCAGTTTTGTTGGGTATCCAGACTCCGGTTATTAAGTTAAGCATTCAGGCTCCAGTCAGTTTCGTTGTCTATCCAGACTCCGGTTATTACGTTGAGCGTTCAGGCTCCGGTCAGTTTCGTTGGGTATCCAGACTCCGGTTTTTACGTTGAGCGTTCAGGCTCCGGTCAGTTTCGTTGGGGATCCAGACTCCGGTTATTACATTGAGCATTCAGGCTCCGGTCAGTTTCGTTGGGTATCCAGACTTCGGTTATTACGTTGAGCGTTCAGGCTCCGGTCAGTTTCGTTGGGTATCCAGACTTAGGTTATTACGTTGAGCGTTCAGGCTCCGGTCAGTTTCGTTTGGCATCCAGACTTCAGTTATTACGTTGAGCGTTCAGGCTCCGATCAGTTTCGTTGGGTATCCAGACTCTGGTTTTTACGTTGAGCGTTCAGGCTCTGGTCAGTTTTGTTGGGTGTCCAGACTCCGGTTATTTCAATGAGCGTTCAGGCTCCGGTCATTTTCATTGAGTATCTAGACTCCAGTTATTATGTTGTGCGTTCACGTTCCGGTCAGTTTCGTTGGGGATCCAGACTCCGGTTATTACGTTGAGCGTTCAGGCTCCGTTCAGTTTTGTTGGGTATCCAGACTCCGGTTATTAAGTTAAGCATTCAGGCTCCAGTCAGTTTCGTTGTCTATCCAGACTCCGATTATTACGTTGAGCGTTCAGGCTCCGGTCAGTTTCGTTGGGTATCCAGACTCCGGTTTTTACGTTGAGCGTTCAGGCTTCGGTCAGTTTCGTTGGGGATCCAGACTCCGGTTATTACATTGAGCATTCAGGCTCCGGTCAGTTTCGTTGGGTATCCAGACTTCGGTTATTACGTTGAGCGTTCAGGCTCCGGTCAGTTTCGTTGGGTATCCAGACTTAGGTTATTACGTTGAGCGTTCAGGCTCCGGTCCGTTTCGTTTGGTATCCAGACTTCAGTTATTACGTTGAGCGTTCAGGCTCCGATCAGTTTCGTTGGGTATCCAGACTCTGGTTTTTACGTTGAGCGTTCAGGCTCCGGTCAGTTTTGTTGGGTGTCCAGACTCCGGTTATTACAATGAGCGTTCAGGCTCCGGTCATTTTCGTTGAGCATCTAGACTCCAGTTATTATGTTGTGCGTTCAAGCTCCGGTCAATTTCGTTGGGTATCCAGACTCCGGTTACTACGTTGAGCGTTCAGGCTCCGTTCAATTTCGTTGGGTATCCAGACTCCGGTTATTACGTTAAGCGTTCAGGCTCCGGTCAGTTTCGTTGTGTATCCAGACTCCGGTTATTACGTTGAGCGTTCAGGCTCCGGTCAGTTTCGTTGGGTATCCAGACTCCGGTTATTACGTTGAGTGTTCAGGCTCTGGTCAGTTTCGTTGGGTATCCAGACTCTGGTTTTTACGTTGAGCGTTCAGGCTCTGGTCAGTTTCGTTGGGTATCCAGACTCCGGTTATTACATTGAGCGTTCAGGCTCCGGTCAGTTTCGTTGGGTATCCAGACTCCAGTTATTACGTTGAGCGTTCAGGCTCCGGTCAGTTTCGTTGGGTATCCAGACTCAGGTTATTACGTTGAGCGTTCAGGCTCCGGTCAGTTTCGTTTGGCATCCAGACTTCAGTTATTATGTTGAGCGTTCAGGCTCCGATCAGTTTCGTTGGGTATCCAGACTCTGGTTTTTACGTTGAGCGTTAAGGCTCCGGTCAGTTTTGTTGGGTGTCCACACTCCGGTTATTTCAATGAGCGTTCAGGCTCCGGTCATTTTCGTTGAGCATCTAGACTCCATTTATTATGTTGTGCGTTCAGGCTCCGGTCAGTTTCGTTGAGTATCCAGACTCCGGTTATTACGTTGAGCGTTTAGGCTCCGTTCAGTTTCGCTGGGTATCCAGACTCCGGTTATTACGTTGAGCGTTCAGGCTCCGGTCAGTTTCGTTGTGTATCCAGACTCCGGTTATTACGTTGAGCGTTCAGGCTCTGGTCAGTTTCGTTGGGTATCCAGACTCCGGTTATTACGTTGAGCGTTCAGGCTCCGGTCAGTTTCGTTGGGTATCCAGACTCAGGTTATTACGTTGAGCGTTCAGGCTCCAGTCAGTTTCGTTTGGCATCCAGACTTCAGTTATTACGTTGAGCGTTCAGGCTCCGATCAGTTTCGTTGGGTATCCAGACTCTGGTTTTTACGTTGAGCGTTCAGGCTCTGGTCAGTTTTGTTGGGTGTCCAGACTCCGGTTATTTCAATGAGCGTTCAGGCTCCGGTCATTTTCATTGAGTATCTAGACTCCAGTTATTATGTTGTGCGTTCACGCTCCGGTCAGTTTCGTTGGGGATCCAGACTCCGGTTATTACGTTGAGCGTTCAGGCTCCGTTCAGTTTTGTTGGGTATCCAGACTCCGGTTATTAAGTTAAGCATTCAGGCTCCAGTCAGTTTCGTTGTCTATCCAGACTCCGGTTATTACGTTGAGCGTTCAGGCTCCGGTCAGTTTCGTTGGGTATCCAGACTCTGGTTATTACGTTGAGCGTTCAGGCTCCGGTCAGTTTCGTTGGGTATCCAGACTCCGGTTTTTACGTTGAGCGTTCAGGCTCCGGTCAGTTTCGTTGGGAATCCAGACTCCGGTTATTACATTGAGCATTCAGGCTCCGGTCAGTTTTGTTGGGTATCCAGACTTCGGTTATTACGTTGAGCGTTCAGGCTCCGGTCAGTTTCGTTGGGTATCCCGACTTAGGTTATTACGTTGAGCGTTCAGGCTCTGGTCAGTTTCGTTTGGTATCCAGACTTCAGTTATTACGTTGAGCGTTCAGGCTCCGATCAGTTTCGTTGGGTATCCAGACTCTGGTTTTTACGTTGAGCGTTCAGGCTCCGGTCAGTTTTGTTGGGTGTCCAGACTCCGGTTATTACAATGAGCGTTCAGGCTCCGGTCATTTTCGTTGAGCATCTAGACTCCAGTTATTATGTTGTGCGTTCAAGCTCCGGTCAATTTCGTTGGGTATCCAGACTCCGGTTATTACGTTGAGCGTTCAGGCTCCGTTCAGTTTCGTTGGGTATCCAGACTCCGGTTATTACGTTAAGCGTTCAGGCTCCGGTCAGTTTCGTTGTGTATCCAGACTCCGGTTATTACGTTGAGCGTTCAGGCTCTGGTCAGTTTCGTTGGGTATCCAGACTCCGGTTATTACGTTGAGCGTTCAGGCTCCGGTCAGTTTCGTTGGGTATCCAAACACAGGTTATTACGTTGAGCGTTCAGGCTCCGGTCAGTTTCGTTTGGTATCCAAACTTCAGTTATTACGTTGAGCGTTCAGGCTCCGATCAGTTTCGTTGGGTATCCAGACTCTGGTTTTTACGTTGAGCGTTCAGGCTCCGGTCAGTTTTGTTGGGTGTCCAGACTCCGGTTATTACAATGAGCGTTCAGGCTCCGGTCATTTTCGTTGAGCATCTAGACTCCAGTTATTATGTTGTGCGTTCAGGCTCCGATCAATTTCGTTGGGTATCCAGACTCCGATTATTACGTTGAGCGTTCAGGCTCCGTTAAGTTTCGTTGGGTATCCAGACTCCAGTTATTACGTTAAGCGTTCAGGCTCCGGTCAGTTTCGTTGTGTATCCAGACTCCGGTTATTACGTTGAGCGTTCAGGCTCCGGTCAGTTTCGTTGGGTATCCAGACTCCGGTTATTACGTTGAGCGTTCAGGCTCTGGTCAGTTTCGTTGGGTATCCAGACTCCGGTTTTTACGTTGAGCGTTCAGGCTCCGGTCAGTTTCGTTGGGTATCCAGACTCTGGTTATTACGTTGAGCGTTCAGGCTCCGGTCAGTTTCGTTGGGTATCCAGACTCCAGTTATTACGTTGAGTGTTCAGGCTCCGGTCAGTTTCGTTGGGTATCCAGACTCAGGTTATTACGTTGAGCGTTCAGGCTCTGGTCAGTTTCGTTTGGCATCCAGACCTCAGTTATTACGTTGAGCGTTCAGGCTCCGATCAGTTTCGTTGGGTATCCAGACTCTGGTTTTTACGTTGAGCGTTCAGGCTCTGGTCAGTTTTGTTGGGTGTCCAGACTCCGGTTATTTCAATGAGCGTTCAGGCTCCGGTCATTTTCATTGAGTATCTAGACTCCAGTTATTATGTTGTGCGTTCACGCTCCGGTCAGTTTCGTTGAGGATCCAGACTCTGGTTATTACGTTGAGCGTTCAGGCTCCGTTCAGTTTTGTTGGGTATCCAGACTCCGGTTATTAAGTTAAGCATTCAGGCTCCAGTCAGTTTCGTTGTCTATCCAGACTCCGGTTATTACGTTGAGCGTTCAGGCTCCGGTCAGTTTCGTTGGGTATCCAGACTCTGGTTTTTACGTTGAGCGTTCAGGCTCCGGTCAGTTTCGTTGGGGATCCAGACTCCGGTTATTACATTGAGCGTTCAGGCTCCGGTCAGTTTCGTTGGGTATCCAGACTTCGGTTATTACGTTGAGCGTTCAGGTTCCGGTCAGTTTCATTGGGTATCCAGACTTAGGTTATTACGTTGAGCGTTCAGGCTTCGGTCGGTTTCGTTTGGTATCCAGACTTCAGTTATTACGTTGAGCGTTCAGGCTCCGATCAGTTTCGTTGGGTATCCAGACTCTGGCATTTACGTTGAGCGTTCAGGCTCCAGTCAGTTTTGTTGGGTGTCCAGACTCCGGTTATTACAATGAGCGTTCAGGCTCCGGTCATTTTTTGTTGAGCATCTAGACTCCAGTTATTATGTTGTGCGTTCACGCTCCGGTCAGTTTCGTTGAGTATCCAGACTCCGGTTATTACGTTGAGCGTTTAGGCTCCGTTCAGTTTCGTTGGGTAACCAGACTCCGGTTATTACGTTAAGCGTTCAGGCTCCGGTCAGTTTCGTTGTGTATCCAGACTCCGGTTATTACGTTGAGCGTTCAGGCTCTGGTCAGTTTCGTTGGGTATCCAGACTCCGGTTATTACGTTGAGCGTTCAGGCTCCGGTCAGTTTCGTTGGGTATCCAAACTCAGGTTATTACGTTGAGCGTTCAGGCTCCGGTCAGTTTCGTTTGGTATCCAGACTTCAGTTACTACGATGAGCGTTCAGGCTCCGATCAGTTTCTTTGGGTATCCAGACTCTGGTTTTTACGTTGAGCGTTCAGGCTCCGGTCAGTTTTGTTGGGTGTCCAGACTCCGGTTATTACAATGAGCGTTCAGGCTCCGGTCATTTTCGTTGGGCATCTAGACTCCAGTTATTATGTTGTGCGTTCAGGCTCCGGTCAGTTTCGTTGAGTATCCAGACTCCGGTTATTACGTTGAGCATTCAGGCTCCGTTCAGTTTCGTTGGGTATCCAGACTCCGGTTATTACGTTAAGCGTTCGGGCTCCGGTCAGTTTCGTTGTGTATCCAGACTCCGGTTATTACGTTGAGCGTTCAGGCTCCGGTCAGTTTTGTTGGGTATCCAGACTTCGGTTATTACGTTGAGCGTTCAGGCTCCGGTCAGTTTCGTTGGGTATCCAGACTCCGGTTTTTACGTTGAGCGTTCAGGCTCCGGTCAGTTTCGTTGGGTATCCAGACTCCGGTTATTACGTTGAGCGTTCAGGCTCCGGTCAGTTTCGTTGCGTATCCAGACTCCGGTTATTACGTTGAGCGTTCAGGCTCCGGTCAGTTTCGTTGGGTATCCAGACTCAGGTTATTACGTTGAGCGTTTAGGCTCCGGTCAGTTTCGTTTGGCATCCAGACTTCAGTTATTACGTTGAGCGTTCAGGCTCCGATCATTTTCGTTGGGTATCCAGACTCCGGTTTTTACGTTGAGCGTTCAGGCTCCGGTCAGTTTTGTTGGGTGTCCAGACTCCGGTTATTTCAATGAGCGTTCAGGCTCCGGTCATTTTCGTTGAGCATCTAGACTCCAGTTATTATGTTGTGCGTTCAGGCTCCGGTCAGTTTCGTTGAGTATCCAGACTCCGGTTATTACGTTGAGCATTCAGGCTCCGTTCAGTTTCGTTGGGTATCCAGACTCCGGTTATTACGTTAAGCGTTCAGGCTCCGGTCAGTTTCGTTGTGTATCCAGACTCCGGTTATTACGTTGAGCGTTCAGGCTCCGGTCAGTTTCGTTGGGTATCCAGACTCCGGTTATCACGTTGAGCGTTCAGGCTCTGGTCAGTTTCGTTGGGTATCCAGACTCCGGTTTTTACGTTGAGCGTTCAGGCTCTGGTCAGTTTCGTTGGGTATCCAGACTCCGGTTATTACGTTGAGCGTTCAGGCTCTGGTCAATTTCGTTGGGTATCCAGACTCCAGTTATTACGTTGAGCGTTCAGGCTCCGGTCAGTTTCGTTGGGTATCCAGACTCAGGTTATTATGTCGAGCGTTCAGGCTCCGGTCAGTTTCGTTTGGCATCCAGACTTCAGTTATTACGTTGAGCGTTCAGGCTCCGATCAGTTTCGTTGGGTATCCAAACTCTGGGTTTTACGTTGAGCGTTCAGGCTCCGGTCAGTTTTGTTGGGTGTCCAGACTCCGGTTATTTCAATGAGCGTTCAGGCTCTGGTCATTTTCGTTGAGCATCTAGACTCCATTTATTATGTTGTGCGTTCAGGCTCCGGTCAGTTTCGTTGAGTATCCAGACTCCGGTTATTACGTTGAGCGTTCAGGCCCCGTTCAGTTTCGTTGGGTATCCAGACTCCGGTTATTACGTTGAGCGTTCAGGCTCCGGTCAATTTCGTTGTGTATCCAGACTCCGGTTATTACGTTGAGCGTTCAGGCTCTGGTCAGTTTCGTTGGGTATCCAGACTCCGGTTATTACGTTGAGCGTTCAGGCTCCGGTCAGTTTCGTTGGGTATCCAGACTCAGGTTATTACGTTGAGCGTTCAGGCTCCGGTCAGTTTCGTTTGGTATCCAAAGTTCAGTTACTACGTTGAGCGTTCAGGCTCCGATCAGTTTCATTGGGTATCCAGACTCTGGTTTTTACGTTGAGCGTTCAGGCTCCGGTCAGTTTTGTTGGGTGTCCAGACTCCGGTTATTACAATGAGCGTTCAGGCTCCGGTCATTTTCGTTGAGCATCTAGACTCTAGTTATTATGTTGTGCGTTCAGGCTCCGGTCAGCTTCGTTGAGTATCCAGACCCCGGTTATTACGTTGAGCGTTCAGGCTCCGTTCAGTTTCGTTGGGTATCCAGACTCCGATTATTACGTTAAGCGTTCAGGCTCCGGTCAGTTTCGTTGGGTATCCAGACTCCGGTTATTACGTTGAGCGTTCAGGCTCCGGTCAGTTTCGTTGGGTATCCAGACTCCGGTTTTTACGTTGAGCGTTCAGGCTCCGGTCAGTTTCGTTGGGTATCCAGACTCCGGTTATTACGTTGAGCGTTCAGGCTCCGGTCAGTTTCGTTGCGTATCCAGACTCCGGTTATTACGTTGAGCGTTCAGGCTCCGGTCAGTTTCGTTGGGTATCCAGACTCAGGTTATTACGTTGAGCATTCAGGCTCCGGTCAGTTTCGTTTGGCATCCAGACTTCAGTTATTACGTTGAGCGTTCAGGCTCCGATCAGTTTCGTTGGGTATCCAGACCCCGGTTTTTACGTTGAGCGTTCAGGCTCCGGTCAGTTTTGTTGGGTGTCCAGACTCCGGTTATTTCAATGAGCGTTCAGGCTCCGGTCATTTTCGTTGAGCATCTAGACTCCAGTTATTATGTTGTGTGTTCAGGCTCCGGTCAGTTTCGTTGAGTATCCAGACTCCGGTTATTACGTTAAGCATTCAGGCTCCGTTCAGTTTCGTTGGGTATCCAGACTCCGGTTATTACGTTAAGCGTTCAGGCTCCGGTCAGTTTCGTTGTGTATCCAGACTCCGGTTATTACGTTGAGCGTTGAGGCTCCGGTCAGTTTCGTTGGGTATCCAGACTCCGGTTATTACGTTGAGCGTTCAGGCTCTGGTCAGTTTCGTTGGGTATCCAGACTCCGGTTTTTAAGTTGAGCGTTCAGGCTCCGGTCAGTTTCGTTGGGTATCCAGACTCCGGTTATTACGTTGAGCGTTCAGGCTCCGGTCAGTTTTGTTGGGTGTCCAGACTCCGGTTATTACAATGAGCGTTCAGGCTCCGGTCATTTTCGTTGAGCATCTAGACTCTAGTTATTATGTTGTGCGTTCAGGCTCCGGTCAGCTTCGTTGAGTATCAAGACCCCGGTTATTACGTTGAGCGTTCAGGCTCCGTTCAGTTTCGTTGGGTATCCAGACTCCGATTATTACGTTAAGCGTTCAGGCTCCGGTCAGTTTCGTTGGGTATCCAGACTCCGGTTATTACGTTGAGCGTTCAGGCTCCGGTCAGTTTCGTTGGGTATCCAGACTCCGGTTTTTACGTTGAGCGTTCAGGCTCCGGTCAGTTTCGTTGGGTATCCAGACTCCGGTTATTACGTTGAGCGTTCAGGCTCCGGTCAGTTTCGTTGCGTATCCAGACTCCGGTTATTACGTTGAGCGTTCAGGCTCCGGTCAGTTTCGTTGGGTATCCAGACTCAGGTTATTACGTTGAGCGTTCAGGCTCCGGTCAGTTTCGTTTGGCATCCAGACTTCAGTTATTACGGTGAGCGTTCAGGCTCCGATCAGTTTCGTTGGGTATCCAGACCCCGGTTTTTACGTTGAGCGTTCAGGCTCCGGTCAGTTTTGTTGGGTGTCCAGACTCCGGTTATTTCAATGAGCGTTCAGGCTCCGGTCATTTTCGTTGAGCATCTAGACTCCAGTTATTATGTTGTGTGTTCAGGCTCCGGTCAGTTTCGTTGAGTATCCAGACTCCGGTTATTACGTTAAGCATTCAGGCTCCGTTCAGTTTCGTTGGGTATCCAGACTCCGGTTATTACGTTAAGCGTTCAGGCTCCGGTCAGTTTCGTTGTGTATCCAGACTCCGGTTATTACGTTGAGCGTTGAGGCTCCGGTCAGTTTCGTTGGGTATCCAGACTCCGGTTATTACGTTGAGCGTACAGGCTCTGGTCAGTTTCGTTGGGTATCCAGACTCCGGTTTTTAAGTTGAGCGTTCAGGCTCCGGTCAGTTTCGTTGGGTATCCAGACTCCGGTTATTACGTTGAGCGTTCAGGCTCCGGTCAGTTTCGTTGGGTATCCAGACTCCGGTTATTACGTTGAGCGTTCAGGCTCCGGTCAGTTTCGTTTGGTATCCAAACTCCAGTTACTACGTTGAGCGTTCAGGCTCCGATCAGTTTCGTTGGGTATCCAGACTCAGGTTATTACGTTGAGCGTTCAGGCTCCGGTCAGTTTTGTTGGGTGTCCAGACTCCGGTTATTACAATGAGCGTTCAGGCTCCGGTCATTTTTGTTGAGCATCTAGACTCCAGTTATTATGTTGTGCGTTCAGGCTCCTTTCAGTTTCGTTGAGTATCCAGACTCCGGTTATTACGTTGAGCGTTTAGGCTCCGTTCAGTTTCGTTGGATATCCAGACTCCGGTTATTACGTTAAGCGTTAAGGCTCCGGTCAGTTTCGTTGTGTATCCAGACTCCGGTTATTACATTGAGCATTCAGGCTCCGGTCAGTTTTGTTTAGTATCCAGACTCCGGTTATTACGTTGAGCGTTCAGGCTCCGGTCAGTTTCGTTGGGTATCCAGACTCCGGTTTTTACGTTGAGCGTTCAGGCTCCGGTCAGTTTCGTTGGGTATCCAGACTCCGGTTATTACGTTGAGCGTTCAGGCTCCGGTCAATTTCGTTGCGTATCCAGACTCCGGTTATTACGTTGAGCGTTCAGGCTCCGGTCAGTTTCGTTGGGTATCCAGACTCATGTTATTACGTTGAGCGTTCAGGCTCCAGTCAGTTTCGTTTGGCATCCAGACTTCAGTTATTACGTTGAGTGTTCAGGCTCCGATCAGTTTCGTTGGGTATCCAGACTCCGGTTTTTACGTTGAGCGTTCAGGCTCCGGTCAGTTTCGTTGCGTATCCAGACTCCGGTTATTACGTTGAGCGTTCAGGCTCCGGTCAGTTTCGTTGGGTATCCAGACTCAGGTTATTACGTTGAGCATTCAGGCTCCGGTCAGTTTCGTTTGGCATCCAGACTTCAGTTATTACGTTGAGCGTTCAGGCTCCGATCAGTTTCGTTGGGTATCCAGACCCCGGTTTTTACGTTGAGCGTTCAGGCTCCGGTCAGTTTTGTTGGGTGTCCAGACTCCGGTTATTTCAATGAGCGTTCAGGCTCCGGTCATTTTCGTTGAGCATCTAGACTCCAGTTATTATGTTGTGTGTTCAGGCTCCGGTCAGTTTCGTTGAGTATCCAGACTCCGGTTATTACGTTAAGCATTCAGGCTCCGTTCAGTTTCGTTGGGTATCCAGACTCCGGTTATTACGTTAAGCGTTCAGGCTCCGGTCAGTTTCGTTGTGTATCCAGACTCCGGTTATTACGTTGAGCGTTGAGGCTCCGGTCAGTTTCGTTGGGTATCCAGACTCCGGTTATTACGTTGAGCGTTCAGGCTCTGGTCAGTTTCGTTGGGTATCCAGACTCCGGTTTTTAAGTTGAGCGTTCAGGCTCCGGTCAGTTTCGTTGGGTATCCAGACTCCGGTTATTACGTTGAGCGTTCAGGCTCCGGTCAGTTTTGTTGGGTGTCCAGACTCCGGTTATTACAATGAGCGTTCAGGCTCCGGTCATTTTCGTTGAGCATCTAGACTCTAGTTATTATGTTGTGCGTTCAGGCTCCGGTCAGCTTCGTTGAGTATCAAGACCCCGGTTATTACGTTGAGCGTTCAGGCTCCGTTCAGTTTCGTTGGGTATCCAGACTCCGATTATTACGTTAAGCGTTCAGGCTCCGGTCAGTTTCGTTGGGTATCCAGACTCCGGTTATTACGTTGAGCGTTCAGGCTCCGGTCAGTTTCGTTGGGTATCCAGACTCCGGTTTTTACGTTGAGCGTTCAGGCTCCGGTCAGTTTCGTTGGGTATCCAGACTCCGGTTATTACGTTGAGCGTTCAGGCTCCGGTCAGTTTCGTTGCGTATCCAGACTCCGGTTATTACGTTGAGCGTTCAGGCTCCGGTCAGTTTCGTTGGGTATCCAGACTCAGGTTATTACGTTGAGCGTTCAGGCTCCGGTCAGTTTCGTTTGGCATCCAGACTTCAGTTATTACGTTGAGCGTTCAGGCTCCGATCAGTTTCGTTGGGTATCCAGACCCCGGTTTTTACGTTGAGCGTTCAGGCTCCGGTCAGTTTTGTTGGGTGTCCAGACTCCGGTTATTTCAATGAGCGTTCAGGCTCCGGTCATTTTCGTTGAGCATCTAGACTCCAGTTATTATGTTGTGTGTTCAGGCTCCGGTCAGTTTCGTTGAGTATCCAGACTCCGGTTATTACGTTAAGCATTCAGGCTCCGTTCAGTTTCGTTGGGTATCCAGACTCCGGTTATTACGTTAAGCGTTCAGGCTCCGGTCAGTTTCGTTGTGTATCCAGACTCCGGTTATTACGTTGAGCGTTGAGGCTCCGGTCAGTTTCGTTGGGTATCCAGACTCCGGTTATTACGTTGAGCGTACAGGCTCTGGTCAGTTTCGTTGGGTATCCAGACTCCGGTTTTTAAGTTGAGCGTTCAGGCTCCGGTCAGTTTCGTTGGGTATCCAGACTCCGGTTATTACGTTGAGCGTTCAGGCTCCGGTCAGTTTCGTTGGGTATCCAGACTCCGGTTATTACGTTGAGCGTTCAGGCTCCGGTCAGTTTCGTTTGGTATCCAAACTCCAGTTACTACGTTGAGCGTTCAGGCTCCGATCAGTTTCGTTGGGTATCCAGACTCAGGTTATTACGTTGAGCGTTCAGGCTCCGGTCAGTTTTGTTGGGTGTCCAGACTCCGGTTATTACAATGAGCGTTCAGGCTCCGGTCATTTTTGTTGAGCATCTAGACTCCAGTTATTATGTTGTGCGTTCAGGCTCCTTTCAGTTTCGTTGAGTATCCAGACTCCGGTTATTACGTTGAGCGTTTAGGCTCCGTTCAGTTTCGTTGGATATCCAGACTCCGGTTATTACGTTAAGCGTTAAGGCTCCGGTCAGTTTCGTTGTGTATCCAGACTCCGGTTATTACATTGAGCATTCAGGCTCCGGTCAGTTTTGTTTAGTATCCAGACTCCGGTTATTACGTTGAGCGTTCAGGCTCCGGTCAGTTTCGTTGGGTATCCAGACTCCGGTTTTTACGTTGAGCGTTCAGGCTCCGGTCAGTTTCGTTGGGTATCCAGACTCCGGTTATTACGTTGAGCGTTCAGGCTCCGGTCAATTTCGTTGCGTATCCAGACTCCGGTTATTACGTTGAGCGTTCAGGCTCCGGTCAGTTTCGTTGGGTATCCAGACTCATGTTATTACGTTGAGCGTTCAGGCTCCAGTCAGTTTCGTTTGGCATCCAGACTTCAGTTATTACGTTGAGTGTTCAGGCTCCGATCAGTTTCGTTGGGTATCCAGACTCCGGTTTTTACGTTGAGCGTTCAGGCTCCGGTCAGTTTTGTTGGGTTTCCAGACTCCGGTTATTTCAATGAGCGTTCAGGCTCCGGTCATTTTCGTTGAGCATCTAGACTCCAGTTATTATGTTGTGCGTTCAGGCTCCGGTCAGTTTCGTTGAGTATCCAGACTCCGGTTATTACGTTGAGCATTCAGGCTCCGTTCAGTTTTGTTGGGTATCCAGACTCCGGTTATTACGTTAAGCATTCAGGCTCCGTTCAGTTTCGTTGGGTATCCAGACTCTGGTTATTACGTTAAGCGTTCATGCTCCGGTCAGTTTCGTTGTGTATCCAGACTCCGGTTATTACGTTGAGCGTTCAGGCTCCGGTCAGTTTCGTTGGGTATCCAGACTCCGGTTATTACGTTGAGCGTTCAGGCTCTGGTCAGTTTCGTTGGGTATCCAGACTCCGGTTTTTACGTTGAGCGTTCAGGCTCTGGTCAGTTTCGTTGGGTATCCAGACTCCGGTTATTACGTTGAGCGTTCAGGCTCTGGTCAGTTTCGTTGGGTATCCAGACTCCAGTTATTACGTTGAGCGTTCAGGCTCCGGTCAGTTTCGTTGGGTATCCAGACTCAGGTTATTATGTTGAGCGTTCAGGCTCCGGTCAGTTTTGTTTGGCATCCAGACTTCAGTTATTACGTTGAGCGTTCAGGCACCGATCAGTTTCGTTGGGTATCCAGACTCTGGGTTTTACGTTGAGCGTTCAGGCTCCGGTCAGTTTTGTTGGGTGTCCAGTCTCCGGTTATTTCAATGAGCGTTCAGGCTCTGGTCATTTTCGTTGAGCATCTAGACTCCATTTATTATGTTGTGCGTTCAGGCTCCGGTCAGTTTCGTTGAGTATCCAGACTCCGGTTATTACGTTGAGCGTTCAGGCTCCGTTCAGTTTCGTTGGGTATCCAGACTCCGGTTATTACGTTGAGCGTTCAGACTCCGGTCGTTGTGTATCCAGACTCCGGTTATTACGTTGAGCGTTCAGCCTCTGGTCAGTTTCGTTGGGTATCCAGACTCCGGTTATTACGTTGAGCGTTCAGGCTCCGGTCAGTTTCGTTGGGTATCCAGACTCAGGTTATTACGTTGAGCGTTCAGGCTCCGGTCAGTTTCGTTTGGTATCCAAACTTCAGTTACTACGTTGAGCGTTCAGGCTCCGATCAGTTTCGTTGGGTATCCAGACTCTGGTTTTTACGTTGAGCGTTCAGGCTCCGGTCAGTTTTGTTGGGTGTCCAGACTCCGGTTATTACAATGAGCGTTCAGGCTCCGGTCATTTTCGTTGAGCATCTAGACTCCAGTTATTATGTTGTGCGTTCAGGCTCCGGTCAGTTTCGTTGAGTATCCAGACTCCGGTTATTACGTTGAGCGTTTAGGCTCCGTTCAGTTTCGTTGGGTATCCAGACTCCGGTTATTACGTTAAGTGTTAAGGCTCCGGTCAGTTTCGTTGTGTATCCAGACTCCGGTTATTACATTGAGCATTCAGGCTCCGGTCAGTTTCGTTGGGTATCCAGACTCCGGTTATTACGTTAAGCGTTCAGGCTCCGGTCAGTTTCGTTGTGTATCCAGACTCCGGTTATTACGTTGAGCGTTGAGGCTCCGGTCAGTTTCGTTGGGTATCCAGACTCCGGTTATTACGTTGAGCGTTCAGGCTCTGGTCAGTTTCGTTGGGTATCCAGACTCCGGTTTTTAAGTTGAGCGTTCAGGCTCCGGTCAGTTTCGTTGGGTATCCAGACTCCGGTTATTACGTTGAGCGTTCAGGCTCCGGTCAATTTTGTTGGGTGTCCAGACTCCGGTTATTACAATGAGCGTTCAGGCTCCGGTCATTTTCGTTGAGCATCTAGACTCTAGTTATTATGTTGTGCGTTCAGGCTCCGGTCAGCTTCGTTGAGTATCCAGACCCCGGTTATTACGTTGAGCGTTCAGGCTCCGTTCAGTTTCGTTGGGTATCCAGACTCCGATTATTACGTTAAGCGTTCAGGCTCCGGTCAGTTTCGTTGGGTATCCAGACTCCGGTTATTACGTTGAACGTTCAGGCTCCGGTCAGTTTCGTTGGGTATCCAGACTCCGGTTATTACGTTGAGCGTTCAGGCTCCGGTCAGTTTCGTTGGGTATCCAGACTCAGGTTATTACGTTGAGCGTTCAGGCTCCGGTCAGTTTCGTTTGGCATCCAGACTTCAGTTATTACGTTGAGCGTTCAGGCTCCGATCAGTTTCGTTGGGTATCCAGACCCCGGTTTTTACGTTGAGCGTTCAGGCTCCGGTCAGTTTTGTTGGGTGTCCAGACTCCGGTTATTTCAATGAGCGTTCAGGCTCCGGTCATTTTCGTTGAGCATCTAGACTCCAGTTATTATGTTGTGTGTTCAGGCTCCGGTCAGTTTCGTTGAGTATCCAGACTCCGGTTATTACGTTAAGCATTCAGGCTCCGTTCAGTTTCGTTGGGTATCCAGACTCCGGTTATTACGTTAAGCGTTCAGGCTCCGGTCAGTTTCATTGTGTATCCAGACTCCGGTTATTACGTTGATCGTTGAGGCTCCGGTCAGTTTCGTTGGGTATCCAGACTCCGGTTATTACGTTGAGCGTTCAGGCTCTGGTCAGTTTCGTTGGGTATCCAGACTCCGGTTTTTAAGTTGAGCGTTCAGGCTCCGGTCAGTTTCGTTGGGTATCCAGACTCCGGTTATTACGTTGAGCGTTCAGGCTCCGGTCAGTTTCGTTGGGTATCCAGACTCCGGTTATTACGTTGAGCGTTCAGGCTCCGGTCAGTTTCGTTTGGTATCCAAACTTCAGTTACTACGTTGAGCGTTCAGGCTCCGATCAGTTTCGTTGGGTATCCAGACTCAGGTTATTACGTTGAGCGTTCAGGCTCCGGTCAGTTTTGTTGGGTGTCCAGACTCCGGTTATTACAATGAGCGTTCAGGCTCCGGTCATTTTTGTTGAGCATCTAGACTCCAGTTATTATGTTGTGCGTTCAGGCTCCGGTCAGTTTCGTTGAGTATCCAGACTCCGGTTATTACGTTGAGCGTTTAGGCTCCGTTCAGTTTCGTTGGGTATCCAGACTCCGGTTATTACGTTAAGCGTTAAGGCTCCGGTCAGTTTCGTTGTGTATCCAGACTCCGGTTATTACATTGAGCATTCAGGCTCCGGTCAGTTTTGTTTAGTATCCAGACTCCGGTTATTACGTTGAGCGTTCAGGCTCCGGTCAGTTTCGTTGGCTATCCAGACTCCGGTTTTTACGTTGAGCGTTCAGGCTCCGGTCAGTTTCGTTGGGTATCCAGACTCCGGTTATTACGTTGAGCGTTCAGGCTCCGGTCAATTTCGTTGCGTATCCAGACTCCGGTTATTACGTTGAGCGTTCAGGCTCCGGTCAGTTTCGTTGGGTATCCAGACTCAGGTTATTACGTTGAGCGTTCAGGCTCCAGTCAGTTTCGTTTGGCATCCAGACTTCAGTTATTACGTTGAGCGTTCAGGCTCCGATCAGTTTCGTTGGGTATCCAGACTCCGGTTATTACGTTAAGTGTTAAGGCTCCGGTCAGTTTCGTTGTGTATCCAGACTCCGGTTATTACATTGAGCATTCAGGCTCCGGTCAGTTTCGTTGGGTATCCAGACTCCGGTTATTACGTTAAGCGTTCAGGCTCCGGTCAGTTTCGTTGTGTATCCAGACTCCGGTTATTACGTTGAGCGTTGAGGCTCCGGTCAGTTTCGTTGGGTATCCAGACTCCGGTTATTACGTTGAGCGTTCAGGCTCTGGTCAGTTTCGTTGGGTATCCAGACTCCGGTTTTTAAGTTGAGCGTTCAGGCTCCGGTCAGTTTCGTTGGGTATCCAGACTCCGGTTATTACGTTGAGCGTTCAGGCTCCGGTCAATTTTGTTGGGTGTCCAGACTCCGGTTATTACAATGAGCGTTCAGGCTCCGGTCATTTTCGTTGAGCATCTAGACTCTAGTTATTATGTTGTGCGTTCAGGCTCCGGTCAGCTTCGTTGAGTATCCAGACCCCGGTTATTACGTTGAGCGTTCAGGCTCCGTTCAGTTTCGTTGGGTATCCAGACTCCGATTATTACGTTAAGCGTTCAGGCTCCGGTCAGTTTCGTTGGGTATCCAGACTCCGGTTATTACGTTGAGCGTTCAGGCTCCGGTCAGTTTCGTTGGGTATCCAGACTCCGGTTATTACGTTGAGCGTTCAGGCTCCGGTCAGTTTCGTTGGGTATCCAGACTCAGGTTATTACGTTGAGCGTTCAGGCTCCGGTCAGTTTCGTTTGGCATCCAGACTTCAGTTATTACGTTGAGCGTTCAGGCTCCGATCAGTTTCGTTGGGTATCCAGACCCCGGTTTTTACGTTGAGCGTTCAGGCTCCGGTCAGTTTTGTTGGGTGTCCAGACTCCGGTTATTTCAATGAGCGTTCAGGCTCCGGTCATTTTCGTTGAGCATCTAGACTCCAGTTATTATGTTGTGTGTTCAGGCTCCGGTCAGTTTCGTTGAGTATCCAGACTCCGGTTATTACGTTAAGCATTCAGGCTCCGTTCAGTTTCGTTGGGTATCCAGACTCCGGTTATTACGTTAAGCGTTCAGGCTCCGGTCAGTTTCGTTGTGTATCCAGACTCCGGTTATTACGTTGATCGTTGAGGCTCCGGTCAGTTTCGTTGGGTATCCAGACTCCGGTTATTACGTTGAGCGTTCAGGCTCTGGTCAGTTTCGTTGGGTATCCAGACTCCGGTTTTTAAGTTGAGCGTTCAGGCTCCGGTCAGTTTCGTTGGGTATCCAGACTCCGGTTATTACGTTGAGCGTTCAGGCTCCGGTCAGTTTCGTTGGGTATCCAGACTCCGGTTATTACGTTGAGCGTTCAGGCTCCGGTCAGTTTCGTTTGGTATCCAAACTTCAGTTACTACGTTGAGCGTTCAGGCTCCGATCAGTTTCGTTGGGTATCCAGACTCAGGTTATTACGTTGAGCGTTCAGGCTCCGGTCAGTTTTGTTGGGTGTCCAGACTCCGGTTATTACAATGAGCGTTCAGGCTCCGGTCATTTTTGTTGAGCATCTAGACTCCAGTTATTATGTTGTGCGTTCAGGCTCCGGTCAGTTTCGTTGACTATCCAGACTCCGGTTATTACGTTGAGCGTTTAGGCTCCGTTCAGTTTCGTTGGGTATCCAGACTCCGGTTATTACGTTAAGCGTTAAGGCTCCGGTCAGTTTCGTTGTGTATCCAGACTCCGGTTATTACATTGAGCATTCAGGCTCCGGTCAGTTTTGTTTAGTATCCAGACTCCGGTTATTACGTTGAGCGTTCAGGCTCCGGTCAGTTTCGTTGGCTATCCAGACTCCGGTTTTTACGTTGAGCGTTCAGGCTCCGGTCAGTTTCGTTGGGTATCCAGACTCCGGTTATTACGTTGAGCGTTCAGGCTCCGGTCAATTTCGTTGCGTATCCAGACTCCGGTTATTACGTTGAGCGTTCAGGCTCCGGTCAGTTTCGTTGGGTATCCAGACTCAGGTTATTACGTTGAGCGTTCAGGCTCCAGTCAGTTTCGTTTGGCATCCAGACTTCAGTTATTACGTTGAGCGTTCAGGCTCCGATCAGTTTCGTTGGGTATCCAGACTCCGGTTTTTACGTTGAGCGTTCAGGCTCCGGTCAGTTTTGTTGGGTTTCCAGACTCCGGTTATTTCAATGAGCGTTCAGGCTCCGGTCATTTTCGTTGAGCATCTAGACTCCAGTTATTATGTTGTGCGTTCAGGCTCCGGTCAGTTTCGTTGAGTATCCAGACTCCGGTTATTACGTTGAGCATTCAGGCTCCGTTCAGTTTTGTTGGGTATCCAGACTCCGGTTATTACGTTAAGCATTCAGGCTCCGTTCAGTTTCGTTGGGTATCCAGACTCTGGTTATTACGTTAAGCGTTCATGCTCCGGTCAGTTTCGTTGTGTATCCAGACTCCGGTTATTACGTTGAGCGTTCAGGCTCCGGTCAGTTTCGTTGGGTATCCAGACTCCGGTTATTACGTTGAGCGTTCAGGCTCTGGTAAGTTTCGTTGGGTATCCAGACTCCGGTTTTTACGTTGAGCGTTCAGGCTCTGGTCAGTTTCGTTGGGTATCCAGACTCCGGTTATTACGTTGAGCGTTCAGGCTCTGGTCAGTTTCGTTGGGTATCCAGACTCCAGTTATTACGTTGAGCGTTCAGGCTCCGGTCAGTTTCGTTGGGTATCCAGACTCAGGTTATTATGTTGAGCGTTCAGGCTCCGGTCAGTTTTGTTTGGCATCCAGACTTCAGTTATTACGTTGAGCGTTCAGGCACCGATCAGTTTCGTTGGGTATCCAGACTCTGGGTTTTACGTTGAGCGTTCAGGCTCCGGTCAGTTTTGTTGGGTGTCCAGTCTCCGGTTATTTCAATGAGCGTTCAGGCTCTGGTCATTTTCGTTGAGCATCTAGACTCCATTTATTATGTTGTGCGTTCAGGCTCCGGTCAGTTTCGTTGAGTATCCAGACTCCGGTTATTACGTTGAGCGTTCAGGCTCCGTTCAGTTTCGTTGGGTATCCAGACTCCGGTTATTACGTTGAGCGTTCAGACTCCGGTCGTTGTGTATCCAGACTCCGGTTATTACGTTGAGCGTTCAGGCTCTGGTCAGTTTCGTTGGGTATCCAGACTCCGGTTATTACGTTGAGCGTTCAGGCTCCGGTCAGTTTCGTTGGGTATCCAGACTCAGGTTATTACGTTGAGCGTTCAGGCTCCGGTCAGTTTCGTTTGGTATCCAAACTTCAGTTACTACGTTGAGCGTTCAGGCTCCGATCAGTTTCGTTGGGTATCCAGACTCTGGTTTTTACGTTGAGCGTTCAGGCTCCGGTCAGTTTTGTTGGGTGTCCAGACTCCGGTTATTACAATGAGCGTTCAGGCTCCGGTCATTTTCGTTGAGCATCTAGACTCCAGTTATTATGTTGTGCGTTCAGGCTCCGGTCAGTTTCGTTGAGTATCCAGACTCCGGTTATTACGTTGAGCGTTTAGGCTCCGTTCAGTTTCGTTGGGTATCCAGACTCCGGTTATTACGTTAAGTGTTAAGGCTCCGGTCAGTTTCGTTGTGTATCCAGACTCCGGTTATTACATTGAGCATTCAGGCTCCGGTCAGTTTCGTTGGGTATCCAGACTCCGGTTATTACGTTAAGCGTTCAGGCTCCGGTCAGTTTCGTTGTGTATCCAGACTCCGGTTATTACGTTGAGCGTTGAGGCTCCGGTCAGTTTCGTTGGGTATCCAGACTCCGGTTATTACGTTGAGCGTTCAGGCTCTGGTCAGTTTCGTTGGGTATCCAGACTCCGGTTTTTAAGTTGAGCGTTCAGGCTCCGGTCAGTTTCGTTGGGTATCCAGACTCCGGTTATTACGTTGAGCGTTCAGGCTCCGGTCAATTTTGTTGGGTGTCCAGACTCCGGTTATTACAATGAGCGTTCAGGCTCCGGTCATTTTCGTTGAGCATCTAGACTCTAGTTATTATGTTGTGCGTTCAGGCTCTGGTCAGCTTCGTTGAGTATCCAGACCCCGGTTATTACGTTGAGCGTTCAGGCTCCGTTCAGTTTCGTTGGGTATCCAGACTCCGATTATTACGTTAAGCGTTCAGGCTCCGGTCAGTTTCGTTGGGTATCCAGACTCCGGTTATTACGTTGAGCGTTCAGGCTCCGGTCAGTTTCGTTGGGTATCCAGACTCCGGTTTTTACGTTGAGCGTTCAGGCTCCGGTCAGTTTCGTTGGGTATCCAGACTCCGGTTATTACGTTGAGCGTTCAGGCTCCGGTTAGTTTCGTTGCGTATCCAGACTCCGGTTATTACGTTGAGCGTTCAGGCTCCGGTCAGTTTCGTTGGGTATCCAGACTCAGGTTATTACGTTGAGCGTTCAGGCTCCGGTCAGTTTCGTTTGGCATCCAGACTTCAGTTATTACGTTGAGCGTTCAGGCTCCGATCAGTTTCGTTGGGTATCCAGACTCCGGTTTTTACGTTGAGCGTTCAGGCTCCGGTCAGTTTTGTTGGGTTTCCAGACTCCGGTTATTTCAATGAGCGTTCAGGCTCCGGTCATTTTCGTTGAGCATCTAGACTCCAGTTATTATGTTGTGCGTTCAGGCTCCGGTCAGTTTCGTTGAGTATCCAGACTCCGGTTATTACGTTGAGCATTCAGGCTCCGTTCAGTTTTGTTGGGTATCCAGACTCCGGTTATTACGTTAAGCATTCAGGCTCCGTTCAGTTTCGTTGGGTATCCAGACTCTGGTTATTACGTTAAGCGTTCATGCTCCGGTCAGTTTCGTTGTGTATCCAGACTCCGGTTATTACGTTGAGCGTTCAGGCTCCGGTCAGTTTCGTTGGGTATCCAGACTCCGGTTATTACGTTGAGCGTTCAGGCTCTGGTAAGTTTCGTTGGGTATCCAGACTCCGGTTTTTACGTTGAGCGTTCAGGCTCTGGTCAGTTTCGTTGGGTATCCAGACTCCGGTTATTACGTTGAGCGTTCAGGCTCTGGTCAGTTTCGTTGGGTATCCAGACTCCAGTTATTACGTTGAGCGTTCAGGCTCCGGTCAGTTTCGTTGGGTATCCAGACTCAGGTTATTATGTTGAGCGTTCAGGCTCCGGTCAGTTTTGTTTGGCATCCAGACTTCAGTTATTACGTTGAGCGTTCAGGCACCGATCAGTTTCGTTGGGTATCCAGACTCTGGGTTTTACGTTGAGCGTTCAGGCTCCGGTCAGTTTTGTTGGGTGTCCAGTCTCCGGTTATTTCAATGAGCGTTCAGGCTCTGGTCATTTTCGTTGAGCATCTAGACTCCATTTATTATGTTGTGCGTTCAGGCTCCGGTCAGTTTCGTTGAGTATCCAGACTCCGGTTATTACGTTGAGCGTTCAGGCTCCGTTCAGTTTCGTTGGGTATCCAGACTCCGGTTATTACGTTGAGCGTTCAGACTCCGGTCGTTGTGTATCCAGACTCCGGTTATTACGTTGAGCGTTCAGGCTCTGGTCAGTTTCGTTGGGTATCCAGACTCCGGTTATTACGTTGAGCGTTCAGGCTCCGGTCAGTTTCGTTGGGTATCCAGACTCAGGTTATTACGTTGAGCGTTCAGGCTCCGGTCAGTTTCGTTTGGTATCCAAACTTCAGTTACTACGTTGAGCGTTCAGGCTCCGATCAGTTTCGTTGGGTATCCAGACTCTGGTTTTTACGTTGAGCGTTCAGGCTCCGGTCAGTTTTGTTGGGTGTCCAGACTCCGGTTATTACAATGAGCGTTCAGGCTCCGGTCATTTTCGTTGAGCATCTAGACTCCAGTTATTATGTTGTGCGTTCAGGCTCCGGTCAGTTTCGTTGAGTATCCAGACTCCGGTTATTACGTTGAGCGTTTAGGCTCCGTTCAGTTTCGTTGGGTATCCAGACTCCGGTTATTACGTTAAGTGTTAAGGCTCCGGTCAGTTTCGTTGTGTATCCAGACTCCGGTTATTACATTGAGCATTCAGGCTCCGGTCAGTTTCGTTGGGTATCCAGACTCCGGTTATTACGTTAAGCGTTCAGGCTCCGGTCAGTTTCGTTGTGTATCCAGACTCCGGTTATTACGTTGAGCGTTGAGGCTCCGGTCAGTTTCGTTGGGTATCCAGACTCCGGTTATTACGTTGAGCGTTCAGGCTCTGGTCAGTTTCGTTGGGTATCCAGACTCCGGTTTTTAAGTTGAGCGTTCAGGCTCCGGTCAGTTTCGTTGGGTATCCAGACTCCGGTTATTACGTTGAGCGTTCAGGCTCCGGTCAATTTTGTTGGGTGTCCAGACTCCGGTTATTACAATGAGCGTTCAGGCTCCGGTCATTTTCGTTGAGCATCTAGACTCTAGTTATTATGTTGTGCGTTCAGGCTCCGGTCAGCTTCGTTGAGTATCCAGACCCCGGTTATTACGTTGAGCGTTCAGGCTCCGTTCAGTTTCGTTGGGTATCCAGACTCCGATTATTACGTTAAGCGTTCAGGCTCCGGTCAGTTTCGTTGGGTATCCAGACTCCGGTTATTACGTTGAGCGTTCAGGCTCCGGTCAGTTTCGTTGGGTATCCAGACTCCGGTTTTTACGTTGAGCGTTCAGGCTCCGGTCAGTTTCGTTGGGTATCCAGACTCCGGTTATTACGTTGAGCGTTCAGGCTCCGGTCAGTTTCGTTGCGTATCCAGACTCCGGTTATTACGTTGAGCGTTCAGGCTCCGGTCAGTTTCGTTGGGTATCCAGACTCAGGTTATTACGTTGAGCGTTCAGGCTCCGGTCAGTTTCGTTTGGCATCCAGACTTCAGTTATTACGTTGAGCGTTCAGGCTCCGATCAGTTTCGTTGGGTATCCAGACCCCGGTTTTTACGTTGAGCGTTCAGGCTCCGGTCAGTTTTGTTGGGTGTCCAGACTCCGGTTATTTCAATGAGCGTTCAGGCTCCGGTCATTTTCGTTGAGCATCTAGACTCCAGTTATTATGTTGTGTGTTCAGGCTCCGGTCAGTTTCGTTGAGTATCCAGACTCCGGTTATTACGTTAAGCATTCAGGCTCCGTTCAGTTTCGTTGGGTATCCAGACTCCGGTTATTACGTTAAGCGTTCAGGCTCCGGTCAGTTTCGTTGTGTATCCAGACTCCGGTTATTACGTTGAGCGTTGAGGCTCCGGTCAGTTTCGTTGGGTATCCAGACTCCGGTTATTACGTTGAGCGTTCAGGCTCTGGTCAGTTTCGTTGGGTATCCAGACTCCGGTTTTTAAGTTGAGCGTTCAGGCTCCGGTCAGTTTCGTTGGGTATCCAGACTCCGGTTATTACGTTGAGCGTTCAGGCTCCGGTCAGTTTCGTTGGGTATCCAGACTCCGGTTATTACGTTGAGCGTTCAGGCTCCGGTCAGTTTCGTTTGGTATCCAAACTTCAGTTACTACGTTGAGCGTTCAGGCTCCGATCAGTTTCGTTGGGTATCCAGACTCAGGTTATTACGTTGAGCGTTCAGGCTCCGGTCAGTTTTGTTGGGTGTCCAGACTCCGGTTATTACAATGAGCGTTCAGGCTCCGGTCATTTTTGTTGAGCATCTAGACTCCAGTTATTATGTTGTGCGTTCAGGCTCCGGTCAGTTTCGTTGAGTATCCAGACTCCGGTTATTACGTTGAGCGTTTAGGCTCCGTTCAGTTTCGTTGGGTATCCAGACTCCGGTTATTACGTTAAGCGTTAAGGCTCCGGTCAGTTTCGTTGTGTATCCAGACTCCGGTTATTACATTGAGCATTCAGGCTCCGGTCAGTTTTGTTGAGTATCCAGACTCCGGTTATTACGTTGAGCGTTCAGGCTCCGGTTAGTTTCGTTGGGTATCCAGACTCCGGTTTTTACGTTGAGCGTTCAGGCTCCGGTCAGTTTCGTTGGGTATCCAGACTCCGGTTATTACGTTGAGCGTTCAGGCTCCGGTCAATTTCGTTGCGTATCCAGACTCCGGTTATTACGTTGAGCGTTCAGGCTCCGGTCAGTTTCGTTGGGTATCCAGACTCAGGTTATTACGTTGAGCGTTCAGGCTCCAGTCAGTTTCGTTTGGCATCCAGACTTCAGTTATTACGTTGAGCGTTCAGGCTCCGATCAGTTTCGTTGGGTATCCAGACTCCGGTTTTTACGTTGAGCGTTCAGGCTCCGGTCAGTTTTGTTGGGTTTCCAGACTCCGGTTATTTCAATGAGCGTTCAGGCTCCAGTCATTTTCGTTGAGCATCTAGACTCCAGTTATTATGTTGTGCGTTCAGGCTCCGGTCAGTTTCGTTGAGTATCCAGACTCCGGTTATTATGTTGAGCATTCAGGCTCCGTTCAGTTTTGTTGGGTATCCAGACTCCGGTTATTACGTTAAGCATTCAGGCTCCGTTCAGTTTCGTTGGGTATCCAGACTCTGGTTATTACGTTAAGCGTTCATGCTCCGGTCAGTTTCGTTGTGTATCCAGACTCCGGTTATTACGTTGAGCGTTCAGGCTCTGGTCAGTTTCGTTGGGTATCCAGACTCCGGTTATTACGTTGAGCGTTCAGGCTCTGGTCAGTTTCGTTGGGTATCCAGACTCCGGTTTTTACGTTGAGCGTTCAGGCTCTGGTCAGTTTCGTTGGGTATCCAGACTCCGGTTATTACGTTGAGCGTTCAGGCTCTGGTCAGTTTCGTTGGGTATCCAGACTCCAGTTATTACGTTGAGCGTTCAGGCTCCGGTCAGTTTCGTTGGGTATCCAGACTCAGGTTATTATGTTGAGCGTTCAGGCTCCGGTCAGTTTTGTTTGGCATCCAGACTTCAGTTATTACGTTGAGCGTTCAGGCACCGATCAGTTTCGTTGGGTATCCAGACTCTGGGTTTTACGTTGAGCGTTCAGGCTCCGGTCAGTTTTGTTGGGTGTCCAGTCTCCGGTTATTTCAATGAGCGTTCAGGCTCTGGTCATTTTCGTTGAGCATCTAGACTCCATTTATTATGTTGTGCGTTCAGGCTCCGGTCAGTTTCGTTGAGTATCCAGACTCCGGTTATTACGTTGAGCGTTCAGGCTCCGTTCAGTTTCGTTGGGTATCCAGACTCCGGTTATTACGTTGAGCGTTCAGACTCCGGTCGTTGTGTATCCAGACTCCGGTTATTACGTTGAGCGTTCAGGCTCTGGTCAGTTTCGTTGGGTATCCAGACTCCGGTTATTACGTTGAGCGTTCAGGCTCCGGTCAGTTTCGTTGGGTATCCAGACTCAGGTTATTACGTTGAGCGTTCAGGCTCCGGTCAGTTTCGTTTGGTATCCAAACTTCAGTTACTACGTTGAGCGTTCAGGCTCCGATCAGTTTCGTTGGGTATCCAGACTCTGGTTTTTACGTTGAGCGTTCAGGCTCCGGTCAGTTTTGTTGGGTGTCCAGACTCCGGTTATTACAATGAGCGTTCAGGCTCCGGTCATTTTCGTTGAGCATCTAGACTCCAGTTATTATGTTGTGCGTTCAGGCTCCGGTCAGCTTCGTTGAGTATCCAGACTCCGGTTATTACGTTGAGCGTTCAGGCTCCGTTCAGTTTCGTTGGGTATCCAGACTCCGGTTATTACGTTAAGCGTTCAGGCTCCGGTCAGTTTCGTTGTGTATCCAGACTCCGGTTATTACGTTGAGCGTTCAGGCTCCGGTCAGTTTCGTTGAGTATCCAGACTCCGGTTATTACGTCGAGCGTTCAGGCTCCGGTCAGTTTCGTTGGGTATCCAGACTCCGGTTTTTATGTTGAGCGTTCAGGCTCCGGTCAGTTTCGTTGGGTATCCAGACTCCGGTTATTACGTTGAGCGTTCAGGCTCCGGTCAGTTTCGTTGCGTATCCAGACTCCGGTTATTAAGTTGAGCGTTCAGGCTCCGGTCAGTTTCGTTGGGTATCCATACTCAGGTTATTACGTTGAGCGTTCAGGCTCCGGTCAGTTTCGTTTGGCATCCAGACTTCAATTATTACGTTGAGCGTTCAGGCTCCGATCAGTTTCGTTGGGTATCCAGACCCCGGTTTTTACGTTGAGCGTTCAGGCTCCGGTCAGTTTTGTTGGGTGTCCAGACTCCGGTTATTTCAATGAGCGTTCAGGCTCCGGTCATTTTCGTTGAGCATCTAGACTCCAGTTATTATGTTGTGTGTTCAGGCTCCGGTCAGTTTCGTTGAGTATCCAGACTCCGGTTATTACGTTAAGCATTCAGGCTCCGTTCAGTTTCGTTGGGTATCCAGACTCCGGTTATTACGTTAAGCGTTCAGGCTCCGGTCAGTTTCGTTGTGTATCCAGACTCCGGTTATTACGTTGAGCGTTCAGGCTCCGGTCAGTTTCGTTGGGTATCCAGACTCCGGTTATTACGTTGAGCGTTCAGGCTCTGGTCAGTTTCGTTGGGTATCCAGACTCCGGTTTTTACGTTGAGCGTTCAGGCTCCGGTCAGTTTCGTTGGGTATCCAGACTCTGGTTATTACGTTGAGCGTTCAGGCTCTGGTCAGTTTCGTTGGGTATCCATACTCCAGTTATTACGTTGAGCGTTCAGGCTCCGGTCAGTTTCGTTGGGTATCCAGACTCAGGTTATTATGTTGAGCGTTCAGGCTCCGGTCAGTTTCGTTTGGCATCCAGACTTCAGTTATTACGTTGAGCGTTCAGGTTCCGATCAGTTTCGTTGGGTATCCAGACTCTGGGTTTTACGTTGGGCGTTCAGGCTCCGGTCAGTTTTGTTGGGTGTCCAGACTCCGGTTATTTCAATGAGCGTTCAGGCTCCGGTCATTTTCGTTGAGCATCTAGACTCCATTTACTATGTTGTGCGTTCAGGCTCCGGTCAGTTTCGTTGAGTATCCAGACTCCGGTTATTACGTTGAGCGTTCCGGCTCCGTTCAGTTTCGTTGGGTATCCAGACTCCGGTTATTACGTTGAGCGTTCAGGCTCCGGTCAGTATCGTTGTGTATCCAGACTCCGGTTATTACGTTGAGCGTTCAGGCTCTGGTCAGTTTCGCTGGGTATCAAGACTCCGGTTATTACGTTGAGCGTTCAGGCTCCGGTCAGTTTCGTTGGGTATCCAGACTCAGGTTATTACGTTGAGCGTTCAGGCTCCGGTCAGTTTCGTTTGGTATCCAAACTTTAGTTACTACGTTGAGCGTTCAGGCTCCGATCAGTTTCGTTGGGTATCCAGACTCTGGTTTTTACGTTGAGCGTTCAGGCTCCGGTCAGTTTTGTTGGGTGTCCAGACTCCGGTTATTACAATGAGCGTTCAGGCTCCGGTCATTTTCGTTGAGCATCTAGAATCCAGTTATTATGTTGTGCGTTCAGGCTCCGGTCAGTTTCGTTGAGTATCCAGACTCCGGTTATTACGTTGAGCATTCAGGCTCCGTTCAGTTTCGTTGGGTATCCAGACTCCGGTTATTACGTTAAGCGTTCAGACTCCGGTCAGTTTCGTTGTGTATCCAGACTCCGGTTATTACGTTGAGCGTTCAGGCTCCGGTCAGTTTCGTTGGGTATCCAGACTCCGGTTATTACGTTGAGCGTTCAGGCTCCGGTCAGTTTCGTTGGGTATCCAGACTCCGGTTTTTACGTTGAGCGTTCAGGCTCTGGTCAGTTTCGTTGGGTATCCAGACTCCGGTTATTACGTTGAGCGTTCAGGCTCCGGTCAGTTTCGTTGCGTATCCAGACTCCGGTTATTACGTTGAGCGTTCAGGCTCCGGTCAGTTTCGTTGGGTATCCAGACTCAGGTTATTACGTTGAGCGTTCAGGCTCCGGTCAGTTTCGTTTGGCATCCAGACTTCAGTTATTACGTTGAGCGTTCAGGCTCCGATCAGTTTCGTTGGGTATCCAGACTCCGGTTTTTACGTTGAGCGTTCAGGCTCCGGTCAGTTTTGTTGGGTGTCCAGACTCCGGTTATTTCAATGAGCGTTCAGGCTCCGGTCATTTTTGTTGAGCATCTAGACTCCAGTTATTATGTTGTGCGTTCAGGCTCCGGTCAGTTTCGTTGAGTATCCAGACTCCGGTTATTACGTTGAGCATTCAGGCTCCGTTCAGTTTCGTTGGGTATCCAGACTCCGGTTATTACGTTGAGCGTTCAGGCTCCGGTCAGTTTTGTTGGGTATCTAGACTCCGGTTATTACATTGAGCATTCAGGCTCCGGTCAGTTTCGTTGGGTATCCAGACTCCGGTTATTACGTTGAGCGTTCAGGCTCCGGTCAGTTTCGTTGGGTATCCAGACTCCGGTTTTTACGTTGAGCGTTCAGGCTCCGGTCAGTTTCGTTTTGTATCCAGACTCCGGTTATTACGTTGAGCGTTCAGGCTCCGGTCAGTTTCGTTGGGTATCCAGACTTCGGATATTACGTTGAGCAGTCAGGCTCCGGTCAGTTTCGTTGGGTATCCAGACTCAGGTTATTACGTTGAGCGTTCAGGCTCCGGTCAGTTTCGTTATGTATCCAGACTCCGGTTATTACGTTGAGCGTTCAGGCTCCGGTCAGTTTCGTTGGGTATCCAGACTCCGGTTATTACGTTGAGCGTTTAGGCTCCGGTCAGTTTCGTTGGGTATCTAGACTCCGGTTTTTACGTTGAGCGTTCAGGCTCCGGTCAGTTTCGTTGGGTATCCAGACTCAGGTTATTACGTTGAGCGTTCAGGCTCCGGTCAGTTTCATTTGGTATCCAGACTTCAATTATTACGTTGACCGTTCAGGCTCCGATCAGTTTCGTTGGGTATCCAGACTCTGGTTTTTATGTTGAGCGTTCAGGCTCCGGTCAGTTTTGTTGGGTGTCCAGACTCCGGTTATTACAATGAGCGTTCATGCTCCGGTCATTTTCGTTGAGCATCTAGACTCCAGTTATTATGTTGTGCGTTCAGGATCCGGTCAGTTTCGTTTGGTATCCAGACTTCAGTTATTACGTTGAGCGTCCAGGCTCCGGTCAGTTTTGTTGGGTATCCAGACTCCGGTTATTACGTTGAGTGTTAAGGCTCCGGTCAGTTTCGTTGGGTATCCAGACTCCGGTTATTACGTTGAGCGTCCAGGCTCCGGTCAGTTTCGTTGTGTATCCAGACTCCGGTTATTACATTGAGCGTTTAGGCTCCGGTCAGTTTCGTTGGGTATCCAGACTCCAGTTTTTACGTTGAGCGTTCAGGCTCCGGTCAGTTTTGTTGGGTATCCAGACTTTAGTTATTACGTTGAGCGTTCAGGCTCCGGTCAGTTTCGTTGGGTATCCAGACTCCGGTTATTACGTTGAGCGTTCAGGATCCAGTCAGTTTCGTTGGGTATCCAGACATAGGTTATTACGTTGAGCGTTCAGGCTCCGGTCAGTTTCTTTTGGTATCCAAACATCAGTTATTACGTTGAGCGTTCAGGCTCCGATCAGTTTCGTTGGGTATCCAGACTCTGGTTGTTACGTTGAGCGTTCAGGCTCCGGTCAGTTTTGTTGGGTGTCCAGACTCCGGTTATTACCATGAGCGTTCAGGCTCCGGTCATTTTCGTTGAGCATCTAGACTCCAGTTATTATGTTGTGCGTTCAGGCTCTGGTCAGTTTCGTTGAGTATCCAGACTCCGGTTATTACGTTTAGCGTTCAGGCTCCGTTCGGTTTCGTTGGGTTTCCAGACTCCGGTTATTATGTTAAGCGTTCAGGCTCCGGTCAGTTTCGTTGTGTATCCAGACTCCGGTTATAACGTTGAGCGTTCAGGTTCCGGTCAGTTTCGTTGGGTATCCAGACTCCAGTTATTACGTTGAGCGTTCAGGCTCCGGTCAGTTTCGTTGGGAATCCAGACCCCGGTTTTTACGTTGAGCGTTCAGGCTCCGTTCAATTTCGTTGGGTATCCAGACTCCGGTTATTACGTTGAACGTTCAGGTTCCGGTCAGTTTCGTTGGGTATCCAGACTTCGGTTATTACGTTGAGCGTTCAGGCTACGGTCAGTTTCGTTGGGTATCCAGACTCAGGTTATTACGTTGAGCGTTCAGGCTCCGGTCAGTTTCGTTTGGTATCTAGACTTCAGTTATTACGTTGAGCGTTCAGGCTCCGATGAGTTTCGTTGGGTATCCAGACTCTGGTTTTTACGTTGAGCGTTCAGGCTCCGGTCAGTTTTGTTGGGTGTCCAGACTCCGGTTATTACAATGAGCGTTCAGGCTCCTGTCATTTTCGTTGAGCATCTAGATTCCAGTTATTATGTTGTGCGTTCAGGCTCCGGTCAGTTTCGTTGAGTATCCAGACTCCGGTTATTACGTTGAGCGTTCAGGCTCCGTTCAATTTCGTTGGGTAACCAGACTCCGGTTATTACGTTAAGCGTTCAGGCTCCGGTCAGTTTCGTTGTGTATCCAGACTCTAGTTATTACGTTGAGCGTTCAGGCTCCGGTAAGTTTCGTTGGGTATCCAGACTCCGGTTATTACGTTGAGCGTTCAGGCTCCGGTCAGTTTAGTTGGGTATCCGGACATAGGTTATTACGTTCAGCGTTCAGGCTCCGGTCAGTTTCGTTTGGTATCCAGACATCAGTTATTACATTGAGCATTCAGGCTCCGATCAGTTTCGTTGGGTATCCAGACTCTGGTTGTTACGTTGAGCGTTCAGGCTCTGGTCAGTTTTGTTGGGTTCCAGACTCCGGTTATTACAATGAGCGTTCAGGCTCCGGTCATTTTCGTTAAGCATCTAGACTCCAGTTATTATGTTGTGCGTTCAGGCTCCGGTCAGTTTCGTTGAGTATCCAGACTCCGGTTATTACGTTTAGCGTTCAGGCTCCGTTCGGTTTCGTTGGGTTTCCAGACTCCGGTTATTATGTTAAGCATTCAGGCTCCAGTCAGTTTCGTTGTGTATCCAGACTCCGGTTATAACGTTGAGCGTTCAGGTTCCGGTCAGTTTCGTTGGGTATCCAGACTCCGGTTATTACGTTGAGCGTTCAGGCTCCGGTCAGTTTCGTTGGGTATCCAGACTCCGGTTTTTACGTTGAACGTTCAGGCTCCGGTCAGTTTCGTTGGGTATCCAGACTCCGGTTATTACGTTGAGCGTTCAGGCTCCGGTCAGTTTCGTTGGGTATCCAGACTCCGGTTATTACGTTGAGCGTTCAGGCTCCGGTCAGTTTCGTTGGGTATCCAGACTCCGGTTTTTACGTTGAGCGTTCAGGCTCCGGTCAGTTTCGTTGGGTATCCAGACTCCAGTTATTACGTTGAGCGTTCAGGCTACGGTCAGTTTCGTTGCGTATCCAGACTCCGATTATTACGTTGAGCGTTCAGGCTCCGGTCAGTTTCGTTGGGTATCCAGACTCAGGTTATTACGTTGAGCGTTCAGGCTCCGGTCAGTTTTGTTTCGCATCCAGACTTCAGTTATTACGTTGAGCGTTCAGGCTCCGATCAGTTTCGTTGGGTATCCAGACTCCTGTTTTTACGTTGAGCGTTCAGGCTCCGGTCAGTTTTGTTGGGTGTCCAGACTCCGGTTATTTCAATGAGCGTTCAGGCTCCGGTCATTTTCGTTGAGCATCTAGACTCCAGTTATTATGTTGTGCGTTCAGGCTCCGGTCAGTTTTGTTGAGTATCCAGACTCTGGTTATTACGTTGAGCATTCAGGCTCCGTTCAGTTTTGTTGGGTATCCAGACTCCGGTTATTACGTTAAGCATTCAGGCTCCGGTCAGTTTCGTTGTCTATCCAGACTCCGGTTATTACGTTGAGCGTTCAGGCTCCGGTCAGTTTCGTTGGGTATCCAGACTCCGGTTATTACGTTGAGCGTTCAGGCTCCGGTCAGTTTCGTTGGGTATCTAGACTCCGGTTATTACGTTGAGCATTCAGGCTCCGGTCAGTTTCGTTGGGTATCCAGACTCCGGTTATTACGTTGAGCGTTCAGGCTCCGGTCAGTTTCGTTATGTATCCAGACTCCGGTTATTACGTTGAGCGTTCAGGCTCCGGTCAGTTTCGTTGGGTATCCAGACTCCGGTTATTACGTTGAGCGTTCAGGCTCCGGTCAGTTTCGTTGGGTATCTAGACTCCGGTTTTTACGTTGAGCGTTCAGGCTCCGGTCAGTTTCGTTGGGTATCCAGACTCAGGTTATTACGTTGAGCGTTCAGGCTCCGGTCAGTTTCATTTGGTATCCAGACTTCAATTATTACGTTGACCGTTCAGGCTCCGATCAGTTTCGTTGGGTATCCAGACTCTGGTTTTTATGTTGAGCGTTCAGGCTCCGGTCAGTTTTGTTGGGTGTCCAGACTCCGGTTATTACAATGAGCGTTCATGCTCCGGTCATTTTCGTTGAGCATCTAGACTCCAGTTATTATGTTGTGCGTTCAGAATCCGGTCAGTTTCGTTTGGTATCCAGACTTCAGTTATTACGTTGAGCGTCCAGGCTCCGGTTAGTTTTGTTGGGTATCCAGACTCCGGTTATTACGTTGAGTGTTAAGGCTCCGGTCAGTTTCGTTGGGTATCCAGACTCCGGTTATTACGTTGAGCGTCCAGGCTCCGGTCAGTTTCGTTGTGTATCCAGACTCCGGTTATTACATTGAGCGTTTAGGCTCCGGTCAGTTTCGTTGGGTATCCAGACTCCAGTTTTTACGTTGAGCGTTCAGGCTCCGGTCAGTTTTGTTGGGTATCCAGACTTTAGTTATTACGTTGAGCGTTCAGGCTCCGGTCAGTTTCGTTGGGTATCCAGACTCCGGTTATTACGTTGAGCGTTCAGGATCCAGTCAGTTTCGTTGGGTATCCAGACATAGGTTATTACGTTGAGCGTTCAGGCTCCGGTCAGTTTCTTTTGGTATCCAAACATCAGTTATTACGTTGAGCGTTCAGGCTCCGATCAGTTTCGTTGGGTATCCAGACTCTGGTTGTTACGTTGAGCGTTCAGGCTCCGGTCAGTTTTGTTGGGTGTCCAGACTCTGGTTATTACAATGAGCGTTCAGGCTCCGGTCATTTTCGTTGAGCATCTAGACTCCAGTTATTATGTTGTGCGTTCAGGCTCTGGTCAGTTTCGTTGAGTATCCAGACTCCGGTTATTACGTTTAGCGTTCAGGCTCCGTTCGGTTTCGTTGGGTTTCCAGACTCCGGTTATTATGTTAAGCGTTCAGGCTCCGGTCAGTTTCGTTGTGTATCCAGACTCCGGTTATAACATTGAGCGTTCAGGTTCCGGTCAGTTTCGTTGGGTATCCAGACTCCGGTTATTACGTTGAGCGTTCAGGCTCCGGTCAGTTTCGTTGGGAATCCAGACTCCGGTTTTTACGTTGAGCGTTCAGGCTCCGTTCAATTTCGTTGGGTATCCAGACTCCGGTTATTACGTTGAACGTTCAGGTTCCGGTCAGTTTCGTTGGGTATCCAGACTTCGGTTATTACGTTGAGCGTTCAGGCTACGGTCAGTTTCGTTGGGTATCCAGACTCAGGTTATTACGTTGAGCGTTCAGGCTCCGGTCAGTTTCGTTTGGTATCTAGACTTCAGTTATTACGTTGAGCGTTCAGGCTCCGATGAGTTTCGTTGGGTATCCAGACTCTGGTTTTTACGTTGAGCGTTCAGGCTCCGGTCAGTTTTGTTGGGTGTCCAGACTCCGGTTATTACAATGAGCGTTCAGGCTCCTGTCATTTTCGTTGAGCATCTAGATTCCAGTTATTATGTTGTGCGTTCAGGCTCCGGTCAGTTTCGTTGAGTATCCAGACTCCGGTTATTACGTTGAGCGTTCAGGCTCCGTTCAATTTCGTTGGGTAACCAGACTCCGGTTATTACGTTAAGCGTTCAGGCTCCGGTCAGTTTCGTTGTGTATCCAGACTCTAGTTATTACGTTGAGCGTTCAGGCTCCGGTAAGTTTCGTTGGGTATCCAGACTCCGGTTATTACGTTGAGCGTTCAGGCTCCGGTCAGTTTCGTTGGGTATCCGGACATAGGTTATTACGTTCAGCGTTCAGGCTCCGGTCAGTTTCGTTTGGTATCCAGACATCAGTTATTACATTGAGCGTTCAGGCTCCGATCAGTTTCGTTGGGTATCCAGACTCTGGTTTTTACGTTGAGCGTTCAGGCTCTGGTCAGTTTTGTTGGGTTCCAGACTCCGGTTATTACAATGAGCGTTCAGGCTCCGGTCATTTTCGTTAAGCATCTAGACTCCAGTTATTATGTTGTGCGTTCAGGCTCCGGTCAGTTTCGTTGAGTATCCAGACTCCGGTTATTACGTTTAGCGTTCAGGCTCCGTTCGGTTTCGTTGGGTTTCCAGACTCCGGTTATTATGTTAAGCATTCAGGCTCCAGTCAGTTTCGTTGTGTATCCAGACTCCGGTTATAACGTTGAGCGTTCAGGTTCCGGTCAGTTTCGTTGGGTATCCAGACTCCGGTTATTACGTTGAGCGTTCAGGCTCCGGTCAGTTTCGTTGGGTATCCAGACTCCGGTTTTTACGTTGAACGTTCAGGCTCCGGTCAGTTTCGTTGGGTATCCAGACTCCGGTTATTACGTTGAGCGTTCAGGCTCCGGTCAGTTTCGTTGGGTATCCAGACTCCGGTTATTACGTTGAGCGTTCAGGCTCCGGTCAGTTTCGTTGGGTATCCAGACTCCGGTTTTTACGTTGAGCGTTCAGGCTCCGGTCAGTTTCGTTGGGTATCCAGACTCCAGTTATTACATTGAGCGTTCAGGCTACGGTCAGTTTCGTTGCGTATCCAGACTCCGAATATTACGTTGAGCGTTCAGGCTCCGGTCAGTTTCGTTGGGTATCCAGACTCAGGTTATTACGTTGAGCGTTCAGGCTCCGGTCAGTTTTGTTTCGCATCCAGACTTCAGTTATTACGTTGAGCGTTCAGGCTCCGATCAGTTTCGTTGGGTATCCAGACTCCGGTTTTTACGTTGAGCGTTCAGGCTCCGGTCAGTTTTGTTGGGTGTCCAGACTCCGGTTATTTCAATGAGCGTTCAGGCTCCGGTCATTTTCGTTGAGCATCTAGACTCCAGTTATTATGTTGTGCGTTCAGGCTCCGGTCAGTTTTGTTGAGTATCCAGACTCTGGTTATTACGTTGAGCATTCAGGCTCCGTTCAGTTTTGTTGGGTATCCAGACTCCGGTTATTACGTTAAGCATTCAGGCTCCGGTCAGTTTCGTTGTCTATCCAGACTCCGGTTATTACGTTGAGCGTTCAGGCTCCGGTCAGTTTCGTTGGGTATCCAGACTCCGGTTATTACGTTGAGCGTTCAGGCTCCGGTCAGTTTCGTTGGGTATCTAGACTCCGGTTATTACGTTGAGCATTCAGGCTCCGGTCAGTTTCGTTGGGTATCCAGACTCCGGTTATTACGTTGAGCGTTCAGGCTCCGGTCAGTTTCGTTGGGTATCCAGACTCCGGTTTTTACGTTGAGCGTTCAGGCTCCGGTCAGATTCGTTGGGTATCCAGACTCCGGTTATTACGTTGAGCGTTCAGGCTCCGGTCAGTTTCGTTGGGTATCCAGACTTCGGTTATTACGTTGAGCGTTCAGGCTCCGGTCAGTTTCGTTGGGTATCCAGACTCAGGTTATTACGTTGAGCGTTCAGTCTCTGGTCAGTTTCGTTGTGTATCCAGACTCCGGTTATTACGTTGAGCGTTCATGCTCCGGTCAGTTTTGTTGCGTATCCAGACTCCGGTTATTACGTTGAGCGTTCAGGCTCCGGTCAGTTTCGTTGGGTATCCAGACTCAGGTTATTACGTTGAGCGTTCAGGTTCCGGTCAGTTTCGTTTGGCATCCAGACTTCAGTTATTACGTTGAGCGTTCAGGCTCCGATCAGTTTCGTTGGGTATCCAGACTCCGGTTTTTACGTTGAGCGTTCAGGCTCCGGTCAGTTTTGTTGGGTGTCCAGACTCCGGTTATTTCAATGAGCGTTCAGGCTCCGGTCATTTTTGTTAAGCATCTAGACTCCAGTTATTATGTTGTGTGTTCAGGCTCCGGTCTGTTTCGTTGAGTATCCAAACTCTGGTTATTACGTTGAGCATTCAGGTTCCGTTCAGTTTTATTGGGTATCCAGACTCCGGTTATTACGTTAAGCATTCAGGCTCCGGTCAGTTTCGTTGTCTATCCAGACTCCGGTTATTACGTTGAGCGTTCAGGCTCCGGTCAGTTTCGTTGGGTATCCAGACTCCGGTTATTACGTTGAGCGTTCAGGCTCCGGTCAGTTTCGTTGGGTATCTAGACCCCGGTTATTACATTGAGCATTCAGGCTCCGGTCAGTTTCGTTGGGTATCCAGACTCCGGTTATTACGTTGAGCGTTCTGGCTCCGGTCAGTTTCGTTGGGTATCCAGACTCCGGTTTTTACGTTGAGCGTTCAGGCTCCGGTCAGTTTCGTTGGGTATCCAGACTCCGGTTATTACGTTGAGCGTTCAGGCTCCGGTCAGTTTCGTTGGGTATCCAGACTTCGGTTATTACGTTGAGCGTTCAGGCTCCGGTCAGTTTCGTTGGGTATCCAGACTCAGGTTATTACGTTGAGCGTTCAGGCTCCGGTCAGTTTCGTTGTGTATCCAGACTCCGGTTATTACGTTGAGCGTTCAGGCTCCGGTCAGTTTCGTTGCGTATCCAGACTCCGGTTATTACGTTGAGCGTTCAGGCTCCGGTCAGTTTCGTTGGGTATCCAGACTCAGGTTATTACGTTGAGCGTTCAGGTTCCGGTCAGTTTCGTTTGGCATCCAGACTTCAGTTATTACGTTGAGCGTTCAGGCTCCGATCAGTTTCGTTGGGTATCCAGACTCCGGTTTTTACGTTGAGCGTTCAGGCTCCGGTCAGTTTTGTTGGGTGTCCAGACTCCGGTTATTTCAATGAGCGTTCAGGCTCCGGTCATTTTTGTTAAGCATCTAGACTCCAGTTATTATGTTGTGCGTTCAGGCTCCGGTCAGTTTCGTTGAGTATCCAGACTATGGTTATTACGTTGAGCATTCAGGCTCCGTTCAGTTTTGTTGGGTATCCAGACTCCGGTTATTACGTTAAGCATTCAGACTCCGGTCAGTTTCGTTGTCTATCCAGACTCCGGTTATTACGTTGAGCGCTCAGGCTCCGGTCAGTTTCGTTGGGTATCCAGACTCCGGTTATTACGTTGAGCGTTCAGGCTCCGGTCAGTTTCGTTGGGTATCTAGACTCCGGTTATTACGTTGAGCATTCAGGCTCCGGTCAGTTTCGTTGGTTATCCAGACTCCGGTTATTACGTTGAGCGTTCAGGCTCCGGTCTGTTTCGTTGGGTATCCAGACTCCGGTTTTTACGTTGAGCGTTCAGGCTCCGGTCAGTTTCGTTGGGTATCCAGACTCCGGTTATTACGTTGAGCGTTCAGGCTCCGGTCAGTTTCGTTGGGTATCCAGACTTCGGTTATTACGTTGAGCGTTCAGGCTCCGGTCAGTTTCGTTGGGTATCCAGACTCAGGTTATTACGTTGAGCGTCCAGGCTCCGGTCAGTTTCGTTGGGTATCCAGACTCCGGTTATTACGTTGAGCGTTAAGGCTCCGGTCAGTTTCGTTGGGTATCCAGACTCCGGTTATTACGTTAGGCGTCCAGGCTCCGGTCAGTTTCGTTGTGTATCCAGACTCCGGTTATTACATTGAGCGTTTAGGCTCCGGTCAGTTTCGTTGGGTATTCAGACTCCAGTTTTTACGTTGAGCGTTCAGGCTCCGGTCAATTTTGTTGGGTATCCAGACTTTAGTTATTACGTTGAGCGTTCAGGCTCCGGTCAGTTTCGTTGGGTATCCAGACTCCGGTTATTACGTTGAGCGTTCAGGATCCGGTCAGTTTCGTTGGGTATCCAGACATAGGTTATTACGTTGAGCGTTCAGGCTCCGGTCAGTTTCGTTTTGTATCCAGACATCAGTTACTACGTTGAGCGTTCAGGCTCCGATCAGTTTCGTTGGGTATCCAGACTCCGGTTATTACGTTGAGCGTTCAGGCTCCGGTCAGTTTTGTTGGGTGTCCAGACTCAGGTTATTACAATGAGCGTTCAGGCTCCGGTCATTTTCGTTGAGCATCTAGACTCCAGTTATTATGTTGTGCGTTCAGGCTCCGGTCAGTTTCGTTGAGTATCCAGACTCCGGTTATTACGTTTAGCGTTCAGGCTCCGTTCGGTTTCGTTGGGTTTCCAGACTCCGGTTATTATGTTAAGCGTTCAGGCTCCGGTCAGTTTCGTTGTGTATCCAGACTCCGGTTATAACGTTGAGCGTTCAGGTTCCGGTCAGTTTCGTTGGGTATCCAGACTCCGGTTATTACGTTGAGCGTTCAGGCTCCGGTCAGTTTCGTTGGGAATCCAGACTCCGGTTTTTACATTGAGCGTTCAGGCTCTGGTCAGTTTCGTTGGGTATCCAGACTCCGGTTATTACGTTGAACGTTCAGGTTCCGGTCAGTTTCGTTGGGTATCCAGACTTCGGTTATTACGTTGAGCGTTCAGCCTCCGGTCAGTTTCGTTGGGTATCCAGACTTCGGTTATTACGTTGAGCGTTCAGGCTCCGGTCAGTTTCGTTGGGTATCCAGACTCAGGTTATTACGTTGAGCGTTCAGGCTCCGGTCAGTTTCGTTGTGTATCCAGACTCCGGTTATTACGTTGAGCGTTCAGGCTCCGGTCAGTTTCGTTGCGTATCCAGACTCCGGTTATTACGTTGAGCGTTCAGGCTCCGGTCAGTTTCGTTGGGTATCCAGACTCAGGTTATTACGTTGAGCGTTCAGGTTCCGGTCAGTTTCGTTTGGCATCCAGACTTCAGTTATTACGTTGAGCGTTCAGGCTCCGATCAGTTTCGTTGGGTATCCAGACTCCGGTTTTTACGTTGAGCGTTCAGGCTCCGGTCAGTTTTGTTGGGTGTCCAGACTCCGGTTATTTCAATGAGCGTTCAGGCTCCGGTCATTTTTGTTAAGCATCTAGACTCCAGTTATTACGTTGAGCGTTCAGGCTCCGGTCAGTTTCGTTGGGTATCCAGACTCTGGTTGTTACGTTGAGCGTTCAGGCTCCGGTCAGTTTTGTTGGGTGTCCAGACTCCGGTTATTACAATGAGCGTTCAGGCTCCGGTCATTTTCGTTGAGCATCTAGACTCCAGTTATTATGTTGTGCGTTCAGGCTCCGGTCAGTTTCGTTGAGTATCCAGACTCCGGTTATTACGTTTAGCGTTCAGGCTCCGTTCCGTTTCGTTGGGTTTCCAGACTCCGGTTTTTACGTTGAGCATTCAGGCTCCGGTCAGTTTTGTTGGGTGTCCAGACTCCGGTTATTACGTTGAGCGTTCAGGCTCCGGTCAGTTTCGTTGGGAATCCAGACTCCGGTTTTTACGTTGAACATTCAGGCTCCGGTCAGTTTCGTTGGGTATCCAGACTCAGGTTATTACGTTGAGCGTCCAGGCTCCGGTCAGTTTCGTTGGGTATCCAGACTCCGGTTATTACGTTGAGCGTTAAGGCTCCGGTCAGTTTCGTTGGGTATCCAGACTCCGGTTATTACGTTAGGCGTCCAGGCTCCGGTCAGTTTCGTTGTGTATCCAGACTCCGGTTATTACATTGAGCGTTTAGGCTCCGGTCAGTTTCGTTGGGTATTCAGACTCCAGTTTTTACGTTGAGCGTTCAGGCTCCGGTCAATTTTGTTGGGTATCCAGACTTTAGTTATTACGTTGAGCGTTCAGGCTCCGGTCAGTTTCGTTGGGTATCCAGACTCCGGTTATTACGTTGAGCGTTCAGGATCCGGTCAGTTTCGTTGGGTATCCAGACATAGGTTATTACGTTGAGCGTTCAGGCTCCGGTCAGTTTCGTTTTGTATCCAGACATCAGTTACTACGTTGAGCGTTCAGGCTCCGATCAGTTTCGTTGGGTATCCAGACTCCGGTTATTACGTTGAGCGTTCAGGCTCCGGTCAGTTTTGTTGGGTGTCCAGACTCAGGTTATTACAATGAGCGTTCAGGCTCCGGTCATTTTCGTTGAGCATCTAGACTCCAGTTATTATGTTGTGCGTTCAGGCTCCGGTCAGTTTCGTTGAGTATCCAGACTCCGGTTATTACGTTTAGCGTTCAGGCTCCGTTCGGTTTCGTTGGGTTTCCAGACTCCGGTTATTATGTTAAGCGTTCAGGCTCCGGTCAGTTTCGTTGTGTATCCAGACTACGGTTATAACGTTGAGCGTTCAGGTTCCGGTCAGTTTCGTTGGGTATCCAGACTCCGGTTATTACGTTGAGCGTTCAGGCTCCGGTCAGTTTCGTTGGGAATCCAGACTCCGGTTTTTACATTGAGCGTTCAGGCTCTGGTCAGTTTCGTTGGGTATCCAGACTCCGGTTATTACGTTGAACGTTCAGGTTCCGGTCAGTTTCGTTGGGTATCCAGACTTCGGTTATTACGTTGAGCGTTCAGCCTCCGGTCAGTTTCGTTGGGTATCCAGACTTCGGTTATTACGTTGAGCGTTCAGGCTCCGGTCAGTTTCGTTGGGTATCCAGACTCAGGTTATTACGTTGAGCGTTCAGGCTCCGGTCAGTTTCGTTGTGTATCCAGACTCCGGTTATTACGTTGAGCGTTCAGGCTCCGGTCAGTTTCGTTGCGTATCCAGACTCCGGTTATTACGTTGAGCGTTCAGGCTCCGGTCAGTTTCGTTGGGTATCCAGACTCAGGTTATTACGTTGAGCGTTCAGGTTCCGGTCAGTTTCGTTTGGCATCCAGACTTCAGTTATTACGTTGAGCGTTCAGGCTCCGATCAGTTTCGTTGGGTATCCAGACTCCGGTTTTTACGTTGAGCGTTCAGGCTCCGGTCAGTTTTGTTGGGTGTCCAGACTCCGGTTATTTCAATGAGCGTTCAGGCTCCGGTCATTTTTGTTAAGCATCTAGACTCCAGTTATTACGTTGAGCGTTCAGGCTCCGGTCAGTTTCGTTGGGTATCTAGACTCTGGTTGTTACGTTGAGCGTTCAGGCTCCGGTCAGTTTTGTTGGGTGTCCAGACTCCGGTTATTACAATGAGCGTTCAGGCTCCGGTCATTTTCGTTGAGCATCTAGACTCCAGTTATTATGTTGTGCGTTCAGGCTCCGGTCAGTTTCGTTGAGTATCCAGACTCCGGTTATTACGTTTAGCGTTCAGGCTCCGTTCCGTTTCGTTGGGTTTCCAGACTCCGGTTTTTACGTTGAGCATTCAGGCTCCGGTCAGTTTTGTTGGGTGTCCAGACTCCGGTTATTACGTTGAGCGTTCAGGCTCCGGTCAGTTTCGTTGGGAATCCAGACTCCGGTTTTTACGTTGAACATTCAGGCTCCGGTCAGTTTCGTTGGGTATCCGGACTCCGGTTATTACGTTGAACGTTCAGGCTCCGGTCAGTTTCGTTGGGTATCCAGACTTCGGTTATTATGTTGAGCGTTCAGGCTACGGTGAGTTTCGTTGGGTATCCAGACTCAGGTTATTACGTTGAGCGTTCAGGCTCCGGTCAGTTTCGTTTGGTATCTAGACTTCAGTTATTACGTTGAGCGTTCAGGCTCCGATGAGTTTCGTTGGGTTTTCACGCTCTGGTTTTTACGTTGAGCGTTCAGGCTCCGGTCAGTTTTGTTGGGTGTCCAGACTCCGGTTATTACAATGAGCGTTCAGGCTCCTGTCATTTTCGTTGAGCATCTAGACTCCAGTTATTATGTTGTGCGTTCAGGCTCCGGTCAGTTTCGTTGAGTATCCAGACTCCGGTTATTACGTTGAGCGTTCAGGCTCCGTTCAGTTTCGTTGGGTATCCAGACTCCGGTTATTACGTTAAGCGTTCAGGCTCCGGTCAGTTTCGTTGTGTATCCAGACTCCGGTTATTACGTTAAGCGTTCAGGCTCCGGACAGTTTCGTTGTGTATCCAGACTCCGGTTATTACGTTGAGCGTTCAGGCTCCGGTCAGTTTCGTTGGGTATCCAGACTCCGGTTATTACGTTGAGCGTTCAGGCTCTGGTCAGTTTCGTTGGGTATCCAGACTCCGGTTATTACGTTGAGCGTTTAGGCTCCGGTCAGTTTTGTTGGGTATCCAGACTCCAGTTCTTACATTGAGCGTTCAGGCTCCGGTCAGTTTCGTTGGGTATCCAGACTCCGTTTATTACGTTGAGCGTTCAGGCTCCGGTCAGTTTCATTGGGTATCCAGACTTCGGTTATTACGTTGAGCGATCAGGTTCCGATCAGTTTCATTGGGTATCCAGACTCTGGTTTTTACGTTGAGCGTTCAGGCTCCTGTCAGTTTTGTTGGGTGTCCAGACTCCGGTTATTACAATGAGCGTTCAGGCTCCGGTCATTTTCATTGAGCATCTAGACTCCAGTTATTATGTTGCGCGTTCAGGCTCTGGTCAGTTTTGTTGAGTATCCAGACTCCGGTTATTACGTTGAGCGTTCAGGTTCCGTTCAGTTTCGTTGGGTATCCAGACTCCGGTTATTACGTTAAACGTTCAGGCTCCGGTCAGTTTCGTTGTGTATCCATACTCCGGTTATTACGTTGAGCGTTCAGGCTCCGGTCAGTTTCGTTGCGTATCCAGACTCCGGTTATTACGTTGAGCGTTCAGGCTCCGGTCAGTTTCGTTGGGTATCCAGACTCAGGTTATTACGTTGAGCGTTCAGGTTCCGGTCAGTTTCGTTTGGCATCCAGACTTCAGTTATTACGTTGAGCGTTCAGGCTCCGATCAGTTTCGTTGGGTATCCAGACTCCGGTTTTTACGTTGAGCGTTCAGGCTCCGGTCAGTTTTGTTGGGTGTCCAGACTCCGGTTATTTCAATGAGCGTTCAGGCTCCGGTCATTTTTGTTAAGCATCTAGACTCCAGTTATTACGTTGAGCGTTCAGGCTCCGGTCAGTTTCGTTGGGTATCCAGACTCTGGTTGTTACGTTGAGCGTTCAGGCTCCGGTCAGTTTTGTTGGGTGTCCAGACTCCGGTTATTACAATGAGCGTTCAGGCTCCGGTCATTTTCGTTGAGCATCTAGACTCCAGTTATTATGTTGTGCGTTCAGGCTCCGGTCAGTTTCGTTGAGTATCCAGACTCCGGTTATTACGTTTAGCGTTCAGGCTCCGTTCCGTTTCGTTGGGTTTCCAGACTCCGGTTTTTACGTTGAGCATTCAGGCTCCGGTCAGTTTTGTTGGGTGTCCAGACTCCGGTTATTACGTTGAGCGTTCAGGCTCCGGTCAGTTTCGTTGGGAATCCAGACTCCGGTTTTTACGTTGAACGTTCAGGCTCCGGTCAGTTTCGTTGGGTATCCGGACTCCGGTTATTACGTTGAACGTTCAGGCTCCGGTCAGTTTCGTTGGGTATCCAGACTTCGGTTATTATGTTGAGCGTTCAGGCTACGGTGAGTTTCGTTGGGTATCCAGACTCAGGTTATTACGTTGAGCGTTCAGGCTCCGGTCAGTTTCGTTTGGTATCTAGACTTCAGTTATTACGTTGAGCGTTCAGGCTCCGATGAGTTTCGTTGGGTTTTCACGCTCTGGTTTTTACGTTGAGCGTTCAGGCTCCGGTCAGTTTTGTTGGGTGTCCAGACTCCGGTTATTACAATGAGCGTTCAGGCTCCTGTCATTTTCGTTGAGCATCTAGACTCCAGTTATTATGTTGTGCGTTCAGGCTCCGGTCAGTTTCGTTGAGTATCCAGACTCCGGTTATTACGTTGAGCGTTCAGGCTCCGTTCAGTTTCGTTGGGTATCCAGACTCCGGTTATTACGTTAAGCGTTCAGGCTCCGGTCAGTTTCGTTGTGTATCCAGACTCCGGTTATTACGTTAAGCGTTCAGGCTCCGGACAGTTTCGTTGTGTATCCAGACTCCGGTTATTACGTTGAGCGTTCAGGCTCCGGTCAGTTTCGTTGGGTATCCAGACTCCGGTTATTACGTTGAGCGTTCAGGCTCTGGTCAGTTTCGTTGGGTATCCAGACTCCGGTTATTACGTTGAGCGTTTAGGCTCCGGTCAGTTTTGTTGGGTATCCAGACTCCAGTTCTTACATTGAGCGTTCAGGCTCCGGTCAGTTTCGTTGGGTATCCAGACTCCGTTTATTACGTTGAGCGTTCAGGCTCCGGTCAGTTTCATTGGGTATCCAGACTTCGGTTATTACGTTGAGCGATCAGGTTCCGATCAGTTTCATTGGGTATCCAGACTCTGGTTTTTACGTTGAGCGTTCAGGCTCCGGTCAGTTTTGTTGGGTGTCCAGACTCCGGTTATTACAATGAGCGTTCAGGCTCCGGTCATTTTCATTGAGCATCTAGACTCCAGTTATTATGTTGCGCGTTCAGGCTCTGGTCAGTTTTGTTGAGTATCCAGACTCCGGTTATTACGTTGAGCGTTCAGGTTCCGTTCAGTTTCGTTGGGTATCCAGACTCCGGTTATTACGTTAAACGTTCAGGCTCCGGTCAGTTTCGTTGTGTATCCATACTCCGGTTATTACGTTGAGCGTTCAGGCTCCGGTCAGTTTCGTTGGGTATCCAGACTCCGGTTATTACGTTGAGCGTTCAGGCTTCGGTGAGTTTCGTTGGGTATCCAGACTCCGGTTTTTACGTTGAGCGTTCAGGCTCCGGTCAGTTACGTTGGGTATCCAGACTCCGGTTATTACGTTGAGCGTTCATGCTCCGGTCAGTTTCGTTGGGTATCCAGACTCAGGTTATTACGTTGAGCGTTCAGGCTCCGGTCAGTTTCGTTGGGTATCCAGACTCCGGTTATTACGTTGAGCGTTCAGGCTCCGGTCAGTTTCGTTGGGTATCCAGACTCCGGTTATTACGTTGAGCGTTCAGGCTCCGGTCAGTTTCGTTGGGTATCCAAACTTCGGTTATTACGTTGAGCGTTCTGGCTCCGGTCAGTTTCGTTGGGTATCCAAACTCCGGTTTTTACGTTGAGCGTTCAGGCTCCGGTCAGTTTCGTTAGGTATCCAGATTCCGGTTATTACGTTGAGCGTTCAGGCTCCGGTCAGTTTCGTTGGGTATCCAGACTTCGGTTATTACGTTGAGCGTTCAGGCTCCGGTCAGTTTCGTTGGGTATCCAGACTCAGGTTATTACGTTGAGCATTCAGGCCTCGATCAGTTTCGTTGGGTATCCAGACTCTGGTTTTTACGTTGAGCGTTCAGGCTCCGGTCAGTTTTGTTGGGTGTCCAGACTCCGGTTATTACAATGAGCGTTCAGGCTCCTGTCATTTTTGTTGAGCATCTAGACTCCAGTTATTATGTTGTGCGTTCAGGCTTCGGTCAGTTTCGTTGAGTATCCAGACTCCAGTTATTACGTTGAGCGTTCAGGCTCCGTTCAGTTTCGTTGGGTATCCAGACTCCGGTTATTACGTTAAGCGTTCAGGCTCCGGTCAGTTTCGTTGTGTATCCAGACTCCGGTTATTACGTTAAGCGTTCAGGCTCCGGACAGTTTCGTTGTGTATCCAGACTCCGGTTATTACGTTGAGCGTTCAGGCTCCGGTCAGTTTCGTTGGGTACCCAGACTCCGGTTATTACGTTGAGCGTTCAGGCTCTGGTCAGTTTCGTTGGGTATCCAGACTCCGGTTATTACGTTGAGCGTTTAGGCTCCGGTCAGTTTTGTTGGGTATCTAGACTCCAGTTTTTACATTGAGCGTTCAGGCTCCGGTCAGTTTCGTTGGGTATCCAGACTCCGGTTATTACGTTGAGCGTTCAGGCTCCGGTCAGTTTCATTGGGTATCCAGACTTCGGTTATTACGTTGAGCGATCAGGTTCCGATCAGTTTCGTTGGGTATCCAGACTCTGGTTTTTACGTTGAGCGTTCAGGCTCCGGTCAGTTTTGTTGGGTGTCCAGACTCCGGTTATTACAATGAGCGTTCAGGCTCCGATCATTTTCATTGAGCATCTAGACTCCAGTTATTATGTTGCGCGTTCAGGCTCTGGTCAGTTTTGTTGAGTATCCAGACTCCGGTTATTACGTTGAGCGTTCAGGTTCCGTTCAGTTTCGTTGGGTATCCAGACTCCGGTTATTACGTTAAACGTTCAGGCTCCGGTCAGTTTCTTTGTGTATCCAGACTCCGGTTATTACGTTGAGCGTTCAGGCTCCGGTCAGTTTCGTTGGGTATCCAGACTCCGGTTATTACGTTGAGCGTTCAGGCTTCGGTTAGTTTCGTTGGGTATCCAGACTCCGGTTTTTACGTTGAGCGTTCAGGCTCCGGTCAGTTACGTTGGGTATCCAGACTCCGGTTATTACGTTGAGCGTTCAGGCTCCGGTCAGTTTCGTTGGGTATCCAGACTCAGGTTATTACATTGAGCGTTCAGGCTCCGGTCAGTTTCGTTGGGTATCCAGACTCCGGTTATTACGTTGAGCGTTCAGGCTCCGGTCAGTTTCGTTGGGTATCCAGACTCCGGTTATTACGTTGAGCGTTCAGGCTCCGGTCAGTTTCGTTGGGTATCCAAACTTCGGTTATTACGTTGAGCGTTCTGGCTCCGGTCAGTTTCGTTGGGTATCCAAACTCCGGTTTTTACGTTGAGCGTTCAGGCTCCGGTCAGTTTCGTTGGGTATCCAGATTCCGGTTATTACGTTGAGCGTTCAGGCTCCGGTCAGTTTCGTTGGGTATCCAGACTTCGGTTATTACGTTGAGCGTTCAGGCTCCGGTCAGTTTCGTTGGGTATCCAGACTCAGGTTATTACGTTGAGCGTTCAGGCCTCGATCAGTTTCGTTGGGTATCCAGACTCTCGTTTTTACGTTGAGCGTTCAGGCTCCGGTCAGTTTTGTTGGGTGTCCAGACTCCGGTTATTACAATGAGCGTTCAGGCTCCGGTCATTTTCATTGAGCATCTAGACTCCAGTTATTATGTTGTGCGTTCAGGCTCCGGTCAGTTTCGTTGAGTATCCAGACTCCGGTTATTACGTTGAGCGTTCAGGCTCCGGTCAGTTTCGTTGTGTATCCAGACTCCGGTTATTACGTTAAGCGTTCAGGCTCCGGACAGTTTCGTTGTGTATCCAGACTCCGGTTATTACGTTGAGCGTTCAGGCTCCGGTCAGTTTCGTTGGGTATCCAGACTCCGGTTATTACGTTGAGCGTTCAGGCTCTGGTCAGTTTCGTTGGGTATCCAGACTCCGGTTATTACGTTGAGCGTTTAGGCTCCGGTCAGTTTTGTTGGGTATCCAGACTCCAGTTCTTACATTGAGCGTTCAGGCTCCGGTCAGTTTCGTTGGGTATCCAGACTCCGTTTATTACGTTGAGCGTTCAGGCTCCGGTCAGTTTCATTGGGTATCCAGACTTCGGTTATTACGTTGAGCGATCAGGTTCCGATCAGTTTCATTGGGTATCCAGACTCTGGTTTTTACGTTGAGCGTTCAGGCTCCGGTCACTTTTGTTGGGTGTCCAGACTCCGGTTATTACAATGAGCGTTCAGGCTCCGGTCATTTTCATTGAGCATCTAGACTCCAGTTATTATGTTGCGCGTTCAGGCTCTAGTCAGTTTTGTTGAGTATCCAGACTCCGGTTATTACGTTGAGCGTTCAGGTTCCGTTCAGTTTCGTTGGGTATCCAGACTCCGGTTATTACGTTAAACGTTCAGGCTCCGGTCAGTTTCGTTGTGTATCCATACTCCGGTTATTACGTTGAGCGTTCAGGCTCCGGTCAGTTTCGTTGGGTATCCAGACTCCGGTTATTACGTTGAGCGTTCAGGCTTCGGTGAGTTTCGTTGGGTATCCAGACTCCGGTTTTTACGTTGAGCGTTCAGGCTCCGGTCAGTTACGTTGGGTATCCAGACTCCGGTTATTACGTTGAGTGTTCAGGCTCCGGTCAGTTTCGTTGGGTATCCAGACTCAGGTTATTACGTTGAGCGTTCAGGCTCCGGTCAGTTTCGTTGGGTATCCAGACTCCGGTTATTACGTTGAGCGTTCAGGCTCCGGTCAGTTTCGTTGGGTATCCAGACTCCGGTTATTACGTTGAGCGTTCAGGCTCCGGTCAGTTTCGTTGGGTATCCAAACTTCGGTTATTACGTTGAGCGTTCTGGCTCCGGTCAGTTTCGTTGGGTATCCAAACTCCGGTTTTTACGTTGAGCGTTCAGGCTCCGGTCAGTTTCGTTAGGTATCCAGATTCCGGTTATTACGTTGAGCGTTCAGGCTCCGGTCAGTTTCGTTGGGTATCCAGACTTCGGTTATTACGTTGAGCGTTCAGGCTCCGGTCAGTTTCGTTGGGTATCCAGACTCAGGTTATTACGTTGAGCATTCAGGCCTCGATCAGTTTCGTTGGGTATCCAGACTCTGATTTTTACGTTGAGCGTTCAGGCTCCGGTCAGTTTTGTTGGGTGTCCAGACTCCGGTTATTACAATGAGCGTTCAGGCTCCTGTCATTTTTGTTGAGCATCTAGACTCCAGTTATTATGTTGTGCGTTCAGGCTTCGGTCAGTTTCGTTGAGTATCCAGACTCCGGTTATTACGTTGAGCGTTCAGGCTCCGTTCAGTTTCGTTGGGTATCCAGACTCCGGTTATTACGTTAAGCGTTCAGGCTCCGGTCAGTTTCGTTGTGTATCCAGACTCCGGTTATTACGTTAAGCGTTCAGGCTCCGGACAGTTTCGTTGTGTATCCAGACTCCGGTTATTACGTTGAGCGTTCAGGCTCCGGTCAGTTTCGTTGGGTATCCAGACTCCGGTTATTACGTTGAGCGTTCAGGCTCTGGTCAGTTTCGTTGGGTATCCAGACTCCGGTTATTACGTTGAGCGTTTAGGCTCCGGTCAGTTTTGTTGGGTATCTAGACTCCAGTTTTTACATTGAGCGTTCAGGCTCCGGTCAGTTTCGTTGGGTATCCAGACTCCGGTTATTACGTTGAGCATTCAGGCTCCGGTCAGTTTCATTGGGTATCCAGACTTCGGTTATTACGTTGAGCGATCAGGTTCCGATCAGTTTCGTTGGGTATCCAGACTCTGGTTTTTACGTTGAGCGTTCAGGCTCCGGTCAGTTTTGTTGGGTGTCCAGACTCCGGTTATTACAATGAGCGTTCAGGCTCCGGTCATTTTCATTGAGCATCTAGACTCAAGTTATTATGTTGCGCGTTCAGGCTCTGGTCAGTTTTGTTGAGTATCCAGACTCCGGTTATTACGTTGAGCGTTCAGGTTCCGTTCAGTTTCGTTGGGTATCCAGACTCCGGTTATTACGTTAAACGTTCAGGCTCCGGTCAGTTTCTTTGTGTATCCAGACTCCGGTTATTACGTTGAGAGTTCAGGCTCCGGTCAGTTTCGTTGGGTATCCAGACTCCGGTTATTACGTTGAGCGTTCAGGCTTCGGTTAGTTTCGTTGGGTATCCAGACTCCGGTTTTTACGTTGAGCGTTCAGGCTCCGGTCAGTTACGTTGGGTATCCAGACTCCGGTTATTACGTTGAGCGTTCAGGCTCCGGTCAGTTTCGTTGGGTATCCAGACTCAGGTTATTACATTGAGCGTTCAGGCTCCGGTCAGTTTCGTTGGGTATCCAGACTCCGGTTATTACGTTGAGCGTTCAGGCTCCGGTCAGTTTCGTTGGGTATCCAGACTCCGGTTATTACGTTGAGCGTTCAGGCTCCGGTCAGTTTCGTTGGGTATCCAAACTTCGGTTATTACGTTGAGCGTTCTGGCTCCGGTCAGTTTCGTTGGGTATCCAAACTCCGGTTTTTACGTTGAGCGTTCAGGCTCCGGTCAGTTTCGTTGGGTATCCAGATTCCGGTTATTACGTTGAGCGTTCAGGCTCCGGTCAGTTTCGTTGGGTATCCAGACTTCGGTTATTACGTTGAGCGTTCAGGCTCCGGTCAGTTTCGTTGGGTATCCAGACTCAGGTTATTACGTTGAGCGTTCAGGCCTCGATCAGTTTCGTTGGGTATCCAGACTCTCGTTTTTACGTTGAGCGTTCAGGCTCCGGTCAGTTTTGTTGGGTGTCCAGACTCCGGTTATTACAATGAGCGTTCAGGCTCCGGTCATTTTCATTGAGCATCTAGACTCCAGTTATTATGTTGTGCGTTCAGGCTCCGGTCAATTTCGTTGAGTATCCAGACTCCGGTTATTACGTTGAGCGTTCAGGCTCCGTTCAGTTTCGTTGGGTATCCAGACTCCGGTGATTACGTTAAGCGTTCAGGCTCCGGTCAGTTTCGTTGTGTATCCAGACTCCGGTTATTACGTTGAGCGTTCAGGCTCCGGTCAGTTTTGTTGGGTATCCAGACTCCGGTTATTACGTTGAGCGTTCAGGCTCCGGTTAGTTTCGTTGGGTATCCAGACTCAGGTTATTACGTTGAGCGTTCAGGCTCCGGTCAGTTTCTTTGGGTATCCAGACTCCGGTTATTACGTTGAGCGTTCAGGCTCCGGTCAGTTTCGTTGGGTATCCAGACTCCGGTTATTACGTTGAGCGTTCAGGCTCCGGTCAGTTTCGTTGGGTATCCAAACTTCGGTTATTACGTTGAGCGTTCAGGCTCCGGTCAGTTTCGTTGGGTATCCAAACTCCGGTTTTTACGTTGAGCGTTCAGGCTCCGGTCAGTTTCGTTGGGTATCCAGACTCCGGTTATTACGTTGAGCGTTCAGGCTCCGGTCAGTTTTGTTGGGTATCCAGACTCCAGTTTTTACGTTGAGCGTTCAGGCTCCGGTCAGTTTCGTTGGGTATCCAGACTCCGGTTATTACGTTGAGCGTTCAGGCTCCGGTCAGTTTTGTTGGGTATCCAGACTCCGGTTATTACGTTGAGCGTTCAGGCTCCGGTCAGTTTCGTTGGGTATCCAGACTCAGGTTATTACGTTGAGCGTTCAGGCTCCGGTCAGTTTCTTTGGGTATCCAGACTCCGGTTATTACGTTGAGCGTTCAGGCTCCGGTCAGTTTCGTTGGGTATCCAGACTCCGGTTATTACGTTGAGCGTTCAGGCTCCGGTCAGTTTCGTTGGGTATCCAAACTTCGGTTATTACGTTGAGCGTTCAGGCTCCGGTCAGTTTCGTTGGGTATCCAGACTCCGGTTTTTACGTTGAGCGTTCAGGCTCCGGTCAGTTTCGTTGGGTATCCAGACTCCGGTTATTACGTTGAGCGTTCAGGCTCCGGTCAGTTTTGTTGGGTATCCAGACTCCAGTTTTTACATTGAGCGTTCAGGCTCCGGTCAGTTTCGTTGGGTATCCAGACTCCGGTTATTACGTTGAGCGTTCAGGCTCCGGTCAGTTTCGTTGGGTATCCAGACTTCGGTTATTACGTTGAGCGTTCAGGTTCCGATCAGTTTCGTTGGGTATCCAGACTTCGGTTATTACGTTGAGCGTTCAGGCTCCGGTCAGTTTCGTTGGGTATCCAGACTCAGGTTATTACGTTGAGCGTTCAGGCCTCGATCAGTTTCGTTGGGTATCCAGACTCTCGTTTTTACGTTGAGCGTTCAGGCTCCGGTCAGTTTTGTTGGGTGTCCAGACTCCGGTTATTACAATGAGCGTTCAGGCTCCGGTCATTTTCATTGAGCATCTAGACTCCAGTTATTATGTTGTGCGTTCAGGCTCCGGTCAATTTCGTTGAGTATCCAGACTCCGGTTATTACGTTGAGCGTTCAGGCTCCGTTCAGTTTCGTTGGGTATCCAGACTCCGGTGATTACGTTAAGCGTTCAGGCTCCGGTCAGTTTCGTTGTGTATCCAGACTCCGGTTATTACGTTGAGCGTTCAGGCTCCGGTCAGTTTTGTTGGGTATCCAGACTCCGGTTATTACGTTGAGCGTTCAGGCTCCGGTCAGTTTCGTTGGGTATCCAGACTCAGGTTATTACGTTGAGCGTTCAGGCTCCGGTCAGTTTCTTTGGGTATCCAGACTCCGGTTATTACGTTGAGCGTTCAGGCTCCGGTCAGTTTCGTTGGGTATCCAGACTCCGGTTATTACGTTGAGCGTTCAGGCTCCGGTCAGTTTCGTTGGGTATCCAAACTTCGGTTATTACGTTGAGCGTTCAGGCTCCGGTCAGTTTCGTTGGGTATCCAAACTCCGGTTTTTACGTTGAGCGTTCAGGCTCCGGTCAGTTTCGTTGGGTATCCAGACTCCGGTTATTACGTTGAGCGTTCAGGCTCCGGTCAGTTTTGTTGGGTATCCAGACTCCAGTTTTTACGTTGAGCGTTCAGGCTCCGGTCAGTTTCGTTGGGTATCCAGACTCCGGTTATTACGTTGAGCGTTCAGGCTCCGGTCAGTTTTGTTGGGTATCCAGACTCCGGTTATTACGTTGAGCGTTCAGGCTCCGGTCAGTTTCGTTGGGTATCCAGACTCAGGTTATTACGTTGAGCGTTCAGGCTCCGGTCAGTTTCTTTGGGTATCCAGACTCCGGTTATTACGTTGAGCGTTCAGGCTCCGGTCAGTTTCGTTGGGTATCCAGACTCCGGTTATTACGTTGAGCGTTCAGGCTCCGGTCAGTTTCGTTGGGTATCCAGACTCCGGTTTTTACGTTGAGCGTTCAGGCTCCGGTCAGTTTCGTTGGGTATCCAGACTCCGGTTATTACGTTGAGCGTTCAGGCTCCGGTCAGTTTTGTTGGGTATCCAGACTCCAGTTTTTACATTGAGCGTTCAGGCTCCGGTCAGTTTCGTTGGGTATCCAGACTCCGGTTATTACGTTGAGCGTTCAGGCTCCGGTCAGTTTCGTTGGGTATCCAGACTTCGGTTATTACGTTGAGCGTTCAGGTTCCGATCAGTTTCGTTGGGTATCCAGACTCTGGTTTTTACATTGAGCGTTCAGGCTCCGGTCAGTTTTGTTGGGTGTCCAGACTCCGGTTATTACAATGAGCGTTCAGGCTCTGGTCATTTTCATTGAGCATCTAGACTCCAGTTATTATGTTGCGCGTTCAGGCTCTGGTCAGTTTCGTTGAGTATCCAGACTCCGGTTATTACGTTGAGCGTTCAGGTTTCGTTCAGTTTCGTTGGGTATCCAGACTCCGGTTATTACGTTAAGCGTTCAGGCTCCGGTCAGTTTCGTTGTGTATCCAGACTCCGGTTATTACGTTGAGCGTTCAGGCTCCGGTCAGTTTCGTTGGGTATCCAGACTCCGGTTATTACGTTGAGCGTTCAGGCTTCGGTGAGTTTCGTTGGGTATCCAGACTCCGGTTTTTACGTTGAGCGTTCAGGCTCCGGTCAGTTTCGTTGGGTATCCAGACTCCGGTTAATACGTTGAGCGTTCAGGCTCCGGTCAGTTTCGTTGGGTATCCAGCCTCAGGTTATTACGTTGAGCGTTCAGGCTCCGGTCAGTTTTGTTGGGTATCCAGACTCCGGTTATTACGTTGAGCGTTCAGGCTCCGGCCAGTTTCGTTGGGTATCCAGACTCCGGTTATTACGTTGAGTGTTCAGGCTCCGGTCAGTTTCGTTGGGTATCCAAACTTCGGTTATTACGTTGAGCGTTCAGGCTCCGGTCAGTTTCGTTGGGTATCCAAACTCCGGTTTTTACGTTGAGCGTTCAGGCTCCGGTCAGTTTCGTTGGGTATCCAGACTCGGTTATTACGTTGAGCGTTCAGGCTCCGGTCAGTTTCGTTGGGTATCCAGACTTCGGTTATTACGTTGAGCATTCAGGCTCCGGTCAGTTTCGTTCGGTATCCAGACTCAGGTTATTACGTTGAGCATTCAGGCCTCGATCAGTTTCGTTGGGTATCCAGACTCTGGTTTTTACGTTGAGCGTTCAGGCTCCGGTCAGTTTTGTTGGGTGTCCAGACTCCGGTTATTACAATGAGCGTTCAGGCTCCGGTCATTTTCATTGAGCATCTAGACTCTAGTTATTATGTTGTGCGTTCAGGCTCCGGTCAGTTTCTTTGAGTATCCAGACTCCGGTTATTACGTTGAGCGTTCAGGCTCCGTTCAGTTTCGTTGGGTATCCAGACTCCGGTGATTACGTTAAACGTTCAGGCTCCGGTCAGTTTCGTTGTGTATCCAGACTCCGGTTATTACGTTGAGCGTTCAGGCTCCGGTCAGTTTTGTTGGGTATCCAGACTCCGGTTATTACGTTGAGCGTTCAGGCTCCGGTCAGTTTTGTTGGGTATCCAGACTCAGGTTATTACGTTGAGCGTTCAGGCTCCGGTCAGTTTCGTTGGGTATCCAGACTCCGGTTATTACGTTGAGCGTTCAGGCTCCGGTCAGTTTCGTTGGGTATCCAGACTCCGGTTATTACGTTGAGCGTTCAGGCTCCGGTCAGTTTCGTTGGGTATCCAAACTTCGGTTATTACGTTGAGCGTTCAGGCTCCGGTCAGTTTTGTTGGGTATCCAAACTCCGGTTTTTACGTTGAGCGTTCAGGCTCCGGTCAGTTTCGTTGGGTATCCAGACTCCGGTTATTACGTTGAGCGTTCAGGCTCCGGTCAGTTTCGTTGGGTATCTAGACTTCGGTTATTACGTTGAGCGTTCAGGCTCCGGTCAGTTTCGTTGGGTATCCAGACTCAGGTTATTACGTTGAGCGTTCAGGCTCCGATCAGTTTCGTTGGGGATCCAGACTCTGGTTTTTACGTTGAGCGTTCAGGCTCCGGTCAGTTTTGTTGGGTGTCCAGACTCCGGTTATTACAATGAGCGTTCAGGCTCCGGTCATTTTCATTGAGCATCAAGACTCCAGTTATTATGTTGTGCGTTCAGGCTCCGATCAGTTTCGTTGAGTATCCAGACTCCGGTTATTACGTTGAGCGTTCAGGCTCCGTTTAGTTTCGTTGGGTATCCAGACTCCGCTTTTTACGTTGAGCGTTCAGGCTCCTGTCAGTTTCGTTGGGTATCTAGACTCCGGTTATTACGTTGAGCATTCAGGCTCCGGTCAGTTTCGTTGGGTATCCAGACTCCGGTTATTACGTTGAGCGTTCAGGCTCCGGTCAGTTTCGTTGGGTATCCAGACTTCGGTTAATACGTTGAGCGTTCAGGCTCCGGTCAGTTTTGTTGGGTATCCAGACTCCGGTTTTTACGTTGAGCGTTCAGGCTCCGGTCAGTTTCGTTGGGTATCCAGACTCCGGTTATTACGTTGAGCGTTCAGGCTCCGGTCAGTTTCGTTGGGTATCTAGACTTCGGTTATTACGTTGAGCGTTCAGGCTCCGGTCAGTTTCGTTGGGTATCCAGACTCAGGTTATTACGTTGAGCATTCAGGCCTCGATCAGTTTCGTTGGGTATCAAGACTCTGGTTTTTACGTTGAGCGTTCAGCCTCCGGTCAGTTTTGTTGGGTGTCCAGACTCCGGTTATTACAATGAGCGTTCAGGCTCCGGTCATTTTCATTGAGCATCTAGACTCCAGTTATTATGTTGTGCATTCAGGCTCCGGTCAGTTTCGTTGAGTATCCAGACTCTGGTTATTACGTTGAGCGTTCAGGCTCCGTTCAGTTTCGTTGGGTATCCAGACTCCGGTTATTACGTTAAGCGTTCAGGCTCCGGTCAGTTTCGTTGTGTATCCAGACTCCGGTTATTACGTTGAGCGTTCAGGCTCCGGTCAGTTTCGTTGGGTATCCAGACTCCGGTTATTACGTTGAGCGTTCAGGCTCCGGTTAGTTTCATTGGGTATCCAGACTCCGGTTTTTACGTTGAGCGTTCAGGCTCCGGTCAGTTTCGTTGGGTATCCAGACTCCGGTTATTATGTTGAGCGTTCAGGCTCCGGTCAGTTTCGTTGGGTATCCAGACTCCGGTTATTACGTTGAGCGTTCAGGCTCCGGTCAGTTTCGTTGGGTATCTAGACTCAGGTTATTACGTTGAGCGTTCAGGCTCCGATCAGTTTCGTTGGGTATCCAGACTCTGGTTTTTACGTTGAGCGTTCAGGCTCCGGTCAGTTTTGTTGGGTGTCCAGACTCCGGTCATTTTCATTGAGCATCTAGACTCCAGTTATTATGTTGTGCGTTCAGGCTCCGGTCAGTTTCGTTGAGTATCCAGACTCCGGTTATTACGTTGAGCGTTCAGGCTCCGTTCAGTTTCGTTGGGTATCCAGACTCCGGTTATTACGTTGAGCGTTCAGGCTCCGGTCAGTTTCGTTGTGTATCCAGACTCCGGTTATTACGTTGAGCGTTCAGGCTCCGGTCAGTTTCGTTGGGTATCCAGACTCCGGTTATTACGTTGAGCGTTCAGGCTCCGGTTAGTTTCATTGGGTATCCAGACTCCGGTTTTTACGTTGAGCGTTCAGGCTCCGGTCAGTTTCGTTGGGTATCCAGACTCCGGTTATTACGTTGAGCGTTCAGGCTCCGGTCAGTTTCGTTGGGTATCCAGACTCCGGTTATTACGTTGAGCGTTCAGGCTCCGGTCAGTTTCGTTGGGTATCCAAACTTCGATTATTACGTTGAGCGTTCAGGCTCCGGTCAGTTTCGTTGGGTATCCAAACTCCGGTTTTTACGTTGAGCGTTCAGGCTCCGGTCAGTTTCGTTGGGTATCCAGACTCCGGTTATTACGTTGAGCGTTCAGGCTCCGGTCAGTTTCGTTGGGTATCTAGACTTCGGTTATTACGTTGAGCGTTCAGGCTCCGGTCAGTTTCGTTGGGTATCCAGACTCAGGTTATTACGTTGAGCATTCAGGCCTCGATCAGTTTCGTTGGGTATCCAGACTCTGGTTTTTACGTTGAGCGTTCAGGCTCCGGTCAGTTTTGTTGGGTGTCCAGACTCCGGTTATTACAATGAGCGTTCAGGCTACGGTCATTTTCATTGAGCATCTAGACTCCAGTTATTATGTTGTGCGTTCAGGCTCCGGTCAGTTTCGTTGGGTATCCAAACTGCGGTTATTACGTTGAGCGTTCAGGCTCCGGTCAGTTTCGTTGGGTATCCAAACTCCGGTTTTTACGTTGAGCGTTCAGGCTCCGGTCAGTTTCGTTGGGTATCCAGACTCGGTTATTACGTTGAGCGTTCAGGCTCCGGTCAGTTTCGTTGTGTATCCAGACTCCGGTTATTACGTTGAGCGTTCAGGCTCCGGTCAGTTTTGTTGGGTATCCAGACTCCGGTTATTACGTTGAGCGTTCAGGCTCCGGTTAGTTTCATTGGGTATCCAGACTCCGGTTTTTACGTTGAGCGTTCAGGCTCCGGTCAGTTTCGTTGGGTATCCAGACTCCGGTTATTATGTTGAGCGTTCAGGCTCCGGTCAGTTTCGTTGGGTATCCAGACTCCGGTTATTACGTTGAGCGTTCAGGCTCCGGTCAGTTTCGTTGGGTATCTAGACTCAGGTTATTACGTTGAGCGTTCAGGCTCCGATCAGTTTCGTTGGGTATCCAGACTCTGGTTATTACGTTGAGCGTTCAGGCTCCGGTCAGTTTCGTTGGGTATCCAAACTCCGGTTTTTACGTTGAGCGTTCAGGCTCCGGTCAGTTTCGTTGGGTATCCAGACTCGGATATTACGTTGAGCGTTCAGGCTCCGGTCAGTTTCGTTGTGTATCCAGACTCCGGTTATTACGTTGAGCGTTCAGGCTCTGGTCAGTTTCGTTGGGTATCCAGACTCCGGTTATTACGTTGAGCGTTCAGGCTCCGGTTAGTTTCATTGGGTATCCAGACTCCGGTTTTTACGTTGAGCGTTCAGGCTCCGGTCAGTTTCGTTGGGTATCCAGACTCCGGTTATTATGTTGAGCGTTCAGGCTCCGGTCAGTTTCGTTGGGTATCCAGACTCCGGTTATTACGTTGAGCGTTCAGGCTCCGGTCAGTTTCGTTGGGTATCTAGACTCAGGTTATTACGTTGAGCGTTCAGGCTCCGATCAGTTTCGTTGGGTATCCAGACTCTGGTTTTTACGTTGAGCGTTCAGGCTCTGGTCAGTTTTGTTGGGTGTCCAGGCTCCGGTCAGTTTCGTTGAGTATCCAGACTCCGGTTATTACGTTGAGCGTTCAGGCTCCGTTCAGTTTTGTTGGGTATCCAGACTCCGGTGATTACGTTAAGCGTTCAGGCTCCAGTCAGTTTCGTTGTGTATCCAGACTCCGGTTATTACGTTGAGCGTTCAGGCTCCGGTCAGTTTTGTTGAGTATCCAGACTCCGGTTATTACGTTGAGCGTTCAGGCCCCGGTCAGTTTCGTTGGGTATCCAGACTCAGGTTATTACGTTGAGCGTTCAGGCTCCGGTCAGTTTCGTTGGGTATCCAGACTCCGGTTATTACGTTGAGCGTTCAGGCTCCGGTCAGTTTCGTTGGGTATCCAGACTCCGGTTATTACGTTGAGCGTTCAGGCTCCGGTCAGTTTCGTTGGGTATCCAAACTTCGGTTATTACGTTGAGCGTTCAGGCTCCGGTCAGTTTCGTTGGGTATCCAAACTCCGGTTTTTACGTTGAGCGTTCAGGCTCCGGTTAGTTTCGTTGGGTATCCAGACTCCGGTTATTACGTTGAGCGTTCAGGCTCCGGTCAGTTTCATTGGGTATCCAGACTCAGGTTATTACGTTGAGCGTTCAGGCTCCGGTCAGTTTTGTTGGGTATCCAGACTCCGGTTATTACGTTGAGCGTTCAGGCTCCGGTCAGTTTCGTTGGGTATCCAGACTCCGGTTATTACGTTGAGCGTTCAGGCTCCGGTCAGTTTCGTTGGGTATCCAAACTTTGGTTATTATGTTGAGCGTTCAGGCTCCGGTCAGTTTCGTTGGGTATCCAAACTCCGGTTTTTACGTTGAGCGTTCAGGCTCCGGTCAGTTTCGTTGGGTATCCAGACTCCAGTTATTACGTTGAGCGTTCAGGCTCCGGTCAGTTTCGTTGGGTATCCAGACTTCGGTTATTACGTTGAGCGTTCAGGCTCCGGTCAGTTTCGTTGGGTATCCAGACTCAGGTTATTACGTTGAGCATTCAGGCCTCGATCAGTTTCGTTGGGTATCCAGACTCTGGTTTTTACGTTGAGCGTTCAGGCTCCGGTCAGTTTTGTTGGGTGTCCAGACTCCGGTTATTACAATGAGCGTTCAGGCTCCGGTCATTTTCATTGAGCATCTAGACTCCAGTTATTATGTTGTGCGTTCAGGCTCCGGTCAGTTTCGTTGAGTATCCAGACTCCGGTTATTACGTTGAGCGTTCAGGCTCCGTTCAGTTTCATTGGGTATCCAGACTCCGGTGATTCCGTTAAGCGTTCAGGCTCCGGTCAGTTTCGTTGTGTATCCAGACTCCGGTTATTACGTTGAGCGTTCAGGCTCCGGTCAGTTTCGTTGGGTATCCAGACTCCGGTTATTACGTTGAGCGTTCAGGCTCCGGTTAGTTTCGTTGGGTATCCAGACTCCGGTTTTTACGTTGAGCGTTCAGGCTCCGGTCAGTTTCGTTGGGTATCCAGACTCCGTTTATTAGGTTGAGCATTCAGGCTCCGGTCAGTTTCGTTGGGTATCCAGACTCCGGTTATTACGTTGAGCGTTCAGGCTCTGGTCAGTTTCGTTGGGTATCCAGACTCAGGTTATTACGTTGAGCGTCCAGGCTCCGATCAGTTTCGTTGGGTATCCAGACTCTGGTTTTTACGTTGAGCGTTCAGGCTCTGGTCAGTTTTGTTGGGTGTCCAGACTCCGGTTATTACAATGAGCGTTCAGGCTCCGGTCATTTTCATTGAGCATCAAGACTCCAGTTATTATGTTGTGCGTTCAGGCTCCGGTCAGTTTCGTTGAGTATCCAGACTCCGGTTATTACGTTGAGCGTTCAGGCTCCGTTCAGTTTCGTTGGGTATCCAGACTCCGGTTTTTACGTTGAGCGTTCAGGCTCCGGTCAGTTTCGTTGGGTATCTAGACTCCGGTTATTACGTTGAGCGTTCAGGCTCCGGTCAGTCTCGTTGGGTATCCAGACTCCGGTTATTACGTTGAGCGTTCAGGCTCCGGTCAGTTTCGTTGGGTATCCAGACTTCGGTTATTACGTTGAGCGTTCAGGCTCCGGTCAATTTCGTTGGGTATCCAGACTCCGGTTTTTACGTTGAGCGTTCAGGCTCCGGTCAGTTTCGTTGGGTATCCAGACTCCGGTTATTACGTTGAGCGTTCAGGCTCTGGTCAGTTTTGTTGGGTATCTAGACTTTGGTTATTACGTTGAGCGTTCAGGCTCCGGTCAGTTTCGTTGGGTATCCAGACTCAGGTTATTACGTTGAGCATTCAGGCCTCGATCAGTTTCGTTGGGTATCCAGACTCTGGTTTTTACGTTGAGCGTTCAGGCTCCGGTCAGTTTTGTTGGGTGTCCAGACTCCGGTTATTACAATGAGCGTTCAGGCTCCGGTCATTTTCATTGAGCATCTAGACTCCAGTTATTATGTTGTGCGTTCAGGCTCCGGTCAGTTTCGTTGAGTATCCAGACTCCGGTTATTACGTTGAGCGTTCAGGCTCCGTTCAGTTTTGTTGGGTATCCAGACTCCGGTGATTACGTTAAGCGTTCAGGCTCCAGTCAGTTTCGTTGTGTATCCAGACTCCGGTTATTACGTTGAGCGTTCAGGCTCCGGTCAGTTTTGTTGAGTATCCAGACTCCGGTTATTACGTTGAGCGTTCAGGCCCCGGTCAGTTTCGTTGGGTATCCAGACTCAGGTTATTACGTTGAGCGTTCAGGCTCCGGTCAGTTTCGTTGGGTATCCAGACTCCGGTTATTACGTTGAGCGTTCAGGCTCCGATCAGTTTCGTTGGGTATCCAGACTCCGGTTATTACGTTGAGCGTTCAGGCTCCGGTCAGTTTCGTTGGGTATCCAAACTTCGGTTATTACGTTGAGCGTTCAGGCTCCGGTCAGTTTCGTTGGGTATCCAAACTCCGGTTTTTACGTTGAGCGTTCAGGCTCCGGTTAGTTTCGTTGGGTATCCAGACTCCGGTTATTACGTTGAGCGTTCAGGCTCCGGTCAGTTTCGTTGGGTATCCAGACTCAGGTTATTACGTTGAGCGTTCAGGCTCCGGTCAGTTTTGTTGGGTATCCAGACTCCGGTTATTACGTTGAGCGTTCAGGCTCCGGTCAGTTTCGTTGGGTATCCAGACTCCGGTTATTACGTTGAGCGTTCAGGCTCCGGTCAGTTTCGTTGGGTATCCAAACTTTGGTTATTATGTTGAGCGTTCAGGCTCCGGTCAGTTTCGTTGGGTATCCAAACTCCGGTTTTTACGTTGAGCGTTCAGGCTCCGGTCAGTTTCGTTGGGTATCCAGACTCCAGTTATTACGTTGAGCGTTCAGGCTCCGGTCAGTTTCGTTGGGTATCCAGACTTCGGTTATTACGTTGAGCGTTCAGGCTCCGGTCAGTTTCGTTGGGTATCCAGACTCAGGTTATTACGTTGAGCATTCAGGCCTCGATCAGTTTCGTTGGGTATCCAGACTCTGGTTTTTACGTTGAGCGTTCAGGCTCTGGTCAGTTTTGTTGGGTGTCCAGACTCCGGTTATTACAATGAGCGTTCAGGCTCCGGTCATTTTCATTGAGCATCTAGACTCCAGTTATTATGTTGTGCGTTCAGGCTCCGGTCAGTTTCGTTGAGTATCCAGACTCCGGTTATTACGTTGAGCGTTCAGGCTCCGTTCAGTTTCGTTGGGTATCCAGACTCCGGTGATTCCGTTAAGCGTTCAGGCTCCGGTCAGTTTCGTTGTGTATCCAGACTCCGGTTATTACGTTGAGCGTTCAGGCTCCGGTCAGTTTCGTTGGGTATCCAGACTCCGGTTATTACGTTGAGCGTTCAGGCTCCGGTTAGTTTCGTTGGGTATCCAGACTCTGGTTTTTACGTTGAGCGTTCAGGCTCCGGTCAGTTTCGTTGGGTATCCAGACTCCGTTTATTAGGTTGAGCATTCAGGCTCCGGTCAGTTTCGTTGGGTATCCAGACTCCGGTTATTACGTTGAGCGTTCAGGCTCTGGTCAGTTTCGTTGGGTATCCAGACTCAGGTTATTACGTTGAGCGTCCAGGCTCCGATCAGTTTCGTTGGGTATCCAGACTCTGGTTTTTACGTTGAGCGTTCAGGCTCCGGTCAGTTTTGTTGGGTGTCCAGACTCCGGTTATTACAATGAGCGTTCAGGCTCCGGTCATTTTCATTGAGCATCAAGACTCCAGTTATTATGTTGTGCGTTCAGGCTCCGGTCAGTTTCGTTGAGTATCCAGACTCCGGTTATTACGTTGAGCGTTCAGGCTCCGTTCAGTTTCGTTGGGTATCCAGACTCCGGTTTTTACGTTGAGCGTTCAGGCTCCGGTCAGTTTCGTTGGGTATCTAGACTCCGGTTATTACGTTGAGCGTTCAGGCTCCGGTCAGTCTCGTTGGGTATCCAGACTCCGGTTATTACGTTGAGCGTTCAGGCTCCGGTCAGTTTCGTTGGGTATCCAGACTTCGGTTATTACGTTGAGCGTTCAGGCTCCGGTCAATTTCGTTGGGTATCCAGACTCCGGTTTTTACGTTGAGCGTTCAGGCTCCGGTCAGTTTCGTTGGGTATCCAGACTCCGGTTATTACGTTGAGCGTTCAGGCTCTGGTCAGTTTTGTTGGGTATCTAGACTTTGGTTATTACGTTGAGCGTTCAGGCTCCGGTCAGTTTCGTTGGGTATCCAGACTCAGGTTATTACGTTGAGCATTCAGGCCTCGATCAGTTTCGTTGGGTATCCAGACTCTGGTTTTTACGTTGAGCGTTCAGGCTCCGGTCAGTTTTGTTGGGTGTCCAGACTCCGGTTATTACAATGAGCGTTCAGGCTCCGGTCATTTTCATTGAGCATCTAGACTCCAGTTATTATGTTGTGCGTTCAGGCTCCGGTCAGTTTCGTTGAGTATCCAGACTCCGGTTATTACGTTGAGCGTTCAGGCTCCGTTCAGTTTTGTTGGGTATCCAGACTCCGGTGATTACGTTAAGCGTTCAGGCTCCAGTCAGTTTCGTTGTGTATCCAGACTCCGGTTATTACGTTGAGCGTTCAGGCTCCGGTCAGTTTTGTTGAGTATCCAGACTCCGGTTATTACGTTGAGCGTTCAGGCCCCGGTCAGTTTCGTTGGGTATCCAGACTCAGGTTATTACGTTGAGCGTTCAGGCTCCGGTCAGTTTCGTTGGGTATCCAGACTCCGGTTATTACGTTGAGCGTTCAGGCTCCGGTCAGTTTCGTTGGGTATCCAGACTCCGGTTATTACGTTGAGCGTTCAGGCTCCGGTCAGTTTCGTTGGGTATCCAAACTTCGGTTATTACGTTGAGCGTTCAGGCTCCGGTCAGTTTCGTTGGGTATCCAAACTCCGGTTTTTACGTTGAGCGTTCAGGCTCCGGTTAGTTTCGTTGGGTATCCAGACTCCGGTTATTACGTTGAGCGTTCAGGCTCCGGTCAGTTTCGTTGGGTATCCAGACTCAGGTTATTACGTTGAGCGTTCAGGCTCCGGTCAGTTTTGTTGGGTATCCAGACTCCGGTTATTACGTTGAGCGTTCAGGCTCCGGTCAGTTTCGTTGGGTATCCAGACTCCGGTTATTACGTTGAGCGTTCAGGCTCCGGTCAGTTTCGTTGGGTATCCAAACTTTGGTTATTATGTTGAGCGTTCAGGCTCCGGTCAGTTTCGTTGGGTATCCAAACTCCGGTTTTTACGTTGAGCGTTCAGGCTCCGGTCAGTTTCGTTGGGTATCCAGACTCCAGTTATTACGTTGAGCGTTCAGGCTCCGGTCAGTTTCGTTGGGTATCCAGACTTCGGTTATTACGTTGAGCGTTCAGGCTCCGGTCAGTTTCGTTGGGTATCCAGACTCAGGTTATTACGTTGAGCATTCAGGCCTCGATCAGTTTCGTTGGGTATCCAGACTCTGGTTTTTACGTTGAGCGTTCAGGCTCCGGTCAGTTTTGTTGGGTGTCCAGACTCCGGTTATTACAATGA